>CM066200.1:48298257-48921247 GCA_033675215.1 Rhodiola kirilowii | reverse complement strand
TTCAAAATGAAACAAGTCGAAACAGGAAGAAATCAAGCGAGTTCGGCAAAAGAAACAGAAAGGACCGCACCCAGTGTAGACGTTATGTCTGGGCGCGTCCAGTGTAGAAGTTAATGTCTACACTGGACGCGGCGAGCTAATGTTTGAACTGGGCGCGCGACGGACGGACACAGTTGCACCTTTCAGCTCCGAACACATCTTTTCTTCGCCTCGTTTAATTCTCTATATATACCAGATGATTATCTGATGTGAGGGACTCGAAAAATTACTCTGAGATACTCAAGCAACTTTCTTTGATTCTCAAAACACTTCAAACCCAAAAGCCTACTGTATTTTCCTTTGCCTGAAAATATAGTGTTCTTCAGTTAAATTATCCCACTTCAAGTTTCCTGCAACCCGAGGTAATTCTGATTAGGGTGGAAATATTGATTTCGCAAAGCGACAACGCGATCCATTCTGATATCCAAGTGACTATATTACTACAATCCAGAAGTCAGACGCATTCAAGAAAATTGTCATTCCTGCCATTAAAGACCCTGTGCAAACCTGTTGCTGTAAAGAGAAGAAGCTAGACGACCCAGCAACTACAAGTCTTTGTATAGCTACATTGTTTGTTGTTGTGTTTAGGTGTAGATCTCTTGCCCCCAGGTGATTGTTATAATCACCTTGCCTTTTATCAATTTTGTTGTTGTTGAGAAACATGATTTCGAAATTGTGACTCTAGGTTAGGCAAAAGCTGTTTGGGAAAGACGATCCAGTGTACTCCGGTTACACATGTTACACTGGCATTGCGGACTTTGTTCCAGCTGACATCGAGTCTGTTGGGTACCGTGTGTTTCTCGGGCACAAGCAGTATTTCGTATCTTCTTACGTCGGTGCAGGGAAGATCCAATGGTACGCGTTTCACGAGGAACTATCCGGAGGAGTTGATTCACCAAATGGCAGAAGGGAGAGGCTGCTCAAGTTGTTTGGAAACTGGTGTGATAATGTGACAGACATCATCGATGCCACGGATGAGGATGTGATTCTAAGACGTGATATATATGACAGGAGGCCGAGGTTTAGTTGGGGGAAGGGCCGTGTGACGTTGCTTGGAGATGCCATTCATGCTATGCAGCCAAACATGGGGCAAGGAGGATGCATGGCCATTGAGGTATTTATACAATACTTCATTCATCGACATCCTTAAAGGTGAATTCTTGAAGAAGTGATTTGTGAGATCTCAATGCTGCAATTTTCAGGACAGTTATCAGTTAGCATTGGAGCTCGATAAGGCTTGGGATCGAGGCGTTAAGACGATGACATGTCTCGACGTTGCTGCTTCTCTTAAGAGGTATGTTAGGCTTGAAAACAGCAACTGCTGCTCTTTATAATCCAATCTGATGCACAATTCATTCTATTGGGTTTTTTTTTTGAATAAGGTATGAAAAGTCGAGGAGAGTGAGAGTGTTCATTGTCCATCAAATGGCGAGAATGGCGGCTGTGATGGCTTCGACTTACCAAGCATATTTGGGTTCAGGATTAGGATGGCTTGTGAAGATACCACATCCTGGAACAGTTGCTGGGAGAGTCGTGTTTAAGCATACAATGCCTGGCGTGCTTGACTGGGTACTAGGCGGCTACAGGTACACACTCAGAGTCCCCAACTCCCAAAGTCAGTTCGATTTCATCATGTTTTGGCTTTTTGTAGCTCAAACCTTCAAGGGAGGCCAGCCCACTGCAGGCTAGCGGACAAGGCGAGTGAGCAATTGCAGACGTGGCTTGTTGACGACAATGAAGCCTTGGATCCTACCGTTATCGGAGAGTATGTTTGCTTCAGCTCTAAAATGTCAGTCAGCTTCACGTTAAGTCACAATTGGGTATTGATTTTCACAGGTGGTTCCTCGTCCCATTGGAGGAGTACGTCAACAGACTACAGCCCATTCATTTAAGTAAAGAGGATGATGCTCAACGCCCTGTCGGAAGTGCTGCTATTTGGTTTCAGCAAGGAATGTTTCATATCAGGAATCTACAATGCAAGAGTGTCATTCAAGTCACCAGGTAAATTACTAGCAAGCAGCTGCTCCTCCCTCTTTCTTTTTTTGTCACCGCTTCTTTTATTTATTTAGTAACTGAGTTTCTATGAAACTGCAGCAAAGAAGGAAAGCGTCAGAAGCTCTGCCAAGGCGACTCTCCACTGCAGCTCCGCCCATTCGATAACATCCAAATCAACCTCAACCACCACACGGTGGTGAGCTACAGGGTCAAGGTGATGAGAGACCCAGCAAGTATTCTAAGGACCCAGCAGGAACTTGCTGCTTAGGCCTAGTAAACTGAAATAAATGACGATTGGAGAAGTAAATATTAATAGATCAATTTGAAAAAAGGGTATATAAAAACCTATATTACTACTTCAAATACTTAGACAAGAAACATACTGCAGGCCACAATTTTGTGCAACGAAGTATGTTCACTAAAATATCAAAAACATTACAAAGGACCACCGGCATACTGATATGACGGATTCGGCCATCTAGATTCATCAACTGCAGTAAAAATAGTCCCATGATGCATTGCTTGATTCACCAGATTGCCCAGCATTTAGTATCTTGTCTTGCTCCTTGTCCTTTCATCAAAGTGATAAAATTTCAAAGATGCTGAATAGTATGTGAATGAAACTGATTTCGTACATGATGTGTTTGAAAGATTTCCTTACTAAATCTTTATCTTATTCAATCTCTATATCATATCAAAACATAGAATGAAATAACTTCATACCTGCTTTGTCCATGTAAGTCTTCTTCTTAATACACCTTTATGCTCTCTGAGTATATGTGATTTGATTTTCAAAACTTGTATGCATAAGAAGGGACAAAAGGACATTTATTGGCTCTGAAATGATAATGTTTCATCCATAAAGAAACCGTCATTAACTGCCATTTTCAACTATTAATAAACTATATTCAAAATTCAGACTTATCTAATAAAACATGTAACCTTATGTTTAATACAATTTCAAGTTCTAAAACATATATAATGCTTTCAATCTCCCACTGAACTTGATATGTATTAAAACTTACATTTTTACATGAACTCAAACTGTAGGTGCGCATTTGAGTTCAATATTGTAGATAGTTTTGAATTTCAAGAAATATGTCAATAGTATCTGTATACAAAGAATCTAAGAACAAAATGATGAATAAAATAGACATCAATGTTCCTAAACCACTCTGTAGACAAATTAAAATCACATAAATTCCAGGGCGAAGTGAGTTGCCATGGTGGTATGGCAGCTCCTTCGGTGCGTGTGGCAGTCCGGGTTCAAGTCCCTTCCGAGCACAAAAAAAAAGAGAAGAAAGAACAGATACTAACTCTGAGCTTAAGCTCCCAATAAAAAAAATCACATGAATTTTATAGTTGAAACATATATTTGTGAAATGATGCATTTAAACACAAATACATTCAATGTCTAACTAAAATTTCTTTTTTGGATTGTAACCGAGTTGGCTCACCACTTGGCTTCATAACCAAGTGGTCATGAGTTCAACTCCCCACAAATGCACAATTCCACCAATATATGGTGTGGAATTTCCTCCATTCACAGGAAGTGCTTTCCTCCTCTCGCAGGAGGTGCTTCCCTCCCTTCGCGGGAGGTGCTCGAGGTGGCTTCGCCTTCGCCACGACTCTGAAGAAAGGCTTCGTCCGTGAGGCAAGTTGATTGCTCGGAGAGATGCACTTACAACCAATGGGCTTATAATCTGATGACTTATCAACCAAAATCCATACACCATTTTGAGACATACTATTAATTTCATCCTCCATTGCAGCCTTCCATTTATCTGAATTTTCAGATTGTATTGCTTCTTGAACTGATGCAGGATTATTTTCATTATCGATATCCTCTTCAGCTGCAATCAAATAAACAAGATAATCATCTGATATTGCAGATTTCCTTACTCTGGTAGATTTTCTTACTGGCATAAGCTGTTGTTGCACATCTTCATGTATCAGCAGGTCTTGTTCTTGCACATGAATCTCACTTACATTTGCATCAGCACGAACCTCCGGATCTATTGAAACTATATTATCTATTTGCTCAACTTCTGGAACATTGGTAATTGTTAAAACCGAACTAGTGTTACAGCTATTACCTGTAAGAGATGAATCAACCAAATTTTCAGTTTCAATGGTATAGTTGAATCTGTTGCAGCTTGATACACGAACCAGGTCTGAAAAGCTGCCTCAGTTTCATTTTCTATCTGCGATCCATCTACATCTTCAGTCACGTTCTTTACATCATTTGCAAATATCTCATCATAAAATACTGCTTTATTTAATTCAATAATTCCGGTGGCCCTCTTTGGACAGTAAAACTTGATTCCCTTTGACTTTTCACAATATCCAATAAAATATCCACTTACCGATTTGGAATCAAGTTTACCATTTTCAGCATCATAAACTCTGATTTCTGCATTACAACCCCATATGTGAAGATGATTTAGGCTAGGCTTGTATCCACACCATAACTCAAATGGAGTTTTAATAATAGCCTTGCTGGGAGTTCTGTTGCATATATAATTTGCTGTTTTCAAAGCTCTCCCCATAGAAATTTTGGAGTTTGGATCTGACAATCATGCCTCTCACCATAGACATTAGCGTAGGGGGTGGCAAAATGGATGAACGGATGGGTTAATGGATGGATGAAACGGTTGGCGGATTAAACAGATCAAATCCATTAAATCCATTAGTGTTAATGGATTAAACGGACGGATCACTAACGGTTGACGGATTAACGGATAAATCCATTTGATCCATTTAACCCATTTAATTCATTTTCTCATTTAACTCGTTTATTTCTTATTTGATATTAAGAAATTTAAATTGAGTTATTTAAATTCACATGATCTCTTGAACTAGTTTGACTCGACCAAGCCCTAATCGGCTGTAATTCATATTCGTTAGTGTTGAACCAATGTTGATTGTTTTTTGTAGGTGAAATAGTAACTTACATGGGACTAAATCATTTTTTGAGAGATTTGCATTTGATACCTTAAGTGTGATTGTAAAATCTAAAGCAGCCACTCATCAAAAAAATTTTTTTCTAAAGCAGCCACACTGCAATGTCACTGATGCAATTCAAAAAATCAAAGAAACATTTCTATAGAATGTTTATTTTTCATTATACGAAACCAAAGGAGCTAAATTAGAAAATACCTCTGACCCAACTCCGACGAAGCCCTAATCCGACCAATTCTGATGAAGCCCTAATACGACTAATTCGATGCGTTGATGCGTCGCTGGACCTGAGGAGATGCGTCGATGTTGCTGGAGGCGAGGAGATGTCGAGATGAGTCGACGCTTGGAGTGGAGGAGGAGATGCACAGAGTTTTGAATGTTTTTAATTTTTATGATTAATTGGTTTAATGGATTAATGGATCATTAATGGATTAATGGATCAAACCATGTCATCCGTTTAGTAATGGATTCTTAATGGATTTGGATTAGTTCAATCCATTAACTAAATGGATGGGTAATGGATGGATTTTAGCGGATGGTTAATGGATGGATAATGGATAATTTTGCCACCCCTACATTAGCGTTCTGTTTTTCCTTTCTGAAATCCCGTTCTGTTGCGGTGTATGCGGAGTGGTGTATTGAGCTACTATGCCACATTCCTGCAAAAACAAAGGAAAATGACCCTTTCTTTGGCATTGTTCAGTATATCGACCATAGTATTCACCTCCTCTATCAGATCTGATACACTTAATAACTCTGCCAGTTTGCTTTTCCACTTCAACCTTATAGATTTTGAAAAATTTCAAAGCTTGTGATTTTTCAAACATTAAATATACATAACAATACCTTGAAAAATCATCTTTAAAGGTAATATAATAACAATTTCCACATATTGTATTGATTGGAAAATGACCACAAATATCTGTATGGAATCAAGAACTTGTTCGGTTCTCTTTGATCCTTTTTTGCTTGAATTGGTCATTTTTCCTTTTAGGCAATCAACACAGGTTTCAAAATCACTGAAATTAAGACTAGGTAAAATTTCTTGCTTAACTAGTTCCATCAACCTTTGTTTTGAAATGTGACCAAGTCTTTTATGCCATAAAAAAGATGACGAATTTGTAAATTTCCTTTTTGATGTAGATTTGTTAATTAGGAAAACTTCCGTTTTAGTTTCAGTAGATATATTAAAACAATTGACACGCCGGTAACCTTGGATTAGATAAGCATCACCAAAACACTTTGAATAATAATAAAACTGTATGATTTTATTATTATTACTAGAAAATTTAAAACTTGAATCTGACACAAATTAGATCCAGAAATCAAATTTCTAGTGATACTTGGAATAGTACACATCATTAAGTTCTAAAATAAAACCATTTTTGAACTGCAGTTTGACAAGTCCTACAGCTTTTATAGCAACTCTTTGGCCACTTGCTGTGCGCACCTTTGTCTCATTCCTTTTTGGGATTGTTACACTGGATAATCCCTGTAATGAGTTGACAATATGAATAGGTGAGCAAGTGTCAAAGTACCAGGAATTGTCAGTTGAAAAATCATTTGACTCTAAACTGAAAATAGATTTTAAAACATTATTACCTTTCTTTAACCAAGCTTTGACACCCTCACAATCTTTCTTGAAGTGACCTTGTTTCTTACAAAGAACCACTTCATGCCACTTGCAGATTTACTTTTCACATTATGATCAAATTTGAAAGACTTAGAAGTACCTTCAGATGAATTATGCTTAAACAGATTGCCGTTGAATTTCCTCTTATGCTTTGCCTTTGACATGAGGTTCACATCAAGAACTTTTTCCTTCCCTTTCTTCGTAGTTTCCTCTTCAACTTCCACACATAAGGAAATAAGTTCATTAACAGCCCACTGCTCTTTCTGAGTTTTGTAGAGTGACTTCAAATGGTTGAAGTAATCAGGAAGTGTATTAAGCAACATATGCACTAAAAAAGATTCCTCCACATTCATCTTTAAATCCTTAAGTTTCGCAACAATGTTTGAGCCCTTCATGATATATTCTCGAACACTGCCCTTGCCATCATACTCCATCCCCATGAGAGATTTCATCAATTTTCCTGTTTCTGCTTTGTTGGAAGTTGTATATTTTGCAGCAATGGACTCCATAAAATCTTTGGCTAACTCTGCATCTGGAAAGCTTCCTCTCCCACTGTTGGTCATACTCTTCTTGATCACAATGAGAGCCATCTTGTTGTGCTTTGAACCACTTCTCATAATTATCCTTAGCCTCCTTATTTGCATTTTCAGGTAATGCTGCTGGTGGATTCTCCCTAAGTACATGATCATAGTCTAAAATTCCCAAACATAGTTCCACATCAGCCTTCCATTTGTGGAAATTATTTCCATCCAAAAGTTCAATGTTATTGACACTCATAGGAAACTACATGGCTGCTTTCTCAAAAACAGATATTAGACTAGTAAAACTGAATACTAGAATAATCTGAACACCCATATATTATCAATTTATGCAAGCAAAAAGATTTTGACTTTATCACGATACGATTCTGACATGCTTTGTTATGTACCGATCTCTAATGATAATAAATGTCAATATATGCAATACATACTTGTGAGATTTTTGAAATTAAACAAAGTAAACTCATATCTTTGAAATTTGAATTATCCAAATTTGTTTAATTGCTAAAAATCTGTTACTTGATTGATGAATACAATATCATCATGATTGTGATATAAGAAACTATTTTGATAGTATAATATTATCAAAATCAGATCTGTTGGCAACACATTTTCTGCTGTATACTGTATCAGTGGATTAGAAGACATATATAGACATGCAATTAAATCACAAAAAGTTTCAAGCTTGGTTGGAATTGAATCACTTGCTTGATTGATTACTCTTTGTTGTTCTGAAGTGGTTTGTTTCAGCCCATGTTTTCTGTTAATTTTCATCAATGATCCAATCGGTTTTGTTCAACACCCATCTCCCAGTTACCCACTCCTCTCCAGATTTGGTAACTTATTTAGATGTGGGTGTTAGGAGAAGAAGATGTGTGTGTCAGATTAAGCCCGCTGCTGCAGTTGATCAGTCAATTGCCAGCAGCTCTGAGAGAAAGGAATTTAATGGGGATTTAAGGTCCAGCAAGAAGCTGAGAATTTTGGTTGCAGGTGGTGGGATTGGTGGGCTGGTGTTTGCACTGGCAGCTAAGAAGAAAGGATTTGATGTTGTTGTGTTTGAGAGGGATTTAAGCGCTGTTCGCGGCGAAGGGCAGTATCGAGGACCGATTCAGATACAAAGCAGCGCGCTGGCTGCTTTGGAAGCTATTGATGTGGATGTGGCTGAGGAGATCATGGAGGCTGGTTGCCTCACCGGAGATCGGGTCAATGGACTTGTTGATGGAATTTCCGGCAATTGGTATTCATTTGAAATTGCGCGCCAATAAAATTCATATTGAGTTTTGGTAACAGAATTTGTAAAAACTGTCTTCTTATGATTTTCAGGTACACGAAATTTGACACGTTCAGTCCTGCAGTGAAGAGAGGACTGCCAGTGACCAGAGTTATTAGCAGAATGACACTGCAGAAGATTCTGGCTAAAGCAGTTGGTGAGGATGTGATTCTGAATTCCAGCAATGTGATTGATTTTGTTGACAATGGTGATAAGGTAGGTAATCAATAAATCAATCTCCCTGAAGTAATTTATTGAGCTAGTTTCGATACAGTTAGTCACTTGGCGACTTGTTGTATACCTAGGTCACGGTGACCCTTGCAAATGGAGACAATTTCGAAGGTGATGTTCTTGTTGGAGCAGATGGAATTTGGTCTAAGGTAAATTTGTTCACGCAGTTCAACCAAAAATGCATGTCTTCTGACGAATTGAGAAAAAAAAACTTTCTACAAACCTCAAGAAGCGTCTTCGGCATTCACCTTTAGCTTAATTCGCCGGCGACCGTATTTTTCGCCGCCCTAAGGCTGATTTCTTTGTCGTAGTCATCCACCACTGCCTGATCCACCACCCCCTTTCTCCCCTCGGTCTCCCCTCCCCACCGCCGGTCCTCTCCTCCTCCCCACCCCGCCGCTCCTATTTCCCTATCGGCTCCATTTCCCATTTCCAGGTTGTTCCCTTGTGATGTAGGAGCGTTTATGCCTCCGAATTAGTATTTTAGTTTTAATTCTTTGTTTTAGTTTTTAGGCAGCATTATTTTTTTTAGGCAGCATTATCTTTTAGACAGCATTATCTTTTTAGGCAGCCTACCATTATCTTTTTAGGCAGCCTATCATTATCTTTTTAAATTTTCTTTTCTAATTAGGTTTTATGTTTTCCTATTTAAACCCACCTTAGAGTTTCAGTTATGTATCTTATTTTCCTATCAATAAACCTTTGGTTTTTCATTTTTGGTGGATTCCAACACTTTCTTGGTGGATTCCAAGCTTCCTTGATGGATTCCAAGCTATCCACGAATTCATTGCTGGTGAATTCGTTTATCCGATTTTCCCATTGCGTCAGTTGGTATCAGAAGCAGGTCTTTCCCTGTCTCTCTGCTAACTTGATCAGATCGCAGATCAACCTGTACCCAGAGCAGATGGTGAGAGGGTAAATGCGGACATAGCCGCAGCCCTGGCTGCTTTTTGAACACAAATAGCTGTTATGTCAATCTAGTTGACAGAAGTGAACAACAAGAGTCGTCGTGGAGACAGGAGAGGAGAACTGAATAGGGTTCCTGACAGACGTCGTTTGACCTGCAAATTTAAATTTATAATTTTTTTTGCGAGAAACTAGTGTATTAGTACAGTGGCAAGTAAGGGTCGAACCCAAGGAAGCTAGATAGTTACTACTTTGTTCTGTAAGAGGGAAAAAGAAAGATTGGGTGAAAGCAACAGTTTAAGAAATAACAGTAGAGTACGAAATTGAGTAAGAGTGTATCAGGCAGAGAAGATATTCAGGTTAGGGTTTTCTTCAATTGTGACTAAGTTTATCCTTGATTTCTAAGTACTTTATTCTTGTCTTCTTAAGGTTACTCCTGGTCAGGTTATAACCGTTTAATTCTAGCAAACCTAATACTCCTGGTCAGGTTATATTAGGTTTAGTGCATCTACTTATTCTAACGGGTCAGTATCAAATAAGCAGTGAATAAATAGTAAGTATTACTAGGTTAAGTTGTACCCTTTCGGATCTCCCCTTAACCTAATAATTCAAACTGATAATTTGCACAAGAACTAAATAGAATGCAATAATAATAATGAAGAACAGAATCTCAAAATAGTAGTCACAATTATTCAACCCTAACCCGAATAATCGGTTTAGTTACACATACTCATAGTAAACAATGTAGAAAGTAAATAAGAACAAGATGATCTCACTAATAACCGAGGGACTAAAGCACCGGACGTGGCTGAGCTAAGGCCGTGGACGGTGGTCGGATGAGGCGGAGCAAGGGCGGTCGGTGGGGGAATTAGGGCACGGCCAAGAGAGTGGACGTGTGGTTTTGAGAAGAGTACGAGGGATGATTATTTGGTCTTGTATACTTCTTCTTATATAGAGTTTGAGAAACCCTAAAGTTCCCAAAATAAACCAAAGATAATCATGGAAATATTTCCATAATATTCTTTGCTTTATCCTCAAGCTACTTCTTCTGCAAGTCTTCCAGATCTGCGTAGACTCTTCCAGAACCTTCTAGAAGCCTCTAAACGGTCATGTTCCCGAAATTACTGTTCATGGCCGGAGTTACTGTTCATAGCCGGAGTTACTGTTCACGTTGACTTCGGCTCTCGATTTGAACTTCCAAACGACCTCGGATGCTCTCAGTGTGAACTAGAGAGCTGTAGGGAATTGAATCACCTACGCAACGGTATATTCCTCGTATTTTTCTGATCGACGGTCAGCTCCCAGCACTCCGCCGAACGTCCAAGGGTCTGATCTGCCATTGTGCTGTTTTCGGCATAAAATGTCGTCTTTTATGCGCGTTTCCTCCTAGAGCTTCCGAAACATCTGAAATGCAAAACCATACTAAAAAGTAAATGTTCGCATGATAAAGTGCCAAAATTGGTGGGATTTGATGACTCGATGAGTCGTATAAATACGGCTCATCAGTTCCGCAAGGTGAGAACAATCGTGCGACTATCTTTTATAATTTGAGTTCTAAAAAGAAAGTTGATTATGGTGATCAACAAAATAATTATGATTATCAAGTGAAGAGTGATATTCCATTATTTTATGGAACCGTGGGTGGAGAGGAGTTTCTGGATTGGCAGGTCAAGGTTGATAGGTTTTTTGATGTCATGAATGTTCCCGAGAACAAACAGGTTGAGATGGTATCAATCAGGTTGAAGAGTATGGCTGTCGTGTGGTGGAACATTCTCGTTATTCAAAGGCAACTTGAAAGAAAAGGGCCTGTTAGAACGTGGAGGTGAATGAAACGATTACTAATGAAGCGTTTTCTACCTGAAAATTACGAACAGATCCCGTATAAGAAGTATGTCGAATGCGTTCAAGAAAAGAAAACTGTGACGGAGGATACGAATGAGTGTGTGAAACAAGAGCTTCCGAAGCTAAATTTGAAGAAGGAAGAGGTTATTGTTGCGGAGGAGGCGTTGGACGAGATTGATGAGCTGGAGATGCTGATGATTTTGTCTGTTGATTTTGAGGAGGTTGAACATGAGCAAGTTGAGAAAAAGGTGGTGGAAGATGTTAAACCAGATGAGACAATAGAGAAGATAGTGCCTCGAGAAGTTGAAGAAGTTGTGACCCCTGTTGAACATGTTCCTCTCGTAGAGAAAGAAAAACCGATTGAGGCTCCTCATGTTAGTGTCGTTGAAGAGGAGAAACCAGTTGCGGATCCAGTGGTTGAAAGATCCATGGAGATAGTATTGAAAACACTTGAGACTTCTGCGGTTGAAGATGCTATCAAGACTGGTGATACGACTGTAACTATAGAAGAGGAAAAGTCGGTAGGCACCCCAGTAGTTGAACTTGTAGATGATGCTGAGCCTGTTCTCGAAGAGAAGGTAGTGGTGATCCTGCCGGTGGAAGAAGTTATTAAGGCACCAGAATCTGTCGAGGTGGAGAAAGTTGTGAAGCCCGAAGAAGAAGTGGCTCTAGTTGAAGAGGAGAAGCCTGTGGCAGCTCCAGCAGTCGAAGAAGTTATCAAAACTGAAAATATGACTAAACTAGTTGAGGAACAGAGGCCAGTTGCTCCTGATGCAGTAGAAGATATCAAGACAGAGGCTACGACTGAACCAGTGGAAGAGGAGAAGCCAGTTAAAGTTCATGCAGCTGATGAAGTTGTCAAGACTGAAACAACAGAAGTGGAGAAACCGGTTGCAGTTCCTACAGAGGATGAAGTTGTCGAGACTGAAACAATTAAAGAAGAGCAACCAGTTACCGCACCTATTGTTGAAGAAATTTTAAAAACTGATGTTCTAGTTGAGAAGGTCGAGCAGACAGTACAAGATTTAATTATTGAGCTGATCAAGGCTAAGAAGTTGCCGGAGTTTGCGACCATGATGCATCCACAAGTTGAAGGGAATCAATTAACAACAGTCATAGCTGCGGAACAAGGGTCTACAAAGTTGAAGGAGGGTGAAGATGAGTTTAAGTTATTTGCGGAGCAAGTTATGTCTCCAAGAGACTTGCAATCCAAGTTAGATGTTGCTGATGTCTCACTGAAGGAGCTTGGACCAAGAAGGATTATCACTATTCAAGATAAAAGGATGGAGTTGCAGGTAGGTAGTGATGTGATACAGCTTCACAAGCATGGTCCATTCAAGGTGGATGAGGTCATATATCTAGATTAGAACTCGGGGTCAAGTTCTTTTGAAGTGGAGGAGACTGATGTAGGAGCGTTTATGGCTCCAAATTAGTATTTTAGTTTTAATTCTTTGTTTTAGTTTTTAGGCATCATTATCTTTTTAGGCAGCCTATCATTATCTTTTTAGATTTTCTTTCCTAATTAGGTTTTATGTTTTCCTATTTAAACCCACCTTAGGGTTTCAGTTATGTATCTTATTTTTCTATCAATAAACCTTTGGTTTTTCATTTTTGGTGGATTCCAAAACTTTCTTGGTGGATTCCAAGCTTTCTTGGTGGATTCCAAGCTATCCACGAATTCATTGCTGGTGAATTCGTTTATCTGATTTTCCCGCCGCGTCACCTTGGGTTGTGCCTGTCTTCGTCTTCGTCGCTGCTGCGGCTCCGGATGCGAGGGTGGAGGGGGTCAGCGCTGGGGACGGAGATGGATTCTTGGGTTGGAGTTTTGGGGCGGTTTGAGTGTTTGTGGCGATGGACTCTGGTGTTTGTGGTTAGGATTTAGACTTGGTGCGTGGATGGGGCGTTGCCGGTGGTGGTGATGTGGGTTTCACTGGTGGTTATAGTATTTCCATTTTGACGGTTGGACTTCGACGACACTGCCATGGAACAGGGGGCATTGAGGCGTTACCGGTGACTGTTTTGAATTTGTATACAGTTTTTTTGATTTTTTACTTTTGAGGCGTTAGTGGTGCAAGTTGCTTTCGATCTTTGATGGTACGCTCACTTTCCTGGGCGTGAGTCAAAGCGGAGCAGCTCACTGTTTCGAGCTAGTCGACTTTTCCTATCTTTTAAGTCCTCTTTTATGCCTTTTATGGAGTTGTGGTGACGTGCTTCATTAGCTTAAGTATAGGCCCGAATTTTTCAGGAAGCAGCTGTTGTGTGGTCATGTGGTCCGATGTTTTTCAGTGTGTGCCCCAGTATCAATCGATCACACATCATACACACAAGTGTTGGTGTTTGAAAGGTAGATTTATATGAGGAAAACATGGAGATGATTTGTCCACCATGGAAAGATATGATCAGAAAAATGAGTTGCATCGATCTGTGTGTCTTTTAGGGTCAATTAGGGTTTTCCTTTCATGCAGTTTTTCAGGTGCTGATGATGCATAGGAAAACATGGAGATGATTTGTCCACTATGGAAAGATATGATCAGAAAAATGAGTTGCATCGATCTGTGTGTCTTTTAGGGTCAATTAGGGTTTTCCTTTAATGCAGTTTTTCAGGTGCTGATGATGCATGATTGGGATCCCATGAAACCAGAAACATTGTTGTCAATAACAAGTTGAATATCCCATAAAAAAAAATTAAAAAAATTAACAAGTTGAATATAAATAAATATTTTCTGGAGAGTATCTACAGATCTACATGCTCTTTGAATGTGTTGAAAAGAACAGAAGCTACATGTCTAGATATCATCCATAACTCCAGTTTGGTGGCCATTTTTTAAATATTTTATATCTTTACTTTGGATCAAGCTCAGTCACCAATCAGTTTCATGGAAAGCTGGATGTGTACAGATCAGACATTTCACCTGTAACAAAAAGCTTTCTTTTTTTTTGTTCGATTCATAAAAAAATAGAGAAGAAGTTTTGTATGTATAAAAGCCTTAGTGCAATGATGATCCTTTTTCTTTAGTGGTTTGTGATCTGTGTGACAACCAATCCTAATCCAATGACACACAACATAAAAATAAACACAAATCCATATGAGCCAGTCACTCACTCAAATTGTGGTATCTGTGATGTCATAAAGTTTTGATTTTTCTAAAGGAAACTTATACTAGTTTCTGTGTATAGAGAGAGAGAGGTTAGAGAGAGAAAGCATGCTCCCTTTCTGATCTTGTCCAACTATATGTCGTCTACTATCATAAAAAAAACTACTCCGTATGTCGTCTACTAGAAAATTCTTCATGATGGGATGAGAATGAGATGCATACTCCTTCCTTCAAGGGATAAGGGGGTGTGGGGCTGTCCATCGATCCTTTATTTTAAAAGGGTCATTGTTTGTTGATTGAATTATGGATATCAAGATTCGTTGTCAGCTTCCATGTGTGTGCCAAAAGCCTTAAGATTGGGTTTCACTTTTGTCTTTGTCTTCTTCGAGCACTTGATGATCAAGACTAACACCACAAGATGGTGTTGATGAGAAGAACATTTGAGCGTTGTGGTTGGTTGTCCTCATACTATTCACGTTCTCATACTATTCACATGTTCTCATTTGAGCACTCCTCATGTAGTGCATATGTATCTATGATGTGCTTTGCTAGCTAGATACTAGCTATACCATTGTGGAAGAAACATATGTACATATAATAGCTAAATTATTACGTATAAGTAGAGGTCAACTAGATAAAAAATACACAACTTCCATTAAGATTTAAGGTTGTGGCATAGATCTATGAACTAATTAAACGTTTTGATTAGATCGAATCTCGAGATCTGAGATCTCCTTTTCTGTAGTTCCCTGTGTCGTCTGTAGTTGCTTCTGAAGATAATAAATTAGATTCTATTTGAGTCACGAAGTCACTTCGCTATCCTAATTCAAGATTTCACCCAGGCAGGGTTTTTTCGAAATCCTTGAACTGAGATAAAACAAATGAAAGTACCGGAACAATCAATCGGCGAGTATACAAACGATCGAACTTGAGCAATCAAATTGAAGGAACCAAAACGTCTCAAAATCAGTCAGTACTCTTCCTAGATGTTTTTCGACATCAAGAAGCAATCAGTCAACTTCCAATTTGCAGTTTTGGAACGGATAATTCACCGATTCAAATCGGAAAACTGACCCTACACGCGTCTCGTGTTGACATTATCGTCGCGTCTCATGTAGACATTAGCAGCTGGACGCGACGCAGCTCTAATGTCTAAACAGGACGTGATGCCACAATTCGTCGCGCATTTTTTTTGAACATTATACCACCGCGTTCTGTTAAGACATTAACGAGTTAATGTCTGAACAAAATGCGTCGGCTAATGTCACAGTTGGGCGCGGATCACACTGATCAAAAACTCGAAATGAGCTCAAATGAGTTCCAACTAGTTTCATTTATTTATGAAACATCTTTACAAGGTTTTTATACATGTTTTACAATGTATAAACCTAAAATCTCCAACAATCCTCCCCCATTTTAGGGTTATACTCTTGAACACTAAAAGCATTCATACCGAACAAAACATTGTGCATAAGTGAAGTGTCCCAAACGTTTGAACCTCACGTAGTGTAGCATTTCCCAATATTCGAGAATCAGGGTGTTCTACGAATTGAACCCTTCAACCCATTTGAATACAAGAAAATAAAAGACCCACAAGTTTACTACTATTCCAAGTACAACTTGACACTGTTTCAGCCATGTGTCCTTATACATTCATAAGTGTATAATTAGCCAAGCACATGCTAATTGAAGCGGCTCACTTCACACTTACATAGGTGGATTCTTTTCGCATGCACCTGCAATGCACTTTTCCAAAAGATCCATTAAGAAGATAAACTTCATCCTCCCTTTCTCTACAGGAAAACAAGCACAACTTTGGGATGGATATAACCATGTGCTTCAAATCTCTCAGAATAGGCTTTCCACAATTCAGCTCTTAGCGTCATACTAAGAGAGAATATAGGTGTCCTACGATAAAAGATTTAGATGTGCTTTAAGCCCATCCCTATACACGACTTGTGCACCAAGTCCCTAGCTAATCCTTTCATCAAATGATCAGCTAGATTTTGATGTGTCCGGACATAATCAATCGAGATTACCTCGTGAGTGATCAGTTCACGAACCGCGCTATGCCTAACGTCCAGGTGTCTCGATTTACCATTGTACATTTGGCTATAAGCTTTAGCCAAAATAGCTTTACTATCACAGTGGATAGAAATAGGCGCTACCAGTTTTGGCCACAATGGAATCTCATGCACCAAATTCTTTAGCCATTCTGCCTCTTTACCGGCAGCTGTTAAGGCTATAAATTCAGATTCCATTGTCAAGCTGGTGTTGCAAGTTTGCTTCTTTGAGGACCAAGATATGGCACCTCCCCCAAGCAAGAATACCCAACCACTTGTAGAAGAATGATCTTCTAAATTGGTAATCCAACTTGCATCGGTATATCCCTCCAAGACCGAGGGAAAACCAGCATACACCAAACCATAATTCATGGTTCTCTTAAGGTATTTGGTACCCGCTTAATAGCTTCCTAGTGAAGATTACTAGGATTACTAGTATATCTGCTTAATTTTCCCACTACATAAGCTATATCAGGCCTTGTACTCGTCATTGCATACATTAGGCAACCAATGACTTGAGAATACTCAGGATGTGAAACAGCTTCACCTGTATTAGGCAAAAGCTTCACACTTGGGTCCATGGGAGTGCTAACCGGAGAACAGTTCAAACAGTTGAATTTCTTCAGCACTTTCTCAACGTAGTGAGACTGTGACAATGCCAAACCCTTGTTCTCACGCTTGATCACATCCGCTTCTCCCATATCTTTCATAGCGAAACTAGATGATAAGAAGTCCTTAGGAAGGTCTACTTGTTTTTGGTCCATACCAAAAATTAGCATATCATCAACATACAGACAAATGATTACTCCATTTCCGGAGTTGTCAAATTTGCTGTAAATACACTTGTCTGCTTGATTCAACTTGAATCCATTTGATAAGATTACCTTATCAAACTTTTGATGCCACTGTTTGGGTGCTTGTTTCAGCCCATACAATGATTTGATCAACTTACAAACCTTGTTTTCATTTCCCAGCATAATGAATCCTTCCGATTGTTTCATATAGATTTCCTCATCCAAGTCACCATTCAAGAACGCTGTCTTGACATCCATTTGGTGTACAAACAGATTGTTAATTGCAGCAAATGCAATCAACAATCTAATAGTGGAAATCCTAGCAATCGGAGCATAAGTATCTAAAAAATCGATACCCTCCTTTTGCCTAAAGCCTTGGATAACCAATCGAGCTTTAAACTTATCAACCGATCCATCAACCTTCATTTTCCTTTTGAAAATCCATTTGTAGTCTAATGGCTTGCAACCCGGTGGGAGATCAGATAATACCCAAGTATTATTCCCAATGATAGAATCCATCTCATCGCTTATTGCCTCTTTCTAGAAAGTCACGTCTTGAGACCTCATAGCCTCATCATAGGTTCTAGGATCATCATCAATATGATAACAATATGAGTATTGATACCCAATGTCCTCTCTAGAACCCTCAATCAAGTAAACTTGATAATCTGGTCTGAAGGATTTTTAATTCCTTCCCCGTTTGCTTCTACGAGGTTCAAACGATGTACTTTTAGAAGATGTACTCACATCATCTTCCAACTCAGCCCCTGTGAAGCTAGAAATCAAATCTTTAGGTCTAGGTATCGATGAGAAATGGTTATCATCAAAGATTGCATCTCTTGATTCAATTACGGTGTGAGCCGAGATAGAGTCATTCGTTCTAGTTACATAGAACCTATATGCTTTAGAATGTTCAGCATATCCAATGAAGATGCAATCAACACCTCTTTCTCCCAATATTCTTATTTTGGGAGCCGGTAGTCTCACTACCGCTCTACATCCCCAAACTCGGAGATAATTCAGATTTGGCTTTTTTGTGTGTCAAAGCTCATATGGGGTAACATCGTTCTTTTTGTTAGGAACTCTGTTAAGTAAATAACAAGCTGTCAACATAGCCTCACCCTAAAATCCATCACTCAAACCAGAGTAGGATAACATGGAATTAACCATCTCTTTTAGGACTCTATTCTTCCTTTCAGCTACACCATTTTGCTGTGGTGTATATGGTGCTGTAGTCTCATGAATGATACCATTCATCTGGAAATATACAGGATCGTAATATTCCCCACCTCTATCGGTTCTAAGCCTCTTAATCAAATCATGCATCAATTCTACTTTAGCTTTATACACTTTAAACTTGTCTAAAGCTTCATCTTTAGTATGCAGCAAGTACACATAACAATATCTAGAACAGTCATCTATAAAAGTTATGTAGTACTTCTTATTCTCCAAAGATGGAGTAGAATGTAAATCACCCAAATCACTAGGTACAAGTTCAAGCAAGTTTGATGTTCTTTAAATACTTTTAAATGGCAACTTAGTGATTTTTGTAAGCATGCAAGTAGTACATCTATCAACATACATGTCAACTTTAGGTATTAAACCTTCCTTAGACATAATGTTCATACGCCGATAGTGAACATGTCCTAATCTAGCGTGCCACAAAGCATAATCATCACAAGTAGAAGACATGTAAACAGAATTCACCACTTTATTTACATTCAACATGAACATGCCATTACAAAAGTAGCCAAATCCAACAAAGACACCACACTTCGACAATACATATTTGTCGGATTCATACACTTGCTTAAAACCAAATTTGTTCAACAAACTACCGGAAACAAAATTTTCCGAATAAGAGGTACATGTAAAACATTCAACAACTCAAGTGTTTTTCTCAAACTGAACTCTAACACTACAGTTCCTTGGCCAAGTATTGGTGTGGTTGACTCGTTTCCCATATGAAGGACAACTTCTTTCACCGTTTCATAAGTCTTGAAACTATGACGATCTTTGCACACGTGCTTGTTACCACCCGAGTCAATCCACCACGCCACTTCATCATCCTGAACATAAAATGCTTCAGCGATAAGTGACACATAATTCACATTAGAATTACCATCAGAAATAGAAAACTGACCTTGAAGGTTGGAAGGGCATTTTTCTTTGCCCTTATCCCCAACATTCACTTTCGCTTTTCCTTTCTCATTCTTAGCCATCCTACAGTCATTCTTGTAGTGACCCGGTTTACCACAAATCCAGCAAGAACCCTTAGGTTTCTTGTTGAACTTGCTATCGAAGTTCTCATTGGGACATTTCATCCCCTGAATTTCCGAAGACCTTCATTGTCTTCCACCACATGCACAGAAGATGAGTCAATAGTCTCTTTCTATTTTTCCTCCTCTTGAATCCTAATTGATTCCTCCACTTGCAACTCTCCACCGAGTTCCTCAAGAGACATTTCCTCTTTCTTATGTTTAAGCTTGTGCTTGGAATCCTTCCACAAAGGTGGTAACTTGTCTATGATACTAGACACTGCAATGGAATCATCCATCTTCATATTGTACTGAGCAAATTGCCCCAATATGCGAGTCAATTCGTTGAATTGCTCCGGCACTGGTCTAGAATCGACCATCTTGTAACTATTAAAGTTACTGACCAGAAACTTCTTGCTTGAAGCATCCTCTCGCATATATTTAGCCTCAAGTGCATCCCATAATTCCTTTGTGGATTCAACATTCTGATAAACATTAAACAAGTTATCAGCCATACCATTGAGAATGTGGCCACGGCAGATGTAGTCATCATTCTCCCACTTGCTCCTCTTCCTGATAACATCAATTGGACCATTGTCATCCGCAGCCGGCATCAGGGTAGAGAGCACATGCACCACCTTCAAACTTGTCAGCAAAAAATGCATCTTCTTCTGCCATCTTCTGAAATTCACTCCTTCGAACTTTTCCAGTTTTCCAAAATTTGATGTCATCTCCCTCACTGAAGTAGCAGACATCTTGAAAATCTTGAATTAGATTGTAATTCCCTGGGTCATCTGTAGTTGCTTCTGAAGATAATAAGCTGGATTCTATTTGAGTCACGAAGTCACTTCGCTATCCTAATTCAAGATTTCACCCAGGCAGGGGTTTTCCCGAAATCCTTGAACTGAGATAAAACAAATGAAAGTACCGGAACAATCAATCGGCGAGTGATTGAACTTGAGCAATCAAATTGAAGGAACCAAAACGTCTCAAAATCAGTCAGTACTCTTCCCAGATGTTTTCGACATCAAGAAGCAATCAGTCAACTTCCAATTTGCAATTTTGGAACGGATAATTACGCCGATTCAAATCGGAAAACTGACCCGCCGCGTCTCATGTAGACATTAGCAGCTGGATGCGACACTACTCTAATGTCTAAACAGGACGCGATGCCACAATTCGTCGCGCGTTTTGTTCGAACATTATACCACCGCGTTCTGTTAAGACATTAACGAGTTAATGTCTGAACAAAACGCGCCGGCTAATGTCACAGTTGGGCGCGGATCACACTGATCAAAAACTCGAAATGAGTTCAAATAAGTTCCAAATAGTTTCATTTATTTATGAAACATCTTTACAAGGTTTTCATACATGTTTTACAATGTATAAACCTAAAATCTCCAACATTTTCCATTAGGGTACGATTTATTGAATCTTTTATCGATTTCTCAATCAAACTACATGTATAAATGACTTGATGATGGACGTATCTCCAACTGAAAAAATGAACTTCCAAGTAAAAAGAAGCACGCCATGTGGTCCGATGTTCCACTGTTGGTTGTTTGTCTTCTTTTTGGTCGGTCTTTGTATAGCTGTGTTATTTGCTGTTTGTTTAGGTGTAGATGTCTTGCCCCAGGTGGTTGTTGTAATCACCTTGCCTTTTATCAAAAAAAAATTTTGTTGAGAAAAATGATTTCGAAATTGTGACTAGGTTAGGCAAAAGCTGTTTGGGAAAGACGATCCAGTGTACTCCGGTTACACATGCATGTTACACTGGCATTGCGGACTTTGTTCCAGCTGACATCGAGTCTGTTGGGTACCGTGTGTTTCTCGGGCACAAGCAGTATTTCGTATCTTCTGACGTCGGTGCAGGGAAGATCCAATGGTACGCGTTTCACGAGGAACTATCCGGAGGAGTTGATTCACCAAATGGCAGAAGGGAGAGGCTGCTCAAGTTGTTTGGAAACTGGTGTGATAATGTGACAGACATCATCGATGCCACGGATGAGGATGTGATTCTAAGACGTGATATATATGACAGGAGGCCGAGGTTTAGTTGGGGGAAGGGCCGTGTGACGTTGCTTGGAGATGCCATTCATGCTATGCAGCCAAACATGGGGCAAGGAGGATGCATGGCCATTGAGGTATTTATACAATACTTCATTCATCGACATCCTTAAAGGTGAATTCTTGAAGAAGTGATTTGTGAGATCTCAATGCTGCAATTTTCAGGACAGTTATCAGTTAGCATTGGAGCTCGATAAGGCTTGGGATCGAGGCGTTAAGACGATGACATGTCTCGACGTTGCTGCTTCTCTTAAGAGGTATGTTAGGCTTGAAAACAGCAACTGCTGCTCTTTATAATCCAATCTGATGCACAATTCATTCTATTGGGTTTTTTTTGAATAAGGTATGAAAAGTCGAGGAGAGTGAGAGTGTTCATTGTCCATCAAATGGCGAGAATGGCGGCTGTGATGGCTTCGACTTACCAAGCATATTTGGGTTCAGGATTAGGATGGCTTGTGAAGATACCACATCCTGGAACAGTTGCTGGGAGAGTCGTGTTTAAGCATACAATGCCTGGCGTGCTTGACTGGGTACTAGGCGGCTACAGGTACACACTCAGAGTCCCCAACTCCCAAAGTCAGTTCGATTTCATCATGTTTTGAATCTTTTGGCTTTTTGTAGCTCAAACCTTCAAGGGAGGCCAGCCCACTGCAGGCTAGCGGACAAGGCGAGTGAGCAATTGCAGACGTGGCTTGTTGACGACAATGAAGCCTTGGATCCTACCGTTATCGGAGAGTATGTTTGCTTCAGCTCTAAAATGTCAGTCAGCTTCACGTTAAGTCACAATTGGGTATTGATTTTCACAGGTGGTTCCTCGTCCCATTGGAGGAGTACGCCAACAGACTACAGCCCATTCATTTAAGTAAAGAGGATGATGCTCAACGCCCTGTCGGAAATGCTGCTATTTGGTTTCAGCAAGGAATGTTTCATATCCGGAATCTACAGAGCAAGAGTGTCATTCAAGTCACCAGGTATATTACCAGCAAGCAGCTGCTTCCTCCCTCTTTCCTTTTTGTCACTGCTTCTTTTTTGTCACTGCTTCCTCCCTCTTTCAATGAAACTGCAGCAAAGAAGGAAAGCGTCAGAAGCTCTGCCAAGGCGACTCTCCACTGCAGCTCCGCCCATTCGATAACATCCAAATCAACCTCAACCACCACACGGTGGTGAGCTACCGGGTCAAGGTGATAAGAGACCCAGCAAGTATTCTAAGGACCCAGCAGGGACTTGCTGCCTAGGCCTAGTAAACTGAAATAAATGACCATTGGAAAAGTTAATATTAATAGATCAATTTGAAAAAAAAGGTATATAAAAACCTACTATATTACTACTTCAAATACTTAGACAAGAAACATACTGCAGGCCACAATTTTGTGCAATGAAGTATGTTCACTAAAGAAAAGGATACGGTGCAAAGTTAATTTTTTGGTACAAAATACAATTAAATCATAGCCTTTGATTTTGTGATTTGAATGGATGAGATTAAATCTTGATTTTTTGGTATTTTTCTTGGTGGCGAATTATAAAATGAAACTGACGAACTATGTCGTCTTTTCATTTTTCGGCTCGTCTTTTTCATTTTTCGGCTCAAAAAGTGACGAACTATAAAATAATTTCGACGAACTATAAAATAATTTGACGAATTATAAAATGATTTTGACGAATTTTGTATTTTGTACCAAAATTTGACTTTGTACCTGATATTGATCATGTTCACCAAAATATCAAAAACATTTTAAAGGACCACTAATATTCTTAAGCTTCCAAATCTTTTATCTTCATGTATCTTTTGAATATCCTCTTGATAATCTTGGCATCTTGATAATGTAGCTCGAATATCTTGCCAACCAATCTGATCTTCAATCGACTCCAGTCTATAATCGACTTCATTCCCAGATTAGGAAACTTCCGTGCTTTTGTTCCACGCTCTATGCTAGTTCTAAACTTCGGTTGAACAGCTACTTGACTCTTGCTTGAACACTCTAAAAACGTAAGAACAACACTCTTTATCATGTCATTGTTCATGATTTAGAAATGGTAACAAATTTCTTTTGTGTTCTGCATAGCCGATTTGAATGGAAGCTTACTGTTGGAGCATAAAGTGCCATATAGGCAAAACACAAATCTGTACAAGAAGTACTCGAATTGGTCTGTGCTAGCATCTGTGCAAGGTGTATCTTTCAGTTCCGAAAAATCAGGACAGTTGCTGAGTTTTAGGAAAGAAAGATATCAACTGGATATTCTCGTCCGCCACATCAACAAACCGACTCAGATGAGATAAACATATGCAGATTTCAACGGAATTATTTCCTATCTTATCTAGGGTTTAAAAAATCAGATCTAGGGTTTTCTTATCACCTAGATCTCCATGGCCAGCTATAAATAGAAGAGCAGAACTTAGTTTCTTCTAAAAGCAACACTTGAGAGAGACGCCGTGTGGAGAGCATTCAATCCGTACGCTGAAATCATAAACCTTGGAGCTTCTGGTCGTCAAGCTCTCACTGAAGGATTGAAGCTGCAAGTCAGTAAATACTTGCTCTGTTTGTTTCTTGAACTCACATATTTGTTGCTGCGCATTATCACGCCCAGAGTTCAAAAAGGTGTTGTCGCTGCTTAGTACCACACTGGTCTAGCAGATTGACTGTCACAGACGACGACCAACCACAATCTGAATCTACGAGTTGGATTCAACTACATCAGTCTCGGGAGGAGGTCTGATCGTACAGACGGGAGTCTCTGGATCTAAGGGGAGCTTAGATCACGCAATTTACTTGTAAGGTAGTATAGGGGATCAGTAGTTTGGAAGGCTGTTCGAACGTCAATCTGTACTATTGATAGCACTAGAACACATGCATTTTAGGCGACCTTTACGCTTATTGTTTTGGTCATTCCTTTACGATTTCACTTGCTATTTGATGCTTTGTGGTTCATTTCAGGCCTATTTCAGAGATTTAGCTGAGAACACAAGTGAGCAGTGATTTTGGGGCAAAACCGAGTATTCTGGAGCGAAAATGAGCAAAATGGAAGTCGGAGCACAAACTCCCCAATAGCATGCGTTCGCACAAGTTATCCATGCGCTCGCATGGATTGGACCAGACGCATGAAAACTCCATGCGATCGCATAGAAGACCATGCATGCTCGCACAAGACCAATCTTCTCCAGCCGTGCGTTCGTACAGTCCATTCCATGCGAGCGCACAAAACAGACCAGAGGCATAGAATTTCCATGCGATCGCACAACACCACTCATGCGCTCGCACAGCTCATTCCATGCGCTCGCATGGATCAGACCAGACGCATGAAATTCTCATGCGGGCGCACGCTTCAAGCCCAAGATCGCACAGACCAGCTTTTAGGCATTCATGCGCTCGCATGCTCATTCCATGCGCTCGCATGAAGTCGTAAAGACAGGATTTTTACTGCTGACTATAAATAGAAAATTAGGGTTTTTCAGCCCAGTGGTGGATTTTCTGCTGGGTTTTTGGGAGAAGTTAGCTTGGAGAAGACGCCAGATTTCCAAAAGTCATCAACAACACTCGGATCGGATCATCCTTAGTATTGATTACTCCATATTGGTTCTAGATTCCTAAACTCCATAATCTACATGTTTCTATACTCATCTATTATTGTTATGGATTGTATCCTCACCATGAGTGAGTAGTGACATTGGTTGGGGGTCTATGAACCCCCTAGACATGTTTGTGACGTTGTAAATATTATGGGTGTTATTGATGAATAATTTTGCACGTGATTCTTCTTCGTTTGAACTTAACGTTTCGGATTGCCCTAGGCATGTCTTTGACAAGTCCTCAATAGGAATTCTGCTTGATTTCATGTTTGATGTAGCTAACCCCTGAAAAGCATGATTTCAATGAATTAAACGAAGAAGCATTAGGTTTTTGTGTTACATGGCGACACACTAATTCTAATAAGAATGGCACGGGTTTAACAAGTGTACGACTATCTAGTCAATAGAGCGTGAGTGTGAGACTAGATATTAGTATTCTATAGTGCCAATAGAGCGTGAGTGTGAGGCATTAAGCGAGATGCAACCTCTTTTTACTAAATTGGAGCGTGTGTTGAATTTAGAAATAATGTTGCATGGCTAAATCCTAATTATGTGCATGTGATTTCATCAATAGTGTCCAAATTTACCGTCACAATAATTGTCTAGGTGGGGAAATAGATCCCTAGTCATCTTTGAATTGTTTGTTTACCCCTTTTCGTTGATTAAATCTCCACTTAAGATAGTAAAACCTTGCTATCAACCTCTTACGAGGATTAAACCCCCCCCCAAACCATAAACATCCTAAATCAAATCCTTAGCACCCTTAGTTTAATCACCTGTCCTTTGGGTACGATCTCGGATTTCCAGAGTTAAAATATAAATTGTTTTGATTAAACGTGTTTGGCATAAGTATTCGGTATTCTTATTGAATATTTACACTAAATTACAGACGATCAACTATACACCGTGATAGTGAATTGTTCCTTGGACTTGTAAGAAGTCCCCCAGACGTAGGCTACATTGAGCCGAACTGGGTCACCAAGTGCTTTGTGTCTTTTACAGTTATGCTTTTCATTTCGATTATCCTAGTCTGTGCAACAACCTGTACCACAGTGTGTGCTTCATATTGCTGGTACAATTTAGCTCATCTCAGGAGTAGCAATTACACTTACAATTTCAAAGTGAAAGTATTTTTTTTAACTGTGAGACTCAATGTTGGTGGCAAAAGTGAGAGATAACTGTTCAAATTTGGTACATCACTGAGTTTCAAATAATCATACTCATAAGCCATATTACCAAAATTCAGTACAAAACCGAACACACGGGCAGGTTTTACTGCTTGGGGATCATTGACAAATTGCTGTCACTATGATTCAATGATGATTTGATATGTAGAGTTCTGCTAGGTAGGTGAGATTTCCAATGTTTGGTTGAAAAAAGAAGTCTAAACTGTTGCTGAAAAAAGAAACTCAGTTTCATCCTACCAAAATCATTTAGTGACATGTAGTTACAATTGTTCAGTATAAAAAGAAATAACACTCTCATCTAATCCTAATGTGCCTAATAACTTGTTGAAGTTTGCTAGTTCAGTTGAATTATATTCCGGAGCTAAAAACACAGAACTGTACATCTTTAACCATGATTCAATATGAGCTAGATTTTAATTTTCTCGTTATCATCAACAATGTCGTCACCAAGTGATCGATACATTACAAACAAAGTACAATAATAGAAGTTCTATCAAAAAAAAAAGAGAGAGCACAATAATATAAGTTAATAATTAAATGATGATCAGTACGGAAAACTACCCCGAAATCATCAACAACAAAAAATCACCGGCACAAGCTGAACTAATGTCTCAACTTTTTATCCTGAATGTAACCTACCTCTTTGTAATTTGGAACGCAAATCTTTATTAAGAGTTTAGAGCTACAAGTGGAATTACGCTTACACAATTCCCATTTGTAATGACCTAGCCTCTAACACTTTTCTCTTTGATTTGCGATCTCGGCTCACCCTCGATCCCCTATGGGTAGGAAGAGTCTTTCTCTCGACCTAGTTTTTGACCTTCTCTCGAAGTCCAGTCGCCTTCTCCCGAAAGCGCGTATTGATCACCGTGTGTATTATTAAGTATATGAAACTGATTTCGTATATGATCTGTTATTAAGTATACTGATGTGACGGATTCGACCATCTAGATTCATCAACTGCAGTAAAAATAGTCCCATGATGCATTGCTTGATTCACCAGATTGCCCAGTATTTAGTATCTTGTCTTGCTCCTTCTCCTTTCATCAAAGTGAGAAAATTTCAAAGATGCTGAATATTATGTGAATGAAACTGATTTCGTATATGATGTGTTTGAAAGATTTCCTTACTAAATCTTTATCTTACTCAATCTTTATATCATATCAAAACATAGTACGAAATAACATCATACTTGCTTTATCCATGTAAGTCTTCTTCTTAATACACCTTAATGCTCTCTGAGTATACGAGATTTGGTTTTCAGAACTTATATGCATAAGAAGGGACAAAAGGACATTTATTGGCTCTAAAGTGATAAGGTTTCATCCATAAAGAAACCGTCATTAACTGCCATTTTCAACTGTTAATAAACTGTATTCAAAACTCATACTTATCTAATAAAACATGTAACCTTATGTTTAATACAATTTCAAGTTCTAACGCATAAATCAACATAAAATACATTCGTATGTAATCTTGAGATCCAAGTATTAAGATATTCTAGCCTAACCAAACTGAGCAAGTCGAAATCTGATCTCTCGACAACAAGCACTCCTTCAAGAACATGTAAGATAACATACTTAAGTGAAATACTTATTAGCATAGGGATCATATGAGAGTCCAACATTTGCAGCATATTTATTGATTTATCTGGAGGTTTAGCAGGTGGTTGCACATATACTGGAGCAAGCTTAAATGGTTGGGTAGGACACCAACTACCGACCAAATCCATTTTTGTGACAAAAACAGAAGTGAAATCTACTAGGTCATTTTCACAAACAGCTAGAGGGCATGAATGCTCAAGACCATTTAAATCACAAAATATGATTTCAGATTTCATCACACCTTGTGACTTACCGACTGTTTCAAGGCTGACCCGTTGATGATTCGATCCAAACTCGGCCGAAATTACATTTTCATTTTCGGTTAACGTCGTAGGCACAAGCGGAGTTAGGTTTTGTCGGATGGGTTGGTCGTGAGGATTCGGGTTTTTTTGATAGAAGATTTTAGGTTATCAATCGATCTAGCCAACTTCTCGATCGCTAAAAATACTTGCAGCATATCAGACGATTGCTTTTCCTCCATGGCTACGATCCGGGTTCCCATCGCCTCAACTCTGGCGTTAAGCCTTGCAATTGCAATAGAGTCAGAGTCGAAGCTTGTAGGCATATCTACCGATTCTCTCAATGAAGAAGCATCAATTGATGCGAATCAGGAAGATGAAACGAGAAGAAATGGGGAAGAGTAGAAGAAGATGAGATGAGAAGAGATTAGGATTTAGGGAAGAGTGTATTCTTTTCATTGATTGTCTTCTTTCAATACGCACTTTCATTCTTATACTAACAAACTCTTAAGAATACGAGTATAGGCCTTTGTCATCACAAACACCTCAGCCCGCCCAAAGCCCACATTATTTATCCGCTGAACTTGATGTGTATTAAAACTTACATTTTTACATGAACTCAAACTGTAGGTGCGCATTTGAGTTCAATATTGTAGATAGTTTTGAATTGCAAGAATTCTGTCAATAGTATCCGTATACAAAGAATATAAGAACAAAATGATGAATAGAATAGACATCAATGTTCCTAAACCACTCTGTAGACAAATTAAAATCACATGAATTCTATAGTTGTAACATATATTTTTGAAATGATGCATTTAAACACAAACACAAATGAAATGTCCGGTCTAGTACAAATTTGTGCATACATAAAACTTCCCACAAGTCTTGCATATGGTACATTCTGCATTCCTTGTCTCCAGTGCAGTTTGTGGACATTGACCTTTGTGTAATCTATCACCTTTAGATACAGGAGCATCACCGACTTTACAATTTTGCATTCCAAATCTCTGCAGTATCTTATCAACATAATTCTTTTGAGACAAGCCCAAGATCTTTGATTTTGAAAGCATCATGAATAAACTTCTTGACCTCTTATATCATGTTGGAGCAAGTGCACATCATCAACATAAACCAGCGGAATTAAGAAAATATTAACCTCATAGGTAAATAGAGAATAGTCATGCAAACTTTGCTTGAAGCCATAAGAGATAAGGGCATCACTGAATATGCCAAAACATACTTTTAGGTTAGCAACTAACAAATACTTTGACTTCCACGCCAAGATATCAATGTAATTTCAAATAGAAAAGAAATGTCAAATAGTACAATTTTGATTCTTCTTTTTTTCTGAACAAAATGATTCATGACTTGATCATTGTAATTGATATTACTGTTAAAATTTATAATTTAACATTTAAAATTCTGGGACTTTTGTTTAATTTTATTAAAATTATTCTCATAATACGCATTTTAGCAGCAATTTCATTTTTTTATTCAAACTGATTTGCTTGAAAGTCAAAAACTGAAGATCACAACATAAATTTGATTACTAGCAATTGGGAGAACTTGCCTGTCAACCTTACTATTTTTGGCAGTTTTTTTTTTAAAATTAGGTTCTTCAGGTACTGGTTGATCTCATATCTGTGTTTTTTTGAGGTTTTTATTCACACTGAATCGCTTGCTTGATTACACTTTGTTGTTTGTGTCAGACCATGTTTTTCTGGGGTTTCTGTTAAAAGTCATCAATGATCCAATCAGTTTTGTTCAACACCCATCTCCCAGTTTCCTTGTTAACCCACTCCTCTCCAGATTTGGTAAATTACTTAGATGTGGGTGTTAGGAGAAAAAGATGGGTGTGTCAGGTTAAGGCCGCTGCTGCAGTTGATCAGTCAATTGCCAGCAGCTCTGAGAGAAAGGAATTTAATGGGGATTTAAGGTCCAGCAAGAAGCTGAGAATTTTGGTTGCAGGTGGTGGGATTGGTGGGCTGGTGTTTGCACTGGCGGCCAAGAAGAAAGGATTTGATGTTGTTGTGTTTGAGAGGGATTTAAGCGCTGTTCGCGGCGAAGGGCAGTATCGAGGACCGATTCAGATACAAAGCAGCGCACTGGCTGCTTTGGAAGCTATTGATGTGGATGTGGCTGAGGAGATCATGGAGGCTGGTTGCCTCACCGGAGATCGGGTCAATGGACTTGTTGATGGAATTTCCGGCAATTGGTATTCATTTGAAAATGCGCACCAATAAAATTCATATTGAATTTTGGTAACAGAATTTGTAAAAACTGTCTTCTTATGCTTTTCAGGTACACAAAATTTGACACGTTCAGTCCTGCAGTGAAGAGAGGACTGCCAGTGACCAGAGTTATTAGCAGAATGACACTGCAGCAGATTCTGGCTAAAGCAGTTGGTGAGGATGTGATTCTGAATTCCAGCAATGTGATTGATTTTGTTGACAATGGTGACAAGGTAATCAATATCAATCTCCCTGAAGTAATTTATTGAACTAGTTTCGATACAGTTCGTCACTTCACGACTTGTTGTATACCTAGGTCACGGTGACCCTTGCAAATGGAGACAATTTCGAAGGTGATGTTCTTGTCGGAGCAGATGGAATTTGGTCCAAGGTAAATTTATTCACGCAGTTCGACCAAAAATGCCTATGTCTTCTGACGAATTGAGAAAAAAAAACTATCTCACGAAAAAATCTCCCTTCTACAAATCTCCAGAAGCGTCTCCGTCATTCACCTTTACCTTAATTCACCGGCGACCATCTTTTTCGCCGTCCTAAGGCTGATTTCTTCGTCGTAGTCATCCACCGTTGCCTGATCCACCACCCCCTTTCTCCCCTCGGTCTCCCCTCCCCACCGCCGGTCCTCTCCTCCTCCCCACCCCGCCACTCCTCTTTCCCTGCCAGCTCCATTTCCATTTTCCAGGTTGGTCCCTTGGGTTGTGCCTGTCTTTGTCGCTGATGTGGCTCTGGATGCGAGGGTGGAGGGGGTCAGCGCTGGGGACGGAGATGGATTCTTGGGTTGGAGTTTTGGGGCGGTTTGTGTGTTTGTGGCGGTGGGCTCTGGTGTTTGTGGTTAGGATTTAGACTTGGTGGGTGGATGGGGCGTTGCCGGTGGTGGTGATGTGGGTTTCACTAGTGGTTATGGCATTTCCATTTTGACAATTGGACTTCTACGACACTGCCATGGAACATGGGGCATTGAGGCGTTACCGGTGACTGTTTAGAAGTTGTATATAGTTTTTTCGATATTTTACTTTTCAGGCGTTACTGGTGCAAGTTGCTTTTGGTCTTCGGTGGTACGCTCACTTTTCTGGGCGTGAGGCAATGTGGCGCAGCTCATTGTTCCCAACTAATCGACTTTTCCTAGCTTTCAAGTCCTCTTTTATGCCTTTTATGGAGTTGTGGTGTCCTTTGGCAGGAAGTTGGTATATGAAGAATACATGTGTAGCCTCTTCCAGTTATGAAGGCCTCGGCTGAAGTACAGGCCTCAGTTTTTCAGGAAGCAGCTGGGGTGTTTTTTATTGAGTCTTGTATTGACCGACATCTGGTCATGTGGTCCGATGTTTCACTGTTGGTTGTTTGTCTTCTTTTTGGTCAGTCTTGTTGATGATTTAAGAGTTTTGAGCACAGTTGTACGCTTAAAACCATTAGGATACTTAGTTTCAAAATGAAACAAGTCGAAACAGGAAGAAATCAAGCGAGTTCGGCAAAAGAAACAGAAAAGACCGCGCCAGTGTAGACATTATGTCTGGGCGCGTCTAGCGTAGACATTAAGTTAATGTCTACACTGGACGCGGCATGTTAATTTCTGAACTGGGCGCGTGGTGGACGGACACAGTCGCACTTTTCAGCTCCGGACACATTTTTTCTTCGTCTCGTTCAATTCTCTATATATACCAGATGATTATCTGATGTGAGGGACTCGAAAAATTACTCTGAGATACTCTTGATTCTCAAAACACTTCAAACCCAAAAGCCTACTGTATTTTTCTTTGCCTGAAAATGCAGTGTTCTTTAGTTGGATTATCCCACTTCAAGTTTCCTGCAACCCGAGGCAATTCTGATTAGGGTGGAAATATTGATTTCGGAAAGCGGCAACGCGATCCATTCTGATAGTCAAGTGACTATATTACTACAACCCAGAAGTCAGGCGCATTCAAGAAAATTGTCATTGCTGCCATTGAAGACCCTGTGCAAACCTGTTGCTGTAAAGAGAAGAAGCTAGACGGCCCAACAATTACAAACAAAATCAATATTTATAATCAATGGCTGGCGTGAGAGAGATTTTGCACCAGTTCCAGAAGTTAGACAAGTTTGAAGGAACTGATTTCCGGTGCTGGAGGAAGAAGATGCATTTCTTGCTGACTAATTTGAAGGTGGTCTACGTATTATCTACACCATGCATTGAAGTTGGAGATGACGCACCGATGGTTGCATTCCGTGATCGAAACAAGTGGGAAAATGATGACTACATCGCTAGAGGACATAACCTAAACGGTATGTTCGACCCTTTATTTGATTTATATCAAAATGTTGAATCTACAAAAAGAGTTATGGGATTCGCTTGAATCCAAATACATGGCTGAGGATGCTTCAAGCGTCAAGTTTCTTGTGAGTAATTTTAACAACTACAAGATGGTGGATTCTCGTCCAGTGATGAAACAGTTTCATGAGATACAACGTATCTTGGGGCAATTCGCTCAACAAAAATTGAAGGTGGATGAGGCCATCTCGGTGTCATGTATAATTGACAAATTACCACCAGCATGGAAGGACATCCGACGTTCCTTGAAGTACAAAAAGGAGAGATGTCACTTGTGGAACTCGCAAAGGAATTGTGAATGGAAGAGGAACTTCGTGTGCGGGAAAAGGACACGATGGAAGTGGATGCAAATCCACCTAAGGTGAATATGATGGAGGCTAGTTCTCAAAAGATGAACAAGAACAAGGGCAAGAAAAGGCCTAATGATTATGATAGCAAAGGTCCAAACAAGAAGCATCCTTCGAAAAGAAATGTTTGTTGGACTTGCGGAAAGGCGGGGCATTTCAAGCGTGATTGCCGCTTAGGAAAGGGGAAGAGCAAGAAGGGTCAAGGCAATGCTTTTGGTGCTAAAAACCAAGAGCATAAATCTCAAGGTCAGAAAATTTTAGTTTCAAGTTTGGAAACTAAGTTAGATACATATTCTAATGTAGATTTAGATTATGTTTCTAATTTTTCTGAAATTTTTGCTATGCATGATGATGAGGTTTCATGGTGGGTTGACTCCGGTGCTACGTCACATGTTTGTAGAGACAAAGGATTGTTCAAGTCATTTGCCGCTACAAGTGAAGGAAGACTTCTTCACATGGGAGACGAGTCAACCGCCCCTATTCTAGGACTAGGCCGAGTAGAGTTAGAATTCTCTTCGGGAAAAATTGTTGTTCTCAGTAATGTTCTGTTTGTACCAAATATTAGAAAATATATTGTGTCGGGTACTGTTTTGAATAAACAAGGTTATCGGCAAGTATATGAAGCCGATAACTATGTATTATCAAAGGGTGGTGTATTTGTCGGTAAAAGATACTTGTGTAATGGAATGTTCAAGTTAAAGTATTAATAAAGTTGTTTCTTCTCTCTATATGAATTGTGAGCATGATATTTCTACTCAATCTATGAATTCACATGTTGATGTTTCTACACTATGGCATGCACGTTTAGGACATGTTCACTACAAGAGATTACATAATATGTCCAAGCATGATTTAATCCCTTCATTCAACATAAATATTGATAAATGTAGAACTTGCATGCTTACTAAAATTACTAGGCAACCATTTCATAAGGTTACAAGAGAAAATAACATACTTGATTTAATACATAGTGATTTATGTGATTTTCATGCATCATCATCTCTAGGAAACAAGAAATATGTAGTAACATGCATAGATGATTGTTCTAGATTTTGCTATGTTTATTTATTGCATTCCAAGGTTGAAGCTCTTGATAAATTTAAAATTTACAAGAGTGAAGTTGAACTTCAAAAGGGACTTCCATTAAGAAGTTGCGCACCGATAGAGGAGGGGAATACTTCAATCCTAGTTATTTCCAAAGTGTTGGTATCATTCATGAGACCACGACTTCCTACACACCACAACAAAATGGTGTGTCAGAGAGGAAAATAGAGCTTTGAAAGAGATGGTTAATGCCATGCTTTCTTACTCCGGTCTAAATGATGGATTTTGGGGAGAAGCCATGTTAACGGCGTGCTATTTATTGAATAGGGTTCCTAAAAGTAGAGGAAACATTACTCCTTATAAAATTTGGCATAATAAGAAGCCAAATTTGAAACATGATGTTCCCATGAATGGCATGACTTTGGCAAAATGGCTTTAGATAGTTCGAGCTAGAGTTCAAGAAGAGTTCAACCACGGACTGGAATAGAAGTACAACGTGCAGCAGACGCATGATTTGATTCCGGAAGGTTCTGATGATAGAGGATCTTTTCGGTTGAAATCGGTCAGCGAAGAAATAGATATTCGAGATGTCATTCGAATATCTCCTCACCAGAATTGAAGATCGCCTAACTAACTTACCGAAGAAGGTATCTCATGAAGATTGGAATATATCGACGAGATTATTTGATTGGAGCCAATCGACAAGTCATCACCGAAGATCATGAAGATTGGAATATATCGACAAGATTATTTGATTGGAGCCAATCGACAAGTCATCACCGAAGATCAGATAGGCGATCAAATATATGCAGATTGGCTGAGAGAATATCAGATGGCTTGGCGTGGAAGTCATCTTCGAAGATTGGATACGGATTGAATATTCTGCAAATATTTAGGAGTATCTCTGAAATATTTGACAGGATATTCAGATTGGATCTGGACTTCACCAAAGCCTATAAAAAGAAGGCTAGGGCGTCCAGATTGATTGTCTCTTCCTGAGTGAAAAGAAAAACACGAGAGATCGTGAGATTGGGGGAGAAGCGACGGCCGTGCATTCCACATTGGAATATCAGCGGCAAAGCAACAGTCTGTTCAGGTGTGGTGTTCAGGCTGTGCTTGAGGAACAACAAAAGCACACACACACAGTAATCAAGCTACGCCTTTGGAAGAAGGCAACCGGACTTCCGAGAGGTCCAAGACTAGGCAGAGAGGGAAGTCTCGTCCTACCCACAGGGGATCGAGGGGAGCTGCGGTGAACCGAGATTGCAAATCCGAGAGACAGAGAGTTAGAGTCTAGGCGATTACAAACACGGGGTTGTGTAAGAGTAAGACCACTTGTAGCTCTAATCTCGTAATACGATTTGTGTCCCTTTTTTAGGATGTGGGAAACTCCCCAGAGTAGGCGAGGCCGAACTGGGTAACATATCGTGCGTGCTCCGGTTTTCCTTTGCTTTTTGTTACTGCTTGATAAACTGTTTAAACCTCAGTCGGAACACTTACTTGTAGAGTCCGTATTCAGTTAACTGAGTGTGCCTCAAGGTATCTTCCATGACAGCTGAAACTGTTGTGAAAGGAGTTCAAGGTCTGTTGCAACTGTACCTTGAACACAAGCTAGAACAGGGGATATAATTTCAAAACATGTCAGAGCAAACACTCGACACACTGAGTGGGATCCTGGAACTGTTCAAGATGACTGCAAAGCAAGGACAGCTACCCTCGGGCACGGTTCATGACTGGAAGATAGACATGAAGGCGTACAGAAGTAAAGATGTTTGCATGGTTGCGTTCAGCTCTTCAAGTCACATGGAGAAAGATTACTGGTACTTCGATAGCGGATGCTCTGCCCATATGACAGGAGACTCCAGATTCCTTACGCAGATTCGACCTGTTATTAAGAAGCAGTTTGTCACCTTCGGAGACGGAGGAAAGGGACAGGTGATCGGCTGTGGGACATTGAAGGTTCCGGATCTACCTGTCGTCAAAGACACTCTCCTAGTTGGAGGACTGAAAGTGAACCTGATCAGCATAAGTCAACTTTGCGACGGGGGATATCATGTCAAATTCACTCACAACTCATGCAAAGTTCTCGATAAAGATGGAGGAATCTTGATGAAAGGAAGCAGAGCAGCCAACAATTGTTATCTCACCGACTCCATTGGAACAGGTGCTGGAACAGGTACTGGAACAGCATGCTTGTCTAGCCAAGCAGATGAGATGTCCCTTTGGCACAAACGATTGGGTCATCTGAACCTCAAGACACTTAAGAAACTCTGCTCATCTGGACTCATCAGAGGGATGCCGAATGTCAAAGGAAATCAGGATGTGGTGTGTGGAGAATGTCAGATTGGAAAACAGACCAAAGCTTCACACCCTAAGATCTCTCAAATCAGCACCAACAGACCTCTGGAACTGATCCATATGGACTTGATGGGACCAATGCAAACAGAGAGCTATGGTGGGAAGAAGTATGTTCTGGTCTGTGTTGACGACTTCACCAGATTCACGTGGACAAGGTTCCTTCGGGACAAGACTGAAGCTGCTCAACAATTCATAGAACTTGCTACCCTGATCCAACGAGAAAGGGAAGACAAAGGAGAAAACTTTTGTCCATCAGGAGTGATAATGGCACAGAATTCAAGAACATTACTATTGGAACCTACTGTGCAAAACACGGGATTGCTCATCAGTTCGCATCAGCAATCACCCCTCAGTAGAATGGAGTTGTGGAACAGAAAAATCGTACCATTCAAGAGATGGCCCGGGTGATGATCCATGCCAAGAAGATTCCTCTGAAGTTCTGGTCCGAAGCTATGAATACATCATGTCACATCATAAATCGAGTTACTATACGCACTGGAACGGAGAAGACGTGCTATGAACTTTGGAAAGGGAAGAAGCCCACTGTCAAATATTTTTACATCTTTGAAAGTGAGTGCTACATTCTGAACGACCGGGAGTACCGACAGAAGCTGGATCCCAAGAGTGATGAGGGGTTCATTCTATGGTATTCCTCAAACAGTCGAGCATACCGGGTGTTCAACAAGCGCACAGGATCAGTCATGGAATCTATAAATGTCAAAGTCAAGGATGAAGTGTTTGTACAGTCTGTCTCAGACGACACTGACGACAGTACTAACACAGTACCTGAAACACAACCAGCATCCCAGTAGACTGAGCATGAACCGACTGAAGTCGCCTCTGACAACTCATCTAATGAAACCGATGTTGTCAACACTCAGGAGAATGTCATTTCACTACAACCCTCCCGATGAATTGCCAGGGATCACCCAATCTCTGAGGTTATTGGATCACCAAGTGACGGAGTTCAAACTCGCAGGAAATTGAGCAACTCCAGAGAGTTGGATGCCTGCTCGTGCTTTCTTTCCTCAATTGAGCCCAAAAACATAAAGGAAGCACTACTTGATGAGTATTGGGTCCTTGCCATGCAGGAGGAGCTGGAAGAATTTGCTCGTAATGATGTATGGGATTTGGTTCCAAGACCTGATGGGGTTAACGTCATTGGCACAAAATGGATTTTCAAAAACAAGTCCGACGCATCAGGGAACATCACAAGAAACAAAGCTCGCCTTGTTGCATAAGGATACACTCAGATAGAAGGGATAGACTTTGAGGAAACCTTTGCTCCAGTCGCACGACTTGAAGCTATCCACTTACTTCTTGCTCTAGTATGTCACCTGAAGTTTTGACTGTTCCAGATGGATATCAAGATTGCTTTCCTAAACGGCTTTCTTAATGAGGAAGTCTACGTTGCTCAGCCTAAGGGATTTGAGGACCCGCATCACCCAGCATCTGTGTACCACCTGAAGAAAGCCTTGTATGGCCTCAAACAAGCACCCAGAGCTTGGTATGAGCGCCTCACTGTGTTCCTCGTCGATCATGGATATGTGCGAGGGGGAGTGGACAAGACCCTGTTCGTGAAACACACAAGGTCATACTTTATTATCGCACAAATCTATGTTGACGATATTGTGTTTGGGTCCAATACCCAGAAACTGGTGGATCAGTTTGTAGAACAGATGCAGAAGGAGTTCAAGATGAGCATGGTTGGAGAGATGAACTACTTCCTAGGACTCCAGGTGATTCAGAAGGACGAAGGTATTCTCATCTCACAAAGCAAGTATGCCAAGAATCTGATAAAGAAATTCGATCTTGAGAAGGCAAGTCACAAACGTACTCCGGCTGCTACGCACATAAAAATAACCAAAGATGAGGCTGGAGCAAAATTCGATTAGACGCTGTACAGGAGTATGATTGGAAGCCTTCTGTACTTGACAGCCAGTAGACCAGACATTGCATATGCCGTAGGGGTGTGTGCAAGATACCAGGCGGATCCAAAGGAAAGTCATCTCTTACAACTTACAAGTCAAGAGAATCATAAAGTATGTCTGCGGGACTGTTGACTTTGGAATCTGGTATACCAAGAATACCAACCCACATCTGGTGGGCTACTGCAATGCTGACTGGGCATGAAACGCTGAAGATCGAAAGAGCACATCTGGAGGATGCTTCTTCTTAGGAAATAACTTGGTTTCATGGTTCAGCAAAAAGCAAAATAGCATCTCACTATCTACGGTTGAAGCAGAATATATCGCAGCAGGAAGCAGCTGCACTCAACTACTGTGGATGAAGCAAATGCTATCTGAATATGGAGTCAAACAAGAAGAGATGACCCTGTACTGTGACAATATGAGCACAATCAGCATCTCGAAGAATCCAGTCCAACATTCCAGGATGAAGCATATAGACATCAGACATCATTTCATCAGAGAGTTGGTTGAACAAAAGGTGGTGACCCTTACGCATGTTACAACAGACAAGCAATTGGCGGACATCTTCACCAAACCTCTTGATGCCGCTCTGTTTGAGACACTCAGATCCTCCCTGGGTCCATGTGTTATCTAGAACTAAGTGTTCCAGATAGTGGTCAGTCACAGACAGAACACCAGCTCAACAGTTGGGCTGACCACTTATCAACAGGAAGCTGGAATAGAAGGTACATATCTGGAGATTTACAGTCTTATATATTCAGAAATGAGTCCTATGCCATTATAAAACGAAGGTGAAGAAGCGGCAGTGTCAGAACTGAAAGAACCATTGCCAAAGGTGACAACGTGGTTAATGAGAAGTCGAAGGAATTGGAACCTGTTGTAGATTCTGTGACTGGTGCTGCAGAAGAAGGTGAAGTCAGTAGGGCTAAAAGTGTGGTTCTGACAAGCAGAAGGATAAGGATGCAAGTGGAGAACGGCAAGCTAAGCAATCTGGCAATATGATGGAAGAGTCCCATGCATCCGGCAAGGATGAAGAACCGGATGTGTTGTTCAAAGATATTGATGATGTTGTTGATGAGTTGCTAAAAGAGGAAATTTCAATACCTGTTGAGACAAAAGCTGATCAGTCTTCAGAAGCCCAGGTCGTTGAGAAGGAGGCAAGTGTGCCAGATGATGCACATGTGGTGGTGGATCCCCCTGCTATTCCTGATTTTGAGATGAAGGATGCTCAGGACTTCGTCCCTCTTTCTGATCTTGAAGAGGCTAAGATCAAGAACACTCAGAAGGAGAATTAGGACACCGTTTTACTGGCAGAGCTCAAGAAAGCTGAAGAGACGAAACCGAAGAAAGTGATCTTCCAAGCATGCTCGACTGAAGTAACCACCAAGAAGGATGGTAAGAGAACAGATGCAGGGGGAGCAAGTGCATCCAAGAAAAGGAAGAGGAGTGTCTCAGGGTCTGTTCCGCCTAGTCTACCAACTGGAATGTCATGGCATGGAGTGTGGTTTGCCAGTACAGACGTAGCAGCCAAGTGGAAGGCAGTGCAGAAAAGAAAGATCATCCCTGAGAGGCTGCTTGATGAGATGAAGTACAAAGGAAAGAGGTTATCTAGCTCTTGAAGGTTACTGATCTGATTTGGACTGTCCAAAGATGCAAATCGTTTGATGAACAGTTGATACGAGAAGCTATTTCAATTCTACCAAGATAGTTTAGGATTGATGTGATAAAGACTGTGGCATAGTCTTTGTAAGAGGAAAGAAGGTCAAGGTTGATCCTGAGATCATCAATGTGTTCTTTGCAATGGATGATTCTTACGAGGTGGTGAAAGAGGAGAACTATGACAAGACTGCGAGCTGTATAACTACTAGAAGCCTACATCTGATAGAACCACGGTCAGCAAGGAGCTGGGACAGCTGCTCATTGACATGGGAAGAATTATGTTTGACTAGATTGCAGAACGCATCATATCTACAAAGTCTCTGCACCAGATAATCTACCCATCGCTTATCTATGAGCTGATCATCAACCAGCATTCAGATTTAGAGACTGACCAGGACAGTCTGTCAAGTACTCCGTTGAAGTTGGTAGTTGATCACAAGCTGTTCCAGGGTTGATATAAGAATGATCTGAAGGACCTCGAACTGAAGAGGAAGGACGCATCCGAGTCTTCCGAAAGGAGAGCCGCTGAGATACCATGGTCTGTCAGACTCACAGGTTGTGTCAAGGTCCCAGGCTATGTTTGAGGGGGAGTTGACAAGATTCCAGTCGCCGAAGAGACCAGGTTGGTCGATTGGACCCCTTGCCAGTTTGTGGCAAAAAGGGGGAGTATTTTGAGGTAACTGATTTGGTTCCTCAAGTGGTGTCTAAAAGCCTAGATTTGGTTTTGCCAAAATGCCAAGGGGGAGATTGATGTTCCCATGAATGGCATGACTTTGGCAAAACGGCTTTAGACAGTTCGAGCTAGAGTTCAAGAAGAGTTCAACCACGGACTGGAACAGAAGTACAGCGTGCAGCAGACGCATGATTTGATTCCGGAAGGTTCTGATGATAGAGGATCATTTCGGTTGAAGTCGGTCAGCGAAGAAATAGATATTCGAGATGTCATTCGAATATCTCCTCACCAGAATTGAAGATCGCCTGACTAACTTACCAAAGAAGGTATCTCATGAAGATTGGAATATATCGACGAGATTATTTGATTGGAGCCAATCGACAAGTCATCACCGAAGATCATGAAGATTGGAATATATCGATAAGATTATTTGATTGGAGCCAATCGACAAGTCATCACCGAATATTAGATAGGCGATCAAATATATGCAGATTGGCTGAGAGAATATCAGATGGCTTGGCGTGGAAGTCATCTTAGGAGTATCTCCGAAATATTTGACAGGATATTCAAATTGGATCTGGACTTCACCAAAGCCTATAAAAAGAAGGCTAGGGCGTCCAGATTGATTGTCGCTTCCTGAGTGAAAAGAAAAACACGAGAGATCGTGAGATTGGGGGAGAAGCGACCGCCGTGCATTCCACATTGGAATATCAGCGGCAAAGCAATAGTCTGTTCAGGTGTGGTGTTCAGGCTGTGCTTGAGGAACAACAAAAGCACACACACACAGTAATCAAGCTACGCCTTTGGAAGAAGGCAACTGGACTTCCGAGAGGTCCAAGACTAGGCCGAGAGGGAAGTCTCATTCTACCCACAGGGGATCGAGGGGAGCTGCGGTGAACCGAGATTGCAAATCCGAGAGACAGAGAGTTAGAGGCTAGGCGATTACAAACACGGGGTTGTGTAAGAGTAAGACCACTTGTAGCTCTAATCTCGTAATACGATTTGTGTCCCTTTTTTAGGGTGTGGGAAACCCCCCAGAGTAGGCGAGGCCGAACTGGGTAACATATCGTGCGTGCTCTCATTTTCCTTTGCTTTTCGTTACTGCTTGATAAACTGTTTAAACCTCAGTCGGAACACTTACTTGTAGAGTCCGTATTCAGTTAACTGAGTGTGCCTCAAGGTATCTTCCTTGACAGCTGATACTGTTGTGAAAGGAGTTCAAGGTCTGTTGCAACTGTACCTTAAACACAAGCTTGAACAGGGGATATAATTTCAAAACATGTTAGGGTTTGGGGTTGTAGGGTGGTAATGAGACTACCACTACCTAAACTAAAAACTTTAGGAGAAAAAAAGAGTTGAATGCATATTCATAGGATATGCCGAACACTCCTTGGCTTATAGACTCTATGTTATAGAACCTAATAACCACGTGTCGATTCATACTATCATTGAATCGAGAGATGCTATATTCGATGAAAAGAGATTTTCATCAATAAGCATGCCTAAAGATATGATTATAGCACCTAGTGCAATTCAAGAATCAAATGACACCCAAATTTCTGACAATAGAAGGAGCAACAGGGCTAGGAAAGAAAAATCATTTGGTAATGATTTTCAAATGTACCTAGTGGAAGGAACTAGGGATGAGATTGGCTTACAATATATATACTGTCATATCATTGAAAATGATCCTAAGACATTTGATGAAGCCATGAAATCCCAAGATGTATCATTTTGGAAAGAGGCCATAAATGATGAAATGGACTCTATAGTGGGGAATAACACTTGGATTTTGGTAGATTTACCACCGGGACATAAACCATTGGGAAATAAATGGATCTTTAGAAGGAAGATAAAAGTAGATGGTACCATTGACAAATTTAAAGCAAGATTAGTCATCCAAGGCTTTAGACAGAAATATGGTATGGACTATTTTGATACCTATGCAACGGTTGCAAAAATTTCAACAATCAGATTGTAGATTGCCTTAGCATCTATTCACAAGTTGCTAGTACATCAAATGTATGTAAAGACTGCTTTCCTAAACGGTGATTTAGAGGAAGAGATATACATGAAGCAACCGAAAAGTTTCATTGTAACGGGACAAGAGCATAAGGTATGTAAGCTTGTTAAGTCAATATATGGACTTAAACAGGCACATATGCGATGACATCAAAAGTTTGATGAGGTGGTGCTTTCCGATGGATTTATCTTGAATCAGTCGGATAAATGTGTATATAGCAAATTTGATAACTCCGGAAATGAAATTATCATATGTCTATATGTAGATGATATGTTGATCTTTGACACTAACCTAGAGTGCATAAATCAAACAAAGGAATTCTTATCATCTAAATTCTCCATGAAGGACTTGGGGGAGGCAGAAGTCATTCTTGGTATAAGAATAAAAAGAGTAAAGGGAGATCTAGCTTTAACACAATCTCATTACATTGAGAAAGTGTTAAAGAAGTTCAAGTATTTGGACTGTAATCCGGTGACTACTCCTTTTGATTCCTCCAAACACCTTCATCCTAATAAGGGAGACCCCGTGTCACAACTTAAATATTCAAGGGTCATTGAAAGTTTGATGTATGCGATGACAAGTACAAGACCAGACATAGCTTTTGCGGTGGGCAAGCTAAGTCGATATACAAGTAATCCTAGTGTGTATCACTGACAAGCGGTTCATAGGGTACTACGATATCTTAAGGGAACGATGAACCTAGGTCTTGTATATTCTGAATTTCCTTCGGTCATTGAAGGATTTTCGGATGCAAGTTGGATCTCAAACGAAGAAGATCATTCTTCTACAAGTGGATGGGTGTTTCTACTTGGGGGAGGTGCCATCTCATGAGCATCTAAGAAACAAACTTGCATCAGTAGTTCTACAATGGAATCTGAATTTGTTGCTCTAGTCGCAGCTTCGAAAGAAGCGGAATGGTTAAAGAACATGATACATGAAATTCCATTGTGAGAATGACCGATATCACCCATATCGATTCATTGTGATAGCGCTGTAACATTGACTAAAGCATATAGTCATGTATACAATGGGAAGTCTAGACATTTACGTGTTAGACATAGTGCGGTAAGAGAGCTCATTACGCATGGGGTGATATCTGTAGATTTAGTAAGGTCACATCAAAATTTAGCCGATCACTTGACGAAGGGATTAGTTAGAGATTTGGTCTCTAAGTCTGTGAAGAGGATGGGACTAAAACCCATATAAATTTTTTAGTCGTGGGGCACCCAATTCACATCCAACTAACATTGGAGCTGAATTCAATGTGGAAAGCCCATTCCAAGAAAATTGATGAACACAAATGTGCATCCCCAAGTATGTGTTCATGACCTACAAGTGTTAGGTTGAAGAGGGACTCTTCTAAATAAATTCTTTGAAAAAGTGCAAATTATAGGAGCACAATCGGGCGGTGTGACCCACTAGAGAATTTACCTATATAAACGTGAAGTTTCTGGTCACTTCATGAAATATCGGGTTCACTATCAATACGTTTATGAATGGATATGGACTCAAGGGTCATTAAGAGTCAAGTTAGCTTAACGGTTTGTGAAGTAACACATGCGTGTGTCACCGTCAAGTATCCAAATGGATTGATTGCTTCAAACGTTTACGAGCACCATGATTTTTTGGGTATATTGTATGCGTGGCTACACTACGTGGAAATTCAATCGTTTTTGACATTTCCGTTTATGAGTGTTTTGCTTAAAAATAAAGGTGTGTTGTGGATCAAAGGGAAACCCTTAAAAGGGGGAGGATTGTTGATGATTTAAGGGTTTTGAGCACAGTTGTACGCTTAAAACCATTAGGATACTTAGTTTCAAAATGAAACAAGTCGAAACAGGAAGAAATCAAGCGAGTTCGGCAAAAGAAACAGAAAGGACCGCACCCAGTGTAGACGTTATGTCTGGGCGCGTCCAGTGTAGAAGTTAATGTCTACACTGGACGCGGCGAGCTAATGTTTGAACTGGGCGCGCGACGGACGGACACAGTTGCACCTTTCAGCTCCGAACACATCTTTTCTTCGCCTCGTTTAATTCTCTATATATACCAGATGATTATCTGATGTGAGGGACTCGAAAAATTACTCTGAGATACTCAAGCAACTTTCTTTGATTCTCAAAACACTTCAAACCCAAAAGCCTACTGTATTTTCCTTTGCCTGAAAATATAGTGTTCTTCAGTTAAATTATCCCACTTCAAGTTTCCTGCAACCCGAGGTAATTCTGATTAGGGTGGAAATATTGATTTCGCAAAGCGACAACGCGATCCATTCTGATATCCAAGTGACTATATTACTACAATCCAGAAGTCAGACGCATTCAAGAAAATTGTCATTCCTGCCATTAAAGACCCTGTGCAAACCTGTTGCTGTAAAGAGAAGAAGCTAGACGACCCAGCAACTACAAGTCTTTGTATAGCTACATTGTTTGTTGTTGTGTTTAGGTGTAGATCTCTTGCCCCCAGGTGATTGTTATAATCACCTTGCCTTTTATCAATTTTGTTGTTGTTGAGAAACATGATTTCGAAATTGTGACTCTAGGTTAGGCAAAAGCTGTTTGGGAAAGACGATCCAGTGTACTCCGGTTACACATGTTACACTGGCATTGCGGACTTTGTTCCAGCTGACATCGAGTCTGTTGGGTACCGTGTGTTTCTCGGGCACAAGCAGTATTTCGTATCTTCTGACGTCGGTGCAGGGAAGATCCAATGGTACGCGTTTCACGAGGAACTATCCGGAGGAGTTGATTCACCAAATGGCAGAAGGGAGAGGCTGCTCAAGTTGTTTGGAAACTGGTGTGATAATGTGACAGACATCATCGATGCCACGGATGAGGATGTGATTCTAAGACGTGATATATATGACAGGAGGCCGAGGTTTAGTTGGGGGAAGGGCCGTGTGACGTTGCTTGGAGATGCCATTCATGCTATGCAGCCAAACATGGGGCAAGGAGGATGCATGGCCATTGAGGTATTTATACAATACTTCATTCATCGACATCCTTAAAGGTGAATTCTTGAAGAAGTGATTTGTGAGATCTCAATGCTGCAATTTTCAGGACAGTTATCAGTTAGCATTGGAGCTCGATAAGGCTTGGGATCGAGGCGTTAAGACGATGACATGTCTCGACGTTGCTGCTTCTCTTAAGAGGTATGTTAGGCTTGAAAACAGCAACTGCTGCTCTTTATAATCCAATCTGATGCACAATTCATTCTATTGGGTTTTTTTTGAATAAGGTATGAAAAGTCGAGGAGAGTGAGAGTGTTCATTGTCCATCAAATGGCGAGAATGGCGGCTGTGATGGCTTCGACTTACCAAGCATATTTGGGTTCAGGATTAGGATGGCTTGTGAAGATACCACATCCTGGAACAGTTGCTGGGAGAGTCGTGTTTAAGCATACAATGCCTGGCGTGCTTGACTGGGTACTAGGCGGTTACAGGTACACACTCAGAGTCCCCAACTCCCAAGTCAATTCGATTTCATCATTGTTTTGGCTTTTTGTAGCTCAAACCTTCAAGGGAGGCCAGCCCACTGCAGGCTAGCGGACAAGGCGAGTGAGCAATTGCAGACGTGGCTTGTTGACGACAATGAAGCCTTGGATCGTACCGTTATCGGAGAGTATGTTGCTTCAGCTCTAAAATGTCAGTCAGCTTCACGTTAAGTCACAATTGGGTATTGATTTTCACAGGTGGTTCCTCGTCCCATTGGAGGAGTACGTCAACAGACTACAGCCCATTCATTTAAGTAAAGAGGATGATGCTCAACGCCCTGTCGGAAGTGCTGCTATTTGGTTTCAGCAAGGAATGTTTCATATCAGGAATCTACAATGCAAGAGTGTCATTCAAGTCACCAGGTAAATTACTAGCAAGCAGCTGCTCCTCCCTCTTTCTTTTTTTGTCACCGCTTCTTTTATTTATTTAGTAACTGAGTTTCTATGAAACTGCAGCAAAGAAGGAAAGCGTCAGAAGCTCTGCCAAGGCGACTCTCCACTGCAGCTCCGCCCATTCGATAACATCCAAATCAACCTCAACCACCACACGGTGGTGAGCTACAGGGTCAAGGTGATGAGAGACCCAGCAAGTATTCTAAGGACCCAGCAGGAACTTGCTGCTTAGGCCTAGTAAACTGAAATAAATGACGATTGGAGAAGTAAATATTAATAGATCAATTTGAAAAAAGGGTATATAAAAACCTATATTACTACTTCAAATACTTAGACAAGAAACATACTGCAGGCCACAATTTTGTGCAACGAAGTATGTTCACTAAAATATCAAAAACATTACAAAGGACCACCGGCATACTGATATGACGGATTCGGCCATCTAGATTCATCAACTGCAGTAAAAATAGTCCCATGATGCATTGCTTGATTCACCAGATTGCCCAGCATTTAGTATCTTGTCTTGCTCCTTGTCCTTTCATCAAAGTGATAAAATTTCAAAGATGCTGAATAGTATGTGAATGAAACTGATTTCGTACATGATGTGTTTGAAAGATTTCCTTACTAAATCTTTATCTTATTCAATCTCTATATCATATCAAAACATAGAATGAAATAACTTCATACCTGCTTTGTCCATGTAAGTCTTCTTCTTAATACACCTTTATGCTCTCTGAGTATATGTGATTTGATTTTCAAAACTTGTATGCATAAGAAGGGACAAAAGGACATTTATTGGCTCTGAAATGATAATGTTTCATCCATAAAGAAACCGTCATTAACTGCCATTTTCAACTATTAATAAACTATATTCAAAATTCAGACTTATCTAATAAAACATGTAACCTTATGTTTAATACAATTTCAAGTTCTAAAACATATATAATGCTTTCAATCTCCCACTGAACTTGATATGTATTAAAACTTACATTTTTACATGAACTCAAACTGTAGGTGCGCATTTGAGTTCAATATTGTAGATAGTTTTGAATTTCAAGAAATATGTCAATAGTATCTGTATACAAAGAATCTAAGAACAAAATGATGAATAAAATAGACATCAATGTTCCTAAACCACTCTGTAGACAAATTAAAATCACATAAATTCCAGGGCGAAGTGAGTTGCCATGGTGGTATGGCAGCTCCTTCGGTGCGTGTGGCAGTCCGGGTTCAAGTCCCTTCCGAGCACAAAAAAAAGAAGAAAGAACAGATACTAACTCTGAGCTTAAGCTCCCAATAAAAAAAATCACATGAATTTTATAGTTGAAACATATATTTGTGAAATGATGCATTTAAACACAAATACATTCAATGTCTAACTAAAATTTCTTTTTTGGATTGTAACCGAGTTGGCTCACCACTTGGCTTCATAACCAAGTGGTCATGAGTTCAACTCCCCACAAATGCACAATTCCACCAATATATGGTGTGGAATTTCCTCCATTCACAGGAAGTGCTTTCCTCCTCTCGCAGGAGGTGCTTCCCTCCCTTCGCGGGAGGTGCTCGAGGTGGCTTCGCCTTCGCCACGACTCTGAAGAAAGGCTTCGTCCGTGAGGCAAGTTGATTGCTCGGAGAGATGCACTTACAACCAATGGGCTTATAATCTGATGACTTATCAACCAAAATCCATACACCATTTTGAGACATACTATTAATTTCATCCTCCATTGCAGCCTTCCATTTATCTGAATTTTCAGATTGTATTGCTTCTTGAACTGATGCAGGATTATTTTCATTATCGATATCCTCTTCAGCTGCAATCAAATAAACAAGATAATCATCTGATATTGCAGATTTCCTTACTCTGGTAGATTTTCTTACTGGCATAAGCTGTTGTTGCACATCTTCATGTATCAGCAGGTCTTGTTCTTGCACATGAATCTCACTTACATTTGCATCAGCACGAACCTCCGGATCTATTGAAACTATATTATCTATTTTCTCAACTTCTGGAACATTGGTAATTGTTAAAACCGAACTAGTGTTACAGCTATTACCTGTAAGAGATGAATCAACCAAATTTTCAGTTTCAATGGTATAGTTGAATCTGTTGCAGCTTGATACACGAACCAGGTCTGAAAAGCTGCCTCAGTTTCATTTTCTATCTGCGATCCATCTACATCTTCAGTCACGTTCTTTACATCATTTGCAAATATCTCATCATAAAATACTGCTTTATTTAATTCAATAATTCCGGTGGCCCTCTTTGGACAGTAAAACTTGATTCCCTTTGACTTTTCACAATATCCAATAAAATATCCACTTACCGATTTGGAATCAAGTTTACCATTTTCAGCATCATAAACTCTGATTTCTGCATTACAACCCCATATGTGAAGATGCTTTAGGCTAGGCTTGTATCCACACCATAACTCAAATGGAGTTTTAATAATAGCCTTGCTGGGAGTTCTGTTGCATATATAATTTGCTGTTTTCAAAGCTCTCCCCATAGAAATTTTGGAGTTTGGATCTGACAATCATGCCTCTCACCATAGACATTAGCGTAGGGGGTGGCAAAATGGATGAACGGATGGGTTAATGGATGGATGAAACGGTTGGCGGATTAAACAGATCAAATCCATTAAATCCATTAGTGTTAATGGATTAAACGGACGGATCACTAACGGTTGACGGATTAACGGATAAATCCATTTGATCCATTTAACCCATTTAATTCATTTTCTCATTTAACTCGTTTATTTCTTATTTGATATTAAGAAATTTAAATTGAGTTATTTAAATTCACATGATCTCTTGAACTAGTTTGACTCGACCAAGCCCTAATCGGCTGTAATTCATATTCGTTAGTGTTGAACCAATGTTGATTGTTTTTTGTAGGTGAAATAGTAACTTACATGGGACTAAATCATTTTTTGAGAGATTTGCATTTGATACCTTAAGTGTGATTGTAAAATCTAAAGCAGCCACTCATCAAAAAAAAATTTTTCTAAAGCAGCCACACTGCAATGTCACTGATGCAATTCAAAAAATCAAAGAAACATTTCTATAGAATGTTTATTTTTCATTATACGAAACCAAAGGAGCTAAATTAGAAAATACCTCTGACCCAACTCCGACAAAGCCCTAATCCGACCAATTCTGATGAAGCCCTAATACGACTAATTCGATGCGTTGATGCGTCGCTGGACCTGAGGAGATGCGTCGATGTTGCTGGAGGCGAGGAGATGTCGAGATGAGTCGACGCTTGGAGTGGAGGAGGAGATGCACAGAGTTTTGAATGTTTTTAATTTTTATGATTAATTGGTTTAATGGATTAATGGATCATTAATGGATTAATGGATCAAACCATGTCATCCGTTTAGTAATGGATTCTTAATGGATTTGGATTAGTTCAATCCATTAACTAAATGGATGGGTAATGGATGGATTTTAGCGGATGGTTAATGGATGGATAATGGATAATTTTGCCACCCCTACATTAGCGTTCTGTTTTTCCTTTCTGAAATCCCGTTCTGTTGCGGTGTATGCGGAGTGGTGTATTGAGCTACTATGCCACATTCCTGCAAAAACAAAGGAAAATGACCCTTTCTTTGGCATTGTTCAGTATATCGACCATAGTATTCACCTCCTCTATCAGATCTGATACACTTAATAACTCTGCCAGTTTGCTTTTCCACTTCAACCTTATAGATTTTGAAAAATTTCAAAGCTTGTGATTTTTCAAACATTAAATATACATAACAATACCTTGAAAAATCATCTTTAAAGGTAATATAATAACAATTTCCACATATTGTATTGATTGGAAAATGACCACAAATATCTGTATGGAATCAAGAACTTGTTCGGTTCTCTTTGATCCTTTTTTGCTTGAATTGGTCATTTTTCCTTTTAGGCAATCAACACAGGTTTCAAAATCACTGAAATTAAGACTAGGTAAAATTTCTTGCTTAACTAGTTCCATCAACCTTTGTTTTGAAATGTGACCAAGTCTTTTATGCCATAAAAAAGATGACGAATTTGTAAATTTCCTTTTTGATGTAGATTTGTTAATTAGGAAAACTTCCGTTTTAGTTTCAGTAGATATATTAAAACAATTGACACGCCGGTAACCTTGGATTAGATAAGCATCACCAAAACACTTTGAATAATAATAAAACTGTATGATTTTATTATTATTACTAGAAAATTTAAAACTTGAATCTGACACAAATTAGATCCAGAAATCAAATTTCTAGTGATACTTGGAATAGTACACATCATTAAGTTCTAAAATAAAACCATTTTTGAACTGCAGTTTGACAAGTCCTACAGCTTTTATAGCAACTCTTTGGCCACTTGCTGTGCGCACCTTTGTCTCATTCCTTTTTGGGATTGTTACACTGGATAATCCCTGTAATGAGTTGACAATATGAATAGGTGAGCAAGTGTCAAAGTACCAGGAATTGTCAGTTGAAAAATCATTTGACTCTAAACTGAAAATAGATTTTAAAACATTATTACCTTTCTTTAACCAAGCTTTGACACCCTCACAATCTTTCTTGAAGTGACCTTGTTTCTTACAAAGAACCACTTCATGCCACTTGCAGATTTACTTTTCACATTATGATCAAATTTGAAAGACTTAGAAGTACCTTCAGATGAATTATGCTTAAACAGATTGCCGTTGAATTTCCTCTTATGCTTTGCCTTTGACATGAGGTTCACATCAAGAACTTTTTCCTTCCCTTTCTTCGTAGTTTCCTCTTCAACTTCCACACATAAGGAAATAAGTTCATTAACAGCCCACTGCTCTTTCTGAGTTTTGTAGAGTGACTTCAAATGGTTGAAGTAATCAGGAAGTGTATTAAGCAACATATGCACTAAAAAAGATTCCTCCACATTCATCTTTAAATCCTTAAGTTTCGCAACAATGTTTGAGCCCTTCATGATATATTCTCGAACACTGCCCTTGCCATCATACTCCATCCCCATGAGAGATTTCATCAATTTTCCTGTTTCTGCTTTGTTGGAAGTTGTATATTTTGCAGCAATGGACTCCATAAAATCTTTGGCTAACTCTGCATCTGGAAAGCTTCCTCTCCCACTGTTGGTCATACTCTTCTTGATCACAATGAGAGCCATCTTGTTATGCTTTGAACCACTTCTCATAATTATCCTTAGCCTCCTTATTTGCATTTTCAGGTAATGCTGCTGGTGGATTCTCCCTAAGTACATGATCATAGTCTAAAATTCCCAAACATAGTTCCACATCAGCCTTCCATTTGTGGAAATTATTTCCATCCAAAAGTTCAATGTTATTGACACTCATAGGAAACTGCATGGCTGCTTTCTCAAAAACAGATATTAGACTAGTAAAACTGAATACTAGAATAATCTGAACACCCATATATTATCAATTTATGCAAGCAAAAAGATTTTGACTTTATCACGATACGATTCTGACATGCTTTGTTATGTACCGATCTCTAATGATAATAAATGTCAATATATGCAATACATACTTGTGAGATTTTTGAAATTAAACAAAGTAAACTCATATCTTTGAAATTTGAATTATCCAAATTTGTTTAATTGCTAAAAATCTGTTACTTGATTGATGAATACAATATCATCATGATTGTGATATAAGAAACTATTTTGATAGTATAATATTATCAAAATCAGATCTGTTGGCAACACATTTTCTGCTGTATACTGTATCAGTGGATTAGAAGACATATATAGACATGCAATTAAATCACAAAAAGTTTCAAGCTTGGTTGGAATTGAATCACTTGCTTGATTGATTACTCTTTGTTGTTCTGAAGTGGTTTGTTTCAGCCCATGTTTTCTGTTAATTTTCATCAATGATCCAATCGGTTTTGTTCAACACCCATCTCCCAGTTACCCACTCCTCTCCAGATTTGGTAACTTATTTAGATGTGGGTGTTAGGAGAAGAAGATGTGTGTGTCAGATTAAGCCCGCTGCTGCAGTTGATCAGTCAATTGCCAGCAGCTCTGAGAGAAAGGAATTTAATGGGGATTTAAGGTCCAGCAAGAAGCTGAGAATTTTGGTTGCAGGTGGTGGGATTGGTGGGCTGGTGTTTGCACTGGCAGCTAAGAAGAAAGGATTTGATGTTGTTGTGTTTGAGAGGGATTTAAGCGCTGTTCGCGGCGAAGGGCAGTATCGAGGACCGATTCAGATACAAAGCAGCGCGCTGGCTGCTTTGGAAGCTATTGATGTGGATGTGGCTGAGGAGATCATGGAGGCTGGTTGCCTCACCGGAGATCGGGTCAATGGACTTGTTGATGGAATTTCCGGCAATTGGTATTCATTTGAAATTGCGCGCCAATAAAATTCATATTGAGTTTTGGTAACAGAATTTGTAAAAACTGTCTTCTTATGATTTTCAGGTACACGAAATTTGACACGTTCAGTCCTGCAGTGAAGAGAGGACTGCCAGTGACCAGAGTTATTAGCAGAATGACACTGCAGAAGATTCTGGCTAAAGCAGTTGGTGAGGATGTGATTCTGAATTCCAGCAATGTGATTGATTTTGTTGACAATGGTGATAAGGTAGGTAATCAATAAATCAATCTCCCTGAAGTAATTTATTGAGCTAGTTTCGATACAGTTCGTCACTTGGCGACTTGTTGTATACCTAGGTCACGGTGACCCTTGCAAATGGAGACAATTTCGAAGGTGATGTTCTTGTTGGAGCAGATGGAATTTGGTCTAAGGTAAATTTGTTCACGCAGTTCAACCAAAAATGCATGTCTTCTGACGAATTGAGAAAAAAACTTTCTACAAACCTCAAGAAGCGTCTCCGGCATTCACCTTTAGCTTAATTCGCCGGCGACCGTATTTTTCGCCGCCCTAAGGCTGATTTCTTCGTCGTAGTCATCCACCGATGCCTGATCCACCACCCCCTTTCTCCCCTCGGTCTCCCCTCCCCACCGCCGGTCCTCTCCTCCTCTCCACCCCGCCGCTCCTCTTTCCCTGCCGGCTCCATTTCCCATTTCCAGGTTGTTCCTTTGTGATGGAGGAGCGTTTATGGCTCTGAATTAGTATTTTAGCTTTAATTCTTTGTTTTAGTTTTTAGGCAGCATTATCTTTTTTAGGCAGCATTATCTTTTAGGCAGCATTATCTTTTTAGGCAGCATTATCTTTTTAGGCAGCCTATCATTATCTTTTTAGATTTTCTTTTCTAATTAGGTTTATGTTTTTCTATTTAAACCCACCTTAGGGTTTCAGTTATGTATCTTATTTTCCTATCAATAAACCTTTGGTTTTTCATTTTTGGTGGATTCCAAAACTTTCTTGGTGGATTTCAAGCTTCCTTGGTGGATTCCAAGCGATCCACGAATTCATTGTTGGTGAATTCGTTTATCCGATTTTCCCGTTGCGTCAGTTGGTATCAGAAGCAGGTCTTTCCCTGTCTCTCTGCTAACTTGATCAGATGGCAGATCAACCCGTACCCAGAGCAGATGGTCAGAGGGTCAATGCGGACATAGCCGAAGCCCTGGCTGCTTTGAGAACACAAATAGCTGTTATGTCAACCCAGTTGACAGAAGTGGACAACAAAAGTCGTCATGGAGACAGGAGAGGAGAACTGAATAGGGTTCCACAAGGTGAGAACAATCGTGCGACTATCTTTTATAATTTGAGTTTCTAAAAAGAAAGTTGATTATGGTGATCAATAAAATAATTATGTTTATCAAGTGAAGAGTGATATTCCATTGTTCTATGGAACCGTGGGTGGAGAGGAGTTTCTGGATTGGCAGGTCAAGGTTGATAGGTTTTTCGATGCTATGAATGTTCTCGAGAACAAACAGGTTGAGATAGTATCAATCAGGTTGAAGAGTATGGCTGCCGTGTGGTGGAACATTCTCGTTATTCAGAGACAACTTAAAAGAAAAGGGCTTGTTAGAACGTGGAGGCGAATGAAACGATTGCTGATGAAGCGGTTTCTACCTGAAAATTACGAACAGATCCCGTATAAAAAGTATGTCGAATGCGTTCATGAAAAGAAAACTGTGACGGAGGATACGAATGAGTGTGTGAAGCAAGAGCTTCCGAAGCCAAATTTGAAGAAGGAAGAGGTTATTGTTGCGGAGGAGGCGTTGGACGAGATTGATGAACTGGCGATGCTGATGATTTTGTCTGCTGATTTTGAGGAGGTTGAACATGAGCAAGTTGAGAAAAAGGTGGTAGAAGATGTTAAACCAGATGAGACAATAGAGAAGATAGTGCCTCGAGAAGGAAGAAGTTGTGATCACTGCTGAACATGTTCCTCTCGTAGCGGAAGAAAAATCGATTGAGGCTCCTCATGTTACTGTCGTTGAAGAGGAGAAACCAGTTGCGGATCCAGTGGTTGAAAGATCCATGGAGACAGTATTGAAAACACTTGAGACTTCTGTGGTTGAAGATGCTATCAAGACTGGTGATGCGACTGAAACTATAGAAGAGGAAAAGTCGGTAGGCACCCCAGTAGTTGAACTTGAAGATGCTGCTGAGCCTATTCTCGAGGAGAAGGTAGTGGTGATCCCGCCGGTGGAAGAAGTTATTAAGGCACCAGAACCTGTCGAGGTGGAGAAAGTTGTGAGGCCCGAAGAAGAAGTGGCTCCAGTTGAAGAGGAGAAGCCTGTGGCAGCTCCAGCAGTCGAAGAAGTTATCAAAACTGAAAATATGACTGAACTAGTTGAGGAACAGAGGCCAGTTGCTCCTGATGCAGTAGAAGATATCAAGACAGAGGCTACGGCTGAACCAGTGGAAGAGGAGAAGCCAGTTAAAGTTCCTGCAGCTAGTGAAGTTGTCAAGACTGAAACAACTGAAGTGGAGAAACCGGTTGCAGTTCCTACAGATGATGAAGTTGTCGAGACTGAAACACTAAAGAAGAGCAACCAGTTACTGCACCGGTTGTTGAATTTTTTTTAAAAACTGATGTTCTAGTTGAGGAGGTCGAGCAGACAGTACACGATTTAATTATTGAGCTGATCAAGGCTAAGAAGTTGCCGAAGTTTGCGCCCGTGATGCATCCACAAGCTGAAGGGAATCAATTAACAACAGCCATAGCTGCGGAACAAGGGTCTACAAAGTTGAAGGAGGGTGAAGATGAGTTTAAGTTATTTGCGGAGCAAGTTATGTCTCCAAGAGACTTGCAATCTAAGTTAGATGTTGCTGATGTCTCACTGAAGGAGCTTAGACCAAGAAGGATTATCACTATTCAAGATAAAAGGATGGAGTCGCATGTAGGTAATGATGTGATACAGCTTCACAAGCATGGTCCATTCAAGGTGGATGAGGTCATATATCTAGAAGAGAACTCGGGGTCAAATTCTTTTGAAGTGGAGGAGACTGATGTAGGAGCGTTTATGGCTCCGAATTAGTATTTTAGCTTTAATTCTTTGTTTTAGTTTTTAGGCAGCATTATCTTTTTTAGGCAGCATTATCTTTTAGGCAGCATTATCTTTTTAGGCAGTCTATCATTATCTTTTTAGATTTTCTTTTCTAATTAGGTTTTATGTTTTCCTATTTAAACCCGCCTTAGGGTTTCAGTTATGTATCTTATTTTCATATCAATAAACCTTTGTTTTTCGTTTTTGGTGGATTCCAAAACTTTCTTGGTGGATTCCAAGCTTCCTTGGTGGATTCCAAGCTATCCACGAATTCATTGTTGGTGAATTCGTTTATTCGATTTTCCCGCTGCGTCACCTTGGGTTGTGCCTGTGTTCGTCTTCGTCGCTGCTGCGGCTCCGGATGCGAGGGTGGAGGGGGTCAGCGCTGGGGACGGAGATGGATTCTTGGGTTGGAGTTTCGGGGCGGTTTGAGTGTTTGTGGTGGTGGGCTCTGGTGTTTGTGGTTAGGATTTAGACTTGGTGCGTGGATGAGGCGTTGCCGGTGGTGGTGATGTGGGTTTCACTGGTGGTTATAGCATTTCCATTTTGACGGTTGGACTTCGACGACACTGCCATGGGACAAGGGGCATTGAGGCATTACCGATGACTGTTTTGAATTTGTATACAGTTTTTTCAATTTTTTACTTTTGAGGTGTTACTGGTGCAAGTTGCTTTCGGTCTTCGGTGGTATCCTGGGCGTGAGTCAAAGTGGAGCAGCTCACTATTCCGAGCTAGTCGAATTTTCCTATCTTTCAAGTCCTCCTTTATTTATGCCTTTTATGGAGTTGTGGTGACGTGCTTCCTTAGTTTAAATATAGGCCTGAGTTTTTCAGGAAGCAGCTGTTGTGTGATCATGTGATCCGATGTTTTTTAGTGTGTGCCCCAGTATCAATCGATCACACATCATACACACACAAGTGTTGGTGTTTGAAAGGTAGATTTATATGAGGAAAACATGGAGATGATTTGTCCACTATGGAAAGATATGATCAGAAAAATGAGTTGCATCGATCTGTGTGTCTTTTAGGGTCAATTAGGGTTTTCCTTTAATGCAGTTTTTCAGGTGCTGATGATGCATGATTGGGATCCCATGAAACCAGAAACATTGTTGTCAATAACAAGTTGAATATCCCATCAAAAAAAAATTAAAAAAAAATTTCTGGAGAGTATCTACAGATCTACATGCTCTTTGAATGTGTTGAAAAGAACAGAAGCTACATGTCTAGATATCATCCATAACTCCAGTTTGGTGGCCATTTTTTAAATATTTTATATCTTTACTTTGGATCAAGCTCAGTCACCAATCAGTTTCATGGAAAGCTGGATGTGTACAGATCAGACATTTCACCTGTAAAAAAAAGCTTTCTTTTTTTTTTTCGATTCATAAAAAAAAGAAGTTTTGTATGTATAAAAGCCTTAGTGCAATGATGATCCTTTTTCTTTAGTGGTTTGTGATCTGTGTGACAACCAATCCTAATCCAATGACACACAACATAAAAACAAACACAAATCCATATGAGCCAGTCACTCACTCAAATTGTGGTATCTGTGATGTCATAAAGTTTTGATTTTTCTAAAGGAAACTTTATACTAGTTTCTGTGTATATAGAGAGAGAGGTTAGAGAGAGAAAGCATGCTCCCTTTCTGATCTTGTCCAACTATATGTCGTCTACTTATCATAAAAAAAAAACTACTCCGTATGTCGTCTACTAGAAAATTCTTCATGATGGGATGAGAATGAGATGCATACTCCTTCCTTCAAGGGATAAGGGGGTGTGGGGCTGTCCATCGATCCTTTATTTTAAAAGGGTCATTGTTTGTTGATTGAATTATGGATATCAAGATTCGTTGTCAGCTTCCATGTGTGTGCCAAAAGCCTTAAGATTGGGTTTCACTTTTGTCTTTGTCTTCTTCCAGCACTTGATGATCAAGACTAACACCACAAGATGGTGTTGATGAGAAGAACATTTCTCAATAATAGCATAATATATGATTGGCTACACTTTTGTGCCCAACAAAATTAAAAGGTAGCATGAGATTAAATAGGGGTGCAATTTTAATTTCTAGGAAGACTGAACAAACTATGGACTTTGTGTCTCTTTCTATTTTATCCTTCGCCATCCACCAAAAATTCAACTTATATAATTTTAACCTTATCAAGTTAATTAAATTTGGGTGAGTTTCGAATGATTGGTAATTCTTTTTTTTTTTTGATAAGGAATGATTAGTAAATCTATAACTCCCACTCTTAGGTATTACACATAGGTACAACGTTATATATAGCATTATATGGTGCAAGGGCGCGCTCCGTTGAGGACACATGAATAGTGTGAGGACGTGAATAGTGTGAGGACAACCAATCACAATGCGCCATGTGTGTCCCACTATTCATCCCACTCACCTGTCACCTCACAAAGCACGGGCCCATTGGGTGGTGAGTGGATGAGTGGGGTGAATAGTGGAACACATGGCGCGTTGTGGTTAGTTGTCCTCATACTATTCACGTTCTCACACTATTCACGTGTCCTCATTTGAGCGCTCCTCATATGGTGCGTATGTATCTATGATGTGCTTTGCTAGATACTAGCTATACCATTGTGGAAGAAACATATGTACATATGATAGCTAAATTATTACGTAGTAGAGGTCAACTAGATAAAAATACACAACTTCCATTAAGATTTAAGGTTGTGGCATAGATCTATGAACTAATCAAACGTTTTGATTAGATCGAATCTCGAGATTTGAGATCTCCTTTTCTGTAGTTCCCTGGGTCGTCTGTAGTTGCTTCTGAAGATAATAAACTAGATTTTATTTGAATCACGAAGTCACTTTGCTATCCTAATTCAAGATTTCACCCAGGCAAGGGGTTTTCCCGAAATCCTTGAACTGAGATAAAACAAATGAAAGTACCGGAACAATCAATCGGCGAGTATACAAACGAACGAACTTGAGCAATCAAATTGAAGGAACCAAAACGTCTCAAAATTAGTCAGTGCTCTTCCCAGATGTTTTTCGACATCAAGAAGCAATCAGTCAACTTCCAATTTGCAGTTTTGGAACAGATAATTACGCCGATTCAAATCAGAAAACTGACCCTCCACGCGTCTCGTGTCGACATTATCGCCGCGTCTCATGTAGACATTAGTAGTTGGACGCGACGCAGCTCTAATGTCTAAACAAGACGCGATGCCACAATTCACCGCGCATTTTGTTTGAACATTATACCACCACGTTCTGTTAAGACATTAACGAGTTAATGTCTGAACAAAACGCGTCGGCTAATGTCACAGTTGGGCGCGGATCACACTGATCAAAAACTTGAAATGAGCTCAAATGAGTTCCAAATAGTTTCATTTATTTATGAAACATCTTTACAAGGTTTTTATACATGTTTTACAATGTATAAACCTGAAATCTCCAACAATCCTCCCCCATTTTAGGGTTATACTCTTGAACACTAAAAACATTCATACCGAACAAAACATTGTGCATAAGTGAAGTGTCCCATACGTTTGAACTTCACGTAGTGTAGCTTTTTCCAATATTCGAGAATCAGGGTGTTCTACGAATTGAACCCTTCAACCCATTTGAATACAAGAAAATAAAAGAAACACAAGTTTACTACTATTCCAAGTACAACTTGACACTGTTTCAACCATGTGTCCTTATCCATTCATAAGTGTATAATTAGCCAAGCACATATGCTAATTGAAGCGGCTCACTTCACACTTACATGGGTGGATTCTTTTCGCATGCACCTGCAATGCACTTTTCCAAAAGATCCATTAAGAAGATAAACTTCATCCTCCCTTTCTCTACAGGAAAACAAGCACAACTTTGGGATGGATATAACCATGTGCTTCAAATCTCTCAGAATAGGCTTTCCACAATTCAGCTCTTAGCGTCATACTAAGAGATAATATATGTGTCATACGATAAGAGATTTAGATGTGCTTCAAGCCCATCCCTATACACGACTTGTGCACCAAGTCCCTAGCTAATCCTTTCGTCAAATGATCAGCTAGATTTTGACGTGTCCAGACATAATCAATCGAGATTACCCCGTGAGTGATCAGTTCACGAACCGCGCTATGCCTAACGCCCAGGTGTCTCGATTTACCATTGTACATTTGGCTATAAGCTTTAGCCAAAATAGCTTTACTATCACAGTGTATAGAAATAGGTGCTACCAGTTTTGGCCACAGTGGAATCTCATGCACCAAATTCTTTAGCCATTCTGCCTCTTTACCGGCAGCTGCTAAGGCTATAAATTCAGATTCCATTGTCGAGCTGGTGATGCAAGTTTGCTTCTTTGAGGCTCAAGATATGGCACCTCCCCCGAGCAAGAATACCCAACAACTTGTAGAAGAATGATCTTCTAAATTGGTAATCCAACTTGCATCGGTATATCCCTCCAAGACCAAGGGAAAACCAGCATACACCAAACCATAATTCATGGTTCCCTTAAGGTATTTGGTACCCGCTTAATAGCTTCCCAGTGAAGATTACTAGGATTACTAGTATATCTGCTTAATTTTCCCACTGCATAAGCTATATCAGGCCTTGTACTCGTCATTGCATACATTAGGCAACCAATGACTTGAGAATACTCAAGTTGTGAAATAGCTTCACCTGTATTAGGCAAAAGCTTCACACTTGGGTCCATGGGAGTGCTAACCGGAGAACAGTTCAAACAGTTGAATTTCTTTAGCACTTTCTCAACGTAGTGAGACTGTGACAGTGCCAAACCCTTGTTCTCACGCTTGATCACATCCGCTTCTCCCATATCTTTCATAGCGAAACTAGATGATAAGAAGTCTTTAGGAAGGTCTACTTGTTTTTGGTCCATACCAAAAATCAACATATCATCAACATACAGACAAATGATTACTCCATTTCCGGAGTTGTCAAATTTGATGTAAATACACTTGTCTGCTTGATTCAACTTGAATCCATTTGACAAGATTACCTCATCAAACTTTTGATGCCACTGTTTGGGTGCTTGTTTCATCCCATACAATGATTTGATCAACTTACAAACCTTATTTATTTCCCAGCATAATGAATCCTTCCGGTTGTTTCATATAGATTTCCTCATCCAAGTCACCATTCAAGAACGCTGTCTTGACATCCATTTGGTGTACAAACAGATTGTTAATTGCAGCAAGTGCAATCAACAATCTAATAGTGGAAATCCTAGCAACCGGAGCATAAGTATCGAAAAAATCGATACCCTCCTTTTGCCTAAAGCCTTGGATAACCAATCGAGCTTTAAACTTATCAACCGATCCATCAACCTTCATTTTCCTTTTGAAAATCCATTTGTAGCCTAATGGCTTGCAACCCGGTGGGAGATTAGATGGTTGGAGAGATGAACTACTTCCTAGGACTCCAGGTGATTCAGAAGGACGAAGGTATTCTCATCTCACAAAGCAAGTATGCCAAGAATCTGATAAAGAAATTCGATCTTGAGAAGGCAAGTCACAAACGTACTCCGGCTGCTACGCACATAAAAATAACCAAAGACGAGGCTGGAGCAAAATTCGATCAGACGATGTACAGGAGTATGATTGGAAGTCTTCTGTACTTGACAGCCAGTAGACCAGACATTGCATATGCCGTAGGGGTGTGTGCAAGATACCAGGCGGATCCAAAGGAAAGTCATCTCTTACAAGTCAAGAGAATCATAAAGTATGTCTGCGGGACTGTTGACTTTGGAATCTGGTATACCAAGGATACCAACCCACATCTGGTGGGCTACTGCGATGCTGACTGGGCAGGAAACGCTGAAGATCGAAAGAGCACATCTGGAGGATGCTTCTTCTTAGGAAATAACTTGGTTTCATGGTTCATCAAAAAGCAAAATAGCATCTCATTGTCTACTGCTGAAGTAGAATATATTGTAGCAGGAAGCAGCTGCACTCAACTACTGTGGATGAAGCAAATGCTATCTGAATACGGAGTCAAACAAGAAGAGATGAGCCTGTACTGTGACAATATGAGCACAATCAGCATCTCGAAGAATCAAGTCCAACATTCCAGGATGAAGCATATAGACATCAGACATCATTTCATCAGAGAGTTGGTTGAACAAAAGGTGGTGACCCTTACGCATGTTACAACAGACAAGCAATTGGCGGACATCTTCACCAAACCTCTTGATGCCGCTCTGTTTGAGACATTCAGATCCTCCCTGGGTCTATGTGTTATCAAGAACTAAGTGTTCCAGATAGTGGTCAGTCACAGACAGAACACCAGCTCAACAGTTGGGCTGACCACTTATCAACAGGAAGCTGGAATAGAAGGTACATATCTGGAGATTTACAGTCTTATATATTCAGAAATGAGTCCTATGCCATTATAAAATGAAGGTGAAGAAGCGGCAGTGTCAGAACTGAAAGAACCATTGCCAAAGGTGACAACGTGGTGAAGTCAGTAGGGCTAAAAGTGTGGTTCTGACAAGCAGAAGGATGAGGATGCAAGTGGAGAACGGCAAGCTAAGCAATCTGGCAATATGATGGAAGAGTCTCATGCATCCGGCAAGGATGAAGAACCGGATGTGTTGTTCAAAGATATTGATGATGTTGTTGATGAGTTGCTAAAAGAGGAGATTTCAATACCTGTTGAGACAAAAGCTGATCAATCTTCAGAAGCCCAGGTCGTTGAGAAGGAGGCAAGTGTGCCAGATGATGCACATGTGGTGGATCCCCTTTTTATTCCTGATTTTGAGATGAAGGATGCTCAGGACTTCGTCCCTCTTTCTGATCTTGAAGAGGCTAAGATCAAGAACACTCAGAAGGAGAATTAGGACACCGTTTTACTGGCAGAGCTCAAGAAAGCTGAAGAGACGAAACCGAAGAAAGTGATCTTCCAAGCATGCTCGATTGAAGTAACCACCAAGAAGGATGGTAAGAGAACAGATGCAGGGGGAGCAAGTGCATCCAAGAAAAGGAAGAGGAGTGTCTCAGGGTCTGTTCCGCCTAGTCTACCAACTGGAATGTCTAAGCATGGAGTGTGGTTTGCCAGTACAGACGTAGCAGCCAAGTGGAAGGCAGTGCAGAAAAGAAAGATCATCCCTGAGAGGCTGCTTGATGAGATGAAGTACAAAGGAAAGAGGTTATCTAGCTCTTGAAGGTTACTGATCTGATTTGGACTGTCCGAAGATGCAAATCGTTTGATGAACAGTTGATACGAGAAGCTATTGCAATTCTACCAAGATAGTTTGGGATTGATGTGATAAAGATTGTGGCATAGTCTTTGTAAGAGGAAAGAAGGTCAAGGTTGATCCTGAGATCATCAATGTGTTCTTTTCAATGGATGATCTTACGAGGTGGTGAAAGAGGAGAACTATGACAAGACTGCGAGCTGTATAACTACTAGAAGCCTACATCTGATAGAACCACTGTCAACAAGGAGCTGGGACAGCTGCTCATTGACATGGGAAGAATTATGTTCGACTAGATTGCAGAACGCACCATATCTATAAAGTCTCTGCACCAGATAATCTACCCATCGCTTATTGATAGCGCTAAAATACATGCATTTTAGGCGACCTCTATGCTTATTGTTTTGTTCATTTTATCACGATTTCACTTGCTATTTGATGCCTTGTGGTTCATTTCAGGCCAATTCCAGAGCTTAAGCTGAGAACACAAGTGAGCATTGATTCTGGAGCAAAACCGAGCGTTTCGGAGCAAAAATATGGATTTTCGGGCATTACGGGACAAACCGACCTCTCCGGAGTATTTTGGACCTACAGATCTCATTTGGTGTCCAAATGGGTTGATTCAAAGCTTGTTGGAAAGCTAATTCAATTCCCTACAACATTATAGTTTACACCAAGATCAGATTCGGACGTTAAGAGGCTCTGAGGGTCCAAGTCGGCCGACTCAATTCTGCTTCACCAATCCAGCCCGCCGACTCAACTGCTCAGAAGCTTTATGAAGTCTTCCCATGATCCAGTCGGCCGACTGGAATTCCTTCATACCAGTTGAGTCGGCCGACTGGAATCTGCTACAGTTCCGGAAACCCTAACTTCATCTATAAATAGAAACTTTTAGATCTCATTCAAGGGGACTTTTTGGTAGATTTTTGGCACAAATTTTGAGGAGCATCTAGCACAAATTTCAAGGGTGATTAAGGGAAGAAGAAGATCAACAACAAGGATTCTCATACTTTTCATTCATCAAATTGGTTCTAGACTCCTAAACCCATCTCTTTTATTTGTGTTTGATTGTAATCTCACCATGAGTGAGTAGTGACTTTGATTGGGGATTACGGATCCCCTAGACATGTTTGTGACGATTTAAATACAATGGATGTTAATATTGAATGAGTTTGCATATGAATCTTCTTCATTTGAACTAAATGTTTAGAGTTGCCCATAAGGTGTTTGTGAAATGTCCTCAATGGGAACTTAGCTTAATCTCATGTTTGATGTAGCTCACGTTGATCAACATGACTTTAATGAAATGAATGAAGAGGCATTAGGACTTTTGTGTTACATGGCGACACTTAAATTCTAATGAGATTGGCTTGAATTTAACAAGAATGTGTTTATCTAGTCAATAGAGCGCGAGTGTGAGACTAGAAACGCATGTTCTATAGGGCCAATAGAGCGCGAGTGTGAGGTCCTATGCGAGGTGTAACCTCTTCATTCTAGGTTGTAGCGCGAGTTGAACTTAGGTTGAATGTTGCATGGCTATAATCTACTCATGTGCATGCAAATTCATAATTGACATCCAAATTCATTGTCACAATAATTGTCTAGGTGGGGAAGTAATCCCTAGTCATCTTTTAATTGATTGTTAATCTCTTTCGTCGATAAAATCTCTCTTTCGGATAGTAAAAGCTTGCTATCAACCTCTTTCGAGGAACAAACCCCCCCCCCCAACCATAGACAATCTAGATTTAATCCTTAGCGCAATTAGTTTAATCATCTATCTCTTGGGTACGACCTTGGGTTTCCCGAGTCTTTACAAATGTTTTGATTTAACGTGACTTAGCATAAGTATTTGATTTACTTATCGAATATTTACACTATATTTACGAGCGATCAAATGGCGCCGTTGACGGGGATAGGTTAATTAACTAGGTGCTATTTGATTATTTTAGTTCGTCTATTCTTGTAAATATTTTTCTTTCTCTTATGCTTGTATATTCTTCTTTTTCTCTCATATCCCTTACTAACTTCGTTAATCTTATTTTGCGAGGATGGATAACTATAACCAACAAGTCATGCACGATGAAGATTATTATGAAGAGGATTTTTCCAATTCTGCACTTAAAGATCAAATGGCGGATTTGGAAAAGAAAGTGGATAGCATGATGAGTATGGTTAAGGCTTGGGTTGACAAAAGGAAGTGTGAAGACAACGAAGATTATTATGAAGAGGGTCAACCAAATGCCCATTGTGAAGACTATTGGATGAACAACCAAAATCAACAAGTCTCTTCTAATGAGGGATATTATCAAGGGGATGAGCAACCATATTGGAATTACCAAGAGCATGACTATCAAACTAATCATTATAATTTGGATGGGGATGACCAAGAAGAGGAGCAACCAAACGGCTATTGGGAAAACTCTTGGAATCCATCACATACCTACACTCAAAATTGGAATGATAGTCAATGTTTCGAAATTGAAGACTCCTACCCTCCATACCCTCAACCTCCTCAACCTTCAAATGTGCCCTCCGGTTTTGAAGCCATGGTTGCCACATATCTAGCAGACCAAGAGGAGATGCATGCTCGCATGGATAAGCTTCTAGCTAAAATGGCACAACAAGCAATTGACTTTAAGAGCTTGGGTGAGGAAGAGGTGGTCTTCGAAGAAGAAGAAGTCCTTGAATCTAATGTCTCAAGGGAAGAATGAGATCGAGAAAGGGAGGATGAACTTTGGAGAGTCGGCACCGTAACTCATTACAACCAAAGGGATGGTGAATCTTGTGACGAAGACGAGGTGGAATGCAAGAGTGAAGCATCCTTCACTACTAGCATGTCTCAAGATCAATTGGACGAAAACACACAAGATCTCACCATTACATCAATGCCTTGGCTCCCCGACGAGGAATTCTTCAAGGATGATGCCTCTTGCATAGAGGAAATGACTTTTATTGATGAAGAAGAACTCCCTCCTCCCGCTATGAGTGAGCTTGAATGTGAACCCAAACTTCTTGATGAGGATAAGATAAAGGAAGAGCCTATTGAGAGAAAAGGACCTCGGGGGTATGAAGACTTTGTTGAGGTTTTCATGGAGCAAATTGAAGAGCATTCTCGCATGCAAGAAGACAAAATTATAGAGAGGGATATTGAGAAATGGGCACCCAAGGAAATATGTGAAAAACTTAAGGAAGGGATGCCCATCATTCTCGGGACAAGTTATGAAGACCATTTCTTCACTACTTTGCCTCGAGACAAGTTTTGGAGCTTCTTGCCATATTTCCAAGGACTAATTGGAAAAAGCTCCCATGGCCCCTTAATTTTTAAGGGATTTTCATACTTGAAGGGGTCATGCTCCCAAAGGAAAGTCCATTGTAGGCTTGATGGGAGGAAATTCAAATGGGATTTGAAGGTGGTTTGACACGATCAAGTGCAAAGCCCCGCTTGAGGAGGGATCTTAGCAAAAGACTCCTCAAGCGTGCTTCTTATCTCCCAAGAGGAGAATCGGCTCCGTCTTAGCCAAGACGTTAAACTAGGTTTGTGAGTGTTTTCTCTCCCGATCTTTAAGTATATCTATTTTGATTGGATTTCTATTTGTTTCGTGCAAGAATTTGAGGATATGAACTATGTATGTGTGAATGCCTATATTTGATGATCTCTTAACATGTGCTTAGTTAACTAGATGTCTTGATAGGGCATAAGTGTGGGGTGCCTATGTTTGTCTACAAATGATGTTTGTGCTTGCTTGATGTGCTTTAATGTGTGGAATCCAATCAACTTGTATGTTTTAGGGAAAACATTCACACTACTAGGCAATTCATCCAAAAATTTCGAAATATTAATGAAAACAAAAAGTCTAGGTAAGGCTACATCTTCGAAAAACTTCATTTCTAAAGTCAACTAGTTGTGCATGATTTCACTTGATTGATCCTTTAGATGACTAATGGATTGGATTGTTGACTTTCATTCTTGAGGATCAAAGCATCTACTAGCATTTCTTTATCTTTTATTCTAAGCTTTTTCTCATTGAGACTAAAGAGTTGATCTTTGAAAGCATAAAATCGAAAAATTTAATTTCAAAACCCTTGCATGCCATGATTGCCTTTAGGTGACCTTAGTGACCTTGTTTATCTAGTGGATTTTGTCTTGTTGGTTTGTCATGCTCCATTTTTAACACTTAGCCCTTTGTTAAGTTCTAAGTGTGGAGTCAAAAGAGAGCGAAAAATGGGCCCCAACGAAAAAAATATATACTTCATTCTTATGGTCAAAAGAGGGCAAAGCCCCGACTAAAAACTTTCTCAAGTGCACGAGAAGTTTTGTGCAAAAACATACAAATGCCGGGGGTTAGGGAGGTAAGTCCCCCCCTCGAAAGCATTTGTAGGCCAAAGGCCATTTGAAAGAAAAAAAAGAGGAAAAGAAAATACGAAGCACTTAGGCTTGAAAATCGGCTATCCCGCCATTCTCTAGCATGAAAACCAATAAGATACTTGAAGCTTACTAGCAAGAATTCATTAAGGGGCGAACCTCGTATTCTTTTATACTTAGGCATGATGTGACTTGCAAGTGTTTACAAAAACTATAATGTTGGAACTCCTCTTCTCTTATGACTAAGTGACCTATGCGTCCTAGGCTTGAGAATGAGTTCAAAGCTCACGAGCCAATGGACTAGCCTCCTTGCTAGTATTTGTGAGTGATCCAACAAGATTTCTTTGCTACTATTAGATGCTTTTCTTGAAGTCACTAATATAGAAAACGACTAGAATCCTTGATTAAAGATTTATTAGTCTTTGCTTTGACTTGCTTGAATGTCCTAATTCATGAATTTCCATAAGGATTCGAAGAGGACTCATGTAGTGATTGAAATGCACATATCTAGTTGAATACATTATGAACTTCATGGAAAACACCTTGCCTAGTACTTTGACAATTGTGAACTTAAAATGCCTATTTGGATGGTTGTTCTCTTTATGGGATTTGTGAGCATTCCCGTGTCTGAAAACTCTCAGGAGACTACAACTCCTCCACTAGGGTAGCCTAGGGGTTTTAAGGCTTGGTGCATTCGCTAAATGCACTCGTGTCACCTACGAAAGTGGTTTATCAAAAGTAGTATTTGTTTCTTAGTGTTTTTAGTTAGTTTTCATGACCATATGGAGTTTCCTTTGAACCGATCTTGAGTGAGTGAAGTGCCTTCTTGTTGTTGATCTCTATGATTAGTTTGCTCGGGACGATCAAACGTTAAGTGTGGGGTAATTTGATAGCGCTAAAATACATGCATTTTAGGCGACCTCTATGCTTATTGTTTTGTTCATTTTATCACGATTTCACTTGCTATTTGATGCCTTGTAGTTCATTTCAGGCCAATTCCAGAGCTTAAGCTGAGAACACAAGTGAGCATTGATTCTGGAGCAAAACCGAGCGTTTCGGAGCAAAAATATGGATTTTCGGGCATTACGGGACAAACCGACCTCTCCGGAGTATTTTGGACCTACAGATCTCATTTGGTGTCCAAATGGGTTGATTCAAAGCTTGTTGGAAAGCTAATTCAATTCCCTACAACATTGTAGTTTACACTAAGATCAGATTCGGACGTTAAGAGGCTCTGAGGGTCCGAGTCGGCCGACTCAATTCTGCTTCACCAATCCAGCCCGCCGACTCAACTGCTCAGAAGCTTTATGAAGTCTTCCCCTGATCCAGTCGGCCGACTGGAATTCCTTCATACCAGTTGAGTCGGCCGACTGGAATCTGCTACAGTTCCGGAAACCCTAACTTCAGCTATAAATAGAAACTTTTAGATCTCATTCAAGGGGACTTTTTGGGAGATTTTTGGCACGAATTTTGAGGAGCATCTAGCACAATTTCAAGGGTGATTAAGGGAAGAAGAAGATCAACAACAAGGATTCTCATACTTTTCATTCATCAAATTGGTTCTAGACTCCTAAACCCATCTCTTTTATTTGTGTTTGATTGTAATCTCACCATGAGTGAGTAGTGACTTTGATTGGGGATTATGGATCCCCTAGACATGTTTGTGACGATTTAAATACAATGGATGTTAATATTGAATGAGTTTGCATATGAATCTTCTTCATTTGAACTAAATGTTTAGAGTTGCCCATAAGGTGTTTGTGAAATGTCCTCAATGCGAACTTAGCTTAATCTCATGTTTGATGTAGCTCACGTTGATCAACATGACTTTAATGAAATGAATGAAGAGGCATTAGGACTTTTGTGTTACATGGCGACACTTAAATTCTAATGAGATTCGCTTGAATTTAACAAGAATGTGTTTATCTAGTCAATAGAGCGCGAGTGTGAGACTAGAAACGCATGTTCTATAGGGCCAATAGAGCGCGAGTGTGAGGTCCTATGCGAGGTGTAACCTCTTCATTCTAGGTTGTAGCGCGAGTTGAACTTAGGTTGAATGTTGCATGGCTATAATCTACTCATGTGCATGCAAATTCATAATTGACATCCAAATTCATTGTCATAATAATTGTCTAGGTGGGGAAGTAATCCCTAGTCATCTTTTAATTGATTGTTAATCTCTTTCGTCGATAAAATCTCTCTTTCGGATAGTAAAAGCTTGCTATCAACCTCTTTCGAGGAACAAACCCCCCCCCCTCCCCCAAACCATAGACAATCTAGATTTAATCCTTAGCGCAATTAGTTTAATCATCTATCTCTTGGGTACGAACTTGGGTTTCTCGAGTCTTTACAAATGTTTTGATTTAACGTGACTTAGCATAAGTATTTGATTTACTTATCGAATATTTACACTATATTTACGAGCGATCACTTATCTATGAGCTGATCATCAACCAGCATTCAGATTTAGAGACTGACCAGGACAGTCTGTCAAGTACTCCGTTGAAGTTGGTAGTTGATCACAAGCTGTTCCAGGGTTGATATAAGAATGATCTGAAGGACCTCGAACTGAAGAGGAATGACGCACCCGAGTCTTCTATAAGGAGAGCCGCTGAGACACCATGGTCTGTCAGACTCACAGGTTGTGTCACGGTCCCAGGCTATGTTTGAGGGGGAGTTGACAAGATTCCAGTCGCCGAAGAGACCAGGTTGATCGATTGGACCCCTTGCCAGTTTGTGGCAAAAAGGGGGAGTATTTTGAGGTAACTGATTTGGTTCCTCAAGTGGTGTCTAAAAGCCTAGATTTGGTTTTGCCAAAATGCCAAGGGGGAGATTGATGTTCCCATGAATGGCATGGCTTTGGCAAAACGGCTTTAGACAGTTCGAGCTAGAGTTCAAGAAGAGTTCAACCACGGACTGGAATAGAAGTACAGCGTGCAGCAGACGCATGATTTGATTCCGGAAGGTTCTGATGATAGAGGATCATTTCGGTTGAAGTCGGTCATCGAAGAAATAGATATTCGAGATGTCATTCGAATATCTCCTCACCAGAATTGAAGATCGCCTGACTAACTTACCGAAGAAGGTATCTCATGAAGATTGGAATATATCGACGAGATTATTTGATTGGAGCCAATCGACAAGTCATCACCGAAGATCATGAAGATTAGAATATATCGACAAGATTATTTGATTGGAGCCAATCGACAAGTCATCACCGAAGATCAGATACGCGATCAAATATATGCAGATTGGCTGAGAGAATATCAGATGGCTTGCGTGGAAGTCATCTTCGAAGATTGGATACGGATTGAATATTCTGCAAATATTTAGGAGTATCTCCGAAATATTTGACAGGATATTCAGATTGGATCTGGACTTCACCAAAGCCTATAAAAAGAAGGCTAGGGCGTCCAGATTGATTGTCGCTTCCTGAGTGAAAAGAAAAACACGAGAGATCGTGAGATTAAGGGAGAAGCGACGGCCGTGCATTCCACATTGGAATATCAGCGGCAAAGCAACTGTCTGTTCAGGTGTGGTGTTCAGGCTGTGCTTGAGGAACAACAAAAGCACACACACAGTAATCAAGCTACGCCTTTGGAAGAAGGCAACTGGACTTCCGAGAGGTCCAAGACTAGGCCGAGAGGGAAGTCTCATCCTACCCACAGGGGATCGAGGGGAGCTGCATTGAACCGAGATTGCAAATCTGAGAGACAGAGAGTTAGAGGCTAGGCGATTACAAACACGGGGTTGTGTAAGAGTAAGACCACTTGTAGCTCTAATCTCGTAATACGATTTGTGTCCCTTTTTTAGGGTGTGGGAAACCCCCCAGAGTAGGCGAGGCCGAACTGGGTAACATATCGTGCGTACTCCCGTTTTCCTTTGCTTTTCGTTACTGCTTGATAAACTGTTTAAACCTCAGTCGGAACACTTACTTGTAGAGTCCGTATTCAGTTAACTGAGTGTGCCTCAAGGTATCTTCCTTGACAGCTGAAACTGTTGTGAAAGGAGTTCAAGGTCTGTTGCAACTGTACCTTGAACACAAGCTTGAACAGGGGATATAATTTCAAAACATGTTAGGGTTTGGGGTTGTAGGGTGGTAATGAGACTACCACTACCTAAACTAAAAACTTTAGGATAAAAAGGAGTTGAATGCATATTCATAGGATATGCCGAACACTCCTTGGCTTATAGACTCTATGTTATAGAACCTAATAAGCACGTATCGATTCATACTATCATTGAATCGAGAGATGCTATATTCGATGAAAAGAGATTTTCATCCATAAGCATGCCTAAAGATATGATTATAGCACCTAGTGCAATTCAAGAATCAAATGACACCCAAATTTCTGACAATAGAAGGAGCAACAGGGCTAGGAAAGAAAAATCATTTGGTAATGATTTTCAAATGTACCTAGTGGAAGGAACGAGGGATGAGATTGGCTTACAATATATATACTGTCATATCATTGAAAATGATCCTAAGACATTTGATGAAGCCATGAAATCCCAAGATGTATCATTTTGGAAAGAGGCCATAAATGATGAAATGAACTCTATAGTGGGGAATAACACTTGGATTTTGGTAGATTTACCACCGGGACATAAACCATTGGGAAATAAATGGATCTTTAGAAGGAAGATAAAAGTAGATGGTACCATTGACAAATTTAAAGCAAGATTAGTCATCCAAGGCTTTAGACAGAAATATGGTATGGACTATTTTGATACCTATGCAACGGTTGCACAAATTTCAACAATCAGATTGTAGATTGCCTTAGCATCTATTCACAAGTTGCTAGTACATCAAATGGATGTAAGACTGCTTTCCTAAACGGTGATTTAGAGGAAGAGATATACATGAAGCAACCGAAAGGTTTCATTGTAACGGGACAAGAGCATAAGGTATGTAAGCTTGGTAAGTCACTATATGGACTTAAACAGGCACATATGCGATGACATCAAAAGTTTGATGAGGTGGTGCTTTCCGATGGATTTATCTTGAATCAGTCGGATAAATGTGTATATAGCAAATTTGATAACTCCGAAAATGAAATTATCATTTGTCTATATGTAGATGATATGTTGATCTTTGACACTAACCTAGAGTGCATAAATCAAACAAAAGAATTCTTATCATCTAAATTCTCCATGAAGGACTTGGGGGAGGTAGAAGTCATTCTTGGTATAAGAATAAAAAGAGTAAAGGGAGATCTAGCTTTAACACAATCTCATTACATTGAGAAAGTGTTAAAGAAGTTCAAGTATTTGGACTGTAATCCGGTGACTACTCCTTTTGATTCCTCCAAACACCTTCATCCTAATAAGGGAGACCCCGTGTCACAACTTAAATATTCAAGGGTCATTGAAAGTTTGATGTATGCGATGACAAGTACAAGACCAGACATAGCTTTTACGGTGGGCAAGCTAAGTCGATATACAAGTAATCCTAGTGTGTATCACTGACAAGCGGTTCATAGGGTACTACGATATCTTAAGGGAACGATAAACCTAAGTCTTGTATATTCTGAATTTCCTTCGATCATTGAAGGATTTTTGGATGCAAGTTGGATCTCAAACGAAGAAGATCATTCTTCTACAAGTGGATGGGTGTTTCTACTTGGGGGAGGTGTCATCTCATGAGCATCTAAGAAACAAACTTGCATCAGTAGTTCTACAATGGAATCTGAATTTGTTGCTCTAATCGCAGCTTCGAAAGAAGCGGAATGGTTAAAGAACATGATACATGAAATTCCATTGTGAGAATGGCCGATATCACCCATATCGATTCATTGTGATAGCGCTGTAATATTGACTAAAGCATATAGCCATGTATACAATGGGAAGTCTAGACATTTACGTGTTAGACATAGTGCGGTAAGAGAGCTCATTACGCATGGGGTGATATCTGTAGATTTTGTAAGGTCACATCAAAATTTAGCCGATCACTTGACGAAGGGATAGTTAGAGATTTGGTCTCTAAGTCTGTGAAGAGGATGGGACTAAAACCCATATAAATTTTTTAGTCGTGGGGCACCCAATTCACATCCAACTAATATTGGAGCTGAATTCAATGTAGAAAGCCCATTCCTAGAAAATTGATGAACACAAATGTGCATCCCCAAGTATGTGTTCATGACCTACAAGTGTTAGGTTGAAGAGGGACTCTTCTAAATAAATTCTTTGAAAAAGTGCAAATTATAGGAGCACAATCGGGTGGTGTGACCCACTAGAGAATTTACCTATATAAACGTGAAGTTTCTGGTCACTTCATGAAATATCGGGTTTACTCTCAATACGTTTATGAATGGATATGGACTCAAGGGCCATTAAGAGTCAAGTTAGCTTAACGGTTTGTGAAGTAACACATGCGTGTGTCACCGTCAAGTATCCAAATGGATTGATTGGTTCAAAAGTTTACGAGCACCATGATTTTTTGGGTATATTGTATGCGTGGCTACACTACGTGGAAATTCAATCGTTTTTGACATTTCCGTTTATGCGTGTTTTGCTTAAAAATAAAGGTGTTTTGTGGATCAAAGGGAAACCCTTAAACGGGGGAGGATTGTTGATGATTTAAGGGTTTTGAGCACAGTTGTACGCTTAAAACCATTAGGATACTTAGTTTCAAAATGAAACAAGTCGAAACAGGAAGAAATCAAGCGAGTTCGGCAAAAGAAACAGAAAGGACCGCACCCAGTGTAGACATTATGTCTGGGCGCGTCCAATGTAGAAGTTAATGTCTACACTGGATGCGGCGAGCTAATGTTTGAACTGGGCGCGCGACGGACGGACACAGTCGCACCTTTCAGCTCCGGACACATCTTTTCTTCGCCTCGTTTAATTCTCTATATATACCAGATGGTTATCTGATGTGAGGGACTCGAAAAATTACTCTGAGATACTCAAGCAACTTTCTTTGATTCTCAAAACACTTCAAACCCAAAAGCCTACTGTATTTTCCTTTGCCTGAAAATATAGTGTTCTTCAGTTAAATTATCCCACTTTAAGTTTCCTGCAACTCGAGGCAATTCTGATTAGGGTGGAAATATTGATTTCGCAAAGCGCCAACGCGATCCATTATGATATCCAAGTGACTATATTACTACAATCCAGAAGTCAGACGCATTCAAGAAAATTGTCATTGCTGCCATTAAAGACCCTGTGCAAACCTATTGCTGTAAAGAGAAGAAGCTAGACGACCCAGCAACTACAAGTCTTTGTATAGCTACGTTGTTTGTTGTTGTGTTTAGGTGTAGATCTCTTGCCCCAGGTGATTGTTATAATCACCTTGCCTTTTATCAATTTTGTTGTTGTTGAGAAACATGATTTCGAAATTGTGACTCTAGGTTAGGCAAAAGCTGTTTGAGAAAGACGATCCAGTGTACTCCGGTTACACATGTTACACTGGCATTGCGGACTTTGTTCCAGTTGACATCGAGTCTGTTGGGTACCGTGTGTTTCTCGGGCACAAGCAGTATTTCGTATCTTCTGACGTCGGTGCAGGGAAGATCCAATGGTACGCGTTTCACGAGGAACTATCCGGAGGAGTTGATTCACCAAATGGCAGAAGGGAGAGGCTGCTCAAGTTGTTTGGAAACTGGTGTGATAATGTGACAGACATCATCGATGCCACGGATGAGGATGTGATTCTAAGACGTGATATATATGACAGGAGGCCGAGGTTTAGTTGGGGGAAGGGCCGTGTGACGTTGCTTGGAGATGCCATTCATGCTATGCAGCCAAACATGGGGCAAGGAGGATGCATGGCCATTGAGGTATTTATACAATACTTCATTCATCGACATCCTTAAAGGTGAATTCTTGAAGAAGTGATTTGTGAGATCTCAATGCTGCAATTTTCAGGACAGTTATCAGTTAGCATTGGAGCTCGATAAGGCTTGGGATCGAGGCGTTAAGACGATGACATGTCTCGACGTTGCTGCTTCTCTTAAGAGGTATGTTAGGCTTGAAAACAGCAACTGCTGCTCTTTATAATCCAATCTGATGCACAATTCATTCTATTGGGTTTTTTTTTGAATAAGGTATGAAAAGTCGAGGAGAGTGAGAGTGTTCATTGTCCATCAAATGGCGAGAATGGCGGCTGTGATGGCTTCGACTTACCAAGCATATTTGGGTTCAGGATTAGGATGGCTTGTGAAGATACCACATCCTGGAACAGTTGCTGGGAGAGTCGTGTTTAAGCATACAATGCCTGGCGTGCTTGACTGGGTACTAGGCGGCTACAGGTACACACTCAGAGTCCCCAACTCCCAAAGTCAGTTCGATTTCATCATGTTTTGAATCTTTTGGCTTTTTGTAGCTCAAACCTTCAAGGGAGGCCAGCCCACTGCAGGCTAGCGGACAAGGCGAGTGAGCAATTGCAGACGTGGCTTGTTGACGACAATGAAGCCTTGGATCCTACCGTTATCGGAGAGTATGTTTGCTTCAGCTCTAAAATGTCAGTCAGCTTCACGTTAAGTCACAATTGGGTATTGATTTTCACAGGTGGTTCCTCGTCCCATTGGAGGAGTACGTCAACAGACTACAGCCCATTCATTTAAGTAAAGAGGATGATGCTCAACGCCCTGTCGGAAGTGCTGCTATTTGGTTCCAGCACGGCATGTTTCATATCAGGAATCTACAGTGCAAGAGTGCCATTCAAGTCACCAGGTAAATTACTAGCAAGCAGCTGCTCCTCCCTCTTTCTTTTTTTGTCACTGCTTCTTTTATTTATTCAGTAACTGAGTTTCTATGAAACTGCAGCAAAGAAGGAAAGCGTCAGAAGCTCTGCCAAGGCGACTCTCCACTGCAGCTCCGCCCATTCGATAACATCCAAATCAACCTCAACTACCACACGGTGGTGAGCTACCGGGTCAAGGTGATAAGAGACCCAGCAAGTATTCTAAGGACCCAGCAGGGACTTGCTGCCTAGGCCTAGTAAACTAAAATAAATGACCATTGGAAAAGTTAATATTAATAGATCAATTTGAAAAAAAGGGTATATAAAAACCTACTATATTACTACTTCAAATACTTAGACAAGAAACATACTGCAGGCCACAATTTTGTGCAATGAAAAGTATGTTCACTAAAATATCAAAAACATTACAAAGGACCACCGGCATACTGATATGACGGATTCGGCCATCTAGATTCATCAACTGCAGTAAAAATAGTCCCATGATGCATTGCTTGATTCACCAGATTGCCCAGCATTTAGTATCTTGTCTTGCTCCTTGTCCTTTCATCAAAGTGAGAAAATTTCAAAGATGCTGAATAGTATGTGAATGAAACTGATTTCGTATATGATGTGTTATTAAGTACCTAGGCGAGTGAGATGAGGAGCGCGAACGAGGAGACCGAGATACTGATCTCGATCTTGAGCGAGAGTAACGCTTTCGAGAACTCCTGCTCCGACTTCTGCTTCGACTCCGACGTCTGCAACGGAGAAAGCCATTTTCAAAGAATACAGATGATAAGATGTTCAGTAACTTTGTTTATTATTATTTACTTTATGACAAAAAGTATGAATGAACTACCTGGGAGGAGATGGACTGTAGCTCCTACTTCGATGCCTACGTCGACTTAGTCTCTCAGTTTCTGCAAGTTTTTCCAGCCTCTGTTTATCTTGTTCTCGTTTTTTAGCCATCTCAGCAGCACTGTCCTTTTTAACTAAGAATGTAACGCAAATCAGATCACTAGTTGCAGAACCATTTGAGTGATTCAATAAAAAAAAGGCAAAGATGCAGTGCAGACTTTGTTTATTTAGCTGGTTGCTCATGATCCTTTTCAGTCTCTCTTGAGGTGTTTCTTTCTTTTCTCCTTGTTTCGAAGATGTAGCTGATGCAGTTGCCTTACTTAACTTGGAAAGTGCTGAAGATGTACTGTATGCAAGCATGAGAAAGATGTAACACAATAAGATAAAGCTCAACGTAATTGCATAATCGACAAACCAGTAGAAGAAAAAGGAAACAAAATCGAGCTCTGACATCATCTTCTAAAAATTTATTGCATACATAAATAAAACTTTCCAAAAAAAAAAGATTGCTGAACACAAAGTCACCTTATTGATGGCTTCACAATTTTGGTGTTTTTATCATTCTCCAGGGTTATACCAGATGCGGGATCCACATGTAATGCTTCAAGTATGCAACCAGTTGGAGGCCTGCAATAAATATGCATGAGAAAAAGCAACCACATTTGTAACACTCAGAAAGTCTGTCTTGAGGTCATAATATGTGTATGCTGCAGCAGCGTAAAGGAGTGTCCAATCTATCATTGCAAGAATAAAAGGTCCAGTGCTCCGACCAGCTCAACATAGTTCGGGAGGGCGGCGATGACGGTGGGGAATATCCTCCCAGCTTTGATTCGTCCACATCATTTGAGCCACCAAACTCAGTAATGAATTCTACTTTGGGAGCCTTCAATTGACTTTGACGATCACCGGAAGAACCTCGACTACGTCGCCTGGAGCGTGAGGGCGAAAAGGACCGTGATCTAGACCTGAAATAGGCGAGAGGATGCTTCTATACTTAGTTCTACAGTGAAAGACAAAAAATTTATTTCTCATTTGTACACATTATATCAAATAATGACTTCAACTCACCTTCTCGAACGAGGATAAGCATCATATGTGGGGCTTCGCCTGGGTTCCCTAGAGTATCATACAGTTTGAAAACAAACTATAAGGAAAGTTCATAAAATATGAAACAAAATGTGTTTCCTGATTGAGAAATAAGGGAAAATAACAAAATGAAGTCAATAAGTACTGATTGGCAACCGGTATGGATCATGATGCATAACCCTCCGTCCACTATAACGAGAAGAATCTTTTTCGCTTTCTCTTTCAATTCGCGAAGCCTTCCTTCTTTCTTTGCGACTTAGCTTCTTCTGAAAATTTTAAATAGCACTTTATATGGCAGCAGCAAAAGCGTAAACTAGAGCCAATGAATGACTTGTAACTTACAATTGCGGGATCTCCTTTGATAACTTCTTTTTGTCTCTTTGCCTCCTCTTTTGCCTTTTTTTCCATGTAAAGAAGCCAACCAAAACGCTTAATTCCAAAATCCTTAGCTAGTGTATCCACTCCTTCATCATTACTATCGTCACTATTATATTCTTCCTCCTCTTCTTCTTCCTCCTCATCCTCATCGTCATTGTCCGAAAGATTTATGTCATCCTTACCATCACCTTCATAAGAGAATCCAACTTGAGAGTACGAACCTTTGCTGGCGGCTGGCTGAGGCTGTGATCTATGTGAATAATAAACGCGTGGAGGTAAGAAATACAATCTGCCAGGCCGTAGCATAAATATTGTTATGAAATTCATTGTCAACCAAGATGTATGTTCTGACACATGTAAGTATGTGACAGACTAACAGCACTATACATATGTAAGCAAACATTGAATACTGTCACTTCGACTCAGATATAATTGCATTAGTAGGGCCATGGCTTTCATAGATAAAACCATGGTAATCATAGAACTAAGAGATCTTAAGTTCTAATTGAAGGATTCGAATAATATAAACTAAGATGTTGAACAAGGAAATGCACAAAACAAAAGATCCAAATATCAATGCACCTGACTAAGACTTGCATAACGACTTCTGAGAATACAAGATGAAGGTCGAAGTTATATAGAGACTACTGACCTGTCTAGTGCAAAAGGCATAGTCTTTGCCTCCATTGCTTGGTTAACATGTTGAAGACCATCACCATCATTAACTGTAAATACATATGCACTAGTTTGTAAATCTGAACCAATCAACAATAATATACTTCAGAATAGCATCGATCTCAAGTGGTGCTGACATGACATTGTTGTCTCTTATTTTGAAATACAGATTAGTAAAATGAAAACTTTGATATTACTGTGCGGTTTCAAGAATACATTCTACGCTCTAGAATCAAAAAGTACCGACATCCTCTACGCCGATGCTTAATTAAATCCCGATAACGCTCAAAATTAACAAACTCTTCCAGTTCCTCCTCTTCCTCAGTCTTCTCAGGGACATGATGACGACGCACACCAGCTTCTCGAATGAAATCGAGAAGTGCTCTTCCATCAAATCTGCCAATGCACGAAACACAATCTCTTACGTTCCACATGAAACAAGACTAATAAAATAAATATGACCAAGGAAGCCGTACCTATCAATCAAATTATCCTCTTTACCATTCCAAGGTATCCTGTCACAAAAGATTTAATTGAAATGATACGCTCATGAGAAATTCCCCAAATTTAAACAAAATACCATAAACGCCAAACAACATTGTACAAGTACACAAATTGGATGACGGATGCTGCTACTTACAGCCCTTGCTGATCCTCAGTAGCCTGATACATTCCATCGTCGCGATACGTTTTACAACGCGATCCAATCACCTGAATCGACTGCTGAGGATCGCCTCGTCGCTTCGCCAAATACAACGCTCTCCGCTGCGCTCTTTTTCGCGCCGCGTCCATCATGTCGTGGACCTTCTTCTCCGACTTCCGCGCCTCGTGCCACATCTTCGCCGTCTTCTTCTTCTTACAAACTCAATTGCTTCCTTGCTCGTCGTCGTTGTCGCGCTCGATTTTCGATCAATCCCGAACCCTAGAGACTTCGATTTTCAGGGTCACATGACGTGGCAAAGGACCCGTACACCACGTGGCACATCTAATGGGCTCAAGTTTTTGGGCCGATGCTCGGTCCGTGAGTTATAATCAGACCAAAATATTCATGAACAAGGCCGATGCTTGGTTCATCAGAATCTTCCTTTGCAACAAACACAAGCCCGCTGTCAGCTCCACCACTCGCCACCTGTCCCGTGTCTGTTGTTGACGTCCGAGGTACTAGCCAATCTCCACGTGTCCATTATCCGACGAATCACCTAAATCTCTCCACTTCCATAATCCGCCACGTGTTTACCAACCTAAGCAAATGAGTTCGTTCCACGTGGCATATTCTCCATTAAATAACTTCACTCATAGCTGCACGGATTGGTGCCACGTGTCAAGCTGGAGGAACTTCGTATAAATATCTAGTCCGATGGTTTCCCAGTTCAGGGTCATTGTTTAAGGTTTTCGTTACAAGAATGACAGAGAGAGCCACCACGCGCACGCGCTCACTTTTGTGATCCCGAAAGTGGGATATTACAGAAATGCCCACTTAGTATGAAGAAATTCGAAATGGACTCCCCAATCGAACCTTTCTTTACAAACACGTCCCTCTCTGTTTCGAAAGAGGAAGAGCTCTCCGTCATGGTCTCCGCACTGCAACACGTCATCTCCGGCGACGTAACACCGCCACTGATAACCCCAAACTACCATCCATCCACGTCATTGACCAGCAGCGAGGACAGTCACGTGATCACGCTGCCGGACATCGGCACGTGCCGGCAATGTAACATCGATGGCTGCCTCGGCTGCGACAACTTCCCAACAGAGAATCAGAGCTTGGTCGGAAGCGGAGATAACAAGAGGAAGTACAGAGTGAAGAAGAACTTAAGAGGAGTGAGGCAGAGGCCGTGGGGGAAGTGGGCGGCAGAGATAAGAGATCCGAGGAGGGCTGCGAGGGTGTGGTTAGGGACGTTTGAGACGGCTGAGGCTGCGGCGAGGGCGTACGACAGAGCCGCTATAGAGTTCCGCGGAAACAGAGCAAAGCTGAACTTTCCCATGGCCGATTACGAGTCGTCGGTGAAGACAGAGGAAGCAGCGGCTGATGTGTCCATGCAAGCCACTGATACTGGGACCCACAATGCTGACGTGGCAATGGTTACTGGGAAATTGCATCCAGCTAGATGACGTGGCCAGTTTTTTCTCAGCTACTTGGTGTGGTGTGGTGTTGCTTTTTTGAGCTGTGTTTGATTGCTCCGGTTTTTTTTTTTGGGGTTCTAGTTGCTTGTTTTGATTTGGTTTTCAAATTGTTGTGGTACGATCATGTCTTACTGTGTTTCCAATTTCCATCCACGGATTTCAGTTGGGATTTTGCCTGATTGTTAGAGGTTTAGTTGATGCATTAAAAAAGTTCTTGAAAAGAAAAAAAATCAAACCTGGGATTTTGGGACAAAGATGTTTCAATAAACATATGACGAAATTTCATACGCAGCCAATCAAGTTTCTGGATGTACAACAAAAACCTAAAACTGCCATTTTGGGACAATTAATCAAAACTGGCTGTCAATGCAGTGGATTCCCTTCCCCAACCCCCCCACCTGCCAATTAATGGCTAAAGTAGCAACTTATACAGCCAAAAAAAAGAGAGAAAAGAAGTGAAAATCTAAATTAAGAAATGCAGTGGTTTTACTTTTACTAAGTAGATTCGGGCAATCCCGTTGAACATATCATCATCTTGAAGGGATGGGGAGGTCTTTACCTGGTTCATGACGAGGCTGATGATAAATTAGTTGGAAGGCTGTTTAGGCACATAGATCTGTTTAACCTTTGCAGGTTGGAAACCCTTGTTGGTGCCCGACGATTGGTTTCTAGAATGATAGCCAGTTCGGCGGTTGGGCCACTCGCCACTGCCTGTGACGCTCTTCTGAGATGAGCTGCCTCTACTGTGACCGGTATTATTATAGCCCATGGAGTGGCTGTGTTGCTGAAATGGCACGTTTTTCCTCTGCTGAGACCGACTCTTCGTAGACATGACATTCTGGCTCTGGGAGGAACTTATATTTCGAGCATCTGACATGGTGTCATTATTCTCTTTAGAAACCACGGGACTGAAAGGAGCTGGATTGGATGACTCGACTAGGCCCAATTCAGATGGAAATTGAGACGATGTGGCACTGCTAGTTGAGTCAGGAAACTTGTTGTTGATGTGTGTAGTTGGAACCGTGGATTTATCTGCAGGAGCTGGTCCATTGCTGAGTTGCGTTTGCGAATGCATTAGCCTTTCTGGATGTGGCTGTAATGGCAGCAGCTGGGGTATTGGATGAAGATGATGAGGTGGAACAGGTGACCACCTAGCTGGGCCAGACATGTCTGATGACTGCACGAAACAGTATCACAGCATATATCAATGAAGGGAATTCAAAGATTAACGAGTCTTTGGCATTGCTTCAACGCATGATAACTAAAAAATGCACGACACCATTTTACAAAATAACAAAATACTTACCTGTCGGTAAGGAGAGACGTCAAACATAGCCAATGGAGGTGCCACTTGAAGGAGTGACGATCCAGGAGCCAGATGCTGGACGGGAGCAGGTACGCCGTGAGAAATATGCTGCCCAGAATTTATTCCCATGTTGTTAACATTTTCTTCAACAGCGTCCATCGCAGAGGATGTAGGGTTGTGTTTCCAGTCAGGTTGCTTCTCAGATGGGACATACGCGGTTCCCATGAAACTTAGACCCACTTGTCCAAATTGTCCCACCGGTGCAAAATGATTGTAGACGACCATGTGAGGGGGACCTTGTGCACCCGGAATCCCTACTTGTTGACTAATAAAAGGAGCAAATCCAGCAGGATGTCCGTAGAAGGAATCAGCCCCTGAACGATGTTGCTGCCATGGACCAAGGGGACCTGGCTCTGTTGTACTGTTCTTCTGCAATTGTGTTTGAGATCCAGATGCGTTGTGATGAGGTCCAAAAGCAAAGATGGGGCCTCCTGCCATGGGATTCATTTCGTAGAAAGGAAAAGGTGGAGCATGTCCTCCAGGGAAGTGGGAGAGCATATGATGCGAAGCGTTCTGCGGGCTCTGCAGTGGTTGCCATCCTGAGATTGGGGACATTTCAATTGAAAGATCAGCCGGAAGGGAAACACTAAGAGACTCTTCGGTTTTTGACTCGTTCCTAGATTTCTTCTGATCATTGTTTTCACCTGTAGAACGGAGAAGCAAGCATAAATAAGTTGTCATGATTTAAAACGTTAATTCGTTAAACAAAACTAGTGATTTAAAAAAACATAATGTAAAATCATCCAACATAAACTGATAGCAATACCATCACGAGCGGCCTGTCCAAATTTTTTGGATTCTGATACACTTGAAGAGTGACCCGCTACGGTGCCCAGTACATCATTGGTAGCTGTGGTCACAACCGCTACAGCAGATGGTGCGGCGGCTTCAGATTTAGATACTTCCAAGCGAGTAGGTTCTTCAGGACGTTTCTCCGATCCATTGAAAAATAAGCACGTATTTCCTGAAGCAGAAAGCTCATGGGACACTTGTTCTAATCGAGCGGATCCTAAGGATCCTATCCCTTGAGAAACAGCACGGCTGCTAGGAGGGAGAATTGTTGGAGAAGTGACAGCACCTGAACTCATAGGTAAGAAAAAGTGTCATTCATGAAGTGAACAAAGACGTGTCTCACTATACCGAACTCTGAAGTAAAGAGGGTGCAAACTGCAAACACTGACCAAACTGGATTTTTTTGCCAGCAAGCAGAGAATTAACCGGACTTGCAGAAGATGAAAACGGTTTGTCTTTCATCGTGCCCGACGAATACGACACAGGAATGCCAATTGACCCAGAAGGTTTTCCAGAAGAAGAACCATGGGCATCGAATTGCACAGGTTTCATGGCATCATCTAGCTGACTCTGTGTTAGAGGCATGGCCTAACAACAAAGACAAAAATATAAATCAAATGTGAGTAACTATTCAAGTTACTAATGTCCGAGAAAAAAATAGAACTAAAGACAGAGCGTACACATGCACTGGTCAAAGAAAATACTCACTCTAGCAGAAGAAAAAGACTAGTGTAGTCAATCAGTATCACAATAAGTTCGATCAGATTATGTTTTTACAACTGCATGCATTCCACAGCATTAAGCTGCTCCAGCCATGGTGATGCTAAGAAACATGTAACACGCTCATTTTAAGAAAGGGTAAGATTATCAACTAGTATCAACTATCAATCCTGATCCTCAAAACAGAAGCATTATATTAAGCCTAGTATTGGATCCACACAAATCATAGTAAAGGACATGTATGCTAAATATTTATATTCAAAGCTCAAATGAAATGCAGAAGGTCAGACCAGCTATTCGGAGTAAACTAAAATCTAACATTTGCTAACGTGTCTAAACTTAATTTAAGAAAATAAGTTAACACCACCGAACACTCAAAAAATCTGTCACAGAGTTTTGAATAGATGAGAAGTGGTTTTATAGACCTGCTGACTAACCCACACATTATTCCAAGGACCCAAGGATGCTTCGACATTCTCCATAGCGTTGCTCCTATTCTCATATGTAGATTCAAGTTCAGCGCTTTTCCCACCGGTTGATTCAATAGAATGTCCATTGGCCTGAACAGGTCTGCAACGATGATATACATAAAATTAACTACGATTTTACTAATTATTTTAAACACTCCACCAGTGAGAAACATACTTGATAGCGCGAGATCTTGTCTCGAAATGACCATCGTGGTGTGTAGGAGTACCTATAGGGGCCAAGGGTTGGGATTGGGATACTGAGATGGAGATAAGCCCTGCAGATACTTCAGCATTTACTCGACTCTTACCCTCGGTAGCAACAAAACTGGACTGAACGTCATTAGGTGGTCCTCTACCTAATGAGGATGATAGTCTGTTACTGTTCCTCGGAGCTTGAATATTTTGAGAAGTAGGTCTTGGTTTCCTTATATTCTGGAGTAATCAACCAAAAAGAATTAGAACCATTACAGAAAACGAAAAGAAACACAGAAAATATAAGCCTTACCTTGGTGACTCCAAATTTGGCCTTGCTATCCTTTTCTCTTTGTTCACGTCTATCATTAAGCATCTGCCGCTTCGACCTAACTTCAATGAAGTCATCTTCATCACTGGGAGTCTCAATTCCGGGCTGATCATAGACACGCACAACGCCACTTTGCAGAGTAACATCTATATCCTTTTCGACATCAATTCGAGATGATATTCTAGCACCTCCAAGGCCGAAACTCATTTTATCATCCTTATTTGGTACCCTTCTATCTGCTTTATCTCGAACCTGATTCTCACCATGCTGACTATTGCCTTGGGACTTGGGCACAGAAGCAAAAACTGATGACCGAGATCCAAAACTTCTAGAAGTGGAGAAATTGCCCCTGCCCCTGCCCCTGCCACCAGATACTGAACCAGGAGCTTTGGACCGAACCATTCCTCTTTCTCTTGAAAACTGATGCGGTGGAATGATTCTCGATTGCAGTTGGCCCCCATCTGCTGAAGATATTGGATCACTGGGCGCTGAGTCGTGCTTCAAGTAGCCATCTACTCCTACATCAAATCCAAGTCTTTTGCCGGTCTCTTTAGTGTTCCTACTGCTAGGGTGACCTCCAGCAAGCAGACCCTTGCTTTCTTTTGTTGATTCCTGATGTTGAACCGATGTTGTAATCGCTGCGTTAGACTTATCAAACTGACCAGGCATGCCGAGCTGAATAGAAGAAATTGACTGAGGCGCCAATGGCAAAAGTCCTTGTGAAATCGGGGAATTATATGCCAGCTGACCAAAGTGAAAAAGAGGACCTGATTGATGAGGGAAGGAGGAGCCCACAGGAGGATGAAGATGAAGTGGCATCTGTATGGATCCAATCTGAATGGATGGAACTGGTGATGGTATCAAAGCTGGGCTAGAAAACAGGCCAAACTGAAGTCTAACAGGTGCCTCCGGGCGGTTTGGAAGTGCGGCCATCGATGATGTAACCATCCGACTAACTGGAGGAATAGCAAATGTGGGAAGGGGCTGGCTAGAGCTAACTGTAGTTTTCACGGATCCTATAGATTTGGGAGGATCAACATTTGGTTGAATAGCTAAATCACCAATTAGCTCATCAGACATTTGCATCTCATTGGAGGATCGAGGCATAATGTTTCCATCATTTTCCTCAGAGTATGCATGGCCAAAGGACTGTTGCACGAAGATTTTGCTTTTCTCATTCTGGTTGCCCTCCGATTCATCACTTGGCATTTCAACCTCAATACCCTCGTTAAATCCTAAGATCAAATTCTCAGACACACGAGGTGAATCTTTCTCCTCCAAATTCAGAGCTTCAAACTCCTCGTTCGAGTCAATATCTTCTTGTTCTTCATGGACCTCAACTCCTTCCTGGTACTCTCCGCCTTCATCATAAACTTCTTGCTCCTGCAAGTTTTTGTGATTTTCAACCATCCACTCGTCATCAGCAGCAGGAGTCGATGAACTTACAATTTTGTCACCCGCATCAGCTGAGGAGTCTGGGGTGTCTCTCGAGTCTTCTACATCCTCGTGTGAAAGAAGGGTAGGAGATGTAGGCGGGCTGGATACAGATAGAGAAGACTGGGAATCACATCTTATTGAGTTGTTGACCTCGGATATTTGTTCCCTCGTTGCGGCATGTCCTGGGCGAAGAGTAACCATTTCTGGATCTTCAATGTTCTCCTGCGGGACAATACCATATGCTGTTTGCAAAGCAGAATCACTTACTCGGTTGCTGTTTACCACCCTGTCATGTGAAGGCGAAAGGCCAGGATGCTCTATTTCTCCTCTATTGAAAGTCCTGTTAATAGATGATATCGAAGGGGGAGGAAGGACACGAGGTTGCCTCATGGAATATCGTGACCTGCTGTACGAATAAACTTCGCCTAATTCAGGATTCTGGTACGTTCTTTCCTGGTAAATGGATTGAGTTTGATGGGACGAAGAACTTCCTCCCCAACCACCATCCCCAAGCTTTTCTGTGAACCTGTCAGGTCCAACTGAATCAATCATATCAGGATCATGGACGCCAGATCTGGGATAGTTATGCGGATACGTGAATCCAGACCCTCCATACGCATCTGCCCTTGGTAAAGACTTTTTCGCATGGAATGGAATATCCCTTCCTGTAGTATGGTGGTCACTGTCTTGATTGTGCAATATGAAGTTTGAGCTGCCTGCATTTTCATACGTCTCCCTTCTCTGCAAATGAATACTTTTCTCTCTAGAGGGCAACACATAATTATCAGTAAATGAGTGATGTCTGGAGCCAGAATCAACAAACCTATTCAGACCGGAGGAATCAGATGAAGCTGAAGTAGTTATCCTTTCGACCATTCTCTCACCATCTTCCCAATCACTGATGTCTGCGGCTCTGGATGTTTCCTTTTCTTTCCCAGGCCCAGAAGTGCCATCAACAGAACAAGCAGCATCCTCTCTCGTTGCCTCAGCCTGTCTCCTAGCAATTCTCTCCTCCAGTTCCAAGAGCATCTGTTTAGCAGCTTGTTTTCTTCTTTCCTCCTCCATTTGCATCCTCTGCTTCTCCTCTTCCCTGGCTATCCTCTGCACTTCAGCTTTTTGAATGGCTTCTAGCTGTTCTTGTCCTGCCCTCCAAGCAGTCTCTCTAGCCTCTTCTTCCAATCTCCTCTTCATTTCCTCCTGCTCTTTGGCCAGCCTCAATCTTTCTTCTTCTTCTCTTTGGGCTAGTTCCATCGCCCTTTCTTGCTCTTCAATGGCTCGTTGCCGTTCTTGTTCTTGCATCTTCTGAACTCTTTCAAGTTCAGCCTCAAATGATTCCCTGGCAGGATCATGGAACTCGGCCAGTTTAGGCACTTCTTTTTTCCTCTTAACTACTCCCAAAAGTTCCCCGGAAAATGAATTGCTCCCATCGTAAGCATCAGGAGTGAAGGGATCTGACGGCGGCTTTTTAACCTTACTGAAATTGAGTATCGGATCATTTATAGGCCCTCTACCTCCAAAAGATAAAGTGGATTTGGCCGATGAACCATTTTGCAAATTGTTGCTTCTGTGTCTCTGGAATTGGTTACCCTCGAACTGATCAGTGGGTTCAACAGTATTGCTCCATCCTTGCCTTCCTCCTCCAACAAAACTTGAATTTTTTCTGTCAAATGAGCGGTCGTTGAAACTATTGACTTTATCATGGTCATGTGAGAATGGAGCCACAAACCTATTATCATTTGACATTTCTCTCTTCGTGTTGAATGTGTTCCATGAGTTACGATCTCGCCCTTCTTTACTAGTTGGTCTTCCATCTCTTTTATATGGATCAGCCTTAAAGACTTCACTGGAGAGGACCTTACCAGTTTCACTGTCACGCTGACCCCACTTATTGAAAACATTAGGAGCTGGTTTATTGGGCATGAAGCTGCCTCTGGGCATTTCAAAATCTCTATCCCAGTATCCTTCATTATTCAGGCTACCATGATTTTGGCTCCTATCTGTTAAAACATGACCTGTATCGCGCTCATCATCAGCCCAGTCAGATCGTGAGTTCAGTCGAACTTCAGGAAGGGAGCCATGAAAATATCTTTCCTGCTTTTGAGACTCATGTGATCTTAGACCACCGAGTCGCTGTCCTGCAAAATCATCTCTAGGCGGCCCATAACCTATATTATGATGAGAAGTGTGGCCTTGAAGATGCACGCCAACCTCACCAACATTAGCAGTATCTCTGCGGTTGATTGATAGATCCTCAACAGGAACCTGCTTTGACTTCTGACTCCCACCATCTTTCTGTTTGTGTGTATGACCAGGACCTGTCGACAATGAAGTATGCAATGAAGGAAAATCTTCACCCCTCAAAATTGCCACTTTCTCCACTGGTGTATACACTTTGAGCTGAGAAGAGCCTGTGACATCAGCCGAATTGCCTAATCTGGCAGGAGGCATATAAACACTCGCACCTCTGCTCGCCCCATCAACAGTAGATATAGTCCCAGCAACAACATCTGATGGTGTTTCGGTATTCTTTTCCTTTTCCTGCAGAACAATTGTAGCCGGCTTTGACCAACCCATTCCAGCTGAAGACGGCCTTGCACTACTTCCAGCTGCACCACCAGCTGATCCACTACCAGCTCCAGATGAATCGAATTTCTCATGCTCTTTCCTCATCGACGGCAAATTCACGGGGGATGGAACAGAAAGCTTCTGCCCAGTCTTTTGGGAACTTCTAGGCCTAGACAAAACCACCATTCCTCCTCCAACACCACCACCGACAACCTGACCTCCCAACCTACCCCTGCCTGCTCCATACGTTAAATTACTCGGACCAGACAATTTCCCATAAGATTTGTTCAAATTCACGGAAACAAATTTGTTCCCTGCACCATGATTGGCCATCTGACTTCCCAACACCCCAAATCTTCACTACTCACCACGCACAATCTCCACAAAAGCATCAAAACCTTGATCCAGATATCCCCACAATCCTATTCCTCCACACGACCAAAATTTAACCTATCACCAAACTCCCAATTTGATATCTTTCTCTCTATCTCTCCCAACCTGATCAACAAAACAAACACAAATCACCATCAAACAATTATTTCCATTCAATCCAAAAACGAAATCAAATCTCAAAATCCGCTAATTTAAAACATCTGCGACATTAGGGTTTCGCGAGCTATTGAATTGATTCAATTGGATGCAACTAAACAAAGCAAAGATCCCGCGGCGGCGATTGTGAACGGGTCGGAGACTTACCTGGATCGATTTCAGCAGTGTGACGGACGAGCAACGAGCCTCCGGCGAAGCCCTAATCGCCAACCAGATGAGAATAGAGAGCAGCAAACCTTTGTTTATTTGGGGAGTGACGAAACGAGTCGATCGACACACCGATTCAAGGACGAGGTTGTCTCTCGTAGTCGGTACTCTTCAAAGTTCAAAGTCTTCTCCACTTCAAATTTACCCCCCTAAGTATTTGTTGTTTCCAATTTGACTCCTAAAGATCTGGTTTAATACAAAAAGATCCCAAAGAATATGCTTTACAGCTTTACCCCTATCTGGCTCGGTTCCATTAGACCGACTTCACATTAGTGGGCATAAGTTTCAACTTTTCACCTCATTATCAAATTTGCTCCATACACGTTTACGTTTCCTGCTAAGACTAGGTTTCAATTTCACACTGCTACTGGATGGAGCCTGATAGGCTTGTTTATCAGGTCAGCTCAGTTCTTTCTTCTCTCCCATGTATCACTTTTGAGCTGCTTGTGTTTCAGAAATTGGCTTTAGTGCTGAATGATGACAGGAATTAGTTCAGAAATTGGCTTTAGTGCTCATTATGACTTGTTGGCTTTCTGGGTAGGCATATTACTGATTAAAGTTTCAATCTTGATCTATTTTGCAGATGTTTTGGTATTTGCTGGTTTAGATTATTGATCTGCAGTTAGGGATTAGTGTGGGAAAAAAAAGAGTAGTTTTGGCCTTTGGGGATGAAATGGGAGAGAGTCTATAGTGAGAAAAAAAAATGGTAGCTTGTTCTTATTTGGACTGCTGCTATACGTGAATTTGATTTTGATGTTGGGTTTAGTTTGATTGGGAAATTGATGCAACATTAGGTACCTTTCTTGGTGATATGCTACTTGTCACCCTAAAAAGCAGTTTCGAGCCGTCGTGTGATTTTGTTACGTAACATGTTCTTTTCATACTAGTCGTGGTCGTGGTGTTGGAGTAGTATAGTTCTCCATTGCTGTAGTTTCCGGATACTGTATGGTCAGTTTCATCCTAATATGATAAGAAAGTGTTGATTGTAGGAAACAGACATGGATGATACTTGTTTTACAGTTCATCGTGTCTGGCTGCATTGATGATAATCATTCACGTGCCGCTTTTGAACTCTTGTTAAATGGTTTTTCTCACAAACGTCCCTATCTTGTGCTTGGAGGCTAATATCTGTGTTGTTCCATCTGACTCGCATGGCATACCCAAAACAAAACTTTGGGCTCGTCCCCCTATTTTTACTAGTCATCTTACGTTATCCAAGCATGCACAGACAGCCGAGGATTGAGTTTGGCTCAGTGGAGCCGCTGGCCGGGGGCCTACGTCGCTTCCTGGTTTCGAATCCTCATAACCTCATAAAAAAAACGGGTACTAACTAACCTAACCAGCCCAAATCACCACACACACAAAAAAAAGCATGCACAGACGGCCAAGGCATTCATGCAAATTAAACGTGGATGGGTAGGTCTTTTTTTATGATGCTCGTTTTGACTTCTTTACTGGCAATATTTAGGGCTGTCTGATCAGCTCGTCTATTGATTCAGTTAAATGACTATTTAACATCACCTGGTCAGAAATCTGAGGCTCAATGTTATGCATCATTTAACATTCCAACTGAACACTACAATTTGCATACACATCAAAAAGATTCAAATAAGGTGTCCAATGAGTCAACTCAACACCAGAGAAGTAAGCTCTTCCATGGTTACAACACTTTTAACAGACTCTTTGCTTTACAGAGCCAACAGATGGTGGGAACTGCATATCTCAAGACATTGGGTCACAAAATCACTCTACCTGCATTGGACTCTTCTTATATAAACTATAGAAATCAGATCCCAGGTGAGAATTGACAAATGGGACATTTTTCATTTTCTTGATTCATTTCCTTTGTGGAGGAATCAGCAAGTCATAATCTTTCGCTGTGTTCCATCCTTTAGTGACTGAATGAGCTTACTGAACTTTGGTAAGAGTTCGGGTAGACACTCCATGTAACAACTTGACAAAACCAAGGAAGCTTAGTTTCCCATCCGTATGTCTAATCCAATCGTGAAGGACAGCATGCACAGGGACAGAAGGGCTAAGACCCAGCTCCTGAAAATTCATAGTACATGAACATCAGTTCACTTGAATGGGAGTATTTTTCGGATAGATGAAAACTAATGATTGACAGCAAACTGTTTCCAGCTAGCAGGAAAATATATGAAAATAAACTATGTCTTGTGATTGTTCTTCTTTTATGAAATCAATTGCTAGTCAAGTCCAAAACTTATAGAAGTCCTTGATATGTGATAAGGACTTACTGATGCCAACTCATCGATGATAATAGCCCTGTTTCCATCTTTCTCAAACAGTTCATAAGCACAACGAGCATGCTGCTCCCATCGATCGAGGGCTTCAAGTTGATGGACACTTAATACTGATGCACAGAACTCCTCGAAGTCCATCCTTCGATACTGTAAAGCATTTAGCTGCTACCAATATTACAATGTCAGGAATCGCACATGCATTTGTAACTTCACATCTATCTCACTGATATTTAGAATACTTACCGATGCTAGAAAGTCGTGAACACGCGAATCCTTCATGGCATCTGTTGCTCTATTAGTCAAGGCCTACAAAAATACAGATAGTGAGTTGGCAATTTATTTAAATCTAACAAACGATTGTTTGAATTTGAAAAAAAAGCTCTACCATTTTGATATTTTCGAAACTTATGGTTCCACTTTTGTTAGGTTCTAATAATTGAAACTGCTCTCTCATATAGTTAAGCTCGTCTTCTGTCAAAGTCTTCGCCAAAGCCTGCAATACGAGGATGCAATAGAATTGCCAAATATGAGGGTGCAACCCATGCCAGATAAGGAATTCACAGAACATATCCAATATATACATAGAAAAAAGATACGCACCCTTAAAGCGGCTTTTCGTAGAGACGATGATCGCATGTAAGATTTCATGAGTTTGAATATAAGTATATCAAGAGGCACTTTGATATCACTTGAATTTCGAATCCATGGATGACCTACAAGAATAAAAGAAACAAAACATTTCAGAAACTGTCTATAAAACTATTAAGTTACCATTATTGATCAGTATGGTACTCACAAAGGGCTTGAACCGCTGTCAGTCGTTTGCGTGGGTCTTTGTTAAGTAGGCGCTTAACGAAGTTTCTTGCTTCAGGGGACATAGCGGGCCAAGGTTGTTCATCAAAACTTGGATCGGCTTTTAAAACTGAACGGAAGATTCCAGACTCAGTTCGAGCCCAGAATGGCCGGCTTCCACACAATAAAATATAGGCAATCACACCGATACTCCACACATCAGCTTCTGTACCATATGATCTATGCAGAACTTCAGGGGCTACATAGTAAGCACTCCCAACTATGTCATTAAGTCTTTCATCTGTAGAAAATTATTGCAATCATCAATCCGTAACAATATGCAGACATTTCTAATGAGCCAACTGAAGGGAGACGGCAAGCGGGAACAAACAATCCGCAAGGCACAAAGCACAAACCTGGTCTTACGAAATCTGATAATCCAAAGTCAATGGCCTTCAGTTGAGAATTTTCATCTTTTGATGAGAACAAGAAATTCTGAAACACAGAGTAAACAAAAAATTCAGAAATGAGAAACTTAAGTACAAAAGGCAGGAGTGGGGAAATAATTAATGTAAGTAAGTTGTATGTAAAGTAAACAGAAGAGCGCAAGTATTATTGCAACACGTTTACGCATTAAAAAAACATTCTAATTGAAAGGTCTATTGGGTAAATATCCAATCTAAGTCCCAGTTCCCAGCCATAGACAGAACATGGCTGCTTTTTCCACCCAATGCGAGAAACGAAAGCACGTACCCAGTACGATTCAAGTACACGTCCAGCATAAGTTATTAAAGTCACGACTCAAAGACAGGCCTTTATGCAACAGATCAGCTGCCATGACATATGCAGCCTTGCAGAATATAAATGCACAAGGACCATGTACTTCAAAACAAATGCATCGAATCAATCGAAAAAGTATAGTATTTATTTTGAAAAGCCATTAATTTATTCTCTGCTCAGTGGCAAAAATCACTAACGTGGATAGTGAAAATGACTGTAATGACGCACGCAATCATACTTCTCACCCTCAGCAACTTTGATCAGGATTAGTAACCACAATTAATAGCAAAAATACTGCAGAAAGTGCTATCCAACAATCTTTCACCATCCATGAAAGTGTATCAGTGAGTTGCTCACCTCGGGTTTTAGGTCTCGATGCACAACACCCTGAAGATGGCAAAATGCAACGACACCTAATATTTGTGTCAAGACAGTCTTTGCATCCTCTTCAGGATATTTCCCTCCTCTGCATAAACAAAAAAAAAGTGTTCGAGTCATCACTGCATTGGCACTACACACCAAGCATGTACTGCACCTGAAAATCATCATAAAGTAAAAAGATACCTTGACAGTATCCTATCCAAGAGCTCCCCTCCCTCACACAGCCTGGAAGAAAAATTACAGGTATAAGCAAAGTAAGATTATGCATAGTAAAGAAAAAAAATAGCATATTGGTAAGGAAAGAAACTTTGAGGCTTACTCCATTACTATGTAGACATTTTCCTGGTCTTCATATGCATCATAGAACTGAACAAGGTTGTTATGTCCAGTCAATGCTCTCAATATTTTAACTTCTCGTCTAACATCCTCAATAGCAATGGCTGTGGTCATCTACAACACAACACAACACAACACAACATATCAAAAAAAAATGTCAATACAAAAACATACTTAGTAATTTAGATAAGAGAAACAGAACAAATATGTCAACCAATCAATCAGAAATTCGTAAATTTCAAACCTTAGCTTTGGGAATGACTTTGACAGCAACCTGTTGACCCTTAAGCTCACCCTTCTTAAACCTGGCAACACAAGTATACCCAAAGTGCCCCCTCCCAACCTCATCCCCAAGCTCATACTTATTCCCAAAATTCTTCGAAAATCCAAAACTCTTAACCAACCCCGCACCTCCCTCAACCTCACTACCTTCTGGAATGGAGGCCTCATTCGGCTTCACACCCCCATGCCTCCTCGCCAATACCGACTTTATATGCTTCGCCGGAGATGGCGGAGGAAACGGCAACCTAAACCCCCTCTTCGGCGTCGCGTTGGCGCTCGCATTCGAGGGAGACGACCTCCCCGGCGTCTTCTTCCCAAACAAATAGTGCGCCGGACTCGGACTATAAAACGGAAAAAATGGTGATTTCTTCCCGGCTTCCGGATCGCTCTCCTTCTTATCAGATTTCCTAGGGTTTCCTCCTTCATCACCTTCCTCTTTATCCTTCAAATCAACGCCACTATCCTTCACCGACACACGAACCTCCTCCTCCTTCTTCACCACAACTTCCTCTTTCCTCCCGGAGCCGCCGCCGGCTGTCAACGGTTTCGAGTTACATAGACCCATTTCTCGTCAACCCAACCAAAAAACCTATGGATCAATAACGAATCCCTAATTACACCAAATCGGGACCATTTCGGTCGAAATTGGTATCAATCTGATCAATGCAACGCCGACGAATCAATTGCAGATAACGAAACCCTAGCGGGAGCGGAATTGGAGCTGTAAATTGCGAGGATGAATTCGTGTGAATCAATTGGAGGAGAGAGAAATAAGGATCGTGAGGTGGAGGAAAATGACGATGCGCATTTAAGAAAAGCTCTGGCGAGTGAGGTAGGGGAATTGTGCCACGTCAGATTTGATCAGGTGGGGCATAGTGACGTGGCGTGATCGCAATGGTTGAATTTCGATCCTTCGATTAACGAAGCTTCCGAATTTGACAGAAATATGTGTCTGGGATTTATTGGGTAATAATGTATGAATAAATATTGACATTAATTCCTAATTAATATTTAATCTGTACTTTTATTCCAAAAAGTGAAACTTCTTTTGTTAAATTTTCTGATTTCTTAAATCAAAAAAATGTTCACCAAATGAAACCTAAAGTCTAAAACCTATTGTCATTATTTCTGAAAAAGAAACATATCAGTTTTTTTAAACAAAAATAAAAAGATTAGACAATCTTACTACACATCTAATCTTACTCACTATAAATAATTTATTTTGACTTATCAGTATTCGAATCTGTGACCTGATCACCCTTGAAACATACTTTACCTAGATATGCACATTTGAGTTTCGTAACGGATGATGCACATATGAAAATATACGAAACTTTTAAGAGTCATCAAATATATGAAAACGATTGATGACCAACAATATGAGTTGATAAACCTTTTTTTAGTTTCTCTATAATAAATTCATTCGATCTTTTTTATGTGTGATACAGTTAAAATACGAAGACATAATAGAGACATAAGTAATTTATAAACGAACAAATAATTTCCTATTATACATTCCACTGCCTTGTCAGAATATTAAATTACAGCTAAAAACATGGATCTTTTACATAGACATGTGACATTTGATAAAATAAATGGCAGGTAATGAGATACGATACTCAAAACTTCATACACAAGGCATGCGGAAGCTTGACGGTTACGACAAAGCCAATTGAAACATTACAAGAATCAATCCATTGTAATCAGATTTCTAGATTGCTGGAGCTTTGGTTATATTATATATGGTCGGTCAATATATGAGTTATCAACACTCTGAAATGGTTTAAATATTGATACAAGGGTTGAGTTTGAGCTCATGGAAACAAAATGCAAATTTGTAATTATACGACAGTATTAAAACATATTTGATCTTTTAGAGGTTTTAGAAAATATCCAATTTTATATGATATAAACTTTTTTAATTATTAAAAAAAAGTATATAGTGAGTTAAGCGATTAAACGTTAATATGGATTAATCAGCCCGCCACCTGTTAATAGTCCATTCGTTAAATAATGAGTTTTTAGTTAATTAAACGAACAGTTAATGAGAGTGATTAGCGAATTACAGGTTTTTAGTGAATTTGAAGTTCACTCAACCTGTTAATTAAATGAACAGTTAATGAGTGATTAGCCAATTAAAGGTTCAGTTGTTTAATACCTGTAAGAAACAATATAATATATTTTATCCGACTTTCCGAAAATTTATTGATTGCAGTCTGAAGGAGGAGATGCTTAGAAAGATATAAGTAAGATTCTTAACATTAACCTCTTGTCTTTAAGTGTTAAGTGAAGCACATTGCATAATCACACATTTCTATAATAATAAAAACTACATGCATCCGATTCCAGTAATACATTCCATCAGCTACAAGTTAACTGAAAATATTTTGGGTTCACCAAATTTACTAAGTGTAAGTTTTTTGTTGGATAGGGAGGGAGGTTTGAATTTGAACCGAGTTATATTATGCATCATACACCGCTAATGAATGAGATGGTAAGAGCTGATGACTGATAATGTTGGAACCCATGAGTTTTGATGGTTACAAACACTTGCTAATATGTTGATCTAGCGTGCAGAAATCCATTCTACAAATCGGAGATACAATTCTATGAGATAGTTATCTTAATCAGCTTTGATTAGTGAGCTCCGATAAATGGACGAATTGATTGGAAAGAAGGTTCTAGAAGGCGTCTTGTCGTTTTGGATAATGAGCCCTTAGGGTTTGGACAGCAGATCTGGGCCAGGACATTGGGCCCAGATATCAAGACAAGACCTACCTTATAAAAGGACCTAGGGTTTGCCAATCGCATGTGTGCTTTCCAAGAGAAGAGGCGGCGCATATCTGGAAGAAAGAAGGAGCGACTGTGAAGAGCACGAAGCTTGAAACGCACTCATACACGGAGGTTTGAAACACGAAGTCGATTATTCCATCCGGTTGAGTAGAGGTCATCAAATAGAATCTGTGTGATCTAGTTTGTAAACCCTACAAGCATATCGGGAATAAAAGAATAATCGAGCTTCGAAAATCCTTTCGGTGGAATCCGAAAGGTAGTGGTTTTTCCTTATCATTGGTTGTGATAAGGTTTCCACTCTACATCTCTGTGTTCTTACTTTCAGTCGATCACAAACCTGCAAAATAACTTCCGCTGCTACTCTAAACATCAAACGGAAAATAACCTAAAATTTACTCTTAACTTCCGTCTGATAGTTTACTGTATTTTGCTAACATAATCGATCCAACACGTGGTATCAGAGCCGAAGGTTCTAGATTTGTGTGTTAGCTTTGCAGGTTAAACATGTCGTCTATCAATGACTCGTTTTGGAAACCACCGCTTCTGAAGCCCGGACAGTTCGACTGGTGGCAAGACCAGTTTGAGGCCCACGTCTGCTCGCTGGATGGACAGCTCTGGAGTATATTCGAAACTGGTCCACTCACCATCTCACTCGACACATCAGATCCTGAAAAGCCAGTGGAGAAAGCCAAGGATAAATATACGGATGAAGACTATAAGAAGCTTGAGAAAAACGCTAGAGCAAAAAAGGTCCTATACATGGCTCTTTCTCCCGGAGATCAGATAAAAGTGGCTATGTACAAAACCGCCAAGGAGATGTACGATGGATTGGTCAGATTATACGGAGGAAACGAAGACATCAAGAGGAATAGGATCTTGGCTGCTATAAAAGACTATGAGTCGGTCGTACAGAAAAAGGATGAATCTCTTGAAGATTTCTTCACTCGATTTCAAGCCATCATTGGACAGTTGGAGTACCTGAACGAGAAGCTCCCAGAATGGAAGATCACACACCAATTCATGCAAGCTTTAAATTCAAAATGGGATCATGTGACCTTGGCATTGCAAGCTCAAAAGGGAATCAAGGACATTACACTTGAGGAACTAGTCGCCAACCTTCAGAGCCAAGCCGGAATCACAGAGAGAAAGATGGCTAGGAGACAATCTGATAAATCTCATGCCATAGCCTTGAAAGTAGAAAAGGCTCTTGATCTAGCACATGGAAAGGAGTCACCTAAGGAGGACGATGAAATTGCTCTGCTGACAAAAGCCTTGAAAATGACAAACTTTGGGAATATCAAAAGAGACTTTAGAGCTGGAAGAAGTCGCGAAAACTTCTTCAAAGGAAACAGAGGAGCTACCTCAAGTGATGATAAAGGGAAGTCTGTGGAGAGGGAAGATAGAAAATGCTATCATTGCCAAAAGAGGGGGCACCTATCCAAGGATTGCTACAGCAGAAAGAAAGGAGAAGAACCTGCCCCGAAGCCAGCTCATGCTATGTTTGCAGCTTGGGGAGATTCCGATGAGAGCAGTGATGAAGGAAAACGCCCCAAAGAACCCTGTCTGATGGCTAATACCACGGCAAATGAGGTAACAGATACTGATTCCATGATTGATGAAGTTTTCGCTGAATCTGATTTTGCAGAAACAATATTCAAGCTTCTTGAAAAAATTCGAAATATGGAAGATAGAATATCTGATATGCAACAAGAGCATCAGGATGACTTGGAAGAAAACAATCTGTGGTCAACCAAGGCCATGCGTCTAGAGAAGGAAATGGCTGAACATGTGTGCAAATGTCTTACATGTGCAAGAAAGGAAAGGCAGATAAACAAACTAAGTGAGGAGCTGAACCGCATGTCTATTGGAGACACCGAGATGGCTGACTTCAACATAAAGGTTGAAGAGTTGGAAAGAGAGCTGGCAAATCACAAACAAAACAATGAGGAACTTCTTCATATAGTAGCTGAACTAAGATGCGAGGAAACTGTAAAAAGGGAGAAGTGGCTTCGCGAGCTGGAAGCCAAGAGGATTGAGGAAGAAAAGGAAAATTTCAAGAAAACGTTCGCTAAACCAGGTCTTGGTTATGAAGAGGAAGATATAACTGGGAAGAACACCAAAGGAAAGAGTGTTATGATAGAATCAGGAGAAAGCTCTCGCCAGAATAGAAGAACTCAGACCATCAGACAGACTAGGAGAGAAGCTAGTCCACATGAAGGACTCAATATCCATGACAAGGATTCTGTCCCCTACAAAGCCGGAAAAGCCTACAAAATATGGTTAAAGATGAGTCAGATTCGGAAGCCTTCTAAGACAGACTTCCACGCAAGAAAAATGAGGACATCCACTCCACCTGGCAGAAGCAAGTATGTCGATCTTCCATGCCACAGATTGTGCTGGCGCTGTGGTCAGCAAGGACACTACAGAGTGGAATGCCCAAGGATTAGGGAGATGGATGAAAGGTACCACAACTGGGTAGCGGCAAGATGTCATAGGAAAGTCATTCCGTATAACAGAAAGGACAGAGTTGATCACCATCGCCCTCACTATAGCCCAGCTATCCGCGGCAGTCCAAGGAACACACCCAGAAGAAAGATTGATTTAACTAACCACGATGACTATTATCAATCTTCTTATGTTCCAGTTGCTCAATTTGTTCCCAAACCCAGTAAGTCTAAGCTTATCTGGGTTCGCAAAAACTAACCTTTTTTCTGCAGGAAGGAGTGAGGTCCCGTCCCTGGTACCTGGACAGCGGCTGCTCAAGGCACATGACCGGGAATCATGAATGGTTCGACTCACTCCAAAAACATTCCGGAGAGAGCATAATCTTCGGAAATAAAAGCGAAGGGAAGGTGAAAGCTATAGGAGAGGTAAGGATTTCGGACACTATCCGCATCAGGGAAGTAAGCTTGGTTGAAAATTTGAGATATAATCTGTTAAGTGTATCTCAGTTATGCTTAAATGGCAAAAATCATGTTATTTTCAATTCTAACGACTGTCTAGTAAGATGCAATGAGACAGGTAAGACAGTTCTAAGAGGAATTCGCATGGGAGAAATCTATACTGTTGATCCAGAATTTACTCCTGAAGAAGAACTATGCCTTGCAAGCATTACTGAAAATTCCATCTTATGGCACAAGAGATTTGGGCATGCGAGTATGAAATTACTGCACAAACTCCATCAGAAGGAATTGGTGGTTGGATTACCCAAGGTGGAAAGTACCTTTGAACAGGTATGCAGTGCTTGTGCCACGGGAAAGCAAGCAAGGACTTCATTCTCATCAAAACAAGCAGTGAGCACATCTGCACCACTGGAAATGATCCACATGGATTTGTGCGGCCCAGTAAATGTGGTTAGTCGTGGCGGAAATAGGTATATTCTAGTCATAGTTGACGACTACTCGAGGTACACGTGGACTATCTTCTTGTGCTCTAAATCTCAAACTTTTTGTGAATTTGAAGCATGGCTAAATGTGATGGAAAACAAGCTGGATCGTAAATTGTCCTCTATTCGTACTGACAACGGAACTGAGTTCCGGAATGTGCAGTTTCTTTCGTTTTGCAGGGTTAAAGGTATAGAGCAAAACTTTTCCGCCCCACGGACTCCACAGCAAAACGGTGTAGTCGAACGAAAGAATAGAACCCTAGAGGATATGTCACGGACGATGTTAATCGCTAGCAGAATCCCAAAGAATTTCTGGGCAGAAGCAGTTTATGCCGCCTGCCACATTCTCAATAGAGCATCGCTTCGATCCATGATTGGGAAAACCCCGTATGAACTGCTGCGTGGAAGGAAGCCAAATATTTCCCATCTAAAAGTGTTCGGATGCAAATGCTATGTCCACAACAATGGCAAGGAAAGCCTGGGAAAATTCGATGCTAGAAGTGATGAAGGGGTCTTCACTGGATACTCAAATCATAGCAAGGCCTACAAAATCTTTAATCTGAGGCTAGGGCAAGTTGAGGAAAGTATACATGTAAGATTCGATGAAACGGTGATGGCTGGTCACCTAATTCAAGATTCCTCTTCAACGGCTATGCTTGATGCTGGGGAACTCCAGTTTGTGGATGAATCAGACCCTGACTGGGAACCACCTCCGGTACCCAATAGTGATGCACATCACATGAATATCCACCAGGAAGATGATGAACTACCAGACCATCAGGCAGATCATGAGGAAATTGCTGATCCACCTGGAGTCAACGTAAATGATGATCCTGTGGCAGATACTGATCAAGAACTTCCTGGAGAAGAAGTGGTCGTTGAGCCTACCCCTGCTAACCCTGAGGGGGAACTCAGGACCACGCGATATGGGCGAGCCATTCATCGACCATCTAGACTGGAAAATTATCATTGCTACATGTCTAAGGAACAGGTAGATTTCAATAACTTACATCTATTTTGCGGATTTGCTTCTTTTGTCTCTATTGCAGAACCGAAGACAGTGGTGGAAGCACTTAAGGACCCAGAATGGGTCAATGCTATGCAAGAAGAGTTGCACCAATTCGAAAGGAATGGAGTATGGCGTCTTGTTCCTAGACCCAAAGATAAAAACGTTATTGGAACAAAATGGGTCTTTAGGAACAAGATGGATGATAATGGAATAGTTGTGAGAAACAAAGCCCGTCTGGTAGTCAAAGGTTACAATCAACAAGAGGGAATAGACTACGATGAAACATTCGCTCCAGTTGCCAGACTTGAAGCAATTAGACTGCTTATTGCCTACTCGACATATCATGGCTTCACCCTGCAACAGATGGACGTGAAGACGGCCTTTCTAAATGGGGTATTGAAAGAGGAAGTGTTTGTGAGTCAAACTCCTGGATTCGAGGACAAAGATCTTCCTGATCATGTGTATATCCTGGACAAGGCATTGTACGGGTTGAAACAAGCTCCTCGCGCATGGTACGAAAGGCTGTCTGTGTTCCTTCTGTCACATGGATATGTCAGAGGAGAGGTGGATAAAACGCTCTTCCTTCTGAAGGAAGGAGCAGACACTCTTGTAGTTCAAGTATATGTGGATGATATTATATTTGGCTCAACTAACCCCATGCTTGTCAAAAGATTCACAGATCTAATGTCAAGCGAGTTCGAGATGAGTATGATGGGAGAGTTGAAATATTTTCTGGGGCTCCAAGTGATGCAAAATGAAGATGGAACTCGGATCCATCAGCAAAGATATGTGAAAGAAATTCTGAAGAAGTTCGGGATGGAATCTGCAAAAGCTTGTGCCACACCGATGTCACCCAATGACTCCTTGGGAAAGGATGAGTCCTCCCTTCAAGTGGATCCAACCCTATACCGTGGAATGATAGGCTCTCTCCTATATCTAACTGCTAGTCGACCTGATATTCTGTTTAGTGTCTGTCTTTGTGCTAGATTTCAAGCAGATCCCAGAGAAACACATATCAAAGCTGTGAAACGGATTCTACGGTACTTAAGAGGGACGGATGATCTATGCCTATTCTATCCAAAGGGAGGGGATTTACGCCTGACAGCCTACACCGATGCTGACTACGCTGGCTGCAGGTCAGATAGAAAATCCACCTCAGGGATGGCACAATTCCTTGGACACTGTCTGATCTCATGGGGATCCAAGAAGCAGTCTTCCATTGCTCTATCCACTGCAGAGGCCGAGTATATTGCTGCTGCCGCTTGCTGCGCACAACTCCTATGGATAAAACAACAGCTAAGTGATTTTGGTGTCAATCTTGACTGCATTTCTATTCTATGTGATAACACTAGTGCAATTAACATTTCTAAAAATCCAGTGCAGTTTTCACGCACCAAACACATAGAAATCAGATATCACTTTCTGCGTGATTGTGTAGAAAAAGGAATCATTGCCATGAATTACTGCAGAACTGAGGAGCAGATTGCCGACATCTTTACGAAAGCACTGCACAGGGAGCCCTATGAGAAGCTAAGGCTTGAACTAGGTATGACCTCCCTTACCTAGTCTGTATCTCATGGTAGATTTCTCCAATGATTGGCTAGATTAGGCTGCATGCTAAGTTACCATTGCATGGAGTAGCTGCTTATGAAGTTGAAAAACTGTGTGAAAGTTTCTCTGTCTGTTCACCATGCTTGCTTGATAAACTAAAACTGTTTGATAGCAAATCTAAGCATGTCACATATTTTATTGTAGCCCAAAAGAGACTTCCTATTTTGAACCCTCAATACATGCCAAGGAAGTACTCTAAGACCAACCCAAGCCTAAAATATGTGGAGATTGATTGTTGATTGTTTAGCCCTTTGAATACAAAACATCACAGTTTGTTTGCTTTCTCCACACTGCATGACACTGCCTTGTTTAGTCTTGGTAGATTGTTTGGTTCAAAATTGAGTGGTGTTTTTATTGTACCCTTTTGGTAAGCCTAAAGCACCACAACCCTTGTGAAAACCATTGAGACAAATGAAACCGGGTAAATCCCAAGCTGGCTCAATTGGCTCAACCGAGACTGTGGATGGTTCATTCGGTGGTTGTTGCTGGAAAACGGATGCAGAATTTAAAGGTGCAAGCTGTATGGCAGTTCAAATAAGCATTGATGGTGATTTGACTGCTCAGTTAAAGCTAAAGATGAAAAGCATACTTGGAGTTGGCGTGTACTGCAAATTGATGTCACTAAGTTATGGATCAAATATTGGGGAGATGAACAAACCAAAAGACGTGTGTTAAGGCAAATATTATCAGATCTCCCAGACAGACACGTGGTGTCATGCCATTCGATGTGAAAAAATTCAAGGCGGTCAATGATTACCTTTTTGAATTTCAAAAGGCAGATTTTCCGCAGTAATTGAATCCAAACCGTCAAAAGAGTATTGTGGTTGTTGGGCTTCTTCAAATTTTGAAAATTTGCAACTAGGGTTCTATTCGGTATTAAAGGAAAGAGAGATAGCAAGACCCCACACCACTTTTCTCTCTTCCTCAAGGAAAACCCTAATTGCCGAAACCCTAATTCTGCTCAAATATCTCCATGGCTGCTTCAGGAGAAATGTCGATCTCTGAAATGATTGCCAAGCTAAAGGCTCAAGGAATGAGCGTGAGCGAAGCTGCAGTAGATCAATCAAAAACCGTGGATGCGTCTTCTGAGACAGTTCGTGTGGTGTCGGCAGAAGAGACACACCCAGCTACTAAGAAAACTCCTCCAAACAAAAGGAAGGTCAGTGTTGCTGAAACGTCTGCCAGTAAGAAAAGAAAGCCGGTCATCTCGGAAAAGCCCACCCGGCAAAGCAAGCGAATCTCGAAGGATCTCCCACCAGTTGTAAAGAAGGAGAGTCCTGCTCCGGAGGAAGAGGAGGAAAAGGTCATGAAGGGAAGGTTCGTAATTCCCGAGATGACAATTGATCGTGAGTTTTTGGCCAAGTTCCAACTCGTAGAGGTTAGTGATACTCTTATTGTCCAAGGATGGGATAAGTTATTTCGTGAAGAGGTGTTTGTGGATGAAAATTGTGTGAGAGAATTTTATTCCAAGTTTAAGCTAGAGGAGATGAGAGGAATGCCCTTGGCCACGTTCGTGGTTGGAGGAACAGGGCAGGTTTTCTCTTGCCGTGAGTTGGGGGATCTGCTGGAAGTTCCAGCCAGAGGATATGAAGATTACAACAAGGGGATTTGGCCTGAGTCGGTGGCGAAGGGGGATGTAATTAGACGAGTGGGCGGAGATCCAAACAATGTATCCCATCAAGGGAAAGCCAACACGTTGAACTTATCCAATCGGATCCTCCACAAGCTGATATGCACCTCCATCACTCCCCGAACTCAGAAACATGATGTACTCAACTTCCAGGACTTTCTGCTGCTGGACAAACTCCAAGGGAAGGCTCAAATCCATCTCCCAATGCAGATTCTAAAGCATATGGACAAGGTTGCCTGCAGTAAGACGCATGGTCTACCATTCCCAGGAGTTGTGAAGAAAATTCTTGTCAAGCTTGGAATTTACCAGCCGAAAGCGGAGAGTCAGCTGTCGTTCGCTCTGGAAGAACAGACCATGGCCAGCTGGAACTGGGAGTTTGCGGAAGGAACTGGATGGCAGAATGATCAGTACGTACCTACACCAGTGGAAGATGCACCTCAAGAGGTGGATCCTCTGGATCAGCGTCCGCTGGATCCAGATGAGGGATCACCAGCTGTGATTGAGGTGTTGCGAAGCCTGTCTGAGAAAGTGTCTTTACTCTCTGAAAAGGTAGGAACTATAGAACAGCTATGTGAAAAAATTGTGAAGCAGTCAGCTGCGGTTGAAGTGGAAGACCTGCGAGCTAAGTTGGATGTGCTCAAGGCGTTGCCTGAGCTACTGAAAGAGGTTGAGGAATCCGCAAAAATTAATATGGTGCATGGATCTCAGATCCGAGAGGAGATTGGGGAGCTAAATCGTCAGCTCCGTTATGTTGGGACAGAATTGCTGGGTCAGTTGAAGTCCTTGGTGAAGGACTAGCCCGGTTTCTGTCTCTTGGTTAACCCCCCCTTTGCAATCCCTACCACACTATCCTTATGTTTTTCTTGAACTTTTCTTCGTGAACTTGCTTATTTTCTGCTTGATAGTTTGTTGAACTGTCTGCTTGCAGTGTGTCCCCACAGGGACTTTTGCCTGTTTAAGAATGAATTTGCAGTTTTCTTTCGGTCCTTGGTAGTCTTAAATTGCAATCTTTTTAATGATGCCAAAAGGGGGAAGATACATGGGTACACGACGTGAGGGGGAAGTCATATTAAATTTCAAATCAAACGCCTATCTGAGGGGGAACTATTAGAAGTGTCTGTCTAATAGAAACTGACTGCATTAATCTACCTGCTAGATTGCAAATTGTGACACATCTATTTGCTGGATTAATAGTGATTTGAATTACTTGCGATGGATTTCTGTTCTGTTTGAAGAAGTGTTTGTCATCATCAAAAAGGGGGAATTTGTTGGAACCCATGAGTTTTGATGGTTACAAACACTTGCTAATATGTTGATCTAGCGTGCAGAAATCCATTCTACAAATCGGAGATACAATTCTATGAGATAGTTATCTTAATCAGCTTTGATTAGTGAGCTCCGATAAATGGACGAATTGATTGGAAAGAAGGTTCTAGAAGGCGTCTTGTCGTTTTGGATAATGAGCCCTTAGGGTTTGGACAGCAGATCTGGGCCAGGACATTGGGCCCAGATATCAAGACAAGACCTACCTTATAAAAGGACCTAGGGTTTGCCAATCGCATGTGTGCTTTCCAAGAGAAGAGGCGGCGCATATCTGGAAGAAAGAAGGAGCGACTGTGAAGAGCACGAAGCTTGAAACGCACTCATACACGGAGGTTTGAAACACGAAGTCGATTATTCCATCCGGTTGAGTAGAGGTCATCAAATAGAATCTGTGTGATCTAGTTTGTAAACCCTACAAGCATATCGGGAATAAAAGAATAATCGAGCTTCGAAAATCCTTTCGGTGGAATCCGAAAGGTAGTGGTTTTTCCTTATCATTGGTTGTGATAAGGTTTCCACTCTACATCTCTGTGTTCTTACTTTCAGTCGATCACAAACCTGCAAAATAACTTCCGCTGCTACTCTAAACATCAAACGGAAAATAACCTAAAATTTACTCTTAACTTCCGTCTGATAGTTTACTGTATTTTGCTAACATAATCGATCCAACAGATAATCCTCATAGTTTATATTTAAAATTTATTGAAACATACTTTTATCGAGTTCGCTTCAATAAGTATAATCTTTTTTGAAAATTAATTCCACTTTTATCAAGGAATGAACAATTCTATAACTCATGCCATTAGAGATGTATTCATTAGCTTGAACCGTCAAACTCATAATCATTTGACCAAAAATATGACCGCAAAAGTTGCATTTATTTGACCAAGAATATGACCGCAAAAGTTGCATTTGTAACGAAAGAATTCAAAAGTTGTAATTTTCTTTTGTGTTTTTTGAGTAAAAGGATATTGTATATAAGGCCATTTCTGTTCAAATTAAATGGTGATTTTATTACCTTATCAAAAAAAATGGCGATTTTATTAAATAGTTTACTTTACTTGATTGATTTAAATAATACTTCACCTCATATATGATATTCTATTACCGAAATGCATATATTATGGTTAATTAGTGGATGCGAATAATGAAAGTGAAAGCTTTTTTTTTTTGGGTGGTGGTGCCAAAATGAGGTCGAGTGGTTTAGTGGGGGCATGCACATATTCAAGTTATCATATAATTTAGCAATACAAAATTGACCTCACTAATATCCATACAATTTTTTTTGATGATGAGGTTTACTTTTACGTTTACATGTTGTACAAAGATCATTTTATCCCTCAATTTAAGCATATAATCAAGTACATTATGTTTACTAGGGGTGGACGCGGTGCAGGTTGGTGCGGTTTAAGGTAAATCCGCAACCGCACCGCGCGCATAATCTGGTTTGGAAATTTTTCAAACCGCAAACCGCATTACAAAAGTAAAAACCAAATATGCACCGCACCGCATTATGTGGTGCGGTGCGGTTTGGTTTAAAAACCGCATTACAAAAGTTTTAAATTCTTTAATTGATTTTTGTGTTTTGGGCATGGGGTTGGGCCTGAAATTATGATTTGTTTTTTTAACGTATTAATTTTGATTATTTAATTATTAGATTATTTAATTATTTAATAATTAATTATATATGCGGTGCGGTGCGGTTTAAACCGGATTGTTTAAGATAAAGAACCGTTTCCGCACCGCTTTATTTGGTTGCGGTAGAGTTTTTGACAAATCGGTTTTTTACCAAAAGCGGTGCGGTTAACCGAACACGCTTTTGCGGTGGGAGCGGGCGGTTTTTACATTTGGTGCGGTTTTTGCCCACCCCTAATGTCTACTGAAGCATAAGTCATGCGGCATCTCCAGCACCGTAGCGAAAGTGAAGCCATTTCCAACACTTACTGCGAGGGGAGGAATGACAAATCCTCACTTGAATGAGACATGGAGATTCCACGCTTAATATATGTGGGAATTGTGCATTGTGGGGTTGAACTCACAACCTCTTGGTTACAAAGCCAAGAGGTTACAACTCAACTATCACCCCACATACCTATCAATACAATTATATACATATTCCGAGTCATTTGTATGCATGAAAAAAAAGGAGCTTCACACTTTTTTCTTCGGATGAATCAACAAGGTTCATACACATTTAAAAACATGCCAATTGTGAGATATAATTATAATTAAACGAACAACAAAGTTGTAAAAGACACATGGACTAAAATAAAATTGAACTGTGAACTCTATCTAGTTTTTTCTTTCTTTTTCATGACACTAATCATGTGATAACCCGACTCTCGAAAAATAACTTGATAATTAAAATCCTTATTGTAGGTTCTCCGAAGATGTTTCTCTTATTTAGTTTGCTTTCATCTCTTGGTTATGTATTAATGCAAAAATGAAAACGAAAATAAGAAAGAAAAATAAGAAATGGAATATCTAATTAGGGTGAGCGAAACTCGAGATAGAAAAAAGAGGTCCATAGCTTGACAGGGCTGCTGAAATTAATGGGCATTAAAGCTGATCATTTAAGGCTGAAAATGAGAATTATAACTTGGCTCAAAAAATTTATGGACATGGATATGAATATGGAGGTTGAAAACCAAAATGATGTCCAATTCAAAACCTCAACTGAACTCTATGCTCCCCACACTCCTTCAAAACTCAACTGCCAACCAAATTAATGTAAAGACTAAAGATAGCTATAACAGCATTGATGAGATTGTGTGCATTATTTTGTTTATAGATCTTCCTGAGAGCCACTATCACCACCACCACCGCAATCATCATCAGATCTCAATTGTATTATGTATGCTCAGTAATGATGAATTTTCAAAGATCTGCTCAGGCTCAGGAGAAACATTTGAGGCCATGTATATGCCCAAATGTATTTAATTTTAACTACTTCAAAAATCTTAAAACTGATTTAGAAACTATTGCATAAAACTAGAGGTTTAGAATGAATGATGATGGCTATACCTGCCTTTGAAGTAAAATGTGTTTTCCAACTCCAGGTTACCATCCTTGTTATGTTGCATTAGTCCAAGACATCCTTAAAAACTGAAAGATGGCTCCTAAACGTAGAAACCATGATACAGCATCAGCCAAGTCATATGTACCAGTACCATAATTAGCACTACTAGAAAAGCAAAGACTTGACATTTATAACAATCCGATGAGAGGTCAACTATCACACTCATATAAGGTCCATCACAGTAAAAAAGTTTGATGCCGTACACAACTTTTTCAAGTGCTGTATAGTAGTTATTCAACTTAGCCAGGCATCAACAGTATAGTTAAGTATTCAGAGGTATGCATGGCCTGCAGGCTTCACTATCAGTGGCAAACATATTCATTTTAATATCAGACTTCAGCTCCAGCAAACAAAATTCTCACTATCTCCTCCCACTATAAAAAATGGAGAGGTAAAAAAGGTTGTGGAATGATTTTGGGGGTATCTGTTGCCGCCCACTGATGGGTTGACATTGACATTGACTATTAGTATTTGGTGAGTAAACTAAAGCAAAAGGAAAAGTAAGAGCACGCATATATTCTAGTTCCACCAGTCCACATATAACAGCTGAATATCCTATTAAAATTCAAAATCAATCATGTATGAATACAATACAAGCAATGAGGAAGTTTACCAGAAGGAAGCAGTCCAATCCTGATTAATGGACCAGGAAGTCCAGAAGAGCTGAGTTTTAATAAATTTTCTCTTCCAGAGCTTTCTTCCATTATCTGTTCAAACTGAAAACCAATCGACACCCAATATGCTTCAGGAGTGACTCCAACTCGACAAGTAATCACTAATCAGTACAAAAACAAAATTTAATGACTGTAGGAAAGGCCATTTGATGTTCTATACGTCCTTGGTAAACTGGAAACAAATATAGTCATAGGTGTGACACAGAAATGTATCCACCAAATCCATACATGGTTATAAAGAATGTCATAGCACAAAGGTGTTCAAATGTGCACAATGTAGTACACGAATGTTTCGATGCATCACCAGTTTCCCTTTCAGTATCCGTGTAATACTTGGAATCTGAGATGGGTGCAATATATTGTTCAGGGTTTATAATGAACTAGCCAGAGTGCTTCTCCCCTCCAAAGGCTGATTCGAGGACACCTGTTTCGTTGAGATGGCTCACATCACCCCATGATTTTATCGTCCATTTTTCTCCATCTGACAAGTGCAGTATGTTCACCGAGGTATTCAGTATTTTCCCAGGTCGTCCATTTGGAGAAGCTCGCCTATGTAAAGATCTAATGACGCCACCATGAGTCACTACCACCACTCGCTCCCCTATGAAAACATGAAATGCTTAATTTGTTTAAGTGTGCAGCTATAAAAGAATATATGATTCAAGAAAGCTAACTGAACAACAAAGAGGCTTCAAAATAAACTAATGAAGTACAAACAGTAAATGTTGCAAATACTAGACAACTGACAACGATTGAAATGGCAGACTGAGTTGCCATAAGGACATTCTTTAGTAAATTTCCAACAAAAGATGTCCATCATAGGTTACCTTTATGCTTCCTAGCAATTCTTTGCAATGCAGATGTGCAACGCTCATAAAGTTGATCTATACTTTCTCCCCCACCCTGTATTTTATGATAAAAATGAAGATAAAAATGTTCAATACATGAGTCGTGTATAATAGGAAAAGACACTTTTGATTTGTTCTTGTTGAAGAATCTTATAAAGCTCATCTGTGTACCAAATATGAAAAACTTGATGTCACCAGACAATGACTCCACGTTTTCATTTGACACTTGTAATTGCAAACTTTAATTAATAGAAAATCAATGGTTAAATGTGTTGCAAATATCCTAAATCATCTCCAGCCTCGACCGGAGGTCGCTGAAATGTCAACTCAGCATCTGCTTACAAGTGAAAACATTCTTAAAATTATGATCATGATGCTGAGTTGAATAATTCAGCCTCATTCTTTACCAAAACGTTTGCATAATCATGATGCTGTATTTGAATATTTCAACAACTAAGACATAATTGCTTTGACAGGAGTAGTCTTTGACCTCAACTAGGTCCCCACCAATTAGCCGTGATTCTGCATAATGGCTTTAACCAATGAGAGGGGTATGACTTTCTGAAATAACTGTTTTAACCTCAATTCAGTCCCAGCCTCTACATTTTGTTAGAACCCTTATCGTTCACCCAAATCTAAAGAACAGATGAGTTTTGAACTGAAAGAAGAGCTTCTTAGAATACTTACCGGAATATTCTGGTCTGTTCTGTTAGACATAAACACTTGGTAAGCTACAGGAACGGTTTTGGACAATTCACGATACACATGACCTTGAAGATCTCCAAGGTTTCTTTCCCTAAGTTCAGGATCTTTGATCACCTTACAAACAAAAGAAGGATTACTAAGTTGAAAGTGCCAAACTATATGTATCACACAACGATCAATGAGTTACTGTTTTGACTGGTGATGCAACTTAATATGAAATCCAAATTGATGAATGGAAGATAAGCACTGCTACCCCAGTATAGAAAATCATGGTGGAGAAACCTGATATAAAAATGTGCACTGGAGAGCATAGTGGTGAGTAAAATAACAGAAGTCAGAACATCATAGTAGGGACCGGTTTTACTTTGAGAATGAAACTCATCCTTCTTTACCTCAATTCCACCACAACAAGTTGCTATAGTTTCCGCTGTGACAGATGCTCTTTTCAAGTCAGATGAGTATATAGCAGAGATCTCGGGGCCCTTAGCTAGCCTCTCAGCCACCTAAAAGATAACATCTTCCTGGGATTAGGTCATCAATTTTTCGAACATACCAACAAATAAAAGAACAAAATCTGTGACAACTGATGCATCATACAGACCATACCAAAACTGCCTGCTGCCTCCCCGTATCATTCAATGCAACATCCAAGTGTCCCTTTAAGATGGAGAACAAGAAAGGAAAACACAAACATAAGGTGAAAATCCATGATGAAAAGTTAAAAATAATCAACAAATGAAGTTCGCAAGTGAATACCTGAATCCGTCCATCAGCATTCCACTCGGTCTCTCCGTGCCTTATCACTATGAACTCTGTATAATCCGAATCAATGGAGCTGCATCCAAATCCAAGTCATCGATCAAATTTTTTATTAAACACTTCCCTCAAGAGATCTACTTATGTATTCATATACTGACTACTTAATCATATCCTCACCAGATAACTAACACTTCAGAACACTCGAATAGAACTGCCTCACAGAGAAACTTCAGTTCCTATCCAACTGACATTAAAATCTAATCATAATTACCACAAGCAACTTAAATTAACAATAAACTACCAAATCATTCACCAATGTCTTATGTCTCACATGCCGTTTTCATTTTTGTGTTGTAAACACTGATATAATAATGACCAGAACTGCTCCATTACACCAAGCACAACTGATCAAATATACTCCTGGCTTCAATATGTATAAATCATCTCCAGGACCTAACACCAATCCAGGCAGTGGATCCACTTGAAAATTCAACATAACACAAATTTCGCAAATCAAATTGTACTTGTACATTGATCTCAAATTTTAAAGCAATCTACTCAGCCAACCAACAACAAATCAAACTCGCGATAACTCCGCCAAATTAGATACTACCAGAACCGTACAAAAAACGAAGCGCACAGTTGTTACCTGGAAATCGCACAGTTGTCGGCCATGGATGGCGTGAATGATCCGATCGGAGGAGTGGAACTGAGCGTTGCCTCTCCGCGCAGGAGCACTTAAAAACCACGCTTCGATGAAATTGAGATCGCCGAGCGCGGAGTATCTGTTGGTCTGTCGCGATGAAGTGGTCGAAAGAAACTAACTTCACTCGTAGCTAAAAACTAGTTTCGACCATTATATTACCCCAAGTCAGAACTCCACATACCGATTAATTCAATTAACCCGTTATGTTCTTATCAGAAAAAAATAAATAAAAATGAACCCGTTATGTTCAGAATAAAAACGACGCCGATTTACATCAAAACGGCGTCGCTTACCATCGAGAGCCTCCCGCTCGAGTTTCCAAACGGCGTCGCACTCCTGATCGAGTTGCAAACCTTCTTCAGGATTCTCTTGCGGCAAAGACTGAAAAAAGCAAACAACATGGCGGGAAATGGCCTACCGACACGACAGAAACTACAAAAAGCCAGCAGATAAAGCATAAGGGATTACAGCTAAAGACACGCATCACTCCGGTAATACCGATGATGCTGTGCTACGATGTGACAGAAACCTTGTTGAGAAGTCATTTAAGTAAAGCCCAGGTAGCAGGTCAAGAAAAAAAACCCGAAGCAAGTGGATGAAATGGTTGCGAGTGAGGCGCCTGATGGAAGGTCGGAGGCCAGAAATAATAACTTGTATCACGAGCTGAGGGACAAGATGGCCGAGTTGTCTAAGACGAAAGCAGAAATACAGAGAGCGAAGGACTCGGCAACGCAGTCATGGCTGGACTCCAGGCCGATGATAGACGAGCTCGAGAAGCTGCAGCTGCAGCTCGAAAGCGCTAAAAATCGTGTTACGGAAACCGAAAATATCATCTCACACCTTCAGATGGAGTTGGAGAGTGTTCATAGTCAAATACGCGACAGGAATGAAGGAGGGCGTGAAGCGAATAAGACAATCAGCGAGACGAATCAGGCGTTGGATCAGCTGAGAGACGATATGGAGGAGCTTAAGGAAGCGGCAGATGAGGAGAAACGAATGAGGAAGAGGCTGAAACAGACTCTTCGGGTGAAGAGGCAGGAGCTGAGAAAGGTGCAGCTGACGCTGCGTGCGGTGAGGATGGAGACAGAAGGCTACACTGTCTCGGAAGGCGAAGCGCTGAAGCATGTGAACCGGCTGGAGAAAGAGAACAGCACGGTGCAATTGAGTGTAGAGGATTACGCTGCGCTGACGAAGAGGGCTAAGGAAGAGACGTCGCTTGGGGACTGGAGGGTGTTGATATCGGTGGAGCAAAGAGTTGTGGCTGAGGCTGCTAGGGAGGCTGCTGTAAAAAGATTGAAAGAATTTTACTCAGAGCAAAGATCGAAGAATAAAGTAGCGGAAGAAGATGAACATGTGAGGCAGGAAATGTTACCAGAAGATGCTGAACATGTAGCTAAGATTCCGAGAAGTGATATTAGTACACGAACGAGCAGCGTGAATGCTTCTTCGCGTAGAACTGACGTCCCGTCGCAGGAATCGGGCCTGAGGCAGCATCAGAGAGTTGGAGGCAAACGAAGAAATGTCCCGCAGAAAAAGAAAACATCTATATTTTACAAAATAAGGCGTTTCTTTGTGCTAAAAATAACCAGGCTGTTTAAATGAGTCGCAAAGAGCTACTCGATTTAAAAATGTGGTGTTAGATTAAATATAAATTCAGTCTTATTTAAGTTGTATTATCTCAATAAAAATCAATATATAAAAATATGTAAGGTATATACATGTTACATATATTTGGTATTTTATACCCGCATTTGGCATTTTAGAAAGTATGCATATCTAATTTTATCATTGCCGTATGGGTCACCCACGTGACATCCAGCGTGACAGTAACAATTTTCAAAGAGAGATCAGTAACATCGGATTAATATGTACAAATACAAGGACTGATAATCTGTTATCCTCAATATCGATCAATACCTTATTTTGAAAACTTCAAACTAAAAAAAGGGACTTTTGAAAAATTCTTTTATTCGGATTTCGTTTAAGTTTGAAAAGTCGTCCTTCTTGGTATATTCCTCACACGAATAGACGTTCAATAGGGCTACCACGTGTCGCTTTCTCACGCCTCGTACGAGACGAGGGTCATTAATAACAAATCATGTAATATTTTAAACTCTAATTAAGAAATGACTAAAATACCCTCGTAGTGACGAGCGGAACGGAACAGTACATTGTAAACTGAAGAACCAACCATCCCCACCAAGTGAAGAACCGACCATGGCGAACGCCGCCACGCCACATAGAGAGCCCTACGGGATCAGAAACCACTGAAGATCCCAAAGCGTCGACGGCGTTGGGTCTTTAACCCTCTCGGCTCTCACTATGCTTTCGACCACATTTTTATCTCTCTCTGCTGGGATGTTGCAGATCCCCTCTCACTCTGCTTTCGAACACATTTATATCTCTTTCTGCTGAGATGTTGCTGATCCCCTCTCACTCTACTTTCGAACACATTTATATCTCTCTCTGCTGGGATGTTGCAGATCCCCTCCCACTGTGCTTTCGAACACATTTCTATCTCTCTCTGCTGGGATGTTGCAGATCCCCTCTCACTCTACTTTTGAACACATTTCTCACTCTCTCTGCTGGGCCATGATGATAATGTTGCAGATCGGTGACGACGTCGACGTCCTCGCCTCTGGGTCATTGATGATACTCAGAGCGATCATGTGCAATCTTTGTTGCTTGAATCTCAGTTAACCCCCAACAATGTCGACAATGCAAAAATGGCTCCACAATACCTCTGTACACCCCAGCCAGTGGCTGATCCAGGCTCACATTTTATTGGGGGCATAATAGAGTTTTTGAGAAATTGGTTGGGGCAACAAGGGTATTTTCTATACTTATAATCAAATTTTGATCTAATTATCCTAAAACAAACGACTAAATGAAAAAACTAATGGGGGCAAGTGACCCCAATGGCTTGGCTGTATGTCCGCCACTAACCCCAGCTGAGGTGGAGGAAGTCATTACTTGTCTATGATGAGACAATGCGATCGAAACGTCCTATTTTCATATTTAACAAAATACTTGGGATGAGATGGTTGAGGTGTAAACAATTTTACTTCTGCTTGATAAAAGAAACAGTTTTATGTTGTCTTTCGATGGATTAAACAATGTTGTCATTGCTTTGAACTCGTGGGTTAATTTCTCAACCTGAGGGTTTTAAGAGCGACTCTCTCCTTAGATCAAATTATGGCCTAAACGATGGAAAGTCCGAGAGAGAAAATTTTCCAAGAGCAAGAGAGACAATATTCTGTCTGAGGATTGTGGCATCTTGATTTTGAACATACTAACAGAAATAATCTGACTGTTAATGGATAGTTCTCAAGGCGGAGATGGCGCTGATAAGAAACTAGCTTGGGGTTTGGTAGGTCGTCTAGGCGCTTCAGGTTCTGGTAATTATGCTATTGATAATTCTTCTTTTATTTCAGATGGTTATTCTGTAATGGGTACAGATTCATGGCCTGCTCTGTCAGAGAAGTGGCCGTCTCCGGCCATCAGCCTTGGTGCCTCTATACATGATGTGATTGGCCTCAAGCAGAATTATACCCCTAATAATGAGCATGGTAGCTCAAGCAAGACTGCAAGAGTACCAGTCCTAACCATATACCTCATGTTAACAACAACCAAGCCGAATAGAGTTCACATATATGTTACGAACAACAGACTTAATTTATCTTCCGGTGGAAACTCCTCATACCAATATGATAGACATATGTCCATTGATCATGATGTACCACCTGTTAGGTTTGACCAATATCAGCAACAACGAAATTATAACCTTTTTAGAGGAAGTTGGCCTCCGTCTGATACATCTTATACACCCGGTTTTTTCAACTACAGTATGCCTCCTCTTGGGTTTAATATACAATTTCCTTTTGAGAGTCACCCTTATAGTCCCCCTCATATTTCACCATCGGTCTTTGTTCCTCGTTCACCGATGCTCAAACCTCTGACACCAATGTTCAGGCCTCCGGTAGATCCACTACCTAGGCCTCAAGGTCTATACAGACCTGCTGCTTTTGACCGTCCACCTCCACCGCCTCCTCTCACTTTTCGGATTCAGAAACAGATGGAGTATTACTTCAGTAATGAAAATCTAGTGAAAGATGTGTTCTTGCGTAGACACATGAATGTAGAAGGATGGGTGCCAATGGAAGTGGTTTCTAACTTCCCTTTGGTGAAGCATTTTGCCACGAATACAAAGTTTGATAACATAAACAATATCTTTGAACTGATGCAAAACTCACTTACACTTGAGGTTAAGGATGGCAAAATAAAGAGACGTGCAGATTGGAAAAGATGGCTCTTGCCTCAGGTGTTGGTTGCTCCTGTTCAACCTATGAATGAGAAGCAGGAGCAGGCAGTCGCATCTCCTGTTAACGAGAAGTAGGAGCCGAGGAGGAAGAGAAGACAGTAACATTATGGCAAAATGTCATCTCCCACCACAAATCTAACATTCATCAAAGTTGTTGACTGTGAAAATTGGATCTTCAAGTAGAAGAAAGAGTTTTAGAAATTGCATTTATCTAGACTTTATTAGTAATAGCAACGGATAAAACATCATCAAACTTGATGAAAAAAATAATCTCAACCTTTGTTTAATCTTCATTTATTTTCACTGGTCAAGTGGTTGCAACTCTCTATTGCTGGTTAAGTCTTAGCAGATTCAGATTCAAAATTCTTGATCTTCCCTCTACTTTTACCAACTATTTAATAAAGCAATTTTATTCACGAGAGTGGTGAAGACAACATGAACGAGACTGAGGAGGAATCTAATGCGTGTCGTGCCTCTACCTCCTCTTGCGCTCTCGCTCTACTGGCAACGCAGTTATCTAGTGGTCATGTTACACCAATTGTAGCAGGCGTGGCTAGTATAGCTGGCTAGCAGCATAAGAATGTGTGTTTGCATGGAAATGGAAGGAAAACAAGCAATCAATTATCAAATTTCCTCTCTATCTACCCTTCTGCTCTCCCCAAACTCTCTTCTCAGCCTTAGCCGACAACACCCCACCTTACACCAATAAACATCAAACACACCAGACCCAGACAAGCTCGGTAAACAACTATGTTGGAAGTCTTGGCAAAGCTGAGAAGGAACTCCTATATCGCCAACCATGTCATCTTCCTCATCAGAGCTTTCCTTACCAGATCCTCTACCAGAGTCCGAAGCATTCCTTCTAGGTTCCGTGGATGCAAAAATTGGTGGCATCGGGTACTTCAACCCTAATATCAAAGGTGAAGAAATGGTTTCCTTGATCCGAGAGCATCGATATGAATACGACTCAAACGGTATAGCCGTCAGTGATGTCAGGATGACTAAGGTTGGCTATATCGAGACAACAGTGAGTGCGGTGTTGTCGTCGCTATTGGACCAGAATCTGATTTTGGTGCAAGGATTTGTGCCAAAGTTTTGGGCCAAAAAAGGTATGCCCTTGTTTAAGGTTCCGTGTTATGTCCATGTTTTTTCTAGGGTTGAGACACTTGAGAGTGTTAGTGAGGAGATTACGGCGATGAGGTTAAAGCTTTTAGTGCATGAATATAGTTAAGTGAGGCTTGGGATGTCTGAGTGTGAAGAAAGTGGGGTGGGTCATTTTTTAAACTTGCTAAGGAGGTCGTTAGTAAGAAAGGTGAGTTAGAGGCAATGGAGCCGCCTAAGTATGTTATAAAGTCGAAGCTTTTTCAACATCAGAAAGAAAGGTTGGGGTAACTGGTTGGGAGGGAAAATAGTGTGGATTTGCCCTATTGAAAAAAGGGGTTTCACCAGCTCTGATACCAAATGTTGGTGCAATTCGGATCAAACAGTACTAGATGGACATAAAACAGAGGCAAAGAGATGTGCACGAAATATCTTGTTTTACTTTCTTATTTGCTTTTCTATATACACAGAGAACCCGCAAACGCAGCCATCGGAACACCCAAAAAACTCAGCAAACGCCTTAGCTTGCTCTAGAAGGTTCTACGAAATCAGATTTAACACAAACCTCTCAAAAAAGGCCGGGCAATCTTTCTATTTCGTTTATTTTACTATTATTCTTGGAAGTTGGAACTGCATAAATATATCCTAAACAATAGTAATTTTGCATTAAATAAGATAAGGCTGAAAATATCATCCTCCTCTGCATTTATGACATAAACGGTCAAACCGCGGTTGTCTTTCTTTACTCTCTTTTATTTAGGCCTGGCAAACGACGTTGCAGATCCTCTCTCAGTTTGCTTTCTAACATGTTTCTAGCTCTCTCTGCAGGGTCATTATGATAATATTGCAGATCGGTGCTCTCGAGAGTGGTGAAGACAACATGAAAGAGATTGAGGAGGAATACCGTGCCTATGCCTCCTGTTCAAACTTAAAACCTACTCTCACCCCACCACCACCACACACACCCCCCCAACCCAGTAGTCCCCCCGCCTCTCGACGTCCCTGAGTTTGTTCGTGTTTTTCGATTTTGGAATGAAGAACATCAAAGCGGGGACGGATAGTGATGGTGGATCTGGATCCAAAAACTGAATTCCAGAAGACAATCAACCGGTGCCTAAGAGTTGTCTTCCTCAGTTGTTTACTTTTGGAGTTCAACAACCCGTTCACATAGAAGAATTGGAGTCAGACAAAGAACTGCAAGACATATGGGATGAGTTTCAAACATCCATCGGAACATCTGATATCGCTGCTCAAAAAATGGTAAGTGTTTTCCAGTCAAACTTTTTTTATATTTATTTATCTGGTTATATTATTTGCCTTATAAGTGTAGCAGGCGTGGATAGTATAGCTGGCTAGCAGCATCAGAATGTGTGTTTGCTTGGAAATGGAAGGAAAAATAAGCAATCAATTATCAAATTTCCTCTCTATCTCTCTACCCTTCTGCTCTCCCGAAACTCTCTTCTCAGCCTTAGCCGGCAACACCCCACCTTACACCAATAAGCATCAAACACACTAGACCCAGAGAAACTCGGTAAACAACTACGTTGGAAGTCTTAGCAAAGCTGAGAAGGAACTCCTATATCGCCAACCATGTCATCTTCCTCATCGGAGCTTTCCTTCAAAGATCCCCTGCCGGAGTCCGAAGCATTTCTTCTAGGATCTGTGGATGCCAAAATCGGTGGCCTCGTGTACTTCAACCCCAATATCAAAGGTGAAGAAACGGTTTACATGATCCGAGAGCATCGATATGAATACGACTCGAACTGTATAACCATTAGGGACGTCAGGATGACTAAGGTTGACTATATCGAGCGGTCAATGAGTGCGATGTTGTCGCCGCTGTTGGATTGGAACCTTATTTTGGTGCAAGGATTTGTGCCGAAGTTTTGGGCCAAGAAAGATATGCCCTTGTTTAACGTTCTGTGTTATGTCCATGTTTTTACTAGGGTTGAGACGCTTGAGAGTGTTAGTGAAGAGATTACGACGAGAAAGTTGAAGCTTTTAGTGCATGCATATAATAATGTGAGGCTTGGGATGTTTGAGGAGATTGCTCTGGTGTATCCTCAAGCCTCTGTTCATTTATGTTTAAGCCTGCATCATAGTTAGAATCATATTCAATTAAAAATGTTTCACCAGCTCTGATACCAAATATTGGTACAATTTGGATCAAACAGTGGTAGGTGAACACGAAAAAGAGGCAAAAAGATGTACACGAAATGTCTTGTTTTACTTTCTTATTTGCTCTCCTATATATACAGATAAGTAATCTCATTTAAAATAATAAGTAAATATCTCCCTACTCAATCACATGATCAATTTGGCCCCCTTTGATTTGCTCCATTTGATCCACCACATATCTCCAAATCTTCAATCTGTAATGCTAACTTGTCAATCATGTTATCATCATGATTCTATGAATCAACAAGATTAGATTCAACACAAAACATGTGGGATGAGTATCAAACTTCCATCGAAATATCTGAGATCGTTGCTAAAAAAACCGTAAGTTTTCAAGTCAAACATTTTATTTATTTATTTATCTGGTTATATTATTTGTCTTTTTTAAGTCTGTAGTTGTTTTGAATTACAGGTGAACAATGTTACAACTTCTATGATATTTTCCAGCTTATATATATCAGGGGAGCATGATATTATTAGACTCTATTCATTTTTGAAGCAAGAGATAAAAGGTTGGACACCATGTTTTGTAAGCTCTAACAAAAGTTTGGTCTCATACAGAAAGACTAAGGTTGGCTATATCGAGCGGTCAGTGAGTGCGGTGTTATCGCCGTTATTGGACCGGAATCTGATTTTGGTACAAGGATTTTTGTCAAAGTTTTAGGCCAAAAAGATATGCCCTTGTTTAAGGTTCTGTGTTATATCCATATTTTTACTAGGGTTGAGACGCTTGAGAGTGTTAGTGAGAAGATTACGGTGAGAAGGTTAAAGCTTTCAATGCATGAATATAGTGATGTGAGACTTGGGATGTCTGAGTGTGAGGAAAATGGGGTGGGTCATTGTTTTAAACTTGCTAAGGAGGTCGTTAGTAAGAAAGGTGAGTTGGAGGCAATGGAGCCGCCTAAGCATGTTATAAATTTGAAGCATTTTTAGCATCGGAAAAGGGGTTGGGGTAGCTGGTTGGGAGGGAGAATAATGTGGATTTGCCTCCCTTTTGGGAAAAAGGGGGTTCACCAGCTCTGATACCAAATGTTGGTGCAATTCAGATCAAACAGTGATAGATGGACACAAAACAGAGGCAAAGAGATGTGCACGAAATGTCTTGTTTTACTTTTTATTTGCTTTCCTATATATATAGATAAGTAATCTCATTTAAAATAGTAAGTAAATATTTCCATACTCAATCACACGATCAATTTGGCCCTCTTAGATTTGCTCCATTTGATCCATCACATATTTCCAAATCTCCAATCTGTAATGCTAACTTGTCAATCATGTTGTCATCATGATTCTATGAATCAACAAGATTAGATTCAACACAAAACATGTGGGATGAGTATCAAACTTCCATCGGAACATCTGAGATCGCTGCTCAAAAAATCGAAAGTTTTCAAGTCAAACTTTTTATTTATTTATTTATCTAGTTATATTATTTGTCTTTTAATTCTGTAGTTGTTTTGATTTGCATGTGAACAATGTTACAGCTTCTATGATATTTCCTAGCTTATGTAAATCAGGGGAGCATGATATTATTCGACTCCATTCATTTGTGAAGCAATAGATAAAGGATTGGACACCAAGTTTTGTAAGCTCTAACAAAAGTTTGGTCCCATACAGAAAATGTGAAGATGGAGATGAAGAGGAATCTGAAGCGGAAGAACTAGATGATTTAATGGTGGATGAGGATGATGAAATAGTGGATGAAGAGGAATATGAAGAGGAATCTGAAGCTGAATCTGAAGATGATGAAATGTTGGATGGAGATGATGATGAAATCAGAAGATGAATCTGAAGATGACAAGATTTGACTCGCTAGCTTGTTTTTATCTGTTGCTTATTGATGTCATTTATAGTATACAAGCTTATTGTTTGCTGATAGGAATCTGAAAAGCTTGTAGTTGCGCAAGTACACTGCAAATAGGCATTTGCTTTCGATCATTGGTCTTTACTGTATTCAAACCTAAAATGTTAGTAATTTGTTGGCTGAAAACTAATTTAACTATATTTTTGGAATATATTTAATAATTGTCATTTAATAGAGTTAGATTAGACTTGAATTCAGTAGCTTGTGAGATAACAAAGTTGTACATGAGGATTTGAAGAAGTTCCTCAAGTGGGGAAGAAAAACACCTGGACACTCGGAGAACTTTGAGGCACCTCGAATTGAATTTACCACGGGTTTGTATTTTGACTCATAGATTTGCATCTCTTTGAATAATATTCCGTACTAGGTGGAATGGTAGGATGATGTCAAATTGTGTATGTAGATCCCCTTGGACAAGGAATTGTTGGTTGGCTTGACTCGTGCTGAGAAGCACTTGGCAGCAAGATAGGATAAATCAGGCAGTGATATTGTGGACCACTACACGTAAACTCACTTTTAGCTACCTTAATTTGGGTTTTCATGATTTGCATTATGTATGTCTCATTGAGGTTCCTCTTGGTTTCAACTATGCTATATTTGGGGGATGGTTGCAAAATAGCGGGAAATTGCTAAACGGGGCTTGGTCGCTTGCTGCTCATTGGGGGCTAGGGAAGCTGATTGCATTCTACGATGACAATCACATCTCGATTGATGGCGACAACTGAGATTGCATTCACTGAAAATGTGGATGCTTGCTTTGTGGCTCTTGGATGGCAAGGCATATGGGTGAAGATTAGTAACACTGGTTATGATGAGATTCGGGCAGCCATCAAAGAAGCCAAGGCTGTTACTGACAAACCTATTTTGATAAATTTGGGTAGTTTAACTGACATTACTCTTAGCAAATACATTTTATATCTTTATCTGACTTACAAAGTCATTTGAACACATTGGTCTCTTAAAACTAATTTTGAGTCTGTAAGATTAATTCAGATATTGAGGCCTTGAGGTACATCCTCTAATTGAACATGTTTCGGCGAAGAATTACAGACTTTGTTGCTTGAGTGATATTTCTTAAGGGTGTAATAATATTGTTTTTAGCGGTTGATTATTCTGCATGCTCACATGTAACAACTATTGGTTTTAGGTCCCAAACAAGGCAAAATCATACAGCGTGCATATGAGAGTGCTCTAGGACCTGAGTGCTAAGATATTAGATGCCACTAGGTAGAATCTTGGGTTGCCGCATGAGCCATACCACCACGTGCCAGAGGATGTTAAAAAGTGAGAGTTATATATATAGTCTACTATTTCTTGAATTTTCTTCTACTAAAAATGTATTGGTCACTAACTTTTACTGAACCCCATATTACACTTCCAGATAAGAAGAATTTACTTTACTGTTTAGGAATTTAATTATATTGTACTATGACTTCGGGAATGTTTACCTTCTGTTTGGTTGCAGGAAAATCAAAAAGGGTAAGTAAAATTTTTGGTATGGAAAATCAAATATGAATGAAAAGTAATAAAAAAAAAATAGGTCGGAAACAAAAGGAAAATCAAAATCCTTTTTATCCGTTATGGGCACTTATGGCGACTAACTGCAGTTTTCTTTTCAATTCACGCCGGCATTGGAAACAGAAATGTGCCACCTGGTTTCTTTGGTTAGTCTTGCTGAACAAATGTGGCATTGTCAACAGAAAGATAACCTTGACTAACCAAATTGGTTTTTAGACAGAAAATCCGGATAGACCGCCATGCTGTCCCAAAACTGCTCAGAATAGTTAACAATTCCACAACACTAGCTCTGTTTGATAGAGCTGAAAAAAACTTTATTTAACTTTATTTAATTTAATTTAACTTTACTGAACTTTATTTAACTTTATTTAACTTTACTTAACTTTATTTAACTTTACTGAACTTAAAAAAAATAATTTTTTTTTGAATAAAGGTGTTTAATTTAAGTTTGTAATCATATTGAACTACAAAATTAAAATTTGAAAAATTTTATTTAATTTTATTTAACTTAACTTAACTTTATTTAACTTTATTTAACTTAACTTAACTTTATTTAACTTTATTTAACTTAAAAACATGAAATTTAAGCTCTACAGAACAGGGCCTAAGCTTCACAACAGGTCTACTGAAAGACACTAGAGAACTTCCAACATTTTTTGGATTAAAGTGCATTTCATTCAAAATAGGATAACAAGAAACAAGACTACAATCCAAACAACTTTCTAAAACAAAAACTACCCAGCAACAAATACAGACAAAAAAACACCTAAATCAAAACAACACACAGAGCTGCTGGAGCAAACAGCCACCACAGACACCAAATTTTCTACATTCCACCGCCCAAAGGAACCTCACCAAGAAATCAAAAGCAAGGACCTACGAAAACAGTAGCTATACACCTGCTTCTAAATTTACATCACTAAACCAAGAAAGCCAGAAGTTGAGCTAATTTCGCGCTATCCACACAAGATAAGTAGCTGCTTTAATTCTTTAAAAAACTGCAAATACTTTAAAAGACTACATGATTTGGCTACCATACTTAGATTCTTGTCGCTGAAAGTCTAACTGCTACATTCAAAGATCGTCAAACCCCTACTTAGATTCTTGAGGCTATCATTGCTTGTGTATTTACTTGCACTCTTTTTACGTGAATCCAGCATTTAGCATGAAATACACAATTAATTTGTTCATTGCAACTTGCAAGTAATGCACTTTGTTTTTTGTGTGTGGTTGTTTTGTTAGTCTTAACTCTTAACTTTATCAAAGGACTATAAAACATATGGTTTGCAATTATAGTAAACCTTGGTGTAAGAAAGTTACCCTCTTACACGGTTTTTGAAGCTGTATGCAAAGGACATGCCAAATTGGAACATGTATAGTATATCACCGAATCATGCTATTAAGTGTACATAACTAAAATGGAACTTGTATGTCATTTAGATTAAAACGTTCAAAGGAAGCTTACAAAAATCAACTACCATCAGAAGTCCACTAGGCAATTTTTTCTGTTGAAACATGAAGACCAAGTGAACTGAGCTCGTGACGCAGCAAATGTGCATTCTTAAACTGTATTCCAATTTCCAACTATGCCAAGCAATGATAGGTCGACGCTGCCAGATAGGATAGTTCGTGAATGTGTGCATCTCATACTCATTATGCTATAGGTCTCTCAACAATTCCTCAACGCCTTCTATGTAAGAATATCCACTGATCATGCAATTTTTAAGAACTGAAAGATAGACGAAACTAAATGCGTAAGAAAAACTGTGAGAATGGAAATTAGCTAAAGAAATTGTGAACTTTGGGAAATTTAACAACATGCAATCATATCATAGCCAGAGACTCATTGAATTTGATTCATGTTTACATTCACCAAAATTGCTCTGATATTGTTTCAACAACATTAAGATCTTTGATGATAAAGCTGATAAATTTCGATGAAATAGTAGCTACGTAGAGCGAAAGATGGGAGGGGAATCTGGTGACACTTAATTTGTTTAACAGAAACAAAAAGAATAAAAAGCACAGTTTCAACAGCCATTTACCTTCCAAATCAAGATATCGTTCATCTTTAAAGAACTTCCGTGCTAGCTCCATCTAAGAAACACAGGGTTACACATGAGAATAACGTTGATATAACAAGTTTGTACTTATCAGACCTTATTTGAAAAGAAGAAGAAAAAAAACAATACAATGATCAAAATGATTGTTATTTATTCCATGCTTTTTGAATAGCTGCAATATTGAAAACATTACCATATTATGAAGTATCGAAAAATTGGTTTACTGTTATCTCTAACTAGCTACTTAGCTAGCATCTTCCCATCACAAATCAATACACGAGTTTAATGGTACGAGCATTATGTAAGTGGCGAGTTGCTTTACACTCACCTCAGAAATTTGCCCCTTCTCAAACTCGATCCAAGCAGTAGGATGTTTGCATTCTATTAGTTCCTTCTAAACAGAAGATCTCCATACGATTATCTATATGTGAAGTATATTATACACATTAGCTTCACCTGATATAGCTTCGGATAAACAGAAAGCCTGAAGGTAATGAACCTTCAGAACCACGTACTTATCAATCAGTGAAGCCAGAACGTTACAAGAATCACATATCGACCAGTTCATACCGAATCATGTTACGGATATGGGCCAGTAAGGAGTGCGGAAAAGCAGACGTAATAAGACATGTTCAACAAATTTGCCCAAAATTCCTTCTCCTTCCTCTTTACCTCATCTCCTGTCTTCCCCCTTTTGACCTTCTAAACACCCTCCTGCACTGCATCAAATAATCACATCCATTTTTTTAATGCAATTTGAACATCAAACTCAATTCATCTCAAACTCTTATCTTAGGTCTTCAACAGCTTACAAATTAACACATCCTCATATATCTATTATCTATCACCAGCTTCACATCAAGCCGCTTACTCTTTAGTCTTCACTACAGCTACATAAATCTATTACTCCAAAAACGCAGCTGCATACAAACTAAAATATCATTCAAGATTCAACCAAATTCAATAACTCAACTCACACACCCAACCCAATCAACTAAAACTAAAACCCTAATCACACATCAAGCCTACACCTTTCTCCTCCTCCAAACACAACAAAATATTGGTACCTGCAGGCACGTCCTGATAAAAAGGGTCACGAACAACGGTATCCATTATAAGTATCAAACAAGATCACAGGAAACTTATTCCTCTTGACTCTTGTTACTGCTCGACCTCCTCTCCTCTGGGTCGGAAAAGATTTTCAAAGCGGGCCTGGCCTGGTGGTGTCTAATTCATCGATCGAAATAATCGAATTTTATTTCTGGGAGATAAAACCAAAATCGTCGTTTCGATTGGCTTACGGATTTATTTGATTAGGCAATAAAACCAAGAAAGAAACGCCCTTGATTTCATTACTTTTACGTTGGAGCCCCTTAAGTTTGTCCTTATTACGCGATTCGGCATCCTTAATCGCAAAATTCATTTCCTCCTGACCGATCGAAGAAGGAAAGAAGATTCATCGCCGGCTCTCTCGGCGTCGATTTACGCACCATCGGTCCGCAAAGAAGCCTTTATTTGTAGTATAGCTAGCTCAAGATATCATTCTTAATTTGTAGTTTTATGTTTGTGACATTTTTTTGATTTTGGAAGTGCAGATTGGCTTTTGCGATTCGTAGTCTGAGAGTATATGATGACCTGAATTTCTGTATAGGCTATTACTTTTTGTTTGTAGACATGTAAAGATTGGTGTGCAAAACATATGGACGGTCAAATCACGTGGCGTAAAAAGATTTGAGTTACAACTTACAAAGGGGTTGTATTCAAATCCCGATACTAGATTTATCTATTAATTTACATAAACATATACCTATATCTGACCTCTATTTAAATTAAAAGCTTTTCTTAATCAAAGGCTAGAGTAATTTTGATGTTTGGTTACAGGGACATTCTTGGAGATAGGAAGACCATCATCTAGGGTTTCAAAGAAGAGAAGAAGAAGAGGAAGAAGCGAAGAACACGGTGAAAGTTTGTTTCTTCATCGATTCTTATTGTATTCTCTTATTGTTTTCAAATATATGTACTTTGAAACCCAGAAAATGATGCGTGAGTAGTGACTCTATTTCGGGGTCCTACGGATCTTTTTGTACACAAACTCAATGTCATGCAATAATAGGTTGTTTATGTTTATGAAATCATGTTTCATTGTGTTAACGTATGAATGTTGTTCTATTTGAGATACCGTTATAAGTTGATGCATGCTAGGTGTTTGACCAAATGTCTAGCTTAAGTTAACATTTAGGTAAAGGACTAATAAAATGAAAGGGTGAAGTCTAGAACCGATAATCGACAGAACTTCCACTACTACAGAAGGGAGTTTAGGCAACGGTTCATATTTATCATTACGCAACGGTTCGACGTTTATGCAACGGTTTGTCTGAGAACCGTTGCATAAGTTCAAGATTATGCGACGGTTTGAGACAAACCGTCGCATAAGAGTAAAACTATGCAACGGTTTGTTTCAAAACCGTTGCATAAACTCAAACCTCAAATTAAAAAACATAAGTTTTTGGTCTTTCTTGCAATCCCGCTCTCGAGTTTTGTCGCCCAGTCCGTCGCCCTCCGATCCGCTCCAGTCGCCGTCTTCGCCCATACCTCGTCGCCATCGTCACCGGACCCTCCCTCGTCACCCAATTCGTCTCCCCGCGCCAGTCGCCCAGTCTGTCGTCCCGCACCAGTCGCCCAGTCCGTCGCATTGCGCCAGTCGTCCGCGTGTGCTTCATCTACCAAACCCTAAATCGGTTTGTTCTCAATCATTCATGTACTAGTTTGTTTCAATTGCTTATTTATTGATAAGTTTTAAATGACCCATTGTTGATAGAGATTTTGGTTGATTTAACAATGTATTTGAATTTTGTTCCGAGTCGGTGATTGTTTGTTGTTGGTTCTCTTCATGTATTTACTCAGGTAGGCAGGCCGAGAACATCATTTGTTACAATCAAAGATCGTAAAGAACTTTCTTCAAAATTTGTTTTGCTCATATCGGTATGTTTCTTGGCATTGTGATTGTTTGGGTATATGATATTGGATACTACAAAACTAGTATACTACTTATGTTCCATTCATATTGGATACTTTATATTTCTTCGTTTATGCAACGGTATGGACCTTATGCAACGGTAGCTTATGCAACGGATTAGGAACCGTTGCATAAGCTATCTAAGAACCGTTGCATATGGTCCCTCCTGTAGTAGTGTTCATTGAAACAAGGTGTTTACGAAAGTAACTCGTGTTTCAGTGGAATAGAAGAGCAGTTCGTATAACAAACTATTTTGGTTAGTTACACAACGACAGTTGGTAGAAAATCAAAGTAGACTAGATTGGTTTGTCGGCTTGAAGGAGAGGCAAACCATAGCTTATATGCGTAGTTGACGAGAGTAGGCGCAATGAAGGTTGGTCTTGCTCGTGTTTACGCATAGTCTTTTCTATTCAACTCTAGCATGAATTGCATGACAGTTTATGTTGCATGACTTGAGTGTGCAACTAGATAAAGTAGGTCCTTGAAATACCTCCTTGAATTGAACTTAATTAAATAAGAACTTTGATAAAAATAACACTTTCAAACATTCGAATGGAAATAGCTAAAACGAAGCACAACTTTACATAGTACATGAGTTTACATTGCTCCCTTGGGTACGACTCGGTGTTACCGAATTTATAAATCTTGTTTGACTCTACGACGATCCTCTTTATTGACAAATCGAGAGGGTAAAAATAGACATATCAAAATGGCGCCGTTGTCGAGGAATCTCTTAATTACCAATTCTGTGACTTTCCCTGAAACCGATTCAGTCCCAACGAACTGAAGACCTTAATTGTTCCAAAGCGAATCTTCTCCTCAATTCCGAATCACTCCTCCAACCAATTCACGTCCAGAATTGAGCCTCGGAATCCAATTGGTTTCGCATCCGAAATCTCTCTTACTGAAGCATCAGACATTTTGAAAATATAGAATTTAATTGTAGTTCCCCGGATTCCTCCTGTCGATGCTTCAATTAATTGAGACTTGGATTCTGCTTGAGTCACAAACAATTGTCGCTTTCCAAATTCTATATTTCTTTCGGTTAGGAAATCCGAAATATGAACTGGGATAAAACAAGTGAAATATGCACTGGAATAATGAGAAATGGAACGAGTAAACAATCGAACGAATCGATCAAATTGATGGAGCAATTTCACATGAAAACTCAGTCACCATCTTCCCAGATGATTTTCGACTTCAATACAATCCCTCGAAAATAGTAACTGACGTGCCGCGCGCCCGGAATTCACATTATTGTCGCGCCCAGCGAAGACTTTAAGCGCTAGTCGCGACCCAGCCTTAATGTCTTCATTGGACATGCGTCGTAATGTTTCCCAGCCGGCCGGTTCAATAATCTCAGCCGGGCGGCTCAATCTTTTGTCCAAAAGACTGATCTTCTCAACCGACCGGTTGAGCTTAATGCCCACGTCTGAACCGGTCGGTTCAAGACCACAGAGAATGACCCAAATTAATGGACTCAACCTCAGCCTTATACGAAAACTAAACTGAGCTAAAATGAGTTCTAAATTATTTTGTTTATTTCACAAAACATCTTTACAAGGTACATACATGTTTTACAACACATACCCTAAAATCTCCAACAACATTAAATATAAATTCAGTCTTATTTAAGTTGTAAAATCTCAATAAAAATATGTAAGGTATATATGTTACATATATTTGGTATTTTATACCCGCATTTGGCATTTTAAAAAGTATTTAAGTATGCTATCTAATTTCATCAACAACAAAAAAAGTATGCTATCTAATTTTATCATTGCGTATGGGTCACCCACGTGACATCCGCGTGACACTAACAATTTTCAAAGAGAGATCAGTACATCGAATTAGTATGTTACAAAAACACAAGGACTGATAATCTGGAATCCTCAATAATTATCAAGACAATATGGAGATACAGAAACTAATAATACCCTATACAAAAAGAAAAAAAGGAAATTTTGAAAAATTCTTGTATTCGGATTTCGTTTTAAGTTTGAAAAGTCTTTCTTATTGGTATCTTCCTCATACGAACGGACGTTTAATAGGGCTACCACGTGTCGCTTTCTCACGACTCGTACGAGACGAACTCGGTCATTAATAACAATTCATGTAATTTTCTAAATTATAATTAACGAACATGAATTGACTAAAATACCCTCGTACTGACGAGCGGAATAGAACAGTAGTACATTGTAAACTGAACTGCATTTAGCAGTCAAATTGTTTTAGATATTAATTTCAGCGTGAAAAACAATTCAACAAAATGTTTATCTGGAATAACAAACTTGATATGGTCAAAACTCTAAAAATTTGTTTTAAAGTTTTCTTTTAATAATTGTGTCAAAAAAAAAGAACTAAGAAAGCAGACTTGGCAATTCTCAGTAAATAAAATTTTTATACAAATATAATATTTATGGATTTTTAAAAAATCAGTTACGCACCTAAATCTATTTTTAGTTCAGTTCAGTACACAACACTAATTCAACGCCAGCATTAGCCTACAATTCAAAATCCAACGCTCCAGAATCATCTCATTTAATCAACGGTTTAGATCTCTTCACCCTAAAGCTATAAAAAAACCTACATTTCCATGCTATCGTTCCCTACTCCTGCAAATCCTCTCTCTCATAATCTTAAATTTATTTTTAAATGAATATATTCCTTCTTCTTCGTCACCCGGCAGGATCGTAGACGATCAGATCGTGCTCTCTCTCCCACTGCAGTATCTAATTCGAAAAGCTCCATTTCTGTACGATCGAAGGTACGTCTCGTCGGAAGCCGTTTTATCGTCGTCTTATTCGTCATCGTCCTTTTTACAAAGTTTCGCTCTCAACAACGACCATGATCGTCGACGAACTTTAACCTGTGTGCGATCATATATACGAGTTTTTTTTGTACTTGTTCGGATGATGCTGAAACCGTGGCTTTCATCGTCTGTGAGGTTGTAGAAGACGATCGGAGGACTTTCGTTTGAGATCCCTGACAGCAGTGTTGATCCAGCGGCCTTCTGTTCTTACGTACTCGAGTTATTCAAGTTTATTGCGACTGTGAGAAGCGCGAGAAACTCACATACATGCGATTTTCGTTTTCTGGATTTTATTTCTAGGTTTCTTTGATCCATTTTTTGGTTGTTTAATTAGAATTTTTTAGTTATTTCCTTGCTGCTGTGTTTTGTCCATTTTATCATTTTCTGACGAGGAGCAAAAAGATCTGGGAGGTCTGCGTTTCATTGATAACAATTTCTTTGATTTCATTATTGTGTTGTGTTGATCTCAGCTTGATTGAAATGCGTTGAGGGGCTTGTTTTAAGTTTCTCCTTATTTCTTAAATACGCATTTGTCTCTCTTGAGTGTTCATTTACTGTATTGAGATTTGAGATGGTAATAACTGGCGGAGTTGTTGTGTATAAATTAATAAATTGAATGCGCTGTTATCTGTAGCTAGTAATCTGCCTTTAATGTGACTTTAGGTTTTACATATAAACTTTTTTGTGATTATGAAAGTCACTATTTAGATCATGTTTGAATGTTTGTTGAAATCAAAAAAATAATAATCATGTTTTTGTGCTTGTTTGGGATATAAAGTCTTTTAACATTAACTAATTTTGGGATTGTATTGGCTGTTGATGCAGTTTGAGGTGGTAAAACAATGTCATCCAACTCCCCGTGCGCAGCTTGCAAGTTTCAAAGAAGAAAATGCACCCCGGAGTGTATTTTCGCACCTTACTTCCCACCTGAGGATCCGGAGAAGTTTGTCAAAGTACATAAGGTCTTTGGAGGCAGTAATGTTTCCAAGATTTTAAGTGACCTTAATCCGGCACAGAGAGAAGATGCTGCTAAATCTCTGGCGTACGAGGCTGAAGCTCGTTTGCGGGATCCAATCTATGGATGTGTGGGCTTTATCGCTCACCTTCAACAGAGACTCAAACAACTCAACGTTGATCTGATTAATGCTAAAGAGGAACTGGCTAGCTATGTTGGGCAGTCAGCGACCGCCATGGCATCGACTGTCTTCCCTCATCCATATGGCCAGATGGTGTATCATCCTCAGCAGCAGCAAATGATAATGGGTAATCCGCCATCTTCTCCGTCTGCGCTTCCGTATACTAATCTGATTGGTGGTATTCCATCCGTTTACACTGCCGCTGGGACTTCTCAACAGCAGCAGGCCGTACAGGTGATGATGATGAGCGGTGGGAACCCTTCCTCTTCTGCTTCAGCGTTTCCTTATACTAGTAATTTAACCACGCCATGCATGATGATGGGTGCTGGTGCTTCGGCTCAAGCAGTTTCGATTGGTGAACAACATCAGCAGCAATATGGAGCCGTTGCTACAACTGACCAGCATGAGTTAATGATGATGAGGAATTACGAGTTGCAGCAGCAGCAGCAGCAGCAGGATTATTTTCTTTTCAAGAGTAGTGATCAGTACGAGCAAGGAGGGGGACAGGTAGTTAATGCAGAGGCAGCTGGGTTTATTCAGATGGCTGCGGATGAGACTTGCGGCGGGCCATCTCTTGCGTTGGGTGTGAATTATGATAATCCTTGCAACCAAATTCAGCAGCAAGCTGAGAGCTGTATGCACCATGCTCTACAGGCTCAACTCGTACTGCAATCCCCACAGCATCAGCAACTTAAGGCTGAGAGTGATGAGGGTAGAAGCGCCGCCGATCCATCTTACTAAAACTGCATATGGACTCAGTCGCTGCGAGGAAATATGAGAACAAGACGGAATTATTTAATCATCGGTTAGAAGTTAGCATTGGTTATTTTTTTAATTGAAATGGGGTATATGATTGATTATCTTTGAATAGCGAGGCCTCATTATGTTTTCTATTTCGGTATGTAAAATTCATTTTAGTTTATTGAAATGGAATTCAGAGGTTGTTTTTTAACTACCTAGTTCCACAACAAGATGCGCCAAAATTCATCTTTGACTTTAGCCCGGTGATTGCATCAGTTATATACAAATAAACTCACCATTTCAGTTTACTCAGATTGAACAGTTGTTTCAGCTTCTCGTCACAGCTTATTTGCCTTTTGTCAGAAGGGTCCTTCAGGTAAAACACACAAGTTAGCTAGGTAGCACAACTACAGAGAAAAACATTGAGCAGAGACAAAATCATAATAATTCTTCTTGACTTCATTTGCAGCCCCCTATATAATACAAAATGAAAAATACAGTTGAAAAATAAAAGGAAAATAACTATACAAAAAACATTAGCTTATACTAGTCCTCATAAGTAATCAAACTGACTAAAGGAAGATTGCTTACATACTTCCAACTGGTTTTTTCAAAATTTCAATTACATGTTCTTACGAGACATTTAACAACCAAAAGTTCAAGGTCGAAAACTTCTTTAGGCCAAGAACTCCGGCAACATCAGACATGCTTAAGGTTGGCTGGGACATTGACGACAAAATATGATTAGTCATGTACATGATGCAGCTTAAAACGGCATAGAATCCACAGTACCCACAACTTCAGAATGTTCATGCTAGCTATCAGCCTGCACTGCATATGCATAAAAAGATAACTCACAAAATGGAACATTTACAAAAGCTAATTCCTCATAATGATCGATGGTAGTAAGCACTGAATGCATCAAGATAGCCAGATAGGTCATATAATAGCATAAGAAGACACCTGAAGAGAATTTTCTTTCATGTAGTTCCATATTCTCTTCACAACTTCAGACCGTGAGAGTTCAGATTCACCCGTTCCAAGAAACTGCACTAGAGCATCGTACATCTTCACATGAGCAAGGAAACCTGAATTCCCTTGCCGTTTGCCCTTTTTCTTTGGTTCGTCTTCGTCCTCGTCTGTAAATGAAAATGGACATTTTTCTTGAAACACTCGGAACAAGATATATTCCAAAATGAAAGGTAGATTTTGAACTTTCAGAAAACCTAAAAATCGCTGTCTTCTTCCATCTACCCTTTCGTTTTCACTCTTCTTACTCTAAGTCTTCTTCTTCTTCTCCCTCCTCCATTTCTTTATCAACCATAAAATAAAATATAAAATCCTTCATTCTGGATAACTAGTGATAGCCAAGGCCAACCCACAAATGTTTTTTAATTTTTTTTTTTAAAATTCCACTATTATTCCTGATCATTTGACCAAGACTATGACCGCTACACCACTACCTTTTATGGCAATGACAACCCACAAATGTAAAAGGAGTACGTTGTGCACAATTTTGAACAAGTAAAACTGTAAAAGGATATACAAACGACATACACCGAAGAACAACTGTCGGACACATCTTCAGATTTTGTTAGAGATTTGGAGTTGGTCAGATATATTTAAAAAAATTCTGAATATCACATACACAATTACACGCTTTACCTTCTTCAATCTCATTCTTTGGCTTCAGTTCCTTTGCTGTATGTTTGACTGGAGCTGCATCATCATAAAACAGCACACTTCAAAGAGAGAAAATACACGAAACATAACCCATTAACCTTAGCTTCTCTGAACTTCGGCCATTGGATTTGATCATATATCAGAAACTTGATATTCAATATGAAAAGAATTCATGAGCGATTAAAAAAGGATGATATAAAAAGTTTCCTAAAAAATATAAATGCTCGAATCTCACAAAATTTTTAATAGCATATATTTTCGTTGACATCTAAAATTACCATCTGTAGATAAAAAACAGACAAGCGCCAATAAATAAATCTACAATACATATCCAACCCTTGACAGGTACCATACAAAAACAAAAACAAGCATACAAACCATGGGGAGGTTGACCTAACTAATCGATATTAAGATAAGTAAATACTTCAAGAATCATGGGTGTGTGCCGGTGTTTGCATAAATCATACATAACCAAAAGACATACTGTACCTTCGTCAGAACTCCAATGGCCATATATGCTTTGCCAAGACTTTGTTCCTTTGAAAAATGTAGATACAATCAACTTTAACGAGTCCTTGCAATTTTTCATCACACAATATGTTTCTTTTGTAGCTCAGGTCTTGCAAAATTTTCTCCTTGATATAGACCCATAAAAGTTTTACAACCTATAACAGCAAACCGAGCAAGTTTTAAAGGCGGAAGACCAGTAACTGAAGAATAAACAGAGTAGGTGATTGCTTACCTCTGTTCGCTCCATTTCACTTGTCCCAGTAAATTCCTGTAGTTGCGGGGAAAGGCTACAAACTTTGCAAAAACCGCCCCTTCCTTTTCTTTTGACCTCTGTCTTAACTTTTTTTGAGAAACCTTTACAAATGGCGCTCACATAAGATTGCAAGGAGGCTCAAAACTAGAACAGAAACACTCAAAATCACATATACAACTAACACCTACGATATCTACTAGGAGTTATTGCACTATGATGACATGAAAAGACCAACCTTGAGAACCAAATATTGAAACTTTACCACAGCGCCCAAACTTCACGAATATCCACTGTTAGAACAATAATATATGTCGATCACGGGGGCAGTCCACAAGCATAGCAAATGTAACAAAAATTGAAATCCAATCCCAATTTTTCTAACCAAGATGCTAATTTTCTCCAACTCGGCTTAAGAAAATACCACATGCATTCCAACATCGTCCACCGATCTCTCTTTCTTTCACTCAAATAATCGTTCAATCTGTACACATATCCAGCAAAGTATAACCACTCTCACAAACATGCATGAGAATCAAAAACTCGATCAGAAACTCCAATTTTAAAAAAAATCCCAAATTGACAGTTCCACAAAGCTCACCTTCTCTTTCTAGTTTTATAGCCGTTACCGCATACCTCCTCCTCACTCCCAATACCTTCTCCATTCACGTCAACATCTTCTTCCTCCTTTTTCACTTCCTTCTCTCCAGACCCCTTGACTTCATTTTCCTCCTTCCTATTCTCCACCAACTGACTCTGAAGAAACAAGTCCACCTGTTCCTAACAAATGCTTTCTTGATCTCCGACAAATCAATCCCCAACTCCTCCTCACCATCCCCGTCGTCTCGTCGTGTTCAATTCCGACGTCCTGAGGATATCCCGCAGCCGCGCCACTATTTCCTCGTCTGACACCATCCCGACTCCGCCCCTGTCGAGTTTCGCGTGAGTGAGAGACGTTCGGCGGCGCCGAGGAAGATTGGTAGAGACGAGGGCAGTTTCGTAATTTCACAAACGACGAGGGTATTTCCTAATTTGACAAATGATGAGGGTAATTTCGTAGTTTGGTAAAGATATACAAAGTGTATTGTTTTATAATTGCTTTGCTTGCAATGTCACTTTTCATTTGAAAATCGACCCCCAATGTTTAGTTCTACTCCCCCAAACTCAAGGGTTAATTTGAAATTTGCCCGTTTCTTTATTGAGAAAATGCCATCCATCGATGATTTATTTAGAATTTTTCATAAATCGCTAATCATGTTAGTGATTTATTGTACCTGAATTTCACGTAAGAGTCAATATTCTTTAATTTTGGCACAAAATGTTAATATAATCCGCGGTTTGTTTTGAAATGAAATCATTTATTTTTACTACACAAATCGCTAATACGGTCAGCTTTATGTGACAAAGAAAGAAAACTGTCTAAATGGAATTCACTTAGGAGTCACATCCGAATCAAAATTGATTTGACAACAAACCGTTAATGTGATTAGCATTTTTTGATAAATCTCAAATAAACTTGTAACTCGTGGCATATTCCCAAGAACTTTGTCATCGAATCATAAATCTCAAATTAACTCCAAATTCAAATCAATTATCTATTTATTGGTAATTGTGGACTCTATTTATTGTTTAACATTTTAATCCCACATTATAAATTTTATATACCCAAAATATGACACACTATAAACATATTAATTGTTTCATCCCACATTATAAATCTATAATTTATTATCTCTCAAAATAATACAACTGATTCTAATTATTGGAGGAAATATTTTGTTTGAATAATCTTAATAATTCTATATTAATGTCCTCATTATAAATATAAAAGTAGTGTTACACACTAGTTATAAGTGCTTATACAAACTTCGAAAAGTATTAATTACAGCAACGAGTAAGGATCCGGTGCAAAGTTAATTTTTTGGTACAAAATACAAACTAATCATAGCCATTGATCTTGTGATTTGAATGGATGAGATTAAATCTTGATTTTTTGGTGTTTTTCTTGGTGACGAATTATAAAATGAAAGTGACAAACTATGTCGTCTTTTCATTTTCGGCTCGTTTTTTTCATTTTTCGCTCGAAAAGTGACGCACTACAAAATAATTTTGACGAACTATAAAATAAACTGACGAATTATAAAATGATTTTGACGAATTTTATATTTTGTAATAAAATTTAACTTTGTACCTGATTTTGACCCTTACAGCAACATCATATTATTATTAGACAAACAAACTTTCAATGGATTTTTTAAATTAAAATTAATTATTAATTTTGAGGATTAAAATGAAAGCAATTACAACATTTCCACACTATTTTATGAAAAGGTATTATTTTCTTTTCTATTTTTCCCTTTTTCTTTCCTGAATCAAAATAGAGTTGATTTTTTTATATATTCGATGCTAAATGAATATACTGGATTACCATTTAGCAAGGTATTAAGGTAAACAATGTATTGCATAGATGATGTGGAATTGTGTTCATCAGATGATTGTCTCTAAAGCGTTTAGGTAACCTCCGCTAAATCTTGAATCCTTAACATTTATACTTGGATCTTGAAAAGTCAAGAAAAAAGAAAAAGAAATAAAATTGATTAAAACGTACTTTTTTTTTTAAAGAAAACGAATGGAAAGTTTGTATTGTTTTTTACTTTATTTTATTTTTAGTTGTAAACTAGAAAAGATAAATACTTTATTTTTCATCAGGGATCGGCATGCTTAGTGCAAATCCCGAGGAGACACATAAAAAAATAATTTCTATATTCCATGTTTTTAATTCCAATAACAGTCGAGGCAAACTATGTCCAAAGTGAGGCACGATCTCGGCCGTCTGTGGAGTTGATCGAACGCCACGTGGCACGAGCTGCCAAACGCGTTTACATTACTTTTACTATTTGCATAGTATTTTATTATTTATTGTCACATAGCGCGCTCACAATACACGAAAATTGATGGATGACTGAGATCGTACCTCACACTGTCTCACGTTTGGGAGGCTTGCCTCGTTTGAAAGCTACTGATAAGAACTGAGTTATATATATTTTTTAATTGGATTTGACTTCCTATATATAAATTGTAAACACTTTTGGCGTGCATTCATTACTCGTTACTTATTTGTGGTCATGTTATTCTGAAATCAGATTTTTTTTTTTGAATCCTATATACAACTCTCCTTTTCTATAAATTCATTATTTGTAACAAACCTGATCACATCAAAATCAAAAATCCATTGAAAAATACATACAAGCTCACCATTGTGGTGTAAAAAAAAATAATCAGAAAAAGCTAAAAGTCATCATAGAGCTTCATCTTCTGCTTCAGGTGTGCTTGCTTTTCTCTAAATCTACATGATTTGATATCTATTATTTCATCATAGGCTAGGCTATGAAGGATACACCCGGAGAGTAACGGGTCTTGATCGGAAAATGCAGATATGCGGCAGGGACTTAGGTGGATGAAGGTCGCTGCGGTGGTGCAGTTCTGTTGCTGGAGTGTTGTTTTTTCTTCATTTTTGTAAGATTATTCTATTCATCACTTGAAATTATTGGATCTTATATTGTCGTTGTTCTTTCATAAGAAAATTATAATCAATATAATTTCCTCAAAATGCAAAATTATAATCAGATCAATGAAAGTCTTCCAATTGATGTTAATTATTCATATATATATAGGGTATGTTTGTTCAAGAGATATTATTCGGGACTCGAAATATTATATAAGTACGTACACTTTTCGTTAATGATATAACGAAGAAAGTTAACACGTCATATTTGCTGTCATATGATATGTTTGTTGAACTTTTAGTTAATTATATATAAATTTCAGCAATATTTGTAAAAAAGTACCAAGAAAAAAATTATATCCATATATGTATTCCGTAAAATTGAATTCAATGAGGACAAGCAAAAATTTGTTGACTTTAAATAATAAATTTATAATCTTGGGAAATTTTTATAAACTTACTGAGGAATTAATACCTTGGCTGCTAAATTTTTCTTCTTCTTCTGGTCTTTGATTTTCAGCAACGAAATAATCGACGCGATTGATTATGAAGATTCGGCCATGAATAGTTTTGACGTCAGATTGATACATGTAGAAGAACATGGACATGTACTCAAATTTAATTTGAATTATTGATCTTCGATTTCTCCATAAACTTGTAAATACCATGAAAATTATTAATTAATCAAATTTTAAATGTCTTCATCATGATTTGTCCGTAGGTTATAGTCGATAATGGAATCTGCAGAGTAACCATAACCATCCCGGATGGAACCATAGTTGGGATAAAGTATGGAGGAATTGATAATTTGCTCTATGAAAATACAGATGGTCATGGGTCAGAAATAATTTCTTATCGATTGGTTTAATTTGTTCATAAATTTTTACATTGAGTGTGCACGTAAAGTCTGTCTCATATTTGCCTAAAACTGTTCGAATAATACTTAATTTTTTAGGTATTGGGATGCAGACTGGGAAAGGCCCGGACAAAAATCAAGCTACACCAAGTGAGAGTGTAATCAATTTATGTGCAGATGAGCGTATCGTTAAAAGTCATGAGTAGATTCATAAGACGCCGATAAATAAGTTCGTCTTAATTTCTTAGGTTGAACGGGGTCACTTACAGTGTCATAAAGGAAACTGGGGATCAAGTTGAGCTCTCATTTCGGTATAGATCAGATCCAAGAAATCCTCACTCGCTTCCATTTGGGTTTGACAAGAGGTGAAACTTGAGAGAGAGAGAGTACTTAATATCTAACTAATTTAGCGAAGTATTTAATATTTTACGAAACTTATGTATTTTGAACATTACACTTGTCTCTACATTTTTCAGATTTGTCATGCTTCGCGGAGTCTCTGGATTCTACTCGTATGCAGTTTACGATCGGCCTGCAGGATCAGTTGACTTGGATCTGTACCAGACAAGAATCACTTTCAAGCTAAACCCTACCAAGTAATATAAGTATAATTAACTGACCATATCATGTTTTAAGGAAATTTGAAATGTCAGTAAAGCCCATAAATCAGCAACTTTGATCTTCGATCATTAATATTATATTATATTTTCTTTGATAATCATTAATATTATATTTAAATGTACTGATTTTTTTTTTCGAAAAAAAAATGTACTGATTTTTCAGTTTTTATGGTTAGGTTTACATACATGGCATTATCAGACAATAGAAGAAGGTTCATGCCAACTGTTCAAGATCGCATCACTGGTAAAAAATTGGCATATAAAGAAGCAGTTCTGCTGACACACGCTGCCAATCCGGATCTTCGTGGAAAGGTTGATATATCGATCATATGATTTTATTGATAGCGCGCAATATATATAGCTGAGGTCTAATGTAGAATCAAGCCACACTGAACATTTTTGGTGTGTCATAGGTGGATGACAAGTATATGTATTCAGCAGAGAACAAAGATATAAATGTTCATGGATGGATATCTACGAACCCTGGTGTTGGATTTTGGGTGATCACTCCAAGCCATGAGTTTATCGGTGGCGGACCGATGAAACAAGACCTGACTTCTCATGTTGGCCCTGTCTCCCTAGCCGTAAGACCTTGACCTAGTTAATTATAGTACTATATTGCTTCTGAATTTGACTATCAGGCCGTCATGGCATAATCACACTAGGTTTTTTCAATAGCCTGACCTAGTGTATGATATTTTCTCAAATGTAGATGTTTATGAGCACTCACTACGCTGGGGAAGATATAACAACGAGTTTTAGAAACGGTGAGCCGTGGAAGAAGGTTTTTGGACCTGTTTTTGTTTATCTGAATTCGAATAATAAAGATCCAACAATGACATTGTGGGATGATGCTAAGAGACAGGTACGTAGAGAGATGTAACAAAATTGAAATGTATATTTATGTAGATGTAACACTGCATTTGTTGACACCAATTTAAATGGAACACGAGCGCAGATGTTGGAAGAAGTGAGAAAATGGCCGTATACCTTCCCGTTGTCTCCAGATTTTCTTCATTCGAATCAACGAGGGACGGTGATCGGTCATCTGCAAGTCCATGACAGGTTAATTGTGTATAAGTTAGTTAGTAAAATTAATTCACAACAACGTAATATATGTATCAAGGATGCATTATTGATGATGAGCAACGGGTTGATATATCTTTTTTCTCGAACATGAGCACAGATTCATGCAGGGCAGTGCAAATTATACAAGGGCAAGTGAAGCCTACGTCGGCCTGGCTGCCCCCGGAGCGGCTAGTTCATGGCAAAGAGAGACCAAAGTATATAAATTCAATCCACATTTTATACAATATATTAATAATCATTTCTATATACTTCCATTATTGAGATTAGATATTTATTTGTTCAGTACTTTCCTAGGAATATCAATTTTGGGTTCGAGCTAATGGAAATGGCGATTTTGTGATGAAACATGTTCTTCCTGGAACTTATAATTTATATGCATGGTTATCTGGATTTCTTGGAGAATATGTGTCCAATAACACTATATCAGTGACACCAGGTACATCCAATTGAAAACCCCATCATTCTGAGTACGCGATGAAGATGCTAACATGTTGATTCGGTCGCATTGTGATCTTTTTCATATCTAGGAGGTAATATGAATCTAGGACTAATAACGTTCGAGTTGCTAAGGGACGGGCCAACATTGTGGGAAATAGGCATACCTGATCGAACTGCAGCCGAATTCTACATTCCTGACCCTGATCCCAGACTCACATCAGGATTATACAGCAAATACCATTTTGACATGTAAGTCCTCCCAATATACCTGGCAAATGTCGTGCATTTCATTTTGTGACGGAATTCCAGCAATCTTTTTTGGCGTTATTATGTAACGTTTTAGGTTTCGTTGTATTAGTTAGTGTTGCATAATGTCAGATATTATGCAACGATTATTTGAAAAAATAGTTGCATGATGTCTTATCACAGCAAAACTTAAAGCACTGCATAACGATAAAAAAAGTTACGACATAATATCAAATTTGTCGTAATGGACAATGAGACTGATTGAACTGTATATATCAAATCTCAGGTTTAGAGAATACGGATTGTGGGATCGGTACTCCGAGTTGTATCCTAAAGGAGACTTAACGTACGATACAAATCACGGTGACTACCGAAAAGATTGGTTTTTCGCACAAGTCACGAGGTATGATACACATTTCACTTGATATCTTGAACCTAAATAATGTCCAAATGTTCTAATTGGAAGTTGTAAATATGGTATGAAATAATAGTTTTTTTTGTTTTTGAAGAAGGTATGAAATAATAGTTATGAATTGGAGATAAAACTAGGTTATCTGACTCTCATATATAATCCTGCACTTTTTCTGTTCTGCTTTCTTTTCTTTGAATAAAATAATATTTGAAAAGAAAAAAAGTCTCATATAGTAAAGTAAATATAAACTATTTCATGAAAGCAACTAAACATATAAGCGGATGGAATGCAGGAAAGGGCCTGGCGGAACCAACATGCCAACTACTTGGAAGATCATCTTCACTCTACCGCATGTTTCTCCCAGCACCATTTTTAAACTGCGGATCTCTATCGCATCAGCGACATACGCAGAGCTACAAGTAAGCACTATTATAATTATTCACTTCAGAAACCTTCCGACATTATTTGTGCATTTTATTTCCTTGGTCCACAAGTGAATAAAAACTAGTTATGGTGTAATTATGTTCAAAGGTCCAAATAAACGATCCAAGTACGAGCAGTCGCCCGCACTTCACAACAGGGCTGATTGGGAGAGATAATTCGATTGCTAGACATGGAAATCACGGACTGTATCGGCTGTTCAACATTGATGTTCCTGGAGCCAAACTCGTCCAGGGAAGCAACACAATTTACCTGACACAACCTCGGACCAGTGGGGCTTTTGTGGGTTTTATGTATGACTATATTCGCTTAGAAGGACATGCCAAAGAGCGACGACTTGTATAATATAAATCTATATATTGTACTTCAATTAAATGTCAAAGAAAACTGATAATTAATGAGTAATAAAATAAAAGGTTCTAAATATAAGTTTATATTAATTTTATGGAAAAAGATTAGGTGTAAATGTGCAAACCGACGAATTATGGTATACTTCTTATGAAATATGCAATGGCAGACCTACGTTGTAGGCTATGGTGGCGGCAGCCCCATTGATTTTTGGGGAATTTGATTAGCTTAGGTTAATTATTTTAATATTCTTAGTAATTTCAGTAATTTGCATCCACTAATTTTAATATTTTGCTCCCAATCCTTTAAAAGTTAAAATTATGGTTCAATAATTTGATGTCATTCCAATTTAATTTTAGCTTAAATAATTGGTTAAATATACAAAAATAATTAATATGGCGTTAATTTTGTTGTCAAACATAATCTTTTTTCTATTACATAATTCTTTTTGTTGTTAAACATAAATAAAACAATTGTGTTGCACTGAAATCGAAATGTATGTGATGAAGCTAGCACTTAATTGTTGTTACACCACTCAAATTATTGTAAAACCGACTTCAATCATAAGATGCTTTTTCTTGTTGTTGATTAGTGGTGAAAAATATTACGTTTGCAGTTTAGTCGATGCATTTTGTGACTGGTTTAAATTATGAATTAAAAGTGTATGGATATTATAGTAGTGGCACATATTGATCAAGTTTAGTCCTTTTCATAAGGTTCAATTCTAAGACATCTTCTATTAAATTTTTTTTTAAAGGCATCTCCAAAGTTTTACTCTAGATTCTGCAGTACTATGTGTGTAAAACAATATTTTTCTTGTATTAAGAATGTGTGTAAAACAATATTTTGCTTGTATTAAGAAAGCTGTTGAACTAAATTTTTTCCATCTCCAATGTTTGTTCAACTGTTGAACTAGATTGCTGCAAAAACAATTCACATGTTTGAATCAATAATATTCATTTTACTTATTTTTTAAATACAATATCAATTATTTAAAATCAGTATTTGAATATAAAGCACTAGCTTCCCTTTAAAAAAATGTAATGCATTTGGTGCTTTTGTATTGCTGTAGTTAGTTATTAAGTTCATGGCAATGCATATAATTATCATAATTTTCAATTAAATTATACAAATACATGACATCGGATCAAAATTCAAACGGTAGACATAGAGACGTAAATTTGTTTTAAGTCAGATGTAAATGGGTAAGACTACATATTTGACGTGTGAATAAAAAATGTAGTGCAAATGAGTAGTGTTGCACCACATCCAATGTAAAGACACTATTCATGAACCAGAGTACTGTCATGTTGTATTTGTTCGTTACACTTACCCTACAATTGTGTAACATTGGAGATGGCTTAAAGCCCTAAACTGTTGCAATATTGTATTTGCTTCTGAACTGCTAAATCACACCAGATCTGTCATGTGACATGTAATTGATCAGATTTCTATCTGTTACTTGTACAAAAATTCAGAAATCACGAATGATGATCGGAACTCTTATCTTACGTGTCTTACCAGGAGTGGCCACTGCTTTTGCGTCAAAAGACATACCTGTCAATTTCCTCAGCGGGTTGTCAATGCAGTTAACTCAACCTTTTTCTATTGGAGATACGATCAAGGTATTCGGATTAATTTATCAGTTACTTCTACTAATCATGTCAGTTTCTATGACGTCGAGAGGCCCCAACTTGTGAATTTATGAAGCAGATAACCAGTTACTGATTTCATCAGTTCTTTTCATCCTCGGCGTGAGCTAATTTGTTCTGTTGTTTGTTTGTTTTTGCAAACTAATGGAAGTATTTTCGTCTGAGTGTGTCAACTATTTTAACAGCTAGACTTGTTCTGGTCCTATGTGGCTATGCCACCCATATTTCTTAAAACTACAACTTTGTTTTCCTTGATATCTTTAAAAATCGACTTTAAAAATTACCGGGGTTTATCAAAAACATGTGATTATTATCATGGTATACTTTCTGAATGTGAGATTGTAACTGCCTTGTTACGAACATGGTTTCTGTATTACAGGCATGATCTGTAGAAGGACAGGTAGTGGATATGGGACTTACAAATAGATCATTGCTAAGCGCAGAAAAGTTTCTCATTACAGTACTGAACTCTATGTTTTCTAGTCAGACAAGTTTATACTTAAATGAAATTTATACAGTTATCCTATTATGTTTCTAAGTCACATAGACAGATGCAACTTATTATGATAGCTCAGAAAGTGTCATCTATGTTACAGGTGATTGTGAACAAATCACGTGCTCAGTGTCGTGCGGTGGTGACAAAAATCCCCATGCAAGTCGACAATCTCGACAAAATTCCTGAGATATCAAATGCAATTAAGTCAATGATAAAATCAATTTCTTATGTTTTTTTGGACAATGAAGCGTCATACTGCATATTGTCTCATGTAGGTTGTACACTGACTATTGGCTGCAATCTGAAGCATATGGTACGTTCTTCGTACATGCCGCCCCTTTTACATATAAATATAATATTTTATTCAAATTTGTTTACATATCTTGATATGATTTTTTTTTAGTTTTTTATTTAGTTTTTTAGGTTTAGTTTTTAGTTTTTTTTGTGTATTCAAACACAAATACCCACTTAGCGTCGTGTTTTTTACTCATTATCCCTCGACCACTTGCACTGGCTCTGACGGGCATAATATAAAATAATGGTAAATTTTTTTCATGGAGTAAATTATATTTAGTCACCCCTATCGAAAATTCTTAGATCCATCCCTGAACATGGTGGTTCCGTAACATCAGCATACCAATGATGATAAACTTCTAGGGACATGGGAGACCAAAAAACAACTGACATTGACCGTCTCTTGTCTAAAATATTACAGTTTTGGTTGTTTAGAGTTGTCACGTAAATACAGCCAACTTGTTCATTGTTCGTCCTTTATTCACTCGTATTATGGAAATTTTGTGTAAGATTTATGTTTTTTTTCTAAGTTGATTTAAGATAATAGTTCAATTAAGTCAATAAAATTCAATACCGTAAGGCCTCTAATAATCTAGGTTAATTTTATGAGTGCATAATATTATCTGTCGAACAAACATTAGCATGTATATATATATATGAATAATTAATGTCAATTGGAAGACTTTGGTTGATCTCACATTATAATTATTATTTTTTCTTTCGAAAAGGCAGAACGCATAAATACTGCACCGCCACATTATAATTATTTTTGAGGGTATTGATTATGTGTGACTATATTCGCTTAGAAGGACCACCTGCCTAAGAGCGATTATATTGTACTTCACAATTAATGAGTAATAAAATACAAGCCATTGATTTATTACATTATTTTAATTTTAAACCATTTTTATTTTGTTTTAACATATTTTATATATTCTCAATTTTCCAAGATTGAAACAGAATGCTAGGAAACCATCTCGACTGCAATATTCTGAGTAAAGCTTGGAGACTGGTGAGACAAAATGATACTACAATCTAAGCCTTAGATTCTAAGGTTTTCATTCTTTAATTCCAAGTCTGTCGTGTGCTGCTCTCTGTATTCAATTTTTTTTAGGGAAAATCACAAAGAGGGGTATGAATTATTCCATTGACAAATTACGGTCCAAACTATGAAAATTGATAATTAAGGGCAATTTCAAAATATTGTGATCCTCATATGCACTTGATTGATGGAATATCACTTCGTCAATTAACAAGGTAAACTAAACGAATGAATTGAAAAAACCTTTTTGCCCTTAATTTTGAACTTGAGAATTAAAATATTTTGAAATTGCCTTTAATTGTCAATTTTCATAGTTCAGACCGTAATTTATCAATGAGTGGTAGTTCATACTCCCTCTTTATCATTTTCCTTTTTTTTCTATTAGGTTGCCCACGTGTGACACACGTGACTTGTTGGAATCCAAGGAAAAAAGTGTTTGTGGAAACAAGTTATAGTACTAATAGGTCTCTTCCCAAGAAACTCTCTCCCTTCTCTCTTCCCAAGAAACTCCAATTCCAGCCTTTTTCCCTCCCTTTTCGACCTGATTTCCGCCCCTCCACACCGCTCCATGCCTATCCCCGCCTATACGTCCGCTATTTCCTTGCTCTCCTCCCCTCTTCATCTTACAGCCGCTGTTGCTGGCGTTTTGAAGACTTGACGGAGCTTGGAGTGATGCTGATGTGTGGGTTGTGGGTAGGTTTATGGGTGGGGTGGGGGTGGAGGTTTGACGGTCGGAAAGGGGTTTGTACATATCTTTTTGGGCCTTTCTCCTTCGCCGCTCTGTTTGTTTGATGCTAGTGTGTTCGTCGTGGTACTGGCGGCGCCCTGCACGAAGCTGATGGAGGTCCGACAGCCGGTGGTTCTGTCACGATACTGCTGCTGTGTTGTTGGGTCTCTGATAATCCGGCGCTAGTGTTTGGTGGTTGTCGCGTGGGTTGGATACGGGTGGGAGTAGCGGCTGCCGATGCTTGGCTGGATGGCTTGGCGTTCGGGTCGGCTGCATGGCGGGTATGCTGGCAATGGATGGCGGCGCTAGTGGGGTTTTGTTGTGTTTTACGTTGTAATTTAGGTAGATAGTTTAATTTAGTTTCAATAAGTGGGTATTCTCAGTCGAGTGTCGGACTGAGTTTGAAACTTCTCATCCGCTTGCGGATTGAGTTACGACCCCTTTCAAGTTTGTCTTTTGCCCCGATTTATGATCAGGGGCTTAGCGCTCGCTGAAAAGGTTGCTAGTCCATGCTCTTGAGCATGAACTCGCAACCTTCGATAGTTGTTCTGGTTAGGATGGGTTGGCCCCTATAGGCCTGTGCTTCAATTTGAGTTTATGTACTGATGTGCATTATTGATTAGTCAGTGTCCAACATCTGTACAACTTTACCCATCAAAAAAATGTGGTTATCAAAAAAAAAAAAAAAAAAAAGTTATAGTACTAATAGATTGCGTGGCCCGAGACAACTTTGTAGAAGTCAATTTTTCTACCGCCCGTTTCATTCAGCAAAAATTTATTAAAGAAAAATTAATATTTGAAACACTTAAAATAAAATGATCTAAAGTACAAATGTCCCATGTCATTTTCCCAAAAACTTTGTTTTATTTTTCATTTTTTACTATCATATTTTCCATGATCCAAATGTAGATAAATTTATCATGCTTAAGTTATTAAAAGTTAAGAAAATTAAAGATCAATTAACAATGAAGGAAAAATGGAAGTTGAAAAATACGTACTAATCTAATTGTGTTTCTTGAGAGAGATGCGCTCAGTTGAAGTTCTTTCTTTTTTTTTGAATCCCAGTCGTTGTTTTTCTCTAAGCACACATTAACGAAAGTGTTTTGTCGTGAAGTAATAAATAAAAATTATAATAATTTACTTTCGTTTAGGTGCACTACATGCGTCCAATCTAGCCACTAATTAAAAATAAATGTGTAGTCATAAAGAGAAAAAAAGATATACTTCACAAAATACAAGAAATTTCATATGAATACTTCTCGCCAGAATTCTACTTCAAATCATCACAATTCATAATTCAAGCGATAGATGTATAATGTATTTATTAAACTTGGAACGTATTTTTTTAAAACCAAAACATTGAAGTATGACAAAATCATAGTATGCAAATATGTTTCCCAAATCCAATCAAAAACCAAACAGCATCGCACAAACATACATAAAATCCAACACACTGACAGAAAAACATACGATCAGATCAAACCCAAAATCTTTAATATAAAAAAACCCTAAAAGAATAATAATAAAAAACCCTAAAAGAGAAGTCAAAGAAGAATAAATGTTACTAGTAGTACTGGAAAAAAGGGAAGAATCAAATCTAAAAGCTACACGTTATGACAAAACAAAGCTGCACAAAAGCAACAGATGTCCCCATTATTGTAACGCCACCTCATCCATATGATGATTCCTTTGCTTAATCATTTCAAAGTAATAATCGATGTTGCAGATGGACACACCGCAGTGTTCGACAAATCACCAAAGCAGACGTGTTCTCATTCCGATTTGTTTACACACCAATCTGCATGGCACGTTCGTGTTTTCTGCAGATGCTTTCTCAAGTCTCACCACTCTGAACGCAGCATGACTCTCGGCCTGTTTCACACGATTCCCTTCTTCTCTCTCAAAGTATGCATAAACAACTCTGTTTACTCTTATACAAATAAAAACAAAAACTCTGTTACTTGAACATGATCTGTTCTATAGGACGTACCTCTGTATCCTTGATACTGTAATTATTGTTTTAAACGTATTAATTTTTTATAACTTTGGTTTAGATAGAGAAAATTTAACAAATGTTAAACCTTTTTTTTTTTTATAATGGGTACAACTTAACAACTCAGAACACACAATGCATATGACTACAACTTTATCATCATCTAATACATATATATACTAAACTTTGAAGGTCTAGCAAGATATTTTGATCGGATCCGAAATCATCTGGTACATCTTTCTACTTCTGAAGCACATGACGGTTTGACACCTTTACTATGGATCCGCACATTCACTCTATCGGTACACATTCTTCGACCACCAAGATTCGAAACCCGGGTGTAAGGATGCATAACGAACTCCTTAACCAACAAACCACCATCCATGTTGGCAAACAACTTATTATTTGTGCTTTATTCTATTATTGCTCCATCACAACTTTTGCTTTAATTTGTTCTATAAAGATTATCTAATATTTATTGCTCATTGAAGTACGATCATCTGTATTATTAGATAATCTAAATAGAGTAATATTGTGATTATTTTTTTTGATAATATGGTACAACAATTCAGAACATTACAATGCATATTACTAAAGCTTTATCATCTAGTACACATATATATTGAAAGCTCTCTAGTAAGGCATCTTAATCGGATTTGAAATCATCTGGTACATCTCTCTACTTATGAAGCGCTGGCCATTGTTCGATACCTTTACCATGATCCGCACATCCGCCCCATCAGTACCACTACAAGAAAAATGCTTATTATCAACGGACGATTCCGTTGCTTTTACACTTTTTCCGTAAGAAATGTTATTAAAATTGACGGAATATTCCGTTGGAAAGTTGTTAGTTATAAGGCTGTCGATTTTATCAAATCCGTCGATTTTAACGTCATTTACAACGGATACTTCTGTTGATTATATGAAATGAAAAGAGTGAAAAAAATCAAGAAAATCGACGCATAAAGTTGTAGCAATTGAATGTATTTCCTATTATACCATTTTCATTATTTACGACGGAATTATTCCGTTGCTTTTAAAATCTGCCGGACCACCACCCCATCCTTGTCAGTCAGCCGCCGAACCACCACCTCGGCCACCGGACCACTTCCACTTCCACCTCCTCCACGCCGGAGCCCCTCCCCTCTCGATCCACCCTTAAAAGTTTTAAATTAATATTGCATATCTTAGGAATTGAACCCTAGCTCTCTCAACCATAACACACTTATCTAACCACTACAAGAGTTATCTTGTCATCTTTTTGATTATTTATGTATATATACTATATTTATGAATCACTAAACTATATAACTAGATAATAACTTGCTTGTTGAAGTTTAATCAAAATAATAAAATCATAACCCAATGCACAAAATTTTTGTTGAATTTTATTTTTACTAAATTATACGAGCTCAGATGCTACCATATGTGTCCAATTCTTCTTTCATTTTTGTCACAACTTTAATCAATCTACAGTTAAGTGTATTTAATTATATGACAAATCTATTTTATTTTGGTCATACTAACTGATAACAAGTGACATTTGTCAATTTGTTATTACATTTTTAATTTTGTGTGATTATGTATTGTATATGAATATTTTTTTGTAGTAGACGGTGTATTGTTAGGAGCATTATCTTCATCATTAACAGCATATAAAAGATCAATTTCAATGAATTTATTTCTAACTCAATGTTGATAATTTTATATAAATATTATCAATAAATTATTTTCCGTTGCATTTAATTTGTAGCTTATTAAATCGCAACGAATTTATTTCTAACCAAAGTTTGAAGGTTTTGTATATATAATATCAAAAAAATATTTTCCGTCGAATTAAATTTGTAGCTTATATAACACGTATATCTCAACGAATTTATTTTCAACCAAATTTCGATGGTTTTATGTATGTATTATTAACAATATATTTTCGTTGAATTTAATTTGTAGCTTATAACATATAAATCTCGACGGATTTATTTTCAACCAAAGTTCGAAGGTTTTACAATATTATCAACAACATATTTTTGTTGAATTTAATTTGTCGCTTATAATTCATAAATTTCCAACGGATTTATTTCCAACAATTTTTTTTGAAGGTTTTATACATATTATCAACAAAATATATTTCGTTGGATTTAAATCGTAGCTTATAACACATTTTCTTGTAGTTTACATTCTTCGACACTTGGAACTCAGACCACCTTGGACACATTTACTGTTGCTAGACACCTCCACGAGGGGGAAGAACACATCCACACGCGAGGCGTGAAGAGGAAGGCATCCACACGCGAGGTGGGACGAGGAACAGGAAAATGAAAAGGAAGAAAATCTCACAAAATTGTGATGAAAATTGGCGACCCTAGGATTCAAACCCGGGGTGTAAGGATCCATGAGGAACTCCTTAACCAACAGGTCATCACCCCTGTTGAAGTAATATTGTGATTATTAGTCATTGTAATGGTAACCTAATGGTGATGCTGATCAACAATGCTTCATGCCATTTTTTAATATTTGGGAAAGTATAATTTGAGGTCTTGAATGGTTACTTAATTTCAATATATATGCTGAATTATAAAAAATTCTAAAGAAGGTATGAACTTTAATCTGTTTTTTCAAAGAAGAATAATGGTCAAACATAATTAACGAGTTCAGTAACGCAGTTTAACTCCACCCACCTTCATAGTGTGCACGTTCTCATCGTCTTCTAAGTGACATTAACAACACCAGAAACAAAACTACACTTAGATGGGGGACACTTGTCACCCCTAGATTTTTTCAAAAAAAAATTCTTCATATAATACAATATAATATATTTTATTCAAATTAGGTATTAGTATTACATATTTACATTTAGAAACTTATCAATATCACGGCACAGCTGTTGAGCTGCACAAAGAGTTGGAGTACGCTTATCCTGAGTCGTTGTTCTCTCGTGCAGTCGTCTTTCAGGTTTTTTTCTTTTTTGATTCATAAGATTTTTACAAAATAGATGTACGTTGAAGTCACCTGCGATGATTTTGGTATTATGATTTGATTTGTATTGTTTTGATTTTTGCTAGTTTGAACTGCATGAATTAGGGTTCACTACAAATTTTTCCAAAATTTCCGTCCAAAAATTCCGTCGTTATAACGTCACATGTAACGGCGGCGGTAAATAAAATGGTACATTTTCGACACCATTCCGTCACCAAAAACATCTTCGAGGTATTTCCTGCAGAATTCCGTCAACATTTATTCCGTCGCGCATGAGTTCTCGGATTAGCGACGGAATTTAAGTAACGAAAGAATGACGGAAACTACGCGCAGACATTATTCGCATACATTTCGTTGCTTTTCCGTGTAAGTATACCGTGAATGTAAATGGACATGCGACGGAATATTGACGCATAACAAATTTCAGTTTTGCCTATATAAGAGACCTCTTTGCATCTTTCAACCTACAACATTCATCTTCAACATTTTAGCATTTATAAGGACAAATTTGATTTGCAACATATACTAGAGATGGGGTGCAAGATGGTTCTGAAGAATTTCATGGCTCTTGACTGAGATTAGTTTCTTACAAGAGAAGTTACAAGTATATAAAAGATGCCATGAACTCAGCTGGTTGAATTGCAATTGGACTGCAGTTGCAATTCTCAACATCTGTCCAGTTGCAATTCAATTATTTGAGTTCAAAAACCCTTTTATATAATTTTACCTTATCTTAATGTCAAGAGCCATAAATTCTTTGGAATCTTCTTCATCCCATTTCCAGTATATGTATCAAACATTCCGTCCGATTTTCGTCATTATTCCGTTACTTAATACAGCGCTTTAAATGAAAGGCGCCGTGTATAATTCACTTAAGACAGCGCTTCATACGTAAGGCGCCGTTTATAATTCACTTAACACAGCGCTTCATGTGTGAGGCGCCGTTGTAAGTATACCAAAAACTACCCACAGTTTTTATTCGCATACATTTCGTTGACTTTCCGTCTATGTAGACCGTTACATTTCCGACATTATACCGAATTCTAGTTACCGTTATTATTATATGCAGTTTTCCGTCAATATAACATGTTATTTCCGTCATCTGACATATAGTTACCGTTTTTAGTTACTGTTACTTATTCCCAATTTTCCGTCTGAATATCATGTTATTTCCGTCATAATTTCCATCACAATTCCGTCGAACAGACCCCAAATGCCCTATATATATATGACAACTCTTTTAAATCATACATACTTCCTTACAATCCTTTCCCAAAAAAGAAACTATCTTCCTTACAATTGAATACCGTCAACATGTCTCCTTCATTTGACCGTGTTGGTTTCGCTGTCAATCCACCTGACGTTGATCCTAGAGTGCATGTATATCCTATCGGAAGATACGCGTAAGAACTCATTGTACATGTCATGCATATTGATTGTTTTCATAAATTCAACCATGTATTATGTGATTCTAAAATTTGTAATAGTTTCTGGCCATTCAACGTTCATCAAAGGATTGCACGAGAATGCATAGCTAAATGCTGGGATGAAGCGTGGCCATCGTGGAACAGGATCCCAGAGATCGCTAAGGGAATTTGGTACGAGGAGTTTATGGTACAAATCGATAACTCAAATGTCTTATATGCTTCAGTTTATTGACAAACGTTAATGGTTATTGAAAATGAGTTATTGCTTGTAGAGTATAGCTACTTGGGATGCAGGGGCTGACAGTCACGTTCGGGGTAATTTTATGAGGAGATGCAATATGATTGTCAATGACGAAATGAGGATGCAAAGGTTATCAAGGAGGAATTCACGTTTCAGAAATTGAAGCAACCCGTAAAATGGCAGAACTTATATGTCATGAATTAGCGACAACTTTATTTTCCATGAATTAATATATTAGTGCTTTGTAACCGCTTACATTAATGTATTTCATCATATTTATAATACATTAATATATGTGTTCCAACTGAGTTTGTATTGCAAATTACCAACGAATTAAACGGTTGAAAAGTTTATATGTTTGAAATCGGGAAATTGAGCAATAAATTAGAGAGGAAGTGCCGATCGTAAATTTGTGTTATTCCAAAAGATGTTTTTAATGAAATGGTATTGTGCAAGGGATTCATTGAATCCGTCAATGTTTGTCGATTTATGTTCATTTTTTAAGACAGCGTTTATTTTGTAAAGCGCCATTGTTAATATCAGTCGGGACAGTGCTTCTAAAATAAGGCGCCGTATCATGTCCCATAATACATCACCTTATTATTACACGCTGTTCTACGCATACATGGTACAACGCTTATTTTGTAAGCGCCGTCGATATATAACGGATTTCAAATACTTTAGATAAAATCCAAATTACTATTTTTACAGTCGTACATGGACAACGCTTATCTTGCGTTTCACAGCGTTTAATTCATACACGCCGTTGTATGTCACTTTCAACAGCGCTTTAGTAAATAAACGCTGTTGTAATCCGGATAAATAAAAGCGTTTAAGTTTATAAGCGTTGTTGTATTAAATATGCAAGAGACCATAAGTTGACGGAATGAAGACGTAATTGTGCTTTTTCTTTTTAAGATCTGCTTGGATTTCTTGTGCAGATCCGTCAACGATATGAGATTATGTTTCACGACAAGCTAATGTCTGTTCTCATCCGCCTTTTGCAGTATTTGTCTCTCACGATGAGCGAATAATGCTGAAAAAGACGGAAGAGAACAGATTGGACTTGAACATGGAACACAACCTCACTTGGTCGTTGACTGACCTACACAAGAAATCCAAACAGATCTTTAAAAGGAAGAAGTCGGAGCAATATAACACATCCAAACACTTGTTAAATTTGAAACAGCGGAGTTTATTTGTGAATATACAAAATGTGGCAGGAATAAATTTGTGTGCTGGCGTGCTGCAAGTGTCCATATTTATAGGAGTAGAATGTATGGTTGTGTAGTTCTACAATACTATTTCCGTCAACAAAGCAGCTTATTTCCGTCACTGAGTGACGGAAATAGAACGAATTAGCAACGCATATTTCCTGAACCTTTATAATAAATGTGACTATCGTGTAGGTGGCATAACAAAGCGTCATTAATACGTTATATTTCCGACATTTATGTTCGTATTTAAGACAGCGTTTGTTTTTTATAGCGCCGTTGATAATGTCAGTATGGACAGCGCTTCATTTATAAGGCGCCGTTTCATGTACCATAGTACAGCGCCTTCTTAATACGCGCTGTCCGACGCATATATTGTACAGCGCTTGTGTGTTAAGCGCCGTCGATATAGAACGGATTTGAAATGTCGATCGTTAGAATTCGACGGCGCGTAAACAATGAGCGCTGTAACACTTATTATTAGAACAGCGCTTAACCATAAGGCGCCGTATCATTGTACATAATACGGCGCCTTATATAAGAAGCGCTGTCTGAAAGTAAGTGATGGAACCAAAAAAAATCACGATATGCACTTCAAATCAATTTACCTTACTCAATATGTAGCAAGTAAGGGATGGAAAAAAAACAAACAAATTACATTGCTCACTATTATACATATAATTTGTATTCTCATAATGAATCCAATTTGTTGACACTGGACACGTCCATATGGTACAAAACGCATGGACCAATTACTAATACACCGGAGGATCTGACTGCCGCAGGTAATCTACCAATTCATCTGCTAATTCGTTCCTCATATCATTCAGGACATTGTTACCATACGGGTCCTCTCCGGTAGGGAAAGCCTGGAAAAATCATGCATATTTATCAGTTTTATCAATACGTAGGCTAAGATTCTAATGGTCTATTACTTATCATCGCATATATTTACCTGTGCGATGTCGTCATGAAGAGATCCATTGGTTTGCTGAACAAACTTGATTATGTCGCGAATATATTGCAACACATAGTAGCCACACACTTGAGTGTTGAATGGCTGTCTGGGGCACTGAAATAAGAAATGGTTTATTCAATAACTGATACATATCAAGTAAATGAATAAAAGATTCAGGTCTTCGCTAACGGTATTTGTTAACTCAATACCGTTACAGTCCTCCACTGTATATCTGCATCTGGCGGGAGATTGAAGTATGTACGCATGCCCCTGTAACATTGACATAATTAATGTAAGTTGTAATTGCAATCGGTAGTACTGGTAAGAAATAGTGGATTAGCATAGTGGTCCTTACGTGTTGACGAACTCGATTGCATCATCTAGCGGTTTATCACTCATTGGATCAAGCCAGAGGACCAAGCGCCTTGCGGGGAATAATACAATTAACATCCAATGCCACCTAATGAACAGTTATTATACTATTATATTAGTATACAGTGCATTTCATCACATACAACAATACGAAATATGTAACATCTACTTTTTCACATGGACGTAAGGAAGGAAGTAGCAGAAATTATGAGCGTAATCTGGCATTTCCAACTCCTCTTGAAGCAATCCACCCTCGTTCCCATATCGATAGACGGTGTCATATGACTCGGTCTGAAGTATCCAAACCTAATGCCCGGTGGGATCTTTGAGTGCATAAATCTGTTGTCATTCCCATAATTAAGTTAGTCAAAACTGGACAAATTGTTAACAACAATTATTAATAATAATAGTACTATGATTTACCCTATGTACACTTCAACTGCGGTCGCACTCAAAGCTTCCAATGAGGTGAATTGCCAAATGTCTGGTTTTTCCAGCTGGATATAACAATCCTCACCGAAAACTTCGCTGGCAACGTACACCGAATAGATAGTCGACTTGGCCATCATTTTCGCATGTTCGTACAAAAAACGGCAAACCATTGTCATTCCTTCCAGAGTTGGGTTGTCAAAACTGCTGCATTGGAGGTGGAAAAATCTGTACTCGTCATATCCCTGTGCGGAAAACAAAAAAAGTATATGAACCTATTCACATTCATATACTCATAGGTGTTTCTTGTCCTATATCTGAGTTTGGCTTTCAGATACCTTTTCATCAATGTCTACCAGACATTTTGGCCATCCACGAAATCACCCTGAACTTCTGATAGTTTCTCTTTGGGCCCCAACTTCATTGGAAGCTCTGTCGATGGTTCAAGTTCAATCTCTACAACCACCTTCACCATCTCATCAGGTAGCTCTTGACACTGGACGAAGCGTCCTCGCATCACTCTGCCAAGTGCTACAAGTGACCTGCCCTGATCAGTACCTCCTCCTTCGACGTACAGCAAGCATTTCTTCCCAACCTGAACATGTATCAGTTTCAGACACAGTAACGAAATAAATTGAGAATTCTTCGTAATTATAAAAAGGACTGATTATTACCTTGGGTATATCTTCAAATGGGTCATCATCGGAACCAATTTGAGGGCTATAAATCGTAAGAGCCTGCGAAGTGACTGTGGACTGTGTGGTCGATGAAGAAGACTGCTTCCCAAATACTTTCTTCCAACCCACCAAGCTCCCCACCCCCCGTGTACGTCCAGGGTACTCCTCCTTTCCTATGGCCGCTGTTAATATGTCACGTCGACCATGGCATATGAATTTTCCGTCTCTGACTTGCTTCTCTAATTCATCCTGAACCCGAATTACATGGACGTCCATCACAGTGGACACAGAGAGTTACGTAATTATTCACTGTAATTATATGACTTACAATTTTGTCGGCCACCTCCCTCATATGGTCATTCACGTACTCTTTATTAGTCCTCCGCTGGTGCCCCCTCTTCCATACCTCATGCCTTCCAACATCGATAACAGGTGCATCCCCCGGGGATATCAAACCCTCAGCCTCCATCTCAGCTAGTTTTGCCGCGACGATATCCGCCTTTGCCTTCTTGTACCCGCCCCTGGACATGGTATGCTGGTACGGGTTCGACTTCGCTCGCGCAATGTTCAACTCCCTAAGTCGTATTGCCTCGGGAGTCCGACGTTGTTCCACAAAGGACTTCCATTGATCCGTATCGATGAACGGATACATCTGTCTTGGGTCCTCTCCTTCATTCGGACCAAAAATATACTTATTTGCTAGCATACTCTTAAATTCCCTCCAAATTTTTGCCGCTCCCCGCATCTCCGTTTTCTTTAAGCCCCTAGTTAAGTCATTCTGAGGCACATCAAACATTTTCTGCAGAATTATATGAATGGTTAATACGACCCACAATATGATAAAGGCAACAATCACTCGTTTCACAGTTAATAATACCGACCAAAGTCTCTTCCCACACCAACTCGAGCTGCTCCGGGCGTGCTAACGTCCATTTTTCATATGTAATTGGGATCTGCTTTTTCGCAACGAGACCTGCATGTACCGAACGCACATATTAACGTATACATACCACATTGCGCATTTAATATATGAACAGTCTGTGTGATGTTACCAATGTATGTTCTGAATGATTTCCCTACTTCACCGTCGATAGTCCCATCTGCTGCTATCGTGACCGGTTCCTTTGTGCCATCTTTATGCTTGTCAATTAAACTGGTCAGAAGGGTTGCACCCCTTTGTTTACGTTTCGATGTTTTATTACCTGTCGCTGATGAGGCTCCGTCGACACTACTTGGTGTGTTAACCATCGTCCTGCGATTAAACAACGCAAGCATATAAGGCACTTTACAATGTAAACCGAAACAGATAAGTAGTTTACCGTTGTGTGTAATTTGTACAATCAGTTTCGCACTACAGGCTCCCTACATTCTCATAGTTTCACAGTGAATAATCAGTTGACTGAACTGGGTACCCTGACTAAATGAATACAGACACACGCCGGTGTCAACCAAAAGTTTACACGCAATCGTAACTACGAAATGGAAGACGGTGGCGAGTTCCGGCGAAACCTTATGCAAAACAGAGACTTTAAGCGCCGATATATGATGACAACTAAGCTACATACCCGTGCGAGAAAATTAAACCTTCAACGGCGGGCGAAGAAGTCGGCGTAGCTTGGATTTACCAGTCTGGTTAAAATTAGCTGTTGAATTGTAATTTTTAGGGTTCGAGGGCATTTACTCTCCAGCCGCCGTGTTCGATAGACCTACAACGGCGCCTATACGTGAAAGCGCCGTTTTAATTCAGTTATAACGGCGCCTATTCACTAAACCGCCGTTTTTTCTCAAATATACAACGGCGCCTATACATGAAAGCGCCGTGTATATTTATTAAGGCAGTGTCGTTTTAACTCATATATCCAACGGCGCCTATACATGAAAGCGCCGTTTAGTTTTAATAAGGCAGCGTCGTTTTAACTCATATACAACGGCGCTTACAAAAAAGCGCCGTTGTTAATAGTTACGGAATAATAACTGAAATACGACGGAATCAGATATCATTCACACTATAAATAAACGCACTAGCTCTTGTCCTTGTATTAGTATTTTCATCCCAACAATTTCATATAATGAGTTCGAATTCGGAAGCCGACCGTTTGTTTGCGGAGATGTCTGGTGAAGAATCAAGCGGTTCCGAAGGATATGTCTGTTCCGCTCAAGGTGGATTATATTCATGTGATAATGGCTCGGAATGTCAGGGAGAGCATAGCTTCAGTATGGAAAAATACAGATACAAAGACGAACTGAACAACAGACAATGTCCCTCTTCAAATACAAGTCCATGTGATGACGGTGACGAAGAAGTTGACCAGCCGTCACCCCGTGGGTCACCTGGGAAGCAAGCACCAAAATAATTATTGAATCTATGAAATTAACGTGAACTCAACCAGCATAAACTCTGTAATACAATGGTGTGCAACGTATCTAATGTAGTTAACTACGCTTTTCATGTATAAATGCGCATTTTAATTTTCCAAAATGTGAAATTGTCTACTATCGGACAACGCAACGTATATTGTCTCGTGTCACCACATATATATGAAATCTGGACGTTTAAACTACTATCTAAAATTGAAACCTATATATTTGTAAGAATGAGAACGAATTCTGAATCTGAACGTTTATATGATTTGTCCTCCGGATATGAATTCGAATGAGTATCTCTGCAGGATATATTTGTTCCGCTTATGATTTTAAATATCGTTGCGACAATGGCTCTGCGCTGTCTATATATGATATCATATCTTCAGTTGTTAAAAATACAGACACACCAAGTACAATAATATACAAAAAACGTCTTCAACGGAAAAACAATGTGAACGTGAGCTTGAAGTTGATCTGCCATCACCCCATGATTGGTTGAACTGAAAATCAAAGATCGCACCCGGGTTCGAATTACATCTTAACTGATCAGTACTACGTTTTTGATGTTCAATGTATCTAAGGAAGTTGACTTTATCATTTACGTTGTTAAATTTTTTAATTCACCTCAATTAACGTTAATGAAGTTAACTTGAGTTTAGACTTAGTCCATTGTAAATACGTGCATATATTTATATGTACATATTATCATATACAGCTGAATAAATTAAGTGTCAGAAATTAAGTGTCAAGAAATCAGACATGTGTATCTATGTATCAGAAAAAAAAAGAAAAAAATATGTTTTCTTTTTTTTCTTTCTGACATGATGCGACGATTCACATTGAGCGATGTCGGATGACATCATGAATCACAGCTTTTCTTCGTCTTTTGTAATAATTGGTGAGACCCTTATGTATGTATATATACATATGTAACATTAACGGCGCTTGTAAAAAAATTGGTAAACATAATTTTACGTCTCTATCACTCTACATTTCCGTCACCAGTAACGGAAATGCAACGTGACTTTTACGGAAAACGTTTCATCTATGTTCCGTTACTATTACGTCAATTCACATTTAGCGTTAATATTTAACCGTTGCTTTAATTGCGTCGATAATTCGACGTGTTTCCGTCAATTTGAGACGGAAAAAAGCCTCTATTTTGACGGAACATGTATCACATTTATTACATTCTTATCAACTTAATCTTCAACCTGTGCTATAAATAGGGGCTTTCTTATCCACCTAAACACTAAACACCAAACCCTAAATGTTCCTCCGTTTCCTATCAAAAAAATGTTCCAGAGATCATAAGGGTTGATATTGTGGTGCCGATTCTGTTGTTTTGTTATGCTGTGGCTTTATTTTCTTTTAAAGATCTTTTTTGATTTGCAGTACATGTCATTCAACTGTATTATATATAGTGATGTTTCTTGATCAGCTCCATTCTGTTCTCCTTTGTATTATTCTGAATTTGTCGTTCATATTGAGAGATAAATTCCGAATAAGACATATGACAACAGAATGGAGCTGATCATGAACAAAACTGCATATAATAATGTAGTTGACTGACTTGTACAAGCAATCGAAGAAGATCTTTAAAGGAAAAAAGGTCATAGCATTGTGTATATACTGCGTCTACTTTCCGTCAAATTACCGTCACCAGTCTATTTATAACATCGCTTATAATGAAAAGCGCCGTCTCATGTCACCATTTCATCATCGGTTAACATGAAAACGGTGTCGCTTGTCATCATTTCAACGTCGCTTTCAGTCAAAGCGCTGTCTCAAGTCACCATTTCAACATCGCTTGCAAATAAGCGATGTCTGTCAATGACACACAACGGCGCTTGTAATAAAAGCGCTGTCTCAGTTAAGCATTTCACCGTCGCATACAAATACAACGGCGCTTGTAATAGCAGCGCTGTCTCAGTTGATGTTGCAAATGACCTATATAAATAATACAAATTTGCATATACCAAAATCTATTAACACCATCTTTCATCGCTTACTTTCAAATGTTCCAACTTTACTCAAATGGCTTCAACTTTCAATTGTTCCAACTTTCAAATGTTCCAACTTAATTTGCAGTGTCCAAGTCATTAAGGAGGAGCTCCTACTGTGACCGACCACTTGTGTGCTGATATTTGCTTCAACCCATACACGATTTGAGGTACTCGATTTTAGTTTCCGTTGAAATCGCATATTAGTGTAAGCATGGCATATTTATACGAAGAACGGAGATGGTTGTACGAAGCGGGTGTTCATCGGGAGTCATGTACCAATGATGTTATTATCGCTGGGGTCAATAATTTTATTGAAACGGCTGTCGCAAAAGGTTTTCTTGCAAGCGATAATTCAATCCGTTGTCCATGTACAAAATGCAAAAACAAGTGATTCATACATATAAGAATGATGGAGGCGCATTTGTACAAACACGGTTTCACACGAAATTACTTCAATTGGACCTTACACGGGGATGAACTGGTAGAAATAAATTACGTAAATGGAGTCCCGACTCAAGCCGAACCGACTACATCTTACCCACTTCATGATACAAGTGAACAAATTTGGACTAACGAGGCCTTCCCAACTATGGTTCCAGACATTGCCACAACTGATGATATTCCCGAGTCGTCGAACTATGGTGAACATCAAACAGATAATTTCGAAGCAAACAGATTCTTCGATCTACTAAATACATGTGGGGAACCAGCTTACGAAGGTTGCACGACAGAGACGGAGCTCTCGATTAACATGAAAATGCTCGCAACAAAAGCTAACTAAGGATTATCAGAAGGCGCATTTAACGCTGTGTGTGGGACGATGAAAAATCTAATTGGGGGGGGGAGAATAAGATCCCAACTTCATTCAGACAGTCAAAAAAACTCGTATCTGATCTCGGAATGGGGTACCAACGGATTGACGTTTGCGTGAGTGGATGTATGATTTACTACGGCAAAGACGAAAGTTTGACAGAATGTCGTTTCTGCAAGGAACGAAGATATCATCGTCCAAGGCGCACAGAAAGTTCTTCATCGTACCAACGAAATGCGAGAAGGCAAATGTTTTATTTGCCAATAATACCGCGTTTGCAGAGGCTTTTTTTATCTGAAAGCCTGGCAAAAGAAATGTCATGGCACGCTTCACCAAGAGCAGACGTGCATCGCATGGTACACCCTTCGGACGGTGAATCTTGGAAGCAATTTGATCGGTGTCATCCTCACTTTGCATCGGATGCACGTAATGTAAGATTGGGATTATGCACTGATGGATTTAATCCATGGGGTATGTCCACTAAACAGTACTCCGTTGTGCATGAAAACGAGATTTATTTGGTTAACTATACTAATCCCTGGTCCGTCTAGTCCAAAGAAGCGTTTGGACATATATCTGAGGCCTCTTATTGATGACTTGCTACATCTTTGGAATGTTGGGGTCGACACGTATGATGCTAATCGCAGACAGAGTTTTACATTGAGGGCAGCTCTCATGTGGACGGTTTCTGATTTCCCTGCATATGCAATGTTGTCGGGGTGGTCAATGCAAGGGAAACTCGGTTGCCCATACTGTATGGAAGACACGAAGACATTCATGTTGAAAAATGGAAGAAAAGTATCGTATTTTGGATGTCACAGACGATTTTTATTCGAAAATCATCCATTCCGGGGTGATGCTAGGAATTTTTACAGAGATCGAACCGACTTTGATGGTCCAGTCCAATTTCGATCTGGTCAAGCAGTTCATGACAGGGTTAGGAACTTAAAATATATATGGGAGCAGCATATCAATGAGGTTTGCGACGGCTACGGTGTGGATCACAACTGGACAAAGAAATCAATTTTTTGGGTACTACCTTACTGGGAGGACGTGAAGCTTAGACATAATCTAGACGTCATGCACATTGAAAAGAATGTGTTTGAGAATTTATTCAACACGATCATGGATGTAAAGGGAAAAACAAAGGACGACGGTGTGAAGTGTAGAAAAGATATCAAGTTGTATTGTCGAAGACCAGAGTTGGAACTGAAAATGCGCCGCGGTCGTATGGTGGCCCATAAGGGTAAGTATCAGCTTACGAGAGAACAACAGAAACTTGTTCTTATTTGGGTGCAGTCTCTCCAGTTTCCTGATGGATTCTCATCTAATTTGGGGAACAAAGTAGACCTGAATGCACTAAAACTAGTTGGATACAAGTCACACGACGCGCACGTATTTATAGAGCGACTCATGCCGATTGCTTTCAAGGGGTTTTTGCCAGGAAAAATATGGGAAGCTGTATCCGAATTGTGTACATTTTTCCGAGATATATGTGCATCTTCCCTTCACGTCGAGCGGATGGAACACTGGCAGAACAATATATCGGTGACATTGTGTAAACTGGAGTCCATATTTCCCCCTTCATTTTTCGACTCAATGGAACACCTACCAATTCATTTGGCTGATGAGGTCTTACTCGGTGGACCAGTACACTATCGTTGGATGTACCCATTTGAGCGTTTCATACACCGTCTTAAACAGTTGGGCCATAAGGGTAACAGAGCTGAGGTGGAAGCCAGTATTGTTAACGCATACATACAACTTGAGACTTCGTATTTGGGATCCGACTACCTGGGACCGGAATTAACAACAACCGACATACGATACAAACGCAATGAAGTTGGGACATCAGATTTCGATGACCCTCAGATTTCTATTTTCAATTACCCAGGAGTTGGTGCCAGCAAAAGTAAATCGAGGGTATTAGACACTCGGGAATTTAAAAAAGCAACTCATTACGTCTTTAGCAACACCCCTGAACTTGAACAGTATTTGGAATTATTTGAGGCAGGCGTAAGAGAAAGACGACCGCGACTTAATGATCAGCAACTGTACGATGCCGTATTAACGGAATTTCCAGAATGGCTGAGTTCCCATGTAAGTAGAATTAACTCAAAGTGTGTTCCATTATGTAGCAAATTAAACTGTAATTGCAATCTTGTTTACACCGCTTAATATTGCATTCAGGTTTGGGAGCTTGGAGAAACAATAGGACTACCTCAATGGATTCACTACTTGTCGGACGGCTTTCAATCCCACGTTGTAAGTTTGGCGACATACAAAGTGAACAACTACAAGTTTCACATCGAAAGCCATGGTGAAGGGAGGAACACGGTGAACAGTCATGTTTACGTGAAAGGAACAGAGGGTACCCACTACTACGGTGTGATTGAAGAAATACTTCATATGACATGTAGAAGCAACCATCGCCTAAAGGTTGTATTGTTCAAATGCCGATGGTACGACCCTCAGTTTGTTAGGTCATACCCGGCTAACGGGGTTGTCATCGTGAACACTCACAGACCCTACCCCCATTACGACCCTTACATACTTGCCCAGCAAGCGGTGCAAGTTTACTATGTGACGTTTCCGGGATTAGCTGGATAAAATGATCAGGGCTGGGTTGCTATTTGTCCTGTGAAACCAACAAACGCAATCGATATGGAGGTAGCAAATGTTCCGTTCCAAGACGAGGGTGAAATGGGAACTGAAATGCCTGTAATGGTGAACGTAACCGAAGTCTTAGGGAACCTCGCTGATGTTGAGGTTCACGAGTACGACACCGAAGAAGAAGACAACGACGAGCACGTAGCTGATATTCCAGATACTGAAGAAGAGTCTGACGAATCGTCGTGAATGAATCAAGATTGCTACGAAATAAAAGTATATTTTTTCGCAAATAATAGGTGGTAAATTGAATTCAACATTAATTCAATATTTTGCTCTGGAAAAGAGGTCAATTCCCAAATTTGTAGTGTTAGATGGAATCATCGAAATCTTAAAGTCTGACCAACATGTATCTTAAATTTGAACATTCTTTGTATATTTTAAGCCTAATTCCATTAAGGTATTTATTTTATTTCGAATGTCAAGAAAAATAAGGGTTAAGCAAAATTCTTTATTAAATAAAATGTGAATGTTTATCAATACAAAATTATTACGTAAGGACTAAGAATATGTATTTGTAATTATCAAGTTTGTTTTTTACTATATTAATGCAAATGGCTGGTACATTTTGTATAATGTAATTTTTAGGAAAAACGGTAAGAAAACAGCGCTTAATATATAGGCGATGTGCAAACCTCCCTCATAAACAGCGCTTAATATACAAGCGATGTGCAAAGGAACTCATAAACAGCGCTTAATATACAAGCGATGTGCAAAGGAACTCATAAACATCGCTTAATATACAAGCGATGTGCAAAGGAAATAAAAACGGCGCCTTTCATAAAAACGCTGTAATATGATTTAAGTAAACTACATCGCTTAATGAATACAAGCGCAGTAATATGTATTCATACGCATCGCTTATATGAAAAAGCGCTGTCGAATCCATATCGAAAAAATAAAAAACCCCGCCGGATTCGCCCGCCCAGACAATTAAGGGAATTTTGGGCTAAAATAGAATAAATATATTTCGTCACCAAGCGAATTGAAATTACATGCGCAGTCTGAAACCCTCATTATCCGTCTTAGAACACAAGCGTCTGCCGTAAGCCGCCGAGTTCTAAATCCGATTTTGTCCCAATAGCATAAGCGACTTTCGTAGCCCAGGTATGTAAAATTACTCGTCCATTTAAATTGTGCGCTTCAGTTCAGTTCGTTTGTTTGTCCGGCTGGGTTTGTTTGTCCGTCTGCGTGTGTTTGTTTAATTTACTCGTCTTTCTAACCGCTTCAGTTCAGTCCGTCTGCGATCTGATGTTTGTTTAATTTAAACCAATTTGTATCAAAAGTGTTTCAAATGTTATGCGCGTGTTGATGATTTCAGAAGCAATTTTTTCACACAGATACTTGCTGTTTTGTATTAAAATTTGGTATTCAAGCACTTGCTGTTTTGGTTGAAAATGTGGATACAAGCAGAATTTCTACATACTGGTCTACTTGTTGAAAATACTAATTTAAATCATGTGGCAGGGTAAATGGCACCAAACAGGCGAAATGTACATGATAAAAGGAATGCCGTGGCTGGTAGAGGGGCGTCTGTACAGACGCGGCTAACTGAAATACGCCAACCAAGACAGTTGAGTCAGGACATGCAACATCAGCCATCAGCTGGGGACAACAATCAAAATCGAGATGCGTACAGACCTTCTGTGCCGGTACAAGATCATACCCCTGCGACACAAGGGGGTGATGACAGGCAACGTACGACATCGTCACCAGGGGACAGACGACCAAGCCCAGAGCCTTACAGGCCTTCAATGAGTGTACCGGACCCTATTGTGGATCCTATGGATGAAGACGGAAACAATATTGATGTGACCAATTACTCGATCGACGATCTGTTGTTTCAAAACCTGGGGGCGAACAGGGAGGTTGACGAGAATGCAGAAGAGAGGGACTCACCTTCGGCATATGCTGACGACCATGATGACCCAATTCAGACAGAGTTCGTTAGAGGAGGGACTTCGGCCGGTGGCGGACTCAGTGAGGAGACACCCATGGGTTCAATGCCATATGATACTAGGCCTTGGATCACTCCAGCTAGGGATGACAAGTGAGTACTTTAATTATAACGTAAAATTTGTGCAGCGTGTTTATACAAACCATATTATAAATGTTACATTTATATATTATTTTTCAGCTTTGACCCCCCTAAGGTTGTTAATCATATCGGGCTTCAGTGTATTGGACCTGGCTTTAAGATCGGTTGGACGACAATGGACACGTGTGATCCACAAGCTCCGGTGAAGTGGTTTCGACACTTCAAGGTAAAATGTAGTGAAGTTGCGTTATGTTTTGGGTACTTTGTTTTCGATTACATTGTTTTGTGATTAATTATATTACATTGTTCGTAACAAAACTATGTAATGTATATCTAGAGCTTGTACCGGTGGGATCCGATCCACACCATCCAGATTGAGGCCAACTTTAGGAAGAAGGCGGCTAAGATTCTACAAGATGCGTGGAGAGGTTTGCGAACCGGGAAAACTAAAGGACCGAAATGGTTGACCAAAGATCACATAGATGCGGGAAGAGCTCGATTTAATACGGACCCAGCGTTCATAGCCCGTAGTGAAAAGAACAAGCAAACTTATGCTGCCAACCTTGCCAGGAACGGCCCGCCGAAATTGCACGCATTTGGGTCTAGACCGGCACACTATCACCATGCGAAGATGGTAATAAATACTATTTCAAAATTATTCAATTTTGTACACTTAGATTTTTCACATCACATTTATAATTAAATTTGCAGGAAAAGGACAATAAAAGACAAGTTTTATTGACTGATATGTTTGACAAGAAATACCAGCGGGCGGATGGGTCGTATCTGATACCCGACTGGGAGAACAAAAGGGTATTACACTTTCCAAATTATATTGGTTTATTACTCATGTTTATCTTAATAGATTGTATAATCAGTTTGACAACTAATATGTTTCTTATTGATGCATTTTTTACATACAATTTTGGGACTTCATCAATTTAATTTTTTGTTTCATTTGAAATGTGCAGAAACAACTTGCTGATGCTGAAGCTCTGATCCTCAAGGATCGCGTTGCAGATGAAAGGGTACCGAAAGAAAAGTTGGTAGAGGCCGCTGCAACTGTCATGGGAGTTCACCCAAGGTCGGGGATACCGTATCTGTATGGTCCTGCAGCAACATTAGTGTCGGACAAGTTCTCTTCAACGGGCAGCCATTCGTGTGCCAGCTCGCAAGGAGCAGTAAGGAGCCAATCGTCGAACGAGTACACTCAGGAACTTGTGCCGCGTTTAGAGCGCATAGAATCCCGACAAGAGGCTGATTTGAGGAGCATGCAACTACAACAGGCGTCCCTTCGGGAGAGCATGGACCAAATGATGCAAATGCAAGCTGCCATGATGAGGATGCTCAGTACTCCTGGCTACCAACCGCCATCCAGTCGCAGCTCGGATGATCATGGCCATCAGGGATCGAATGAAAATAATCCCAGAAATTAGACATTTTTGTTTGAATCGAATTCTTGTTAATTCACAATTTTTTTAATATGCAAATTTCGAATTTTTTTAATATGCAAATTCCCATTTTTAAAAATTATATCAAAAAAAAAGAAATTTAACAATTATTCAAATAACGGGAAACAGACTGTATGTCGACGGAACTATGAGTATGGTAAAATGACGGAAAAGTGACTGAACAAAGATAACGGAAAGGCGACGGAAATAACACGGGAATAAAAAATTGATGGAACATAGAAGGAATTCAGACGGAAAAAAAGGTTGCCGTACTGTATACGGAATGACGGAAAAGTGACTGAACAAAGATAACGGAAAGGCGACGGAAATAACACGGGAATAAAAAATTGATGGAACATAGAAGGAATTCAGACGGAAAAAAAGGTGGCCGTACTGTATACGGAATGTACACGGAAAATAAAGTGACGGAGTGTAGGTGGATTTTTGCCGGTAATTTATATTACGGAATTAAGCCGGAACAGTGACGGAAATAATACTGCTGGTAGTAAGATGGAAAATGGACGGAACATAATATTGACGGCAGAGAGACGGAAATTTGACGGTAACTAAGGTTGTCGTAATGTATGCGGCATGTAGACGGAAAATGGAGAAACGGCAGTGCGTTGGAATATTGACGGAAATTATGTTGACGAAAATTAGACGTACTTGTGACGGACATGTTCAACGGATATATCTCGGATCGATGACGGAAGTGTATGTAGCGGAAGTATGACGTACTATCAACGGATTGGGGACGGACTGAGTTGACGAAATGTCGACGGAACTATTTTACCGTCGGGAAAATTTCCGACATCATCGTTCTTCACGGGAAGGTGACGGAAATTAATATGTTTCCGTCGTATTTCCGTCTGTAATCCGACTTCTTGTTGGAGGCGGAAATTTTGGAAAAATTTGTAGTGGTTTGTCGATTTGTGTTATTTTGACATTGAAATAAATTATGTTATGTTACTTTATGATTATGATCTTTGATTTTTCTGAATATATAGATGAAAACACCGAATATTGATTCATTCTTTAATTTAAACACTACAAAATTTTCAGATAAATACAGTTATGTACACAGTGAAGAACATCATGCTCCAAAATTACGAAGGCTTGAAATTGATTGTCACCCCGTACCCAAATTTCTGAGTCCGTCCCTGAACAACACCTCAATTAAATAAAGTTTAGTCGTAATCTAATCACAATCCTCAAATCTGATAACAATAATCAGATCATCAAGATTTTTTCTCAAAAAAAGAATATACATAGACATTCTCAAATAAAATGAGGTTATCATATGAACCTAACCATATTTTGGACTGAACATTTTGCTTTGTATCTTCTATCTAACTTAAAGTATCATATAAAAAGAATTCAAAATTTTAGTAGAATGTGACCGTTGAGTGACATCTAGGACATTTCTTCTCATCACATCAACAAACAAGCGAATTAACTTTCACCATGAAACCAGGCCCCCAAACCTCCACCACCTTCCTAAATTCCCCGATGACCGGAAACACTGTTAATTTCCAGATTTCCCGGCGACCATTCATCACCCCAAAAACTGAAAATAAAGAAAGAGCTACCTATAAATAGGTGTCTCGCTTAAGCACTCCTTTAGTCCTTTTGGCTTTTTGTCTATCGCTTAAATTAGTCTGCTTATGTAAAGAAAAAAAAAGTACACAAACCCCAATTTGAGTTGATTTGACTGGATTTCGCAAAAATGGAATGACCTAAATGCCGGTGGATAGGTGGCCGGGTGGGTCATTTATCGACCCGACTCGACCCGGGTAGTTTAAGCCTTTAAGGCTTGTTTGGCTTTTAGCGTAAAGGTCATACATATACTGCGACTTGGGCTGCATGAAAGACACGTGTTGCTAGAGCTTATTGGTCCCTCGGTCTTTTTCTCTTCGTTGTACTTTTTTTTTTCTTCACAATTTTGGTTTTTACTCATTTTTATACTAATTGTTGATTAACGAATATTGATTTTCACTTATAAAATAATTTGTGTAAATGAAAAAGTGAAATAAAAAAGAGACAGAAGAGTGAAAAGCAGTGCTGGCATTTACAGGCAGCCCGCATTATACGCTTACGTTGCGTGTCTTTTTCTGGCATCAGGACAATTTTTCTGCTTGCGCCCAACCCAAAACGAATAATCACTGTTAAATAGGAGTAATTACCACTCACCGTCACTCCAAAACATTATTATAAATTTACTTCAACTTGTTAGAAATAATAGAATAGAATTGGTTGATTTAATTTATAAAGGTAACTATTACATTATTCTTGATAATTGTTTACTCTGACACTCTGAAATAGTTAACGATTTAGATAACAATTTCACTAACACATAATTCATACTCTACACATATACATTCCTTGATGTAATGTAACATAAATTGCGTACGCGGCTCCAGAATTTGAATTTGGGGTGTCAGGACCCATGACAAACTCCTTAACTATCAAGATATCACTAGTGTAATATCTATAGAAATGACTATTAAGTAAAGTTTTATAGTATTGGTCGAATGATCAAGATGTCGACGGTTCAAACCCCCTAGATACATCGCATGAATTTGGAACTTGTTTATTCCTTGCTGCTTATCATAGTGAAATTTAATTTAATTTTTTTAAAAGTAAAGTTTCACAAAAAGAATTTACTTTTATAAATTTGGTAAACTTAAAGAATTCTAAATTTGTGTGATACAGTATAATTGTAAAGTATGACTATGATGTTTGGTTTGACTCGCTTGCAAATATGTTTACATATCCAGAAATAGAATCGAACTGCATTAAATTTATTCCCTATAAATTGAATCAAACTTGTTTCGGGAAATGTATTGCCATGAAAAAAATTAATAACAGACATAAATGTAAGCATTTTTTTTATTTTTGTAGGGATTGAATCAAATAAATAAATATGTTTTTTGGTACAAATTTGATTCCAGTGAACATTATGCAGCATAGAATGAATAATACTATTATATATAAAAAAAAGAATGAATAATACTATTAATATAAAAAAGAATGAATATTTCAATTTTTTCCGCTAATATTCATATATTTGTACCCTGCATACGCCACGTATAAAATTTAAGTAATTGTTAATTTAGAATAAATTTCAGTTAATCCTTTTGCTATTTCTATATGCGCAACTATTTTAAAATATTTTTTAAATAATTCTTTATTCTTCTCTGGTTTTCTTCCTCTGCTAGTATTGCAGGCCACTAGTCTTCTTCTTCCCCTCTGTTTCTGTCCTCTCTCTTTTTCTTCTCGGTATCCATCATCGCCTTCACACCCACAAATCAAATCTGAAAAATTGAAATCTCCATCTATCTCTGATCTCCTCTCTATATAAAACACTGCTGTGTTGAGATAAGACTGAAGAGCTCGTTTCATCTTCATATTCTTCTCTCTCTACAACTTCTGCATGCACCCATTTTGCTTCGATCTCGCACACATTTTTACACTGTGAGACTGACGCACAGACGTTTCCGTCTCGTGTTTCTCACCTTCGCTCGCTTCTCACTTCTCACTCGTGCAATCTTCTCGCGCATCAATGGAGTGATTTCGTCACAAGGTCAACATTTTTTTTCCTTTTTTCGTATAAGAAAGTTTCGATTTTTTGTCCTCATTTGCCGGCAAGCAAATCCCACATGTTCGATTTCATTCGATTCAGCTCCAGACTAAAAGCAGCAATAATTAATTTAGTTTATTTTCTAATTTTAATTTTATTTCCTGTTCAGGTTTTGATTGAAGACGCCAGTAGTAGATTGAGACTTGAAGAGCATTCAATTTCATACCATTCGAATCATTTTTTATACAGATCGGAAAAAATGGCGCCGGCACCGGACCAGAGAAACTGGCTGACATTCTCTCTCTACCCGACAATGGATCAGATAATGAAATCTTCCAATGAACAACCCGGCCAGCAGCAGCAGAACAATCATCACTTCCTCCCGTATGAAGCTGCTTCCTCTCCCCAGTACTTCCTCGATAATTTTTACGCCAACGGTCAGCACATCGTCTGAAAAAATCTCTTTGATTATTATTTACTTAAATCTCCAATTAAATTTAATCGATCTGGTTTCATTTTGATGGTGGTTTAATCCTTCACGGCACCGAAGTTCACTCTTTCCCGGCATTGATGAGCTCAGGTTGATTAAACAAGTAACAAAGTTAGCACCTTTTTTCATCTCAGGCTATCCCGACGCAGCGGCGCCGAAGCTGGCGAATTTGCTGGACTCGTCGTCGTCCATGGTGCGCTACTCCGATAGCCAGACGGACACGCAGGACTCGACCTTGACGACGCACATGTTCGATCATGGATCGGGCTACCTCAACCCGGAGCAGCAGCACCAGGGAGAGAACCAGACGGTTAAGATGTTGGGTGATGGTGGGTTTAACCAGACCAACGCGTTCTCGACTAACTCGGGGTCCGAGGTGGTCGAGTTTGAGTCAGGGAATGGTCAGAGCTTGATTGGGTTTTCTCAGCAGCAGCCCGGTCAGACCGGAGTCAACAAGAGAAACATTTGTATAGAGGAGAAGAAGAGCGTAGTGGCTGTGGTGGAGGCAAGCAAGAAGGTTTCTGATACTTTTGGTCAGAGGACATCAATCTACAGAGGTGTCACCAGGTACTACTATTAGGTCAAGAAACTCATCATTTGATGAAAAAGATTAGATCTTTGATTCTTTGTGGTATTTTTCATCTGGGTTTTTATTGAATTCAAAATTCATTAGTTGATGATGAAGAAAGATTGGATTTTTTTGTGATTTTTTGTTCTGGGGTTTGGTGGTGATTGATGGATGTGTGCAGGCACAGGTGGACTGGGAGATATGAAGCTCATCTGTGGGACAACAGCTGTAGGAGAGAAGGCCAAGCCAGAAAAGGCAGACAAGGTTTGCTTCTCTGTTCTTCATTAACTTCATTCATAGATTTACTCTGCATTTCTCTGTGTCTGATATCTCATGGATTACAATTTACACAACTTACTACTGTAATTGACAATTTAGGACTTGATGAGAAGCAGCTTTCTTTTGATTGATTGAAGTTTACTATCCCATGATTGATTTGAGCTTAGACAGAGATGGATGAGTACTTGGTGGACTTTGTTCTGTTCTCCAGCTTTCAAATCAGTTATTGATGTTTGGATTTGATCCTTTCTTTGGATTCCAGATTAGAGATTACTTCCTTTTAACTGAGTTTAACTAAAGATTGGAACTTGACTAGAACTTGGTTTGATATGATATGATGTGTTTGAACTTGTTCCAAGTGGATTCAATTCTTGGGACCCCAAATGGTTGAGGAGACCACTCATAAAGAGGATGTAAGCCCAGTAAAATTTAGTCTCTGAATCTGAATTTGGCTTTACTTTTTAGAACACCTTTGTCAGGGATTGTAGAGGATAATTTGAATCAATGGATTAGCTTTAGCTTTTGATGCAGCTTTTGGTTATGCTTGGGATGGTGATAGTACCAAATTTGACTGAAGCATTATCTGCACCAAGTTATCCAAAAATGAACTCATATTTTGGCTGTCTAGCTTTATACTAGTATTTCTGTTTCATGTTTTTAGTCACGGTTGTGAGGATGAGTTTGTGTTGAGCTTCATAGCATCTCTTGACAAGGAGGTTACCTTATGCGAATACACTCTTGCATAAATAGGACATTTCCTGATTAAAAGATGTAGTTTACCGTTGCGTTGTTACTCGTTATGTTAATGGAATGTTGTAGTCTTCGACGTATCTAATCAGCTTTATGCGATTGTTGCATGGCTTGTGGCGATCGTACTCAACTAATGAATGGATCTGCAGTTTATTTGGGTAAGAGTTACTCCTAAGCTTATTATATCCATATGAAAATTTCATATACCCATCACGATTGTGGTCGTCACTTGTTTTGCTAATGTAATCAGGTGGTTATGACAAGGAGGATAAGGCTGCTCGAGCATATGATTTGGCGGCTCTGAAGTACTGGGGTTCAACTGCCACCACTAACTTTCTGGTATGATTTTTGCTCACAAGTTAATTGTCCAACTGGGCTATGAAATTCGCTTCCAGGTGAATTGAATTTTTTCCATTTGCTAATTAAAACGAGGAGAATTTTCTTCTTCTCAGGTGGCAAACTATGTTAAAGAACTCGAGGAAATGAAGCCCATGTCCAAGCAAGAGTTCATCGCCTCACTGAGAAGGTAAGCGACTGTTTATATCATGGATAACATGTATCATTATATACATCAATGGAGTAAAATCTTGAAGGATTGGATGTTGCAATTTTTCAGGAAAAGCAGTGGATTTTCCCGAGGCGCCTCTATTTACCGTGGAGTAACTAGGTGCATATTTCAATGTTCAGCAGCTCGTGCCCTATATCTGAATCAAAAAATTTTGCATTCCTTGCATGTAATCTTAACTCAAAGTTGCTTTCTTTTACCCTGTAGACATCATCAGCAAGGGCGTTGGCAAGCTAGGATAGGCCGAGTTGCTGGAAACAAAGACCTTTACCTAGGCACCTTTGGTGAGTTTTTCAGTTCATCCATGCCCCATTCAGTTTCCAAGTATATGTAGCTCCAATTTATTTCGATGATACTCCAACTAATATGCGCTTCGTTGTGGTGTTACTTGACTCGAGTTCCCTTCGAATATTTTGTACTCCAAATTTGTTGTAATGCTCGTTTATAACATCTATAACATTTTCCAGCTACGGAAGAAGAAGCAGCAGAGGCTTATGATGTAGCAGCGATCAAATTCAGAGGCATGAATGCTGTGACCAACTTTGAGATGAGCCGGTATGATGTGGATGCTATAATCAACAACACCCTCCCTGTTGGCGGAGCAGCAAAGCGTCTAAAATCCACTCTTGAATCTGAACAGAGAGCCTTGGTATCAGTACCGGCCTCTCAGTCTCATATACACAACAACAACAAAAACGGGACAACTAACATCAGCTTCAGTTTGACCCAACCCATGTCTACCATTCCCTGTGGAATCCCGTTCGGCGAGATACCATCACTCTACCAGCAAAACCTCTACCACCAACTCGAGTCCAATAATGCAACAGCGTTAGCTATGTCCCAGTCTCAATGCACAGCCCCCTCATCCGTCAGCGCTGCTACAGGTCCAATCGCGTTGTTTCCAACTCCGGCTGAGTACTATGTGTGGCCTCACCAATCCTACTGATATAACTTAAGAAACTGTATCATCACCTTGACTTAGCTATTAGAATTGAAATACAGGCTTAACAATAGCGTTTGGATAATGCATCAAAAGCGAATTTCTGTAGTGATTTTGGAGGCTGAACGCTTGCATTAAAGATAGAGCAGTAAAAGGGTGGTTGTCTCTGTATGTATGTTGTTTGCCTTTCAAAGATTATTGGCCGGAGTAGTTGCTACTGATAAGCCGTGTTTACACGACTTATTAAGTCAACAATTCCCACTAATTGACATTCAAGGTCATATGAACAGTTGTTTGCTAATGCATTTTTGCATCGCAGGTACTTTTGAGGACTTATGAGGAATCGCGCGCAAAAGAGGGCATTTATGCCTAAAAACCACCAGTTGGAGTTCTGGCCGGTCGGGGCCTCATTTGGCTCGCACCGCGTCCGAAAGAGACCGAGTGTGCCTCGTCGGGCACTCGGAAGGGCCTTCCGAAGAAGTACCGCTCAGCATCGGCGTTCCGCGCCGAGAAGTGACGCGCCTTCCGTCCGAGAAATGCCGAGAGCGCTCCGCGCTGATTGTCGAGCCGAGCCTCGACGTGTGCCTGCCTACCGCTCGAAGAGTTCCGAAGCGCTTCGCGCTAAATTGCCGAACTGGGCCGCACCGCGCTCCGCGCGCATCGTCAGGCTCATCGCGCGCATTCACCCGGCCAAGACCTGGCCCTGTGCCTAGTCTGCGCCGAGAATCTTCGACCAAATACCAGGCCGCCATCCGACCTTCGCCCAAGTCAAGGCCGGTCAAGCACGTCAACGTCAACGGTCAATGGTCAATGTCCCTCGCGTTTCTCGGCTCGTCTTTCGAGGCGTGACGTCACTCCCCGTGTGCTTCTTCCAAGGCAAAAGTCGAATCCGCCAAGTTCCCCAAGGCCAATGAAGGAATCCTGTGTTCGAATAGGGATTGCCACTCCACTTACGCCAAGCAACTTGGGCTTCAAGTTTGGCATATTCCTTAGCAAAGTCCTATATAAGGACCACTTCATTCCCTTTGGGAAATGTACCCTCATTCCGGAAATCTAGAAACATTCTCTCTAAATTCAAGGGCGATTATTCCTTTTGCACGTCTCTCTTTCTACTCCTTCTTGTATTACGTTTCCATTTACTTTATGCAAAGCTATTGTATTCACCCCATGAATACTAGTAGCTAAATCCCTCAATCTAGTTGTGGGTTCGTAATTGCAATCATGTTTTGAGGCATCGCCCTTTGCATTTTCTATCTCGACTCTAGTCTCCGAGCTTCATCCATGGATCAAATGCGAAGTCAAGTGGATGTCTAGCCACAAAGCTTGACTAAGCATGCGAGCCCTATTGTTATCATCCACCGGATGCCTAGCCGCAATGGTGGATAGTAACACCTAGTTCGATCGACTTGTGGCGAGACAAGGTTTGTAGCATCACCCTAGCCGGGATGTTAAGATATGACCCTAGGTAAGGCGTATCACAAACCCCTCGGCTATTTCGTTCGATCCAGGACGGGACTAGGACTGGCGCTTTCCTCAACTTACGTTCGATGAGCTACCTTAGCCGGGGCTCAAGAACACGACCTAGTCGGCGTGTTACGAACTAACGCGAGGGAAGCCAAGGTCAAGGGCACGCTCCTTAGCCGGAACGTCGCACCAAGAGATAGATTAACCCATTCATGCCAAGGATAAACATGAAGCAATGAACCCACGACTAGATATCTCTCATATTGCTATCCACTTCACGTATTGTCATTTACTTACTTTCAAAACCACAAACCCCAACTGTTTTATTTTCATTTATTTACTTACAAGCAGTTGAGCTAGTTTCTCACCATTGTCGCGAAGATATCCAAGAGGTTCACACCTCATAGGGAGCTAACTCTCTCTCCACGCACATTCAAGCGTGATTCGATGATCTAAGCAGATTTTGGTGGAAAAACTGTTCTTGCTTCCACAAGACCAACAAGTAACCAAGCTAATTCCCTTGGGTTCGACCCTTACTTGCCGCTCTACTATTTTTAGTGAGCCAAAAGCGAGGAGTTTACAAATATCAATTTGCAAGGTCCTAACGACGCCTTGTCACTACCAAAGCTCATATGTGAAACCCTGAAAACAGAAGCATCTTAGGTATTGACATTTTACAGGCTGATTTCTCCATTGTTGTCTGCTTAAACCATAACCTAATACAACACAAACTCAACATATTTCAGAATCAAAATGCTGAGACTCAAAGTTGACAGACAAACGAATCTTAGTATCCTTTGTTCCAGTTTTGTTTATGTACTTGGTGTTAACAGTGGAGCAATGATAGGGACCTATCTTTAAACTCTAATCCGGCTTAGCATCTGCAAGCAAGATATTCAGGATCAGAGGACGGTGTTGTATAGTGTAAACACTAAGTCTACAGAGAAGACTAAAGTTCATTGACAAAAGAGCCCCAGTTCCTTCCTACCTGTTCAGACACAAGTGAAAAGCCAGTTTGGGACATCTTTGAACAGATAGGTAGCACATGAGGACTAGGGCATCTGAATTTGGGAGACACCAGAAGAAAAGAGGAGCTTTTAGCCTCAGATTTTCACACCAGTTAAGGACATCTTTTTACAAAGCCTCAAACTTCACAAAGCTCAGCCTTCCAAACAAGGAAGGACCAGCAGAAGCTTCACCTCAAAACTACATACTATTGCCTTAGAGCTTGAATATAACAAGAGATATATCATCATAGTTGCTTGGTAGCATATCTGCATTAGCAATAAGACTGCCAGTGCTCAACTCGACAAAGCGCAATCACTGATTGCTTCCAACCAAGACATTTGAACGCAAGGCCGAGCTTGCTTCAACCAAGACAACAAAAGTATACCACGAAATGATACCTAACACACATATATCAGGGGAAATAAGGCAGTCCAATTAACAGCAAGATATCAACTGACCCTACTGATAATCAGGCAGGGAAGGGAACTTTCTAATCTACCACAACCTTAAAGATTGATCCAACCCTAACAAGCTACCCTTCAAGCCTCTCGATAAGAATAACAATATTGACACAACTAGAAACTCAACCACTTCACTATCAAAGAAAAAAAAAATTCAACCACTTCACTATACATATGTATGAAGCTTTAGCCTTAAATTTTAGATCAGAAATCACAAAGTACCAGTGCAGATCATGGCAAAACACCTCCCCAACTTCGCTTATGCTGCTTCACATTCACTGCAATTTATAAATCCAAGTCCCTATCCCACAAGCCAACTAAAAGCCCAACTGGGCCATACCATACCAAAGCTTCAATTTAGCAACAAAAAATAAAACCATGTTCATCAAATCCAGATCAAAATTTCATCTCTTTTTGTTCAAATCCCCTCCACAAAACATCAAAGAAACCAACTTCATCCAGTATAACATGTTCAGCTAAAAACAAGAGCTCACAGATCTGACCAACATGTTGCATATATTAATATTATCATAAAAAAAAAGATCCAATCTTTCAAGTTTCCAAATGAATCTACAAGCAAACAACATCACTATTTACACAGATTTATAATATTCATCAAACACCAAATCGATGCTACCGGTCTCGGCTAATTCCAGGGATCGACGACAACAGCCGCAGCACATCTTCCTGCTGCTCGATGTACCTTCTTCTCAAATAACCCTCGATGATATCCATCACGGACACAAATCGCTTCATCTCCTCTAAACGCCGGCTCAGCTCCGCCTCCCGAGCCCTCGCTCGAGCCAGTCGCGCCTGCGTCTCCGCTAATCTTAGCCTTAGAGTCAGCACCCCGATCGACTCGGCTCCCGGTTCGCGTCGAGTCGATGAGCGCTTTGGCTCCTCGTCCGATTGCCGATGACCGTAGCACATAGCGTTTGGTGTGACGTCACGTTAGAGAGATTGAAATCGTAGATAATTCAACATACCGCAGTTCACACAACTACACTACACGCTCCAGATTTTATAAAACGCAACCGTTTTCATTCTTAGGGTTTTAAGACGCTGTCGTTTGGAACCAATAAGAAACGCAACTGAGTAACACCTTATGTTTGAATAAAACAGATTATATGTCGTTGAGTTTATAGATGTAGACATTGGCCCCGTAAATGTAGAAAGGTTTATATATTGGGTTGAGCTCCGGTGAGAATTGGGTTTATGGTGAGAAATGAGAATATATCTCAACCGTCTGTCTTGATTCATCTATGGTCAATATTAATCACGCTTAAATTTGAATTTGTTTAAAAAGTCAAGCTAAGATATGGATTAAGGGCAAATCAGTCCAATTAAAAATCGAGTTAATAACATAAAGGAAAAAGTACATAATGGTGCCCCAAACTAGTCATTTTCCAATTGGAGGTCCAAACTATCAAATTTTCCAATCAAGGGCAAAATAAAAAATAATTTGACCAATTTTCGAACACCGAGCACCGTAGCTTCACCGTAATTAAATTGCAAACTCGATCATGTGAACCTCGTTGAAAATAACTCGATGATCGCAACATAAACTCTTAACGTGTTGAATCGATCTTTCTTCTTTAAACACCAATAGACTTTTTATTGAGTCGTTATTAACAGGATTCATATGATTGAGTTTGCAATTTAATCACAGTGAATCTACGGTGCTCGGTGTTCGAAAATTGATCAAATTATTTTTTATTTTGCCCTTGATTGGAAAATTTGATAGTTTGGACCTTCAATTGGAAAATGACGGTAGTTCAGGGCACCAATTTGTACTTTTCCCTAACATAAATTGGTCTACTCCAAAAGTCCCATCATTACCACTCCCAACACCATCCTCTTCCGCACCAACCACAATCACCAGCAACAGCATCAATATCAATATCTGCAGCAGGCAGCAGCAGTATCAGGTTCCAAATCCTGCAGTTGCAGCCCTAGGACCGATCGCCTTCCACCCTAACAACACCGGCCAGGACCTCAATTGGTCTCGACTACCCCCGAATTTCTATCTTCACGGATTCAATCAACCTCAATGGTCTCCGATTGTGGCTAATTCGACGGGCTTTCTTGGTGACGGAGCAGTGGAGGTTAGGGTTTCGGAGTATTCTCCGATTTGTGAAGAAGGAGAAGAGATTGATGAGAATGAGGATACCGATTCACTAATGCGGGGTCAGCTTCAGTGGATTGTCTTATGTTTTCAAAGGACAAATATTTGATTATTCGATCGTTAGGCCTCAGATCATTATGTCTAAGATATAATCATTGTAACGGCAGACAATTAAAGCTCCGAGCAAATCAGAGCAGAGACTACTATAGAGACTATTCGACTTGGTTCAGGGAACTGAGCTCAAGTGTCAAACACAAAAATGGTGTGAAATTGCCCAACATGAGTTGTGTGGAAACTGTAGAGTCAGCATTGGTCGTTGAGGAAAGAAATAACAAAATGCAAGTTGAAAGCAAATTTAACAAAATGATGATAAAATTTGTAGTACTAAAGCCAAAATTCGTAGAAAATTTTGTTTGTAATTGCTACGCATTTTAGTCGCAAAGCACAAAAATATGACTGCTACGAATTTTGTTTGTAATTGCTACGCATTTTAGTCGTTAAGCACCAAAACATGAGTGCTACGAATTTTGTGTAATCGCTACGCATTTTAGTCGTTAAGCACCAAAATATGACTGCTACGAATTTTGTTTAATTGCTACGCATTTTAGTCGCAAAGCACAAAAATATGACTGCTACGAATTTTGTTTGTAATTGCTATGCATTTTAGTCGTTAAGCACCAAAACATGAGTGCTACAAATTTTGTGTAATCGCTACGCATTTTAGTCGTAAAGCACCAAAATATGACTGCTACAAATTTTGTTTGTAACTGCTACGCATTTTAGTCGTAAGCACCAAATCATGAGTGCTACGAATTTTGTTTGTAATTGCTACGCATTTTAGTCGTTAAGCACCAAAATATGACTGCTACGAATTTTGTTTATAATTTCTACGCATTTTAGTCGTTAAACTCCAAAACATGACTGCTACGAATTTTGTTTGTAATTGCTACGCATTTAGTCGTTAAGCAGCAAAACATGACTGCTACGAATTTTGTTTGTAGTTGCTACGCATTTTAGTCGTTAAGCTCCAAAACATGACTGCTACGAATTTTGTTTGTAAATGCTACGCATTTTAGTCGTTAAGTACCAAAAAATGACTGCTACGAATTTTGTTTGTAGTTGCTACGCATTATAATTCGTAGCAACTACATCAAACAGCGTATCATACTATTTGTAGTAAAGATATCAAAATTCGTAGCTTTTCAAGAAAAAAGTTTTATAACAAATTTCAGTTTAACTTGAACAAAAAGGGTACATCTTTTATTGATCAATGCATCAAACTGAGCCTAATGGCCTGTTGCAAAAAGATACCGGGAATACGGAAATCGCAAAGCACTTAAATAATGGGGCACAGCTGCAAATGTATCCACATCAAGCTTGGCAAGAGCATCAACATCAGTTTGGGAGGAATTGCTACTCCTTGCTTTCAAGTACTTACCGTTACCAATAGCACCTCCTGCTGAACCGGACCCTGTCGTTCCGATCTTGTCCTAGTGCCTGGATTGCTGTACCAAGATCCGATCTTGTCTTGAAACCAAGTAGCAGAGATTCAGAGACATCTTTGAGATGACTCGGATAGATGATAGGAAAAAGGTACAGTTATACTCGTGCATCTTTAGAAAATAAATGAAATAAACCTTTTCCTCGTCCTGAGCTTCCTTGTCTTTTTTCTCCTCTTCGCCTTCTTCATCGGGTTCCGCATAAGGATTGACAAAAACTGCCACCATGTTTATCTTAATCTCTTCCTGACAGACGAACAAAATAAAACAGAAGAATTTATGGGCGTATCGCATACAACGTTTTTCATCAAATCTCCATGAATGGGTGTCTTGCTGCTGATATCCCGTAGACAAACCATCCAATAAACACGCAGCAATTCATGGCTGATCGAATAAATAATCACAGTCTATCTCTTCCAATCCCTCCCAGTTCATGATCATTGTTCGCTTGTCCATCTTGGCCGCTGACAAATCGCAAATCAGAATCAACCACCAGCTACGACAGCAAATTGAATTTTTAAAGGCAGAACATATTTAGATTTAAATAAATATGAATTATCTGAATTATTAGATCAAATATCTAATGATTGTAATTAATTCACATTTCTCATCAAATAAGACACTTCAACTATATATTTCGAGGGAGGCAAAGAGATTAGCTAAGTGGAAGGGCGTCCCCTGGGCCCAAAATGGTCATGGTTCAAGTCCTCACCAGTTCAAATTGAACAGATACTAACTTTAACCCACTAACCCCATAAAAAAAAAACTATATATTTCGAGGGACGACAACGACCGCGGATCCGTTATCGATTTCTTGGAATTAATAAACCCTAAATCGACGACCGCTCAGCTGACGTCAGCACTTTACTTGGCAAATAGTTGAAGCCGTGTCGCCCTACATACGTCTGATTACATATGGAAGAACGATCCCCGTTGACTCCGTCGGTATCGTCGAGTCCGAGCTGTATTCTCTCTTCTCAGGTTCCGAATCTTCTTGTTGATGATGCGATATTGATCAGTTTATGAAAGACATGTATGGGAAAATCTCGAGGATGATGTTGAAGATGACTCCTCTTCATGTATTGATTTTGGTAAACAAGCTTCCACAGTATATGATCTAATTAGTTGTCATATGCATTAGGCAGACTAGTTTTGGTACTTTGGAATCCCATATTCCACATAATCATAACAGTATTTGTAGTTAGCGTTTATCACAGCATGTTTGCAACATCTTTATTTATTCAAGTGGAATGTGTGACCAACACAACTGCGGATATGCATTGGGTTCTTGTTAATTTTTGCCAAAGTCTTCAGCAAGGCCATATAATAATATTAATTTGTGGCTCTATCCTCTATTGCAATAAATCAGATCAATCATTAAATTGGGTCAGCTAACAGACAAATGTAGGTGCAAGCTTTATCCCATTTTGTGCCATCCAAGGATCAAGATTAGTCATCCTTTTAAATCCACTTATACAAAGTCGCACCTAACATATATACACAAAGGAAAAGAACATCAGATACTAGCAATGGAACCAGCCATGATCCCTGAAGTAGCTTTGACGTCCTCAGTCCGGATGCCCCTCATCGGATTGGGCACCAGCTCATCTCCACCAGCCGACCCCAAGGATGTCCGAGGAGCCGTCCTTGACGCGATCAAGGCAGGCTATCGACACTTTGACACTGCCTATGTGTACAATTCAGAGCAGCCGTTGGGTGAAGCAATTGCTGAAGCTGTGGAAGCTGGACTCATCAAGTCTCGGCAAGAATTGTTCATTACTTCCAAGCTCTGGCCTACCTCAGCCGAGGCTCACCTTGTCCTTCCTGCCATCAGAACCAGCCTCAGGTATGGATCACTGCCCTCGTCACCAATGAATAGAAACCTTATTTCAATATGTTGACAGTTGTGGTGTTTGACAGGAATTTGAAGCTGAACTACCTGGATCTGTATCTCATCCATATGCCGCTGAGGCTGAGCCCGGGCGAGCAAGTCATGGCACTAGAAGACCAAACTGCATATCCCTTGGATATCAAGGCAGTCTGGGAGGCAATGGAGGAGTGTCAAAAGATGGGTCTTGCCAAGGTCATTGGTGTTAGCAATTTCTCATGTAAGAAGCTCACAGAGCTACTGTCCTCTGCAACCATTCCTCCTGCCGTCAACCAAGTAAGTTCATCAATTGTTTGACATCATCTATCATCAATTCATTTCATGTATCAAGAAATTGAAACTCTGAGATGAATCTTATCAAGGTAGAAATGAATCCACTTTGGCACCAGAAGCCTCTAATCGAGTTCTGCAAGCTGAAAGGCATTCACATCACTGCCTACTCTCCCCTCGGTGCTTCCGGTACCAGCTGGGGCGACGGCAGAGTCTTGGAGAATGAAACTCTACAAGCAATTGCCAAAGCCAGAGGCAAATCTGTCGCCCAGGTTTCGGTTCATACTCATGTAGTCATGTGCCTCTTCAGATATTTTAAATTGGGTGTGCAAATGAATGGTGGAGTAGTAAAAATCTTATGTTGAATTCTAATAACCAAATTTACAAGTTCATACTTTTGGGATTAGAAAACTGAATTAGATTTTTAGCTAAGCAAGTTTTTTTTCACGAAGTTTCTTTCGACATTGACATAACTCTTGTCCCTTGTCTGCATAGGTGTCATTGAGGTGGTTGTACGAGCAGGGAGTCAGCATGGTAGCCAAAAGCTTCAACAAGGAGAGAATGAGCTCCAACCTTGACATATTCAATTGGTCGTTAACAGAAGAAGATACCAGCAAAATAGATCACCTCCCCCAGCGCAAAGGCATTCTCTTCGCTAGAACCTTTGGTCATCATTCCATTGCTATAGAGCTGGATACAGAGGTCTAAACAAAAAATCAACTACCATCTCATTTCCATACAACTCCGAGTCCGGCTGGAGCTGGTATGTTTTAAGTTGGAATAAATATGATATTGAAGTTAGACCAATTTATTAGTTTCACATTGAATTTTTTGCAAATTCAATTAAAATATATACTTTATATCTTTTGAGTCGTTTAATAAAATTTAAAAAATTGGTCCATTGGGCCTAACAAAATGGGCCGAGTTTTGGAAAGCCCAAATGGATGTTTGGCCAATGATCTTGAGGCAACTAAACGGAGAGCCAAACATGCCAGTACGCGTAACGGCTAGTTTCTGAGATTGACATATTTATGAAACAATATTGACAATTAAAATAACCGACTCCTGAGCTGAGCTAGGTTAAAATTGATCGAAATTTAGAGTTTAGAGAATCTCAAAAGCCAGAGAGATCAGATTCTCAGAACCTGAAAACGCTGTTCAACGTTCCGATTTGCTTCTTCATTTTTGAACGGGGAGAAAATATTCGACCGTTGTCCTTGCCTACCTCCATTTTTCTCGTACCGGCACATGTCTGCAGCGATCTTGGTTTGTGATAGTTGATGGTGGCTGGTCGACTTTTCAAATAAGGTTTGTTTGCTCTAGTTTAATTTTTTTTCGTTTCATTTTTAAATTTTTGGAAAAAAAAAATGTTGCTGGTTGGTTGTTTGATTTGAGGTAGGTTTGGTGTTTTCATGACAAATTAGGGTTTTAAAAGGGTAGGGTTAAATGGAATTGGTTGGGCAGGGAAAAGGAATGCTGCAATCTTGGCATTCTGTTAATTGGTGAAATTTTGTTGTTGATCTTTGAGCTAATTAGGGTTTCAATTTGGGGGCTAGATAAAGATTTAGGGTTTTAAATAACTGGATTTTCTGTATATTTTTTTTATTAGAGGATTTTCTGTATGTTGAATTTATAGGATTTGTGATTCGGATGCTGTGTGAAGAATGTTGTGAATTTGTGTGTTGATATTGTGTTGTTGTCGTGGGCAGACATTTGGGGGTGGTTTTGAGTAGATGAGGGGGAGCGCTGACAAGGTGTTGAAGGACTTGGTAGAGGCTAAGTACAGGCTGACACTAGGTTTTGAAGAGCGGATGGATTCGTCATCAGACGAGGAGAGTGAGAAGGGGATGGATCATGAGCAGACAATAAACTCGCTGTTAGTGGAGATCGAAGAGATGAAGCAGCGATTAGAGGAGTCTGAGAAGAAGTGTTTTGCTGTAGAGAAGTTGTTTGAACTGAAGCAGAATGATGATGGTGATTTGAAGCTGGATGAGGAGAACAGGAAAGTGAAGGAGCAGCTGAAATGGAAAATGGAGCAGTTCAAGCATTTGGAAGAAGCTCATGAGAAGCTGAAAGATGAGTTTCAGACGTGTACCAAGGATTGGGATGTTGCAAGGTCTGTGTTGGTGGATGAGGTTTCTACGCTGAAGATAAGTCTCGAATCTCAAACTCGGATGTCAAATGATCTTCAAATGAAATTGGAAATGTGCAGTCAAGCTCTTGCGCATGAGGAGAGCAAGATAAAGACTCTGGAAGCGGAACTTGCAGAGTCGAAAGCGTTCTATGAGAAGTCTTTTGCAGAGTGTCAGGAAGTGAAGTTGGAATTGGAGAATTTGATGTTGCGTAGAGATGAGGAAATAGCTAATTTGAAAAGTTACTTAGCCGTGAAGGAAGCAATGTGTAAAGAATATGTGTACACGTCGCGTAAGATTGAGCAAGAGAATCAGGAGCTGTTGGCATCCATCAAGGAACTGCAGGAAGCTCAGATTCAGGGAGCGAGTTGTGCATCTTCTTCATCTACGCTAGCCAGGGTGAAATCTAAGCTCAAAAATGTTGAACAGAAACACAAAGCCAGAGAAGCTGAGTGGAGCTGTAAGCTAGAGAAGCTAGCTGATGAGTTGAATAGTTGTAGATATGAGCTGGAGATGAAAGATGCAACTATAAAAGAGATAAGCTCGAAATTAGACGACTTGGCGAAGGCTCATATGTACTGTTCTTCGGATCTCAAGATCAAAGATGATCAACTGAGCTTTCAACACACCAAAGCGACAAAAGAATACAGTAACTCTATGCCTGAGCTGGTTGCTAAGGATAGTATCATTTCAGAGCTTACAAAGGAACTGGAAGCGTGCCGTTCTTCGTTAATGCAGATGAGGGTTGAAAATGAAGAGACCTCTCATATGCTATTAGCATACCAAGAAGGCTTTGCAGAGCTGCAAATGAAAATGGAGTCAGAGAAGGAAGTTATGGAAAAGCTCAACCAAGAAAGGGAAGAAAGAATATGTAACCTTATGAGTCTTTTAGACGAGGCTAAAAGTGATTTAGCGAGGGTGCAAGGAGAGTTACTAGAGGAGCGTGATAAGTCTGTGGGGAAGTCGGGCTGCCTCAAGTTTAGTGAGGATCAGCGTGTTGATCTGCTAGCAGAGGTAGAAAAACAGCAGTTAATGCTCATGGAAATTTCTGAGAAAGAACGACACTTGACAGAACAAAGTTTGGATATGGAGAATGACTTGAAAGCGCAGTGTGATGCTTTACAAGCAGAGCTTGAGAGGCACCGGGCGATGGTCATGGAAATGTCTGAGAATGAACGGTACTTAAAGGAACAATGCTTGGAGATGGAGTTTGAGTTGAAGAAACAAATGCAAGAAGTTTGTCATGCCCTAGAAAGCGCTCGTATTGAATTGGCAGAGGCAAGCTGTAAGGAGTCTGAAATTGAATTCGAAATGCAAAGTTGGAAAGCCTTAGCTGAGCAGTTACAATATAGCCTTGCAGAATGTCAGCACATGCGGAAACAAGTGGAACATTCTCTTCTTGCAGAAGTTGAGTTCGAGGAAAAGCTTAAACAGGAGATGGACAGTGCTAACCTAATGCTGGAGGAGAAAGAAAGGAATATAAGTGACTTAAAGAAACAGATTGCATCGTTAGGTTTGCAAATCCAGGCCAGACAAGCTGACGCAGAGTTAACATTGGAGGGAAATGGCAGCTTCCTTCACACTGCAAAAGAGAAGGACATAATTTTACAGGATATTCAGAATGAGTTTGAATCTCTCCAGTATGATGTGAGAAAAGAACCAGAATATTCTGCAGACAAAAAATCTGATTTTGTGCCAGAAAAAGAGGACACTATTCACTTCATTCAAGAGAAAAAGCGTAGAATAGAGCATCTTATGGAACGTTTGGACTCCTTAGAAGAAACCTTCAACAACTCATTAAATAGTTTATCTTTAGAGCTAGAGGAGAAAGACACTCAGATAAGTTGGATTCTTGAAGCTTTGGAGAAGATAGCTACTGCTGAAAAACTAGCCAAGCTGGAAATCGAGGAAAAGGAGCAGATGGTCGCAGAACTAGAGGAAGAAATTCACGATATAGAGCAGAAACTCGAGTCACGGGAGGTGTCATTCTGCCAAATGGAAAAACAAGCACTTGACATTAAAGATGTGCTAGAAGCAAAGCAGATGGAAATGATAAAACTGACATCTCAAATGAAGAAAAAATTGAATGACTCGGATGCCTTGATCAATGAGTTACGCAGCGAGAAGATGGCTTTGTATCAAGACGTGATGAAGCTGTCGACAGAAAGAGAGAATTTGATGGACTACATTGGAGGGGTGTGTAACCGAATAAATGAATTCTCTAATGAAGACATGCAGCTGATGGGTATGCTAGGTAACATGATGCATAATTTCGACGATGAGAATCCCCAATTGGACTTGACAGGAAAGGAAGATAACTTCAACCACCTAAAAGAGAACCTGAACAGTAACATTTCTCCAACCATCAAGAAGTTTGAAGCCCTCCCTAACGAAAGGTCCCCTTTTCGAGAGATCAACGCACAGCTTCATCTTGGAGCATCAAGTCAGTAAACATTCAACTAACTTTTCTGAAGTCTAGAGGAACTTTTTTTCTTCTTATTAGTTCTCATGACCTTTTTCTGAATTAGTTGTGTATGCACAAACAAGGCCTTTGTACATTTGCTGATGTTCAGGTGCATACTCATTTTTTAAATACGTCTACGTCCACGGGTGTTCCGTCACTGACTATCATGTATTCGCCTTTTAGTAGAATCGGCAACTTTGTCTGTTTAATTTTTGTCAATGGAACAATGTTGAAGTGATTCCTGCTGTCTTTTGATGTCTTGCATTTGAATCTCGTTAACATGTCACACTTGTAAAGGATATGCCATTCTTTTGGCAAGCTACCTTTCATCAAGACATTTTGTTCAAAAAGACTTCCCAATAAAAGCCGCTCTTGAAATGAACGGTTTGTCACGAAAATAAGAAGCCAAACTCAACCTTAAACATATGGTTTTTAGGCTGCTCGAAGAACAAGCAATACATTGAAAACAAGTCATCTGAAATGAAAGGAAAATTCTCGAAAAAAGAAAATGGTTTTCACCTGTGGAAATGTTACACAATCAAGACATGGACTTTTTGTGTAATATTAAGAAGAGGTATTTGGATCAGTTGATGGTGGAATTTGACAGAACCTCAGTCTACAGTCTGCGCCATTTGAAGTGTATCCATAGAGACATCGATGCCAGATTTCTCACTAGCCACTTTTTGCAGTGCGCCAGACTTGGATATAAGTTTATGCCTCAGTGAGAATATAATCATATTTACCTTTGATCACCTTCAAGCACCTTATGGCAGATTGGATATCCATTCTATCTCTCAAGGATTCTGCTGAGCATGATATTCCAACTTCAACAAATCATTATTGAACAGATCATCGAAGACTCATATCATTATTGAACAGATCATCAGAAGGCCTTTTTCCGGTAATCAACTCGAGCAAGAGGATTCCATAGCTGTATATATCCCCTTGTGGTGAAATTGCTGCACCCATTCCATACTCTGTCAGGCATCGAAACGTTAGTGTTATCACCACAATGTTACAAAAGAAAAAGACACTGCTTGCTTCTGCAAGTAAAAAAGTATTTACCTGGGGCAACGTAACCGATAGATCCCTTAATGGAAGTAGACAAGGATTCACCTCCGCTAAAATTCTCAGTGACACCACAAAGTAGCTTAGCTAATCCAAAGTCACCAACATGAGCAACCATATCTTCGTCGAGAAGAATATTTCTGGGCTTAAGATCACAATGAACAATTGGCGTCTGACAACCATTATGAAGATAATCTAAAGCACAGCCTACGTCTATACCAATTTCCAGCCTACTCGCGAGAGTCAAGACTATTGTCTCTCGCTGCTTGTCACTAAAATGCAGCCAGTCATCAAGGTTTCCATTTGACATGAAGTTCAACACTAAAGCCTTGAAATCATTTCCTTTGTGGTCTAAACTTGAACAAGATGTTATGATCCTTAGCAGATTCCTGTGTCTGATACTTTTTAGTACTTCGCATTCAGCTTTGAAACTTTTTGCAGCACCATGCTTTGACAAATTTAGTACACCTTTACAGCAATCGATTTTCGGTCATCTTCATCCAGGATGCCTCGAAAGACTTCCCCAAAACCTCCTCTGCCAATCAAGTTAGATTCTGATGTGGCTCTGAAAAGTTCTGCATAAGTGACTCGCTGATATTCTTTACCTAAGCCGTCTGCATTGTCATTGATATGTTTCCTACGTCTCCGAAAGAATATGATGGATAAGATCAAAAGCAGAGTAAAGGATGTAACTACACTAAGAGTGATGGCAATAACAATTGTTTTAGAAATTGATTTTCCCTTGGTGTGAAATATGCATGGCTGAAGCTTTAGTTCTAAGTTGCGGCTGCAGAGTCCATTGTTACCAATAATTGGAGACTTTAGTAAAATTCTTGAACAACGGAATTTCACCTTCCAGTTGGTTGAATGACAAATTCAAATTCTGAAGGCCTACTAGTCCCGCTAATTCTTTTGGGATCTGTCCAGATAAATTGTTGTTGGAAAGACGGCGGTATGCTTCCTTTAAAGGAGTTATCCGCCGTGATAAGAAATTCCAAACCTAATGATTCACCAAGTTGAGCTGGAATTTCTCCCGAAAAGTTAGTATGAGAAGCATTTAGCATATTCAAATTTATCAACTCTCCAACTAGAGATGGAAATGTACCATGAAAGTAGTTGTGAGACATATCGCAGGATCTGAGATCTCGGAATGAACCAAATATATCATCTAGTAGATTTCCACTGAGGTGATTGCTTGAAATATTAATGACCTGTAATTTTGTAGAATTCCCCAGAGCTGCTGGAATAACACCATTCAAAGAGTTTTTTTGACAGATCCAGTCTAAATAAGTTTGTGAGGTTGTTTATGGAAGACGGGATTCCACCATGCAAATTATTTCCAGCTACAATCAACTGGTGGATGTTTGAAAGCTTTCCAAAAGAGCTGGGGATTTCACCTGTGAGTAAATTATTATTGAAATCAATCCAAGATAAACCAGAAAGCTTTCCTATTCCTTCAGGTAAGGGTCCTGTGACATAGTTTTTACCCATGCCAAAAGTCTGAAGATGAGAAGTAAAATTAACAATGGAGACCGGAAGTAAACCACCAAATCGGTTCTGGCCTAAAACTAACCACTCCAATTTTGTGCAGTTCGTCAGTGAATCAATAAAGTTCAAATCATTTGATTTCTCAAATCCTAGATGGTTACCGGCCAATTGGAGATGTGTTAGGCTGTTGAGCTTTCCCAGATTGTTCTTATTCATTAGAACAGAAAGTTAGCCGGGAGATGTTGGATAGTGAAGAAGGGATCGTTCCAGTGTGTTAGTACCTCAGTGGGTTGATGATGACAACACCACGTTATTTAACTTCTATGTGAAGTGTGCAGGTTCAAGAACGTACGACATCATGTCAGGTACTGGAACCCGCAGAGCGTGGTCAACAAGCTAAGTCAAAGAAGTAGCCGTTGCAATCAGTTCGAGAAGATCGTGGAACAAGTACACACAAAGCGGTTGAGAGCATATCGCGAAGTACTGCAGCTCGTGGAGCTGAAAGATCGAGTCTTCGGTAGTTGCGAGATTTGCGGACTGGAACCCAGGGAGAAAATCTCGGCAACTGAAACCACGTGGAGAACACGACGAGTGGAACCACAACTGATCGTGAGCAAATAATGGGAGATAACCGTTGAAGACCAGAAGCACTTATAAACACATATCAAACCAAAGAGATATGTGCGTCCAAACATTAAGAAATCGGTGCGCGCGAATTACGACATTGTCATCACTTGGAGTTCTGCAAATACTAAAGAGTTAGTGAGTTTGAGAGCTCGGCTGTTATAGCGGTGACGACAAGTCTGGATTGGACAAGCTCAGGTACTGGTACCTTCGGCACGCTTGTTCGGGAACTACAATATCGATCTAGGGTTGGTATTACAGTAAGTAGTTTCCAAATTGTTATCGTAGTAGCTGTAGCTATTGCATGTGTACAGAATAGTTGTATTTTGTACAGTCTACTTATCAATAAAAAGATATTTAGGCAAACTTGAAGTTTTTCCGCTGCACTGTATTACGTTCCAGAACCTGCAGGCTCAAACTAGGTTCCTTACAGTTTCTAGTTTAGTTCTAACACTAATCAGCGATCCTAACATTTGGTATCAAAGCCGAAAGGTTCTAGATCTTGATTAGTTTGCAGGTATGTCAGGTGACTCCCTGTCGAATCCTCCGAAGCTTAAACCCGGCGAGTACGGAACCTGGGTTGTTAAGTTCGAAGCTCACGTGTTAGGCACAGATGGTGAAGTATGGCAAGTAATTGAGCAAGGTCGAAAGATCATTCCGGATCCAAACGATGCAACAAAAGAAAAACCAAGGGCCACATACACAAAGGATGACTTTAAGAGCATTGAGAAAACAGCTAAAGCAATGAAGGTACTTCATGCGGCTTTGGAACCAGGTGACATGCAGAAGGTTTCACACCTCAAATGCCCAAAGGAAATCTGGCTGACACTCAAGAGGATCTATGAGGGATCAGAAGACGTCAAGAAGAACCGAGTTCTTGCTGCTCAGACCGAGTTGTTCAACCTGAGGCAGGACAAGAACGAGACAGTTCATGAGTTTCACTCTCGTTTTCAAGGTTGCGTCTCAAACCTTGCAAACCTTGAAAAGAGATATGAACAGTGGGAGATCAATCACATGTTCCTCCGCGGATTGAGTCCAGAATGGAACGACATTGTGAGGACTATGCAAGCTTTGGCTCACACAAAACAGTTGACCTTGGAAGACCTGGTTGCTAAACTGGATAGCAACATGCTGCTAGATAAGGATCGAGAACCTCAGAAGGTTTCTCGACAGATCGCATTGGGCAGCAAGGGTGAAAAATCGAAGTACTCGAAGGACAAGGAGTCTACTGAAAAAGGAAAGGGAAAGTTCTCTTCAAAATCTGACGAAGAGTTAGCATTACTGACAAGGGCGCTCAGAGTTGCTAAAGAGAGACATTGCGAGGTTCAGGAACCTCGTAGGTTTTCAAAGCACAGTCTGACAAAAAAGGGTGAATGTTTTTACTGCAAGAGGAAAGGACATTACCAGAAGGATTGCCGCAAAAAGAAATTTGATGAGTCTCAGAAGGAGAACAAGCCCAAAGATGATGAGCCTAAGGACAAGAAGGCCATGTGCGCTTGGGGAGGAGCAGACGATTCTGCAGATGACAGTGACCTTGAACTGGAGCTCAAGTATCAGAACTCTGAAAAAGGTGATGTGTGTCTCATGGCTGCAGGAGGATCTTCTGACTCTGAGGTATCTCTTTCTTCTGTGAATTCAGTTTCTTCAAATACTAATTCACGTTCAGGGCTGTTAGATATCATTAGAAAATTGGTTGCTGTAAATGATGAGCTCAAAGACATCATTGCTGAGCAAGACGACAAAGCTGGTAAAATGTTTGAGGAAAATCATCAGCAAGCAATCAGAATTCGGCAATTAGAGAAACAACTTGCCAGTGCTCAGAGACCTACTGCTAAGACACAGGTTCAGGAACCTGTTAAGCAGAAGGTGGTAACTGCTCCCAAGGGAAAGAAGTCCAAACCCGGACTTGGTTATGGTGAGGTGACAATACTGAAGCGACCTCAGAAGGCTGGAGAGCCACGTAGCACTCCTCGACCGAAAGTTGATCTTCATGATGATGCAAGAGTCTATGGTAAGGGATTTCAGATTTGGAACCGGTACACCAAAAATAAGGATTCGAAAGGCATCAACTTCAGTAAACAAAAGAGGAAAGTTGCTGAACGTGAGAAGACAAATTTCAAAGAGGAGAAGATATGTTACCATTGTGGACAGATCGGACACTTGTGGAACAGATGTCCAGGAAGAACCCTTCACAACAAGGTTCAGAGACCTCATCAGACAGGCAGACAAACTTCCCCGAAGAAGGTTCCAAAACCCAGCATTCAGAAGAGGGTTTCAGAACCAAGGAAACCAAATAGAGGGAATCAAGTTCCCATCGCCAACTCCAATAAATTTTTCTGATGTTCATACTAACTGCAATTCATCTAGTTCTAATCATAGACCCAAGGCAGCTAAGCTGGTTTGGGTTCGTAAGAACTAATTTTATTTTTGCAGGAGAAGAGAGGAAAGCATCCATGGATGGTCGACAGTGGGTGCTCAGGGCACATGACCGGAAGTGTGAAATGGTTCTCTTCTCTTCAGCACCATTCCGGAGGTACTGTAACCTTTGCTAACAAGAGCAAATGTAAGGTCTTCGGAAAAGGTATGATCAAATTAAACAGAAAAATTAGTGTGGATAAGGTTAGTTTGGTTCATGGTTTGAAGTATGACTTGCTGAGTGTTCACCAGTTGTGTCTCAAAGGTAAAAACAAAGTTGTTTTTACGGATGATAGTTGTTATGTGAAGTGCATTGCAACAGGTAGAATCCTCCTTAAAGGTTTTGTTGAAGATGGTGTTTATCTCACTGATCTGAGTTTCAATCCGGAGGAGTACCTCTGCTTAGCGTCAAGGACCGGGAACTCTGTGTTGTGGCACCGACGACTAGGTCATGTCAACATGAGGTTGCTGAAGAAGTTGCACAAACTTGAGTTGGTTCGTGGTTTACCCGAGGTATCAGAAGGTCTGGAACATGTGTGTGACGCATGTACAAGAGGAAAACAGACAAGAACCTCATTTCCAGTCAAGAATGTGGTGAGTACTACTCGACCTTTAGAGCTGGTTCATATGGACCTTTGTGGACCCATGAGGACTACAACCAGGGGAGGTAACAAATACGTGTTTGTTTTAGTAGATGATTACTCTAGGTTTACCTGGGTTATTTTCATTGCTAACAAAACTAACGTTTTCTCTGAGTTTGAATATTGGGTAAAGGTTACCGAAAGGAACCACAGTCAGAAATTGGCAGGTATTAGAACCGACCATGGAACTGAGTTTGAGAACTCACAGTTCATCAGCTGGTGTATCAAACATGGAGTGCAGCACAACTTCTCAGCTCCTAGAACCCCTCAGCAAAACGGGGTTGTGGAATGCAAGAATCGCACCTTGCAGGACATGACGCGCACAATGCTTCTAGAAAGTGGTCTTCCTAAGAGCTTTTGGGGAGAAGCCATGAACGCAGCATGTCACATTCTCAATAGAGCTTATCTAAGATCTATTTTGAACAAGACGCCATACGAGCTTCTTAAAGGTAGAAGGCCTAACATAGCACATCTTAGAGTTTTTGGCTGCAGGTGTTACATTCATGATAACGGGAAGAACCAGCTTGGCAAGTTCGACCCAAGGAGTGACGAGGGTGTGTTCGTGGGATATGCCTCAGATAGCAAGGCATACAAGGTCTACAACTAGAAGACTCGGAAAGTGGAAGAGAGTGTGCATGTGGTTTTCGATGAGGGAAACATGGCAGAAAAATCAGTGGAGGTTCCTGACCAACAGGACTCAGATGATGAGATCTTTGTGCTAACTCGTGCTAATCAGATCATTGATGAAGCCGGTGAGGTTGCAGAACCAGAGGTTGATCCAGAGGTTGTAGAACCAGAGAATGTCATAGAGGAACCTGCTCAGAACGCAGATGGCATACTGGACGATGAGTCTGAAGATGACGTTTCAGAACCTGAGGTGGACCAAGAACCTGATGTCGGTCAACATCCAGACGTGGAGAACGACCAGGTTGATCATGACGATGATCAAGTATCAGAAGGTGAAGGAAACCAGGAGGAAATGGGTGATGTCGTACCTTTGACCAGAGCTTAGAGGTCCAGACGACCAAGTACCAGACTTGCAGATTACTATTGTTATGCAGCAGTTCAGGGGGAACGAACCCTCACAGCGTTCGTGTCCCTTGTGGAACCTAGCTCGGTTCAGGAGGCATTGAAGGATCCAGATTGGGTTCAGGCCATGCACGAGGAACTTCACCAGTTTGAGAGAAACAAGGTGTGGAGACTAGTACCTCGGCCAAAGGACAGGAAGATCATTGGAACGAGATGGATCTTCAGGAACAAGAGAGATGAGAAAGGAGCTGTTGTTCGGAACAAGGCTCGGCTGGTAGTCAAAGGGTACAACCAGCAGGAAGGGATCGTCTACGATGAGACCTTCGCACCAGTGGCACGGTTAGAAGCCATTAGACTTCTCATCGCTTACTCAGTTCAGTTTGGCTTCAAGCTACATCAGATGGACGTGAAGACGGCGTTCCTGAATGGAAACCTCAAGGAGGAGGTTTACGTTTCACAGACACCAGGGTTCGAGAACCAGCAACACAGCGCCTGGGTTTATGTACTTGACAAGGCACTTTTTGGTCTTAAGCAGGCACCAAGGGCATGGTACGAGAGATTGTCCGACTTTCTGATAAAGCACGGATATGAGCGTGGAACTGTGGATAAGACGTTGTTTCTACTAAGAACCAAGAATCATCTTCTAGTAGTTCAAGTGTACGTCGACGACATAGTGTTTGGCTCAACCAGTAACACACTAGTAAAGGAGTTCCAGAACCTCATGGAAAACGAATTTGAGATGAGCATGGTAGGAGAACTCTCCTTCTTCTTGGGACTGCAGATCCAGCAAGAAGCTGATGGTACGCAGATACATCAGCAGAAGTACTTGAAAGAAGTTCTTCTGAAGTACGAGTTGAATGGTTCTAAAACCATGAGTACACCTAGCTCCCCAGCCGACTCGCTTTCAAAAGAGATGAACTCACCACCCACCGACCAGACTAAGTACAGGGGCATGATAGGTTCACTTCTGTACCTTACAACTTCTAGACCTGATATTATGTTCAGTGTGTGTCAATGTGCCAGGTATCAAGCTGATCCGAGAGAAGCTCACGTGAAGGCTGTCAAACGGATTATGAGGTATCTGAATGGGACAAAGGACTTAGTGCTGTGGTACCCTAGGGACAAGTCCCTGGTACTGGAAGGCTTCTCGAACGCAGACTATGCGGGAGATCGAGCAGATAGGAAATCGACATCTGGGATGGCTCAATTTCTTGGCTCGTGCTTAGTTTCATGGGGGTCCAGAAAGCAAAACTCGGTAGCTCTCTCAACAACAGAGGCGGAATATGTGGCAGCAGCAGCGTGCTGTGCACAACTTCTGTGGTTACAGAACCAGCTAAGTGATTTCGGTTTAATCTTTGATAATATTCCTATTTACTGTGACAACACAAGTGCAATTAGCGTAGCTAAGAATCCGGTACATCATAGTAAAATGAAACACATTGAAATTAGACATCACTTTATTAGGGATTGTGTCGAAAAGGGCTTAGTCTCTATTGAGTTTTGTAGGACCGAGGACCAAGTAGCGGACATCTTCACCAAGGCCTTACACAGAGAGCCTTTTGAGAGGCTGAGGATAGCGCTTGGCCTGATCTCTACTAAATGAGGTACTCTTAACCTTTTTCTCAATGATTGGTTAGAATAAGGTTCCTGATCCTCCATTGTTGCCTAAAGTATTGGAACGTCACTGAAGTCTTTGTGTGATAACATGCTAGCATACTTTTACTTCTCAATTAAAGGTTGTGTGTTCTCTGCTTGTGCTTGGGATCTTTCATTCTTAAGCCTTTTCTACCTTCCGGATTTTGCACCCCACTAAACCCCATGAAGGAAGAGTACACAGCCACCTTAGCTCACACCTTGTCGAGGACGTCCAATGACCCTTTGTTAATGCTGGACTACTGCGACTAAAGGTAAATATATCTTGTGTGATTATATTGAGTGTTTCGTTGTGATGTTTGCAAATCTAATGACCCTTACGGTTAAGCCGATCCATCACAACACCCCTTGAGAAGGTTATGGCATGGTATTGGTACTGCATTCACTCAGTTTGGTTCCAGAACTAGTTCAGATATTGGGCTCAGATATGACCTGGAGTAAAGATCTTTAATTTGAAAATTGAAAGACTTGACACGTGGAAGACGAGAAGTTTTCGTGATAATGATGAGTGTGTGAATCTGGGAAAAAACCCTAGCTTTCAAATCAGAGTTTTAGTACTCACTACTCATCAGTTCAACCTCAGCGTTCTCACAATTGGATGATGTTGAAATCATTGGAGGAGATGAGAGTCCAGAACCATTGAGCAGGACCTCAAACAAAAAAGAAAGCTTCAGTGGTGAAGAGGAGGGAGCAACCACCTCGATCCGGAAAGAAGCAGAGGACTTCTTCAAAGAAAGGAAAGAAGGTGAAGGTTCCTGAACCTCCTGTTACTGCGACGGTTGAGAAACCCAAGATCGTTATAGATGAGTTTTGCATTGATGAGGAGTTTTTAGTGGTCAATCAGCTTGAAGAAGTGTATGACCTGGTAAAGTTCCAGAAGAGGATGATACTATGGAAGTCAGACTTGAGACTACCATGGATATCGATGCCAGACTCAATAAGCGTGAGAAAGGTGTTGCTGAGATCAAAGAGATGTTGGCAGATCTAAAATCTGAAGTTGGGAAGATAGCCACAAGTCAGTGGATAATTGAAGAAGAAGTCAGTGGACTTAAGAAGATTATTGAGGCAGGGATTGCTGATCTGAAGAGCAGGATGTCGGGAACAGGTTCCAGAACCTGATTGCGAGAATGCAAGTACCAGCACCGGCCATCTCCTTGCCCTATCCTTCAATCCCAACCACATCATATCCCCTCCTTGAACTATGATCTCTGTTTTGATTCTGATCCATGCACTGCATTGAACACTGCTTTTAATTCTGAAGTTCTAGTTACTTACATGATTATTTGCATGCTGACCTTTGCTGACTAACCTTACTTATGCTAACATTATTGGATTATCTAACCCTATTTGATGATGCCAAAAGGGGGAAAGTGTTAGTAGCAACCCATTGAGGGGGAATTGGTCAGGTATCTGTTCCTCGACCTCGAGAAAGTCTTTCTGCTGTTTGACTGAGGGGGAACGTAGCAGCCGGGTTCTGAAACTTCCAATTGACTTTGAAGCTTTCGCTCAGGGTGTTTGTCATCATCAAAGGGGGAAATTGTTAGTACCTCAGTGGGTTGATGATGACAACACCACGTTATTTAACTTCTATGTGAAGTGTGCAGGTTCAAGAACGTACGACATCATGTCAGGTACTGGAACCCGCAGAGCGTGGTCAACAAGCTAAGTCAAAGAAGTAGCCGTTGCAATCAGTTCGAGAAGATCGTGGAACAAGTACACACAAAGCGGTTGAGAGCATATCGCGAAGTACTGCAGCTCGTGGAGCTGAAAGATCGAGTCTTCGGTAGTTGCGAGATTTGCGGACTGGAACCCAGGGAGAAAATCTCGGCAACTGAAACCACGTGGAGAACACGACGAGTGGAACCACAACTGATCGTGAGCAAATAATGGGAGATAACCGTTGAAGACCAGAAGCACTTATAAACACATATCAAACCAAAGAGATATGTGCGTCCAAACATTAAGAAATCGGTGCGCGCGAATTACGACATTGTCATCACTTGGAGTTCTGCAAATACTAAAGAGTTAGTGAGTTTGAGAGCTCGGCTGTTATAGCGGTGACGACAAGTCTGGATTGGACAAGCTCAGGTACTGGTACCTTCGGCACGCTTGTTCGGGAACTACAATATCGATCTAGGGTTGGTATTACAGTAAGTAGTTTCCAAATTGTTATCGTAGTAGCTGTAGCTATTGCATGTGTACAGAATAGTTGTATTTTGTACAGTCTACTTATCAATAAAAAGATATTTAGGCAAACTTGAAGTTTTTCCGCTGCACTGTATTACGTTCCAGAACCTGCAGGCTCAAACTAGGTTTCTTACAGTTTCTAGTTTAGTTCTAACACTAATCAGCGATCTTAACACAGTGAAATTGTTATCTGCAAGGCTTAAAAAAGTTAGTTTTGCAAGCGCAATGCCCATGTCTCGCGCTAATATTCCCGTGAAATGGTTGCTGATTATCTCCAATGCGTCCAAAGAGGAGAGATTATACAGTGGAGAGATCATACCAGAAAAGTAATTTGTCGAAAGTGAGAGGACAGTCAGTTTTGACAGCCCATATCATGTAGAGAATCTCGTATTTCTCCATGAAAATGATTATGCCCGAGATGAAGAAATCTCAAAGATGAGAAGTTCCGAAAAAATGTTGGCATCATTCCCACAAGATTGTTTCGATCGACACGAAAGAGCTCAATCTTCAACAGAGAGCCAAACTGAAATGGGATCCGTTCTGTAAAATTATTGCTAGAAAGGTGTACCGATATAAGATTTGAGCAATTACTTAGCTCGACTGGGATCACGCCCTGGAAGGAATTTCCATCCAAATATAGATACTGAAGCCTCCGTAGTTGGCCTATGTCTTGAGGTATTTTTCCATGCAGCGTGTTGTTAGTGAGATCTAGCCTTTTCAAAAAAGTAAGATTTCCTATCGAAGGAGACAGAATTCCATCCAGCTTCTGTTTGACCAGCTCTATAGCAGTGATTTTTTTGTGTCGCTTCCGACATGTCACGCCTTGCCACTGACAGAAATGCAGAGAAGCGTTCCATGAATTCAGAGCACTGCCATCTGGTGGAGTGCCACCAGCTATAAACCCATCTCTTAAAACCAGCAATGCCATTTCGTCTTGCTCATGATTCTCTTTTGAGGAAAAGGAAGAAGCTGAGCACGCCACTGAAATGGCGGAAAGGATGATGTAAAGGTACATACAGCACCAACTTCTTCTTCTCATGTTTAATGTATGCATATCAGTACTACTTTATGTGCACACCACCAGACACCATAAGTTGTTTAAGTACTCAACTTTCTTGGCTTCATTAACTCAAGCCTGTTAAGCAGCTACAACTCAATAGCAAAACGGTTGAGATATAATTCAAATTGGTGAACTTGACTAAACTTTTGGGGTAGCTCCCGTCTTTTATTCTGTTGAAACTAATATTCCTCTGGGAATCAAGTTGTGTGGCTCCTTAATCAGGTTGCAATTGAAGTTGGACCCTCGAGCGAATAATAATGGTGGAGAAAGGAGAAAGTGCCGTTAGTGAGCGTCACGTGAGGGAAGTTCGTGATATGCATTATAACGCTGTGGTTTTACCTATCTTAACCTTAAATTAAAAACGAAATCAAAACAGCGTCGTTTCGGGGGCTGGCAGCATTTAGCTGCGTAGCACCCGTTTTGAATCCTATAATCTAGACGGCAAAGAAAAGAAAGAAAAAACAAAATCAATTTAAGGACAAATCAGACTCCCCATCCCAAAAAGGCAAACATCTTCCACCTCGTGTTCTACCTGTTCACTGAAATTCAACACCATAAGTTCACTTTCCTTCCAAAGATAAGCAGCAAGACCACGGCCATTGTCAACTGTCATCAATAGTACATCCCCATCCCTATCAAATCCCACCGGCTTAGCCAGTGTGCTTCCAACTGTAGGAGCTGGCACGTCACGTTTAATATATCTAAACGGGTTATATTTCTGCCCAACCTCTTTTAAAGCCCATGCTTTAAAGTCGCTATGTCTGTGCCTCGGTCGAATAGAACCCGTTGTATAAACATAGTAACAAAAGTGATCCTTTGTACTGACCTAACTTGCAGGGTTGCATGAACTGGCCACAACTATGACTGCTACTAGTCCATCTTCCTCGCATGTTTTGAAACGTCAGCCTCTCCTCAACCAAATTAAACTTCAACAAAATCTGGATTTTGCCGTGTCTATCCATACCGAGCCAGAAAACTTTTCCCCCGATAAACACCGGCTTGGGGTCAAGAGCCACCTTGCACTTGAAACAATGCTTCCAACCAGCTGCTTTAACTGTGCGCCACACATTCGTGCTTAATGTCATCACATTCACTTGGTCATGTTCTGGTATTGAAGGAAACTTATCAATGTAGGTGGAAACCACTATCTTGTAATCTTTTATGATATGATCATAGCCAAAACCAACAAAAGCATACTCGACTTCTTGCTTCGTTACACGATCCAAAGGCCATGCAATCTCTTTATAAGAATTCGTCAGAGGATTCCATACGAACAGAATAGCTCTGTCGTTGCAGTGATAAACCAGACACACTAGCCCGTCGCACGACGATGAAACACCACACCAATGATTCATCGATGATGTTCCATCAATATACTTTTTAAAAGGCAATTCAACCTTCACATTCATAACTCGTGGAACGTCAAATTTTGAATCAACACCACAGTGATACGAATAGCCAGTAGATGTGGACAGAAGCAAAACGTTGGTGTTATTACCCGAATGCATCAGCAGGTATTCCTTAGCAAAAGCCCGACTTTTGATGGTGTTGTTCCATTGTTTTGACAGGCTGTGAAAGCGCATCAGGGTTTTCACAGGAAGGAAGAGCAGGATCCGGTAGATGATATCGTCTGGAGGACAACTTTCCGCCATTGTTATTAATTCTCTCTACGTAGATAAGCCTCTGAATAACACAGCATCGGCTAATATCAGATTACGGTTAAGAAGGTTTGTAAAACCAAAAATTAATATATATATATATGTTCTCACGGTTTTAAAATTTAAATTTAATTATTAACCCAAAATTACTACATTATTTTTTATATATTTCTTAATTGTGAAGTCGTTTCTAATAAATTCTAAATCTCTTGCAAAATTTGTTAAGAGTTACGAATATTCCATGAATATTTGGAAGAGAGATATTCCAAAAATATTCACTAAAAATAGCAAATTGTTCAACAACAAAAATATCAATTTGTTCAAAAATATAGTAAATTATTAAGGGAGATACCATATTTTTTAACAAATTTAACAAACTGTTCCGGAAAAATAATATTCACAGAACATGTCATATGTCAATTTTTTCTAATTGAATGACGAAATATTAGAATAAAAAGGGATTTATACAGTATGCTCCCCGATCCTAGTAAATGTTATATATCTGATAAGAGGAGCTTCATTTTTTCACGCCAATTCATTCCGTTAGGGTAAGGTTGCAAAATTAAAATGACACTACAAACAAAATTTCCCTTACATCCCCCTTAAGTCTGTTGAAAAATTATTAAATTCAAGCAAAACTGAGGGAAACCTCCTTCGCCACTAAAGTGCACCATTCAATTTGTAATTAGGCGAAATTTCGAGGAAAAATTTGGGACAGATTAGAGAAAGAATCATCTCTCATGGTACTTTTCTATGATCAAAAAAATCATGATGGGGGTGCATGATTTTTTTGATCATCTCTCATGATACTTTTCTATGATAAAAAAAACCATTGTGGGAATACTCTAAGAAGATGTGGATGCTTTAAAAAACATGTAGTTTCTAAATGCAAGTCAAATATGGATGCTTTAGGTGGTTACCTAAACATTGTTGGAATCAAATACGGGAAATTTTCGATCACAATTTTCTGTCGAATTTAATTGGCCGTTATACCGCCTTAATTTCCCCTCAATTTTGAGGACCCGATTTGTTTCCCCTTAACTTCCAGATCTAGAAAAATAGGATAAAGACAGTTAACTAGAAAAGTAAGCCATCATCTATACCTTGGTCAAACAACCTAGCCAAACTACATATATATAATCTCAACGTTGATTCATCCTCAAAATAAAATACATTACTGTCAAATTTCGCATGACTAGAACTTTAGTCTCGCTAACTGTTCTAAACTCATCCAGGATAGCAAATTTATTTGGTAAGAAAAGCAGAAAAAAATGCAAACAAGACAGAAGTATAAACGGAAACACTGAAGAACTCAGCACAACCTTACGCTACATCATTTGTAGTGACAACTGAAAATTGAGACTTCAGTTCCACAATTCTAACACGGCTTCTTTGATCCCTTTTAAGCACCTTATAACAGATTGAATGTCCATTCTATCTTTTGAGGACACTGATGTGCATGATATCCCAACTTCCACAAAAGATACCAGGAAGGTATGGCATTGAAGTTTGAATTGTTCTGGATTCCTTTGCGTTGTACTGTTCTCACGTAATTCATTCACCAAACATTGGTCAACAATCTGCTCTATATTATCTGGTATAGCTCTTTCACTGAAGCTCCGAATGCTCATTTCATTATTGAACATGTCATCAGTTGGTCTTTTTCCAGTGATCAACTCGAGCAAAAAGATCCCGTAACTATATATATCCCCTAGTGCTGAAATTGCTCCACCCATTCCATACTCTGACATGCATCAAACATTTAATCATATCACCAATTACAAAAGAACAGTGAAACTGCTTAATGAACTAAAGAAGGAAGCAGTCTTACCTGGGGCAACATAACCAATAGTTCCCTTAATGGCTGTAGACAAGGATTCACCTCCGCTGAGATTCCCAGTATCACCATGAACTAGCTTAGCTAATCCAAAGTCACCAACATGAGCTACCATATCTTCATCAAGAAGAATATTGCTGGGCTTCAGATCACAGTGAACAATCGGTGTTTCACAACAGTTATGAAGATAATCTAAAGCAAAGCCTACGTCAATAGCAATATCCAGTCTCCTTGCGAGAGTCAAAACTCGTGTCTCTTGCTGCCTGCCACTGAAATGCAGCCAATCATCAAGGTTTCCATTTGGCATGAAGTCCAACACTAAAGCCTTGAAATCATTTCCCTTGTGGTCTAAACTTGAACAAGATGTTATAATTCTTAGCAGATTCCTGTGTCGTATACTTCTCAGTACTTTGCACTCAGCTTTGAAACTTTTTGCAGCTCCATGCTTTGACAAATTAAGTACTTTCACAGCAATCAGTTTTCTCTCTTCTCCATCCACATCCAGGATTCCCCGGTAAACTTCCCCAAAACTTCCTACACCAATCAAGTTAGATTCTGCGAAACCATCAGTTGCTTTGACAAGTTCTGCATAAGTGACTCGCTGATAACCTTCAACGAAGCCGTCTACATTGTCTTTCTTGTGTTTTCTACGGCATTGGAAGAATATGAACAAGAGCACAATTAGAGAAACAGATATAACGACGCTTAGAGTGATGGCAATGAGAACTTCTCTAGAAATTTTGTTCCCCCTCCTGTGATGCTTGCATGGCTGAAGCTTTGGTTTTAAATTGCCACCACAAAGACCACTGTTTCCTTTAACTGAGACTTTAGTTAAATTCTTGAACAATGGAACCTCACCTTCTAGTTGATTAAATGACAAATTCAAATTCTTCAGGCCTACTATATAAGATAGTTCCTTCGGAATCTGACCAGATAAGTTGTTGTTCGAAAAATCTAACCATTCCAGACCTTTTAAACTGCCCAAAGACGGTGGTATGCTTCCTTTAAAGGAGTTTTCAGCCATGATAATAAATTCCAAACCCAATGATTCTCCAAGTTGAGCTGGAATTTCCCCGGAGAAGTTATTATAAGAAGCATTTAGACTATTCAAGTTGATCAGCTTCCCAAATACAGATGGAAATGTACCATGGAAATAGTTGTGAGACAGATCGCACAATGTGAGGTCTTGGAATTGATTAAATATGTCATCAGGTAGATTTCCATGAAGAAGATTCCTCGAAACGTCAATGACCAACATACCTCTACAATTCCCGAGGGCTGCTGGAATATTACCACTCAGTGAGTTCATAGATAGATTCATATTAAGTAAGTTCGTGAGGTTGCCAATGGAAGACGGGATTTCACCACCCAAGTTGTTTCCATATAGACTCAATGAGGAGATATTTGCAAGGTTTCCAATGGAGAGCGGGATGGTGCCAGTGAGTAAGTTTCTACCAAAATCAAGCCAAGACAAACCAGACAGTTTCCCAATCCCTTCGGGTGTAGATCCTGTGATGTAGTTTTCGCTCACTGAAAGTAACTGAAGATTTGAAGTAAGATTAGTTATAGAGTGTGGAAGTGGACCACCAAACCTGTTGTCCGCTAAAATCAACCACTGTAGCTTTGTGCAGTTGGTCAGTGAATCAATAAAGCTCAAATCGTTTGACTTCTCACTTCCAAGATTGTTGATGGCCAACTGTAGAATTTCTAGGTTTTCTAGCTTCCCTAGATTGTCCGGAACACGACCAGTAAATTTGTTGTCATTTATTTGAATGGTCGTTAGCCCGGAGATGTTTGATAGTGAAGAAGGAATTGGTCCAGTGAAGTCATTAACTGAAATGCTCAACACAGTTAAATTTGGAAACACAACATCAATGTCCTGCGTCAATGTGCCTGTGAAGTGGTTGTCGGATATCTCCAATGCCTGTAAAGACGAGTGATTGTACAGGGGAGAAATTGTACCAGTAAAGCTATTGGATCGCAGCGACAGGATAGTCAATTTCGATAACCCATGTAGAGAATCTTGAATTTCTCCATTGAAATGATTATAGCCGAGAAACAGCACACTCAAAGATGATAAGTTCCTCAAGAAACTTGGCATCTCTCCCATAAGATTGTTTCGATAGATATAAAATAAATTTACCTTCTTCAGAGAGTCAAACTGAACTGGAATCCGCCCTGTTAGATTATTGCCGGAAAGGTTAATCTCTAGGAGTTTTGAGCAGTTACTTAACTCGATTGGTATTCGACCTTGGAAAGAATTTGCACGCAGATATAGATATTGAAGCCTCCGCAGGTGACCTATTTCTTTAGGTATTTCGCCATGCAACGAGTTGTTAGTGAGATATAGCCCTCTCAAAAAAGTCAGGTTTCCTATAAAAGGAGACATGACTCCATCTAGCTTCTCTTTTTCCAGAATTACGAAAGTAACTCTCTTGTGTCTCTTCCCACATCTTATGCCTTTCCACAGACAGAAATGCAGAGAAGTGTTCCATGACTTTAGAGCACTGCCATTTGGTGGAATGCCACTGCCAATAAACTCATCTCTCATAGCCATCAATGCCGCTCTGTCATTTTCATTCTCTTCTGAGAAAAAGGAAGCTGAGTAGGCAACTGAAATGGCTGAAAGGATGATGAAAAGGTGCATGCAACAACAACTTGAGTTCATGTTTATGTTTACCTGGTATAATTTTGTGGAGTACAAGACCATGAACTCTCATGTGCTTTATAGATTCCTCAAGTGCATAACCTTTTTATCTGCTCTGGGTGCCAATTGTGCTGAGGTGATTCGCTCTTGACTTCATCCCGTGTCTTGGTCTTGGAAATACAAACAAACGATTCAGTCGTCAACTAGGCCCCATGCCAAAATAAATATAATTTCACTAAAAGAGTTGTCTTAGTCTTTTGTGGACTGAACACTGCAGCGAAGTCTAGTCTAGTCTTTGCATGCCCCTCGCTCAGAGTGTCCAACGGGGACTAGTTGAAGTTGGACCTACAAGGAGACTGAAGCTTTGTTGATCGAAAGTCGATGTCGTCTCTACTACAGAGATGTTCAGCACTGGCAATTTGTAAATCCATCAGTACCTGTGCATCCATCGGACCTCTCATCTAAATAAAATCAAAGTCAGACATCAAAAGACATTAGTGTCACCACGGGCACAATCCAAAGATGCTCAATACGCAATTCATTACTAAATCAAAAGACGACACAGGGAGCAACTCATAGTCTTAACTTTTATAAAACTCGTCCAAATGTTCCTTCTAATGTTCTTTATAGCTGGAGATACACAAATATGAAATATACTTTGGAAAAAGTGGTGAAGACATATTGGGCATCATCTTTAAAGTCAAGTCGTATTCCACTAATAGAATGATAGACACAAATTTCCGCAAGAAAGCATAAAAAATCTATAATGCTCCTCACTGCAAGGTAGAAGATACTGTCAGCTTGACTTAACTTGCCTTTGCCCCAAGTCATGTGCAAAAAGACAAAGGGGAAGTCTATATAGGATGCCAAGTCTTTCACTCCATGCTCAGAATGTGATTGAAATCAATACATCCGTCATCCGTAGTTTGGCAACATGTTTATCCCAAAATAACTGAGATTCTGTCGATGTTCAGTACTGTAATCCCCTACAAAGATTACTCAATCCAAAGAAACAAACCACAGTCGAATTATTCATAAATAAGATCAAAATAAAAATACGCTAATCGAAGCAAGTAATGTAGATTTGGATAAGGATTGAAATTCGGACGCGAATGGCAAGATAGTGTAGTGTTGTGTTGTAGTCCACATTTCTCGCTTCGTCGGCCTCGTCTCGTCGCCTTCCGCTATATTCTCTCTCCTCCTCTTCCAGACGCCGCTGATGCTGTAAACTTCGGCCCGCACGACGCCGTTTTGGCCACTGGTAGTGATTTGTATATATCGAATCTTACATAAGCAGATTCTTCTCAAAACAAATTTTTTATTTCTCCGAGATTATTTTGACTTCTTGCATGTTGATGATTGATGCTGGTGAGTACAAGGAGGCTTTGGATCAAGTCGTGAATGATGTTATACCGGACTGAGTATGCTTAATTTTCTGCATAGAGATGCGTTGACTTGAGCAGAGCTTAATACTTGGCTTGGCTCTTTCCATCAAGTTAAACTCAATTTCAGCAACAACAACAAAAAACCAACTCTAAAGACAATTTAGGATGACAATAAACGAACGTATAAATTTCATTGACTATAAATCTGTACGGGTCGAGACCAGTTCAAAGAGTACATATAAAGATATACGGGGGCAAAGCTGATTCTAGACACAGGTTCTCAGACTGGTCGCAATATTTCAGCAACACCTACAGACTATGCATATCCGTGTGAGTGTGACGTGTAAAAATAAGGGACCACTTATTAACTGCACGAATAAATAAGAGGATCGAAGATGAAAGGACTAGAGATGGCACATACAATCAGGAGCTGGATATGTGTAAAGGGACTGTGTTGGTTTCCTTAGCCTGATCTCGCCGTGTCTACCTTTGTGGCCTGATAACACTGCTTGTTGGAAGTCTGACCAGGTTAAGCTTTTGTTGGAGAATAGCTGACCTAGTAAGGCCATGTTTGGCCTTATAGTTTTCTGGTTCTCAAATGTCCGGTGACCCACCTGTGGTATGTCAATTATTCAATCATTGAGCTACCGAAAAAATAATCCATCTTATAAAAGTTAATAACAACTAGAGAAGTTGATGAAGCTAAAACGGACAGAGTTTCTGGTGATGACATACCATAGCATTGTGCATATTCCCAGGGGAAGCGGATATAAAGATGTCACTATGCATGCTGACATAGTAATCCACAGCAGCTAGCAATGACGCTTTCCCTTTAATCAAAGCACGTTCCTCTGATGAGGTGAGACTCTTTTTATCCTCCATAAGTGGAAACAAGTTACGCAGTGCAGAAAGCCTCGCTTCTCCACCATAAACCTGTGCAGATATTTAGAACAAAAAATGTAAGTAAACAGCTACCATAAAATGCTCTGCGCTTGGGAAGTGTTTGAGAAGATAGTGAATCACCTTGTGGGAAGCAAGATATAACCGAGTGTTGCTGTCGAAGCCCAAGGCAGCAAGTAGCAACCCAATCTCTTCTGGAGTCAATGGACACCGTCCTTGGTTCCTTAGCTCCTCATCAGTAAACTGGGAATTGACCACTCTTCCTTGCCATATTGTTTGTCTGTACTTAGCTAAAGCCATTTTTTCTGCCTTGCCACCCCCAAAATCACATGCTGAATGCGCAGCCATATCCTGATTCAAATTAAATTGAGTACAAGGTCATCAGTGACGAGAAAATACAAGAACCCAAACATAGTTGAAGACAACAGAATTTGAAAATGAACCAAATTGGAATGTGTACCATACCAGCCCAAACAACCAATGAGCCAAAAAAAAAAGAGAAAATACAAAGATGATAAATTGGTGCTGCTTGTAAAGAGTGACACCTTATCGAAACGGAGGTGAATAACGACAAACTTCCCAGTCCCTTTTCTATTATCCCGATCAGTGACCTCACGCAGGTAATTAGTACCCTCAGCTTTGTTAGATGGATACCGAAGACGACCAACAATAGCATCACCAAGTGCTCTGATGTGAGGAACAAAAGATAAAGCCCGGAAATTGACTTTGCAACGAAGGCGTTGGATATCTGATGGCAAATTGTTGAAAGCCAGACGGTGGGAGAATGGAGATATTGCAGCAATACCATAACTGAAACATCCGCGAGAACATAACATAAGATCTCTATCAATTCAATACATGTGGATAGATCCATCGAACAGAAGGTCATCAGGAATATCAAAATCATTGAATGGCGTACCTCTCAAATGATAACAGTTGCAAAAATTAGGATGATTAGGACCTACCTTTCCAAAATAGGCGAGACGTTATCAAGATACCAACTAGCCGATGCATGGACAGGGGCTAGTTTTACTCTGGTGGCTCGTATGGCCGTGGCGTAGTATTCCCTCGTGCTCCATGAAAACTCGTAGGGTAACTCTCTTACAATAGATATATCATCCTTCAGCGCGTCTATGAAGTGATTTACGTCAAATATTTCCATGAATGAGCTGCAACGTCACAGTCAAAAAAAGCTTGAAAATAGGTTCTTCTCATGAGATAGGCAGATATACTTTCCTATGGACCATGAAAGGTACCTAGTATCTTTCCATACAGAGTTTATCTCCAGATGCGGAATCACAAGTGTCGCATTCAAGATTTTAGCAACAGCAACAGCATCACAGATCTACATTCAAAATCATTCGTGTAGTGAGTGCTCATCCGAGCTTTGATTGAAACAAAGTACACGTTATGATAAAAAAAATGGCTGTTAACTGAGTAGAACACCCTTGACTAATCCTAGTGTCTGTGGAAGCATAGGTTAACTATAGTATATACTTACACCCATTCTTTGCTGGTTCAGGCCTCCATCTAAGAACACTTGAATGTATCCCTTGGAATTCTCGGGCGACGCTGATTGGCATAAAAATAAAACTAATCATACCTTGGAAGAAGTTAAAATTCCTATGCACAATTGTCTTCCCAGGATTAAACACGATGTGAAAGTCTCAATTGTCTGAGTTTTGTATGTATTTAGTTACTCTAAATCTGATATTAAGATATTAGATTTTGTACCAATCATAAAAAAAATGTATAAGGAAAGTAACGGCAATACAGCCTAGTTATGGTGTAGTCATGCTCATCACTTACGAAGTGGTTTTGTAGATTCAATGCAAGGCCTCCACCCTTGATCGGGCAAAGGAGTCCAGAGGTCCAGCTGTTCGTCATTAGACTACAAGTGAAATCATTCCGCATAATGATTTAGTTTTTCTCAGTATGGAAAAAAAAGAAATAGAGCATAAATAGGGGGAAAAACATTGATGATGACTTGGAACCTGCAATATTTTTCTACTTACATATTCCCTTTGGAGAGCACTATTAAGCAATCGTGAGTGTCTTGGTTTTGGAGCATTCCACTCCTGCGGCAAAATCAGCACATCAGATAACCAAACAAAGATCCATTTCCACAGAAGCAAAGTTCTCATCAAAGTAATCTAATCATAGATATCAAGTTTCGCACAAATACACCAATCATACTTCGACAGAACTAATCAGGAAGTCCGTTCCGAAATTAAACAAAATGACATGTAGTCTCAACTGGGTGATCTTTCAAACTCATCAAATCACATCTGGGAGCCATATCAACTTATTTCACAATAGAAAACCTTGGAAAACATTCGTCACCAACTCCACATTTTTCAATTGTATGTTCAGATTCTTACAACTTCCTTCCAACATTAAAAAATCCCATGCCGGATAGAGTCATAAAATTGATTGACTTACAAGGCCGAAAACAATGTAACATAACAACCAATTAACGCAATCCTCAACTGTCAACTAAACCATCAATCAGTCTCATTTCTTCACAATCAACGACCTCAGACCACCAGTAACTAACTAACAACCTCAATCACAATAAGCACACACGAATTCTTGACTCACCAAATCTCAAATATCATAAAAACTGACAGCAATTAATTCTAACATTACCGAGAAGGCTGAAGATGAAGCGTGACTCAACGGATTAAACATAGATGGAAAAAACACAGGCAGCAAAATAATCAAAAGCCCAGCAAAAGCACCGCCATTGAACCTCCGCCGACCACCACCTCCATTAAGCTTCAACATTTCAGACACTCAATTCCCGGATCTGAAAAAACCCTATTCCCCAATTTCTCAAAACCAGACAACACTTCCTTCACTTCAGTAAGAACAAAACTATATCTAGAGATTCCCAACGGTCAGCCCCAACACCAAAATCTCTTTCCTTTCCACTCAAGCTTTAATCTTTTCCGCAAGTCTATCAGTTAAACACGCAATCGGAAAAAGACAGATGTCCAGCTTGCAGAAAAACCGCGTCGCTTTCCGTGATGCAGTCAATCCTCGTCCTTGTCGGTACCAGCAACAAAGAAGTGGTAAAAAGGGCTTGAACTCCGATCCGAATAGTACGCGATAATTACTCACAAGCCGGTTTGATGATAAGAATGTGATAAAGTTTCAATCTTGCTCAACAGCTCAATTCAGTGGCACACTAGTTGCTTGCTGATGATGCTATCGCTGTCGTTTTAAAGACGATACAGTTGTGAATCGTGATTCTTTGCTTCCTTTTTCTTGCCTCGATCTTTGCTGCACAGCTTGACACCTTTTAGACGAGATATAATCACGCACCACCGACACTCCATCGCTTTATTTCCATCTCTGTCACAACTCACTGCTGCTGTCGTATTTGTTATACTTATTTACTGCTTTGTTTGCTCTTGTTTGTGTATTCTGGAGTTCTTTGTGGAATTTTTTGACCGTTGGGGTAATCCGTAATTGGGTGTTTGGTCGTTGAGGTTAGTTTTGTCACATTGATTGATTTCGAGTGTGTCCGTATTTCTAGGGTTTTTGAGGTCCGAGTCATTGAGACTTTAATATTGATTAGGAATTTGAGATTTGTCTGAATGTGTACTTTAATCTTGTGTTGTTTGGCGTTGGCTACTTTTTTTTTTGTGAAGGAACAAGGCAGTACAGACCAGAACACGACATAAAAATGAAGAAAATACAACAAATACAACCGGGTAACAATAAAACTCAGGAAAACGAGGTAGCGTAATCAGACACAGAGCTAAGTCATCCAGTTAATGTTGCAAAGTCTTCCGAGAAGGTCCCAAATCCATAACGTACCACGATGGTCAAACAAACAGAGCGGCAGAACAACCAACTCCTGATCTCGACTGAAGTCCCAACCACAATTTCTATAAATCAGGCACACCAGGCCAAGAACCGCGGTAAAGTTCTCCAAGAGAAACCGCTATACGAGGTCCGGGCAATCCAGCTAACCTGGATAACCCCACCACATTCCATCATAGGCAAAAAATGCCAACACTAACTACCTATACACAAAATCCCGGGCGAACCTGGCCCCACCAACCACCCGCCAAACGACCACAGCCGCCGACACAACAATTATTCCGCCAGCACGAATGCCAGCGACACCTGAACCACCCGCCAGCACCTGAACCCGTTGGCTACTTGGTGGGGAAGTTGGGGAAAAGTCCAGAATTTAAGTGGATGCTTAAAATTAATTTAAATTGATTGAATTTGTTCATTTGGACGGACGTGATTAAATTTCGTTTTATGGAGAAAAAAATTTAGCGACAAATTATAAATCACTTTTGACGAACTATTTCGTACTTTTGGTTTCTCGGCGACGAATTTGTAATGTCACAATATTTCGTATCAAATACAAAATATTGTTTTACAAATGATTTATGCTTGAGAGCAGAAGTTGTGTTCGTAATCTCAAATGCTCATCTGATTCTACTTTATTGCTTGCTTCGGTCTACTCAGCTTGATGTGCGGGGATGAAGGCGTAGCGCAACGTGTCTTGCGTAGTGAGGGTCTTGATGACTTGATCTCACGTGCGTAGCGGAGTGAGGGTCGCGGGGACGTGGTCTCACGTGTCTGCGTTGCGGTTGGATGCTCTAGCAGATGGCGCTGGGATGCTTGGGCAGACGATGTTTGGTGCGGTGAAGGTGGAGTGCAACGTGTCTTGCGTAGCGAGGGTCTTGATGACTTGATCTCACGTGCGCAGCGAAGTAAGGGTCGCGGGGACTTGGTCTCACGTGCTTGCGCTGCGGTTGGATGTTCTAGCAGACGACGTTTGGTGCAGTGAAGGTGGAGCGCAATGTGTCTTGCGTAGTGAGTGTCTTGATGACTTGATCTCACGTGCGCAACAAAGTGAGGGTCGCGGGGACTTGGTCTCACGTGCCTGCGTTGCGGTTGGATGCTCTAGCAGACGACGTTTGGTGCGGCGAAGGTGGAGCGCAACGTGTCTTGCGTAGTGAGGGTCTTGATGACTTGATCTCACGTGCGCAGCGAAGTGAGGGTCGCGGGGACTTGGTCTCACGTGCCTGCGTTGCGGTTGGATGCTCTAGCAGGCGGCGTTGGGTTGCTTGGGTAGACAGCCCGTTTCCTTTGAGAGCACTCTTCTCTCTGCTTTCTTCTACAATTTCAGAATGTTTTCTTTGTGAAGTGAATGCTCTATTTATAGAGTTCACTAGTGTGCTTGAGATTGGGCCCGTGCTTGGGCTGAGTCTAGCTCATGGACCGGGCTTGTAGCTTTGACCCAAATATCCCTTGTGGGCCAGCCCATTTATACTTTAATAATCTTGATTTGGTCCTAAAACTTTTAGTGTCTACAAATTGCCCCCTCATGATCATGTTGTGCGGCACAATTTGAGTGTCTCAGCGCGACGTGATCGTGAGTGATTGACTTGAGAGTCTTGTGGACGCCGAATTTGTCGTAAGAGCTTCCACGTAATTTTTTTTGAGCCACCGTGTTGTTCTCCAACTTGACGGTTGACTTGAGATTTTTGTGAATGTCGAACTTGTCGTAAGAGCTTCCACGTAATTTTTTTTGAGCCACCATGTTGTTCTCCAACTTGACGGTTGACTTGAGATTTTTTGTGAATGTCAAACTTGTCGTAAAAGCTTCCACGTAATTTTTTTTGAGCCACCATGTTGTTCTCCAACTTGACGGTTGACTTGAGATTTTTTGTGAATGTCGAACTGGAAGGAGCCTAAGCACTGGTGGCTGTTGCTGCCGAAACATGTCAGAGCCGTGAACAGTAACTTCGGGGGGGCGTGAATAGTAATTCTGGGATGAACAGTATTTTGACCGTGAATAGTAATTCTGAGATGAATAGTATTTTGGGCCGTGAACACTGATTTCGGACGATGAACAGTAATTCCGTGCGTGGCGGTTCTGGAATCTTCTAGAATGACTTGCCAACTAAGTTAGCTTGAAGATAAAGCAGAGTCGGTTAGATGAGATTAGGAAATCTTTCCTAAATCTACTTGATTTGATAATCCTTGGGCATAATCTTTAGGAATCGGCCAGCCCTAATCCTCTCTATAAATAGAGCCTCAAGTCAAGAGTTCAAGCCATCCCAAAATCGAGAGCCTCATTCCTCTGATCAGCTCTAAAAAAAACCTAGCCTTCGCTGCTCGATTCCTTATCAACTTGAAATTCGAGCTCAACCTGATCCACGGCGCTCGGCTCCATCTGATTTAATTGCTGCTGATCCTGATCGTCATCACCAACTTCCTTGCTGTAATCATCATCGGCTGGAGTCTCAGGGGTCCAAAAGGGATTTCGAACGTGCTTCTCAATTTCAATCACGTGTAAGGTATTGAAATATATCACTTGGCCGTCGGTCAGTAAAACTGCTATCCAAACGTGACTTTGTGTTCACTTACTTCAATCAATTTCAATCACGTGTAGTAAGGTATTGAAATATGTCACTTGGCCGTGCACTTGTATCAATTTCAATCACGTTTTTTTTTGTAAGAACAACGTGACTACATCTTGTTTTACTGATTTTCTTTTCCTTGTTCATAACCATGCCCCTTTCTCTCTACAGTTGCCGATTTTACTGCTCTGACGTTGATGCGCTGTTGTTGACGGTGCTTTGGCTCGTCGATGAGAGACTAAATCGAAATCCTTCTTTGCGTAAGACTGCTATCCATCGGGGGTAGTTTCACACTTTGAATTCATTGTGTCAAGAAAATAAGCTTTTGAGGATTCTGTCACCAAGACTTACGAGTCTAAGGAGATTGGTTTTTAAGTGAGACCGTTTGTGACTCCTCCAATTTCCTGGGAATTCCTTGCTTGTCTTAATTTCTTCGACATAGTCGTTTCATTTTGTGACGAACTCACGTTGCGATACAAGTCTCTACCAAAAGAAGGCAGGCGCAATGGTGCTCTTCCTGGACTCAGAGGCGAAATGTTGGCGATGACACCTCCATTCTTCATGCGGCCGTTGATGCGTATGTAAAGAGCGTTGCCACACTCCAAGGGTGCTTTTCAAACTAGCAAGAGTTTGGAGAGACATGTAGAAGTAGTGGCGCAGGCAATAGAGGGAGCTGAAGCCAAATTACGAGCTTTGCACGATGAGACAAAGAGCATAAGACACCAGCAAAGCCGACAAGTGGAAGTAATTGTTGCGGTCGAGTCGAACGTTGGTGCACTTCAACAGCAGTTAGATGAATTGAGAACTTTTCGAGCAAGCTCTGACGACTTGGTGCAGGTGAAGCGTGAGTTGGATCAATGCAGGAAAGCCATCCAGGCAGGCATGCATTAGAACCGTCAGACTACTTTGTTATTTTTTTTGAGACTGCACTTGAATTTTGTTTTTTTTTCAAGCTACCTACGTACTCGCAAAGTCACGTGTGTGACACTTCGCAAGATCAAGTCAACGTAGTTCATTTTTTTAGCCGTTCACAGTTTATACTCTTGCGGGCCAGGAGTGTCGATCTGTAGCTTTAGGAGTAGTAGCATTTTAAGAACTTTCCATTGATTGGTTCGACGCGTAATCCTTCTTGATCCACGATCTTGTATGCCCCCGAGGTTGCGTTGACACCAACTTTATCGAAGTAATCCTCCGGAAAGAAGTCTTCTAAGGTAATGGGACTTGGTGGAATCTGCTTCAAAGGATCAATAGGCAGTAATGCAGTATATGTGAGCTCAGACTCCTCTTGAGTCTTTTCTTCCCTTTCGCCTGACGTAGTCTCTTCTTGGTCACCTGGTTCTTCTTTCGGCGGATAGGTTCTGGTTGTGGACTGACTTGCTTCTTTGACCTTCTTCGAGTTATAAGAGTCCATCCTTCATCATCCTCCATGCATTCAACCTCTTTCATGATCCTATACGTTTCGATTCTTTTTGGGTTATAATCGCATCTCAACTTCTTTGATTCAGCTTCAATAGATGGCTTTGATATCCACACTTTTGTTGGCTCAAGGGTGCCAAATTGGACTTGTCGCATGTACCATTCTTGTGGCTTGCAAAGTGAGTCGCAACTAGTCGTCACGGAGGCGTGGTTTGCTTCTATTGTCTCATCTGTGTCGAGCTCGATGCGTCCTTCTTTGACTAATCTCATTATAAGCTCCTTGAGAGTGACACAGTTTTCGATACTGTGACTAACCAATCTATGGTAGCGACAGTATTTGGGATCATTCGTCCTGTTGACTTCATCTGGGCGTTTTGCTTCAGGTAAGTTGATGATGCCTTTTTCCAACAGGACATCGAGCATGCCTGATAGATCAGAGTCAGGGAATGGATACTCCTTAGCTTGTAATTCATTCAGCGTAGGCTTCGTGCGCTTGAAGTCTTTTGAGGTGACTTCTTTCCTCTTCTCCTGCTTTGGTTTTGATGATATCTTCACAGGATCGTCGTTGGTGCTGATGGCCATGGCCTCGTCGATGATCTCCGTTGACGAGGATATGTGATTCCTTCCATGTCCTTTCACGGTGATTTCCATGTCGTGTGCGCGTGTGGCTAACTCTTGAAAATTCCTAGGTTTGATACCTTTAAGGATGTATAGCAAATCCCAGTTCATTCCATCGATGCACATTTCTACAGCTGACGTCTCGCTGATGCGATCTTTACATTCAAGGCACAATGAACGCCAGCGGTTGATATAGTCAACCACATGTTCTTCTTCCCATTGTTTCGTATTCGTTAGTTCACTCATACTGACAACCCTTCTGGTGCTATAGAATCGGTTGAAGAACTCGTCCTCCATCTGACTCCAGCTGTCAATAGACTCTTCCTCCAAGTCAGTGTACCAATCAAAAGCAATGCCCTTTAGAGACCGCACAAATTGTTTGACCAGCAGATCCCCTTCAGTTCCTGCGTTGTTACACGTTTCTACGAAGTGGCCAACATGTTGCTTTAGACTTCCTTTTCCGTCAAACTGTTGGAGTTTGGGGGGCTGATATCCCTGTGGCATGCGCAGACCGTCTATCCTCTTGCTGTAGGGTTTGGCACAGCGTGCACCACCAGAAGAATCTCCACCTAGCTGGCTCTTGACCGCGTTGGCTATCAGCACTTGAAGTTGGTCTTCGTTGCACGCAACACCTCTGTTCCTGTTGGTTTCTACAGGGATCATCTTATTAGCGTCATCATCTTCTACCGTCAGATTGACTTCTTCAACATTTCGTTTCCCGAGCCCAACCACCTCTCTCTGGAGCTCTTCAAGCTTTTTGTTCTTCTCCTGGTTGTCTTTCAGGACTAGCTCAAGCATCTCTCTTAGTTCTTGCATCTGCTCCTCCATGGTCGTGGTGCCTATGGTCATGACAGAAGCTACACAAGGTTTGGGTGTCTCGGCTTATTTTGGCAGAGCCACCTTCGCTTTTGGTGAGGGTGTTCCGTCCGCTTTCACACTTCCCTTGTGTCGTGGGGAGTTGGAGGCAATTACTGCCGTAGCTGCAGCCATGATGGAAGCAACGGTATATGTGCATTCCCTCCTTGGCACTTGAGAAGCTCGTAAGCTTGCAGCAGTGGCATTGACAGCCATCCTCTGAACCATCCCTCTTGTGCAGATGCCGGTTGGTTGAGCAGACGTCTTAGCTTTAGCGTAGGGATGAGAGGTAGAGATTTTCACGTAGGGTTCACCAAAATTTGTAATGTCACAATATTTCGTATCAAATACAAAATATTGTTTTACAAATGATTTATGCTTGAGAGCAGAAGTTGTGTTCGTAATCTCAAATGCTCCTCTGATTCTACTTTATTGCTTGCTTCGGTCTACTCAGCTTGATGTGCGGGGATGAAGGCGTAGCGCAACGTGTCTTGCATAGTGAGGGTCTTGATGACTTGATCTCATGTGCGTAGCGGAGTGAGGGTCGCGGGGACGTGGTCCCACGTGTCTGCGTTGCGGTTGGATGCTCTAGCAGATGGCGCTGGGATGCTTGGGCAGACGATGTTTGGTGCGGTGAAGGTGGAGTGCAACGTGTCTTGCGTAGCGAGGGTCTTGATGACTTGATCTCACGTGCGCAGCGAAGTAAGGGTCGCGGGGACTTGGTCTCACGTGCTTGCGCTGCGGTTGGATGTTCTAGCAGACGACGTTTGGTGCAGTGAAGGTGGAGCGCAATGTGTCTTGCGTAGTGAGTGTCTTGATGACTTGATCTCACGTGCGCAGCAAAGTGAGGGTCGCGGGGACTTGGTCTCACGTGCCTGCGTTGCGGTTGGATGCTCTAGCAGACGACGTTTGGTGCGGCGAAGGTGGAGCGCAACGTGTCTTGCGTAGTGAGGGTCTTGATGACTTGATCTCACGTGCGCAGCGAAGTGAGGGTCGCGGGGACTTGGTCTCACATGCCTGCGTTGCGGTTGGATGCTCTAGCAGGCGGCGTTGGGTTGCTTGGGTAGACAGCCCGTTTCCTTTGAGAGCACTTTTCTCTCTGCTTTCTTCTCCAATTTCAGAATGTTTTCTTTGTGAAGTGAATGCTCTATTTATAGAGTTCACTAGTGGGCTTGAGATTGGGCCCGTGCTTGGGCTGAGTCTAGCTCATGGACCGGGCTTGTAGCTTTTACCCATATATCCCTTGTGGGCCAGCTCATTTATACTTTAATGATCTTGATTTGGTCCTTAAACTTTTAGTGTCTACAGAATTATAACACACTTTTGACGAATTTTACAATTTGCACCAAAAAAATCCTTTCCTATTGATTTAATTTAGGGTAAATTACAAAAATATTGTCCGAACTACCACCTGATTTCAAATTAGGTACCAGACTTTTTCAATTTATTGATTTTTGTATTAATTCGCACATGTTTCAATCCTATTGATCATATGTCGAACCATGATAAAAATAATTAAAACGATAGGACATTTAATTTAGCAATTAAATATAATTTCTAATAAAATGCTGAGTTCTTAAATTGAGTTAGACAATAATGCAAAATAAAGTGCTTAAGCCTTAAAGATGAGTGCGAGGGACTACTTTGACAAGTAAGGAAAAAAGGCGTGAACTTTAGAGTGGATTCGGAGTTTTGGGAGTTGCTTTCTAAGTATAATCACATGGTTAAGGTGATGCCAATCTTGACAAGGTGGAAGAGGAAATGAAGCTGAAAATAGGGTGAAACATGTGAGCTTGAGATCTAAAGTGAGTTTCTTCTTCTTTCAATGGTTGATACTTAAATGGGACGAGAAAAAATGCGTCGAATAAGCTTTAGTTTCAACTTTTAGTTATTAGTGGTTAATTCATTCGATATCTTATGAAGAGTCTTTTTTGATTAAGCTGAGCACTTAGACATGATCGCTAATTACCCAACAAATAAAAAGAGTCATATCTCTCTTTCATATTTTCTTTTATTATCAAAATGTGTTGGTCATGTAGCATACCAATTTGAATAAGCACTAGAGTAGGGGTGAGCGAAAAGACCAAAAAAACCGAATTCGGCCCGAACCGAAAAAAACCCGAACGGGTCGGTTTTTCTCGTACCAAAAACCGAACCGAAAAAAAACCCGAACCGAATGGTTCGGTTCGGTCTCGAGTTTGCTTTATTAAGGAGTTATAAACCCGAACCGAATGGTTCGGTTCGGTTCGGTTCGGTGAAACCCGAATTTTCGGGCTTTGGTCGGTTTTCAATTTTAGAAGGACCGAACCCGAACCGAAACGAATTTTCGGATTTCGGTTCGGTTTTCACAAAAAACCGGCCCGAACCGACCCGAGCCCAGCCCTACACTAGAGCATGGCGCATTCGGATTCGTTTAAGGTTCATAATTAGAAAAAACGATTATTTGATGATCAAAATTTTAATTTGGTCATAAAATAACATCTATTATACTCAAAATGTCATTGGTGGAATGCATGAATTTTGTAGTCATGTCCCATGACTGATGCCATTCGTCTTAACAACTTTTATTCGACAACATTTTTAATCATATGAGTCATCGTTTCTTTATGAACGCAACTGTTAAAATATACTAGCTCGAAAAATCGTACATGAACTTTGAGGCTTATAATAGTTGTTGGAATTGATTTGTCTGATGTACTACTAGTATCGTGTTACATGTTTTTATATAGAATTTCAATAATTATTATTTGTGACACATCCAAATTTAATGTGACAGGTTGGATAAGTACATGCATGATTTGATTACTTGTTTATGGGCGGTTCAATTATACTGGCCACTGGGAATGGGATCCAGTATGTCCTTTTCCGAAATACAGTATAAATGGACTAGCCACCCGACCCACCAAGCCGTCGAACGGGTCAAAATCTGGGCCCATGGAGCCCACTCACCAGTTTACTCGTACGAGATACTTTATTTATTTTTTGAAGTTGTGTCCTATCTCATATCCTAAACCACCGATAAGGTCGACCACGTCGTAATGGGCGACGACTTGTACGACATATTTAAGTTCAGTATAAAAGAGGTCGGCAAAGATATGAAATTCGTAATTAAAGAGGGAGTGTTTTTTTGTTCCAATTGAAAAATTGTTTAGTTGAATTGAACGTGACTATTAAAATTGGAGTGACGAAAGAACATGTTTTAAGGTGTTATGTTATTGACTATAAAAAAAAAAGGTGTTATGTTATTGGATTTTATTGACCGATATATATCGGGCCGGTTTATCGTAGATATAAACTCAGACCTCACTGGTCTTTACAAGGCATCAAACTGCTTCGATAACCCTACTACACCATCATATCTATGCACTGAATAGAGTAGAACGAGAAATCAACTATAACCACCAGAAAAACCCACTGGGACTTGGAGAGATGGAGGAGGAGCACTGCGATATCACCAGAACAACTCAAACTGATCTACTGAAGAAGTAGAACACGGATCTGTCACCAAAACTCGCTAACACACGCTGGAGAAGAAGATCGCCATGAGAGAAGATGACACACGGCTGAGGAGAACGAAACCCTAGCTGCGTGAAACTTGAAATGAATTGCCAAGCTGTATTTCTTTCTCTGAAGAGATGATTATATATCTTCATTTCATCACCGTTGGATCTGAATATGCATCAATGGTTCACATGTCAAGATGTCATGTGGCTGCTGCGTTTTTATTGGTTGAGACAGCCAGCACACTGCTGACTGGACTGGACTGAAAATTGGGCTGATGACAGCCGCTTATAATCCAACAATTTCCACCTTATAAGCTGCCTTCATAGAACACAGCTCCACCAGAGTCTAACTCCACCCAAAACAAGGATATACCAGCTCCACCCAAAAACAGCAGACAATACAATGCAGCTGCAGCAGCACCAAGCTCCAGAAAAACCCATCTTCAAACTTCACAAACCAGTCATTGCATCTTCAGTCTTCAAGCATAATACAACCCAGTGCCTAGTGCTGTTACCGCTCAGTACCTGCAAAACAGATTACTCGACAAGGAGCAAGTCCAAGCAGTGCTTGAACTTGTTATTAGTAACGATTTTTATACAAAAATCTACAGGATTTTCAGCAGTGTCAACTTTCCACAATTTCAAACCATACAACAACCTTTTCAGCAAACAAACATGCTCAAGCAGTTTATCATTCATAAAACATTCAGATTGATGCATATAATTATCTTCATTCAATTCATCATGAAGACGGGCCGTTTTAAACTCTAACTGTTCAAGTTTTAGTTCAAAACATGCAATAAAAGAAAGCATCACTCTCACCGTTTTAAACATAACAACAGTTGCTAATATTTCATGAAAATCTATGCCCTTTTTCAATGTGAAACCTTTAGCTACTAATTTAGCCTTATGCCTAGGTGAATCATGCCCAGATTGCTCTTCTTTTACTATATGCTGCCATTTACACTGAACCAGCTTATTACCCTCAGATTTCTTAACCAAATCCAACGTTTTATTAGTATACAAAGAATTCATTTCATCAAGCATCGTACCATGCCATTTATCCTCATGTTAGCAACTAATAATATTAAGACAAATGCCAGGTTCAGAAACAGCAGATTCATGTGCAGCAATCAAGGCAGAAGATATCACGCAGTTATCAATCACATACAAACCATGCATTTTTATACCAAACAAAATAGGCTTTTTGTTTCTATACACAGTCAATTTCCCACCCTCAGCATCGTATTCACAGCCACAATCATCAAGCATACCAAGAGAAATCAGATTACGTTTCAGATTAGGCACATGTCTAACTTTAGTCAAAATAATAGTGTTTCCAGCAGGCATAGATATTTTAACAGTACCTATCCCTACAACACTGCAAGCATTATTATCACCCATACAAACTGTTTCATGATCAATCTCAGCATATTCAGCAAACAACTCCCTATCGGAACACATGTGATAAGTGCAACCAGAATCAAGAATCCACAAATTATTACATTTAGAAGTACTAACATTCAATACTTCAGCACACTCTCATGTGGCACATCAGCAGAGGCAACGTTAGTTTCTGCAGAATTATTTTTGGGTCTATTAAGCCATATTTTACAATTCTTCTTAATATGACCTAACTCCTCACAGTGAAAACATTTCCAAGATTCATGCGGATTCTTTTGACTCCTATTGTTATCAAATTTAGAGTTATTTGCATGCTGGACAGACTTAGGTTTATTAGACCTATCATGGTATGATTTATGCTTTACATACAGACTAGAGGCAGAATTAGAAGAATTAGACTTGGACATATTCAGTTCAAATTCTCTAGTCCTAAGAGCAGCGCAAAACAACTCATAACTGGGAACAGTGCCAGTATATTGAAACGCATCTTTCACAACTTGGTAACTATTAGGCAACGCATTCATCAATATCATAACCTTACTAACTTCATCAACTTCATGCGGTGTACCAGAAGATAACAAAGTCATTTTCAAGAAATCATCTAGATTATCATCAATAGACTTAGTATCAGACATTTTAAACGCAAACAGTGATGATTTCAAGTAAGGAAGATTCGCAGCAGTTTTATTTGCATATGCAGCATCCAAAGTATTCATAATTTCAAGAGGGGGCTTACACTGACTTACATTCCTGATCACTGAATCAGCAAGATTCAAGATCAGCAGATTGAACGCCTCTTCATTTATCGTCTCCTTTCGTGCTTTCTGTTCAGCACTCCACTTTTCTTCTTTCTCTAGTGCTATACCAATCTTGTGGTGGGACAGCAAGGCTTTGATTTTGAGTTTCCATACTCCAAAATCAGCCTTGCCGTCAAATGCAGTGACCTCCACCCGAGATGTCATTTTCATGCAAGAAAAAACACAAGAAATAGTTAGTAGCAGTTCAACACTCGTTGAACAAAACTTAAACTCAGAACTGAACAAATCCGAGCCGGATCTAAACTAGCTCTTGATACCACTGTAGTGATTTTTACCAATCACACACTCTTACTTTTATGCGGAAACTTATACTCGTTCAGTTCAGTTTTATGCATGCACTGGTTAACAGAAACTAAGTTAAAAGTAAAAGAACAGACACGATCTGTTTAAGGCCCGTGGTTCACCCCACAACAGGGCTAATCCACGTTGAGCCGGCACTAGCTCAGTTTATTATGCTGCCTGATGACGATCGATCCCGCTCGCCCGATAAAGAATGATGAACCTCCGGTTACACTGTCCTCACACACTCAGATCTCTCTACACAACCGAAGTAGAACTAGCCTATTACAACCGCACAACAACCGGGCGATAAACTCAGACCTCACTGGTCTTTACAATGCATCAAACTGCTTGAGCATGTTTGTTTGCTGAAAAGGTTGCTGTATGGTTTGAAATTGTGGAAAGTTGACACTGCTGAAAATCCTACAGATTTTTGTATAAAAATCGTTACTAATAACAAGTTCAAGCACTGCTTGGACTTGCTCCTTGTCAAGTAATCTGTTTTGCAGGTACTGAGCGGTAACGGCACTAGGCACTGGGTTGTATTATGCTTGAAGACTGAAGATGCAATGGCTGGTTTGTGAAGTCTGAAGATGGGTTTTTATGGAGCTTGGTGCTACTGCAGCTGGATTGTATTGTCTGCTATTTTTGGGTGGAGCTGGTATATCCTTGTTTTGGGTGGAGTTGGACTCTGGTGGAGCTGTGTTCTATGAAGTCAGCTTATAAGGTGGAGATTGTTGGATTATAAGCGGCTGTCATCAGCCCAAATTTGCAGCCCAATTTTCAGTCCAGTCCAGTCAGCAGTGTGCTGGCTGTCTCAACCAATAAAAATGCAACAGCCACATGACATCTTGACATGTGAACCATTGATGCATATTCAGATCCAACGGTGATGAAATGAAGATATATAATCATCTCTTCAGAGAAAGAAATACAGCTTGGCAATTCATTTCAAGTTTCACGCAGCTAGGGTTTCATTCTCCTCAGCCGTGTGTCATCTTCTCTCATGGCGATCTTCTTCTCCAGCGTGTGTTAGCGAGTTTTGGTGACAGATCCGTGTTCTACTTCTTCAGTAGATCAGTTTGAGTTGTTCTGGTGATATCGCAGTGCTGCTCCTCCATCTCTCCAAGTCCCAGTGGGTTTCTCTGGTGGTTATAGTTGATTTCTCGTTCTACTCTATTCAGTGCGTAGATATGATGGTGTAGTAGGGTTATCGAAGCAGTTTGATGCCTTGTAAAGACCAGTGAGGTCTGAGTTTATCGCCCGATTGTTGTGCGGTTGTAATAGGCTAGTTCTACTTCGGTTGTGTAGAGAGATCTGAGTGTGTGAGGACAGTGTAACCGGAGGTTCATCATTCTTTATCGGGCGAGCGGGATCGATCGTCATCAGGCAGCATAATAAACCGAGCTAGTGCTGGCTCAACGTGGATTAGCCGTGTTGTGGGGTGAACCACGGGCCTTAAACAGGTCGTGTCTGTTCTTTTACTTTTAACTTTGTTTCTGTTAACCAGTGCATGCATAAAACTGAACTGAACGAGTATAAGTTTCCGCATAAAAGTAAGAGTGTGATTGGTAAAAGTCACTACAAAATCTTTGCAACAAAAAATCCAACTATGATATGGTAAAGAGGATTGGATATGATCAACATTATTGAATGTGGATTCAAATTCAAGACTGCAACATTTATATGAAATGAGGTTGTTGACAGTGACTCTTAAAGGCTTCACTCGTCTCTTTCAAGTTTCCCCATTAATTGCCCATAAGGCTCGTTTATAAACCAATATCTTTTAATATAAATGATTAATAATATGTCAAATAAAAGCTAAAACAAGAGTACTAGTTAATTTTTTTTTCCATAAAAAAAGAGTACAAGTTATTTTATAAAAGAATAATTTGTTGAAGTAAAATTAAGGGATAATTATAAAGTATAATTATATATTGATTAAAATGAATTAGTAATTACGAAATTATATGGACTATCAATTGATATTGATAAATGGATAAGATTGATTATAATTTTAGATTCTTACATAAATTTGAAGTTCTCATTTTATTTTTCACCATTCGGACAATATTTCAACGAAAATAAACAATTTTAGCCATATTCCATGTTTTAACTAAAGCTATTTTTTTTCTCGATTAAAACTAAAGCTTTGTTTAACTATATGAAATAAAAACTCTTGTCCAACACACAAATGTACTTCATATCATATGAACTAAGTATAAATAAAGGGGTTCTAAATGAACCCTATTTTAGAACCCCCAAAAAAAAGTCTCATATTTTCAAAGAAGTGTTTAGGAGGGCCCAACCCAACATTTCATTTTTGTTTCAGCCCCATAATAGTTTGGGCCGATCGATTATACTTTCAACTCCACATCCGGCCGATTGGCAAGCAAGTCATGAATAGAGAAAGCACATTCAATATTATTGTTTCACCAAATCTTGAATATATTAAGACTACATAACAGTACCAGGGATTAAGTTTACATAAACGGCAAACAACATAGATCACAACAGATCGTCAAAGTTCAAATGCACTTAGACGATAGACGAAGCTGAGCAGAACACAATCAGCAGACATTATAGAGGACTCTACGATGCTGGTGAGAATTGGTAAGATGAGTAAGATAGAGTGCCAAGACCCCAGCTAGTGTGGATTTGCTTGGCCTTGGAATCATCTCCAGCTGCACCCATGGCTACATGAAGTGGGTAGAAATGGTCTGGCCATGGATGCGCCATTTTAGCATTTGGTGCCTTTTCAGCCCATTTATTCACATCATCATATCTACAAGACACAACATGATCTTAAATTCCGAAACATTCATGTAAAAATGTAACAACTTAGAAATGAATCAGTCACCTGCCGCTGAGAAGAGCCTCCTTGAGCCAGTTATCGAACTCAGCAGCCCACGGCTCAGCCCCACCATTAGCCATCCTCAGGTTAAGAGCTCTCAAGTTATGCGTAGTGGCTCCTGACCCAACAATGAGAACACCTTCGTCTTTGAGAGGAGCCAAAGCTGTACCCATGTTGTAATGGTAAGTCGCGTCCCTGTTGGACTGAACCGAAAGCTGACAAACGGGTATGTCAGCTTCGGGATACATTAGCATCAGCGGCACCCATGCGCCGTGATCAAGCCCTCGCTTCTTGTCTTCCTTTACCGGACCAAAACCTGATGCTGTTAGCACCTCCTTCACTCTCTTAGCCACCTCTGGCGCCCCGGGAGCAGGATACTTAATCTGCAGACACCAAAATCAATCCCCTTCATCAGTGAAATCAAAAAAATTGCAGCTCCGAAAAATGCAGTTTGTTCAAAATTTCAACTTTCAGCAGTCACGGTACAATGTTCGAACCCAACGTTTAGTCAAACACCCAAATTGGATAGCAATTAACTTTGACCAAGATCCTAGAATCCTAGCCCTAATCAACGACAACGATCCTTCAAACAAGAATAAAAATTGACAAAAATCGCGCCCTAATCAAAATCAATTTTGAATGAATATGACCTGGTACATGGGCTTGGGGAAGCCGTAGAAGTCGTAGATAGTGTCGTTGCGTTTGACGACGTTGACGTAGGGCTCATCGGTGTCCCAATGGCCGGAAATGACGAGAATGGCTTTGGGTCTGAGAGGGAATACTTTGGTTCGAAACGATTGGAGGAAGCTCCTGGCGGGGATTGACTCATCGATCGAAAGGGTAGGTGAGCCGTGAGAGATGTAGAACGTGTCGGCGATTTTGGACGCCATTGATTTTGCGAAGCGGATGGGATTTGGGTTTGGATGATCAAGTAGTTAGTTAGTTGGTGTTTCCCGCGTGGGGGGTTGGTGATCAAGAACAGAGCAGGTAATCCGTCAGTTTTTTTAAGTTGGGAAAATATGGATTATATAGCTGGCATTTCATTTTTTAAATTCAAAAATGATATTTATATTCAGAATTTGGTCAACGAAATTGTGACCAATGGTGAGTTGAGTGTGATAACGATTTTTGATTCAATTTTGACTTGAATTAAATCTTTTAAATAAGATTCATTTTAGAAAAATAATATTGAAAACAATAATATTCGAAAATAAGATGCTTCAATTTTGATATGTCACAATTTACAAACACCTCTTAACCATCGAGAACCCAACATATTCATTCGAGAAAATGCCCCAACCGACCCATATGTTCTATGTAAAACTATTTAATTTATAAGTGTATGTAATTTTAAATTAGCATTCAACTCTACAATGGAGAGCCGCACGTTTTATTTGTTCTCCTGTATTATTTTACAGGCCTGCTTAAAATCGGCAATGTGATCAGCAGCATGTTCTCGAAGGCGTAGCTTTGTATCCGACGCTTCAGAATCTTTTAACAATTAATCTAAATTAAATAATTATGTTTTTTGTTGTTTAATAAAATCAGAAATAATTTGTTTTAGTATCCGAGTCGGGCCTAATCCAATAGTAACTCAAGCCCAACAACGGCCCAACAAATATCCACTTGGCGATAAACCAACTCTCCACGTCGTTATCGGTCAGGAAGGCGTTTCAGATTTTGAATCAACGGCTGAGATCTCATGATATAACCCGATACATACACGTCATAGGGATAATATCGTAATTTCATTGGGGTAACATACGTCAATACATCGCAACAGTTTATTTACATTCCCCGAATTGAAAAATAAAATAAACAAATAAAAGAAAATCTTCTGCCACGAGAAGCCAAGAATCCCTAAATGAGAGAGGCGAGCTGGCTCATCCAAACGGCCGATGTGCGCCTCCGCGTGCGGGACTTCGCCGGTTGCCGAACCCGCGCACTGGAAGCCATGCAATCGGATCCGTTCATCTTCGGAGCCGAGCATATGATCGCGATTTGCGATGTGTTTTTAGCGCTGGGGAGTAGCGGTTTAGAGCCAGTTGCAAGCCCTAATTGGTACTCGATACTTAAACTGGAGCCTTTTACTGAGGACGATGATCTGATAGCGGAGCAGTTCAAGAACTTGATCACGCTTCTGAGCCCATCGCGGAACATGCGCTCCCACGCGCTCGAGGCGTATAAGTATGTGAGGGAGGCGTTTAGGGTTTTGTCGTGTGAGGAGAAGAAGAAGAAGTTTGATGAGGAACTTCGGAAGAAGAGTTCTAAAGGTGTGGAGAAGGAGACTAAGGGCTTTTGGACAATGTGTCCTTATTGTTACTGGATGTATGAGTATGAGATGGTTTATTTGAATTGTTGTTTGAGGTGTCAGAATTGCAGGAGGGGATTTCATGCAGTTATGATTCAGTTGCCGCCGCAAGGGCTGGGTGGTGAGATTTTTAAGAAGCATCTGGCGCTTATTGGGTTTATGCCATTTGGAGTTGTTGATATTGATATGAAGGCGGCTAAGAAAGATGAAGGCTGTAAAAATGGGACTGGGGTTGACTGTGTTGAGATTTCTGATGATGATGTTGAAATTGATGATGAGTTGAAGCGCAAGGAGTCTGGAAATAGTGCTGGAGTGAGTGAGTTTAAGCCGGGAGGTGGTGTGGCAGGGACGGCGCCTGGGTCTGGGAGTGTGGCGATGTCTAATGGGAGGGGAAGAGGAGGAAGAAGGAAGACTGTGGCCAGTAATACTAAGAAAGTGATGGGGCGGGGGATTCCAAGATCAATGCTTGGGCAATTTCCTGGTTGGGTAGATAGGAAGAATGCTGATGCAGGTGAAGGTAGCAGCGCTGGTGGAGGCAATGTAGCAACTAGTAGTGGAGCTGCGGCTGGCAGTGTGGATTTTATGGATGAGGATGATGATGATCTGATGGTGTGCCTCGAGGATCTTTGATTAACAAAGAATGTTTTGATCAATCAGACTAACAGGATGAGTAAGAATTAGGACTGGGGTTACGGAGAAACTGAGAGGTTCCTCTGGCATAGGTTTGCTGCTTAATTTCTTTTCTTTAGTGTCTGTCTATATTGCACGTTTTTAGGATTTCTAATCGATGGGGCAAAATGGTGGCTACATTTTGAGATTCGGTTCATTGTTATGTGCTACTTTGCCACATCCAGTTAGCAATGACTTCTAATAATCAATCATAGTTTCTTTCGTTATTGCCTTGCTCCATATGCCAGTGACTTCTAATAATCAATGATTGTCTATTTCGTCATTGCCTTGCTACATATGCCAATTGTTTTGAGGGGTCTTTTTTTTGGATTGAAACCGAAACTACTAGGAAAGCTTGGTTACCCAGTGGACCACATTGAACATATAATACACTTCAGCTGCTGCACATATCTATGATGCCATCCTTGAAGCTCTGATAAACTTCATGAAATGGCTGTGCAGTATATAATGGTTATATACTGTTTTAGGTTCAACATCATCAATTAGTTCCTGAACTTGGGTGGCTACCAGGTCATATACACAGCCTTTTTCTTTCGAGTCCTCAAATGGCTTTGAAATAAGATTTTGTGATCTGGATACCCGGTGATTCTCTATTATTGTTTTTTTATATTGGGATTCTCTATTATTTTTAAGCATAATTATTTAATAAAATCGTAATGGCCTGCTTTCAGCGTGACTATTTTCCCAGCTAAATTCTTAAACGAAAATTTGGGCCGGAAAATGATGATATCTGCTGTCGCCCAGTAGCCCAGTCTAGAAAAGCATAACTATTTAATATTTTGTTTTTGATCTTGCATAACTATTTAATTTGAACAAAAGAAAAGAGAACAGAGAGATTTTTACAATTAAAAAAAAGAGTTTTTTTTTTCCTGTTTTGAAATCCAAAATCCAAATCTCGATTTTTTCCTGTTTTTAATAAAATCGATTTGGGGAATCGGTTTGTCTCATTTTTGATAAAAACCGGTTTTTCCCAAACCGGTTGGTTGATTTAGAATGAAATCGATTTGCTGACTGTGTACCTACGGGCATTATTTAGTTCTACATGAACCCAAAGAAATATAATTCTGGCCACGTGTTAAATCGGGCCGGGAGCAACCAATTTTCTGCGGAATAAAATTAGGGTTTCTTTTCGTTTCTCCTCTGCCGATTCTCTCCCCTCCGACGCTCCCACACCCGTATTAGTCGGATTCAATTCCGCTGATTGTGTTAGTCTCGATCCGACGCCCTTGTTACTCTGATTCATCAAACCGATGATTCGAACATGAGTTGTAAGGAATCATGTCTGACTCCTTAATCAACAAAATATTTGTTGGGATTATTGTAGGTGCTTGTTCAAAAAAGAATTTACTTATATAAGAGTGAAGTGAAGTCGCTTCAATTAGCTCGTGCTTAGCTCTAAGTGTGCAATGAATGGATAGAGACACATGGTTGTAATAGCGTCAAATTATAATTGGAATTGTGAGAAATTCATGCGTGTTGCATTTTCATGTGTTCAAATGAGTTGAAATGATTCGATTCTTAGAATACCCGATTTATCGAATACTTGAAGATGGATTACACTAGTATGAAATTCAATCAACTCCATATTTCTTTTATGCATGAGTATGATTTAATGGATGCATTTAGTGTTTATGAAAAGCATTAAAATGGGAGAGGAACGTTGAGTATTTTAGTGCTTGGGATGCTTGGACCAGTATTTAATCTCTGTGCATCTGATATGCCTCAGAAGTAGTGCTCCGGATGCTCAGACCAGCATTTAATTCATAAGCAGCAGACAAGACTCAAACGCATTGTTTGGGATGCTCGGATCAGCATCGAATCCTTGAGCATTTCAAGCTCAGATTCCCTCAACAAGTGCCTTTATCTGTTTTAACTGACATAACTGTTTCAGTTAATATTATTCTACATAAATGAGGGGCTAAAATAGAGGTGGTAAAATGGACGGATGGATGGATTCATGGATGGATTAAATGGTTCGCGGATTTAATGGATTTTATTCGTTAAAATTCATTAGTGTTAATAGATTAAACTGATGGATCATTAACGGTTGGCGGATCAGGGATGAATCCATTTAATCCATTTAACCCTTTTAATCCATTTACTCATTTAATCCATATATTTTAAATTTGTATCAAAACTTTTTATGAATGGTAGGATGTATAAAGATCATTCTTTCACGTGTGTCGTTCTATGATATGTATAAACACAAATTTATTGAAACTAAAAAATTTAAATTGAATTATTTCTAAACACAATATCAAATTGTCGTATTTTTCTAATTAATTTTAATTCAATTTAGACTTTTGTTGCTTTAAAACAGTGTTGGGAGCAAATGAAATATTCGATGGAAACAAGCTACATATCGTTGCGTAGATAACTCAAAGCTCTACAACTCTCTAGTTTCATACAATAATAATATTATTAAATATGTATTTTAATAATTTAATTGAAAAGATAAAATATAAAAATCGGGTTGATGGATTAATGATAAATCTTTTTGATGGATTAATAATTGCTTAATGAATTAATGGATTAAACCGTTTAATCCGTTTATTAATGGATTGTTAATGGATTTGGATTGATTCAATCCATTAACTAAATTGATGGATAATGGATGGATTTTCATAGATGGATAATGGACGGATAATGGATAATAGATAAATTTGACACCTTTAAGCTAAAACAAATGAAGAGATAGAGTAATTTCTTCAGGTTCTCACGCATATACATCTTACATTAATATTCTACGTTACTCTTTGTTTTAGAACAATAGTGTTTTTTTAATTGTTTTATCCCAATTTGTAGAATTTCATACTGCGATCATCGTCTGAGAGGGATCGAAAATTGAGATGGAGATCGCCGGAGCAAGATTTCAACTAACCTAATTTTTATTTGATTTTTTTTGATAAATGTTACAAATGAGCTGGAACGACTGAAATACCAGAAAAAGATTCCAAAACTACACACCACAGCCCTAACTAACCACTAATTACAAAAGAGCCCAGAGGTCACCCGATCGGACACCCGATCGGTCACACGATCGTTCACCCGATCGGTCACACGATCGTTCACCCGATCGGTCACACGATCGTTCACCCGACCGGTCTGTTCCACACCCGATCGGTCACCCGAGTTCTCCTGTTCCTCAACACCCCCCCTCAAGCGCAACGTGTGAAGAGTATTAAGAACGTTGAGCTTGCCAGATAGAAGTTGAAGCCGATCTGCAGAGAGAGCTTTCGTGAGAAGATCCGCAGGCTGATCTGAGGTTGGAATGAACTGAGGACTGATGAGGCCGGAACTGAGGTGTTGTCTAACAACATGGCAATCCAGCTCGACATGTTTAGTGCGCTCATGATAAACCGGGTTGAGGGCTATGTGCATCGCAGCATGATTATCACAATGAAGAGGCACTGGAGTGGAGATCTGCACCTGAAGATCAGCCAAGAGACGCACAAGCCAGGCAATCTCACAACAAGCATGCGCCATGGACCTGTATTCAGCCTCAGCAGAGGACCTGGAGATGACAGCTTGCTTCTTCGATTTCCATGAAATGAGAGCACCTCCCAGAGTCATAGCATAACCAGTAATGGACTTTCTAGTTAAAGGACATGCTCCCCAGTCAGCATCACAAAAGGCTGATAGATGAAGAGGCTGATTACTGGGATAAAACAGTCCTTGAGCTGGTGCAAGTTTGAGATATCTGAGAACTTTATGAGCAGCTGTAAGATGTTCTTCTGTGGGCTGATGCATAAATTGACTCAGAATATGAACTGAATAACCAATGTCAGGTCTGGTATTAGTGAGGTAAATCAACTGGCCTACCAATCTTCTATATGGACCAGGATCACTGAGCAGAGGAGCAGTTGAGAGGCCCAATTTATGCTGAGTATTCATAGGGATGGAGGAAGGCTTGCAGGCCAGCAGCCCTGCCTCAGTCAAGAGTTCCAAAACATACTTCCTTTGATTTAGGAAGAGGCCTTCATCAGATCTTGCAACTTCAAAACCAAGAAAGTATCTCAGTTGTCCCAGGTCTTTGATCCTGAATAGGTCATGAATGAAAGTCTTCACGGCCTGAATATGAGTGGTAGAAGTACCAGTAAGAATCACATCATCCACATAGACTAAAAGAGCCAAAAAGACACCTTCCTTGGAGTATGTGAAAAGAGAGTGATCATTTTGGCTTTGGGTGAAACCAAAAGAAATTAAGGAATCACTAAATCTGGAATACCATTGTCTTGGAGCCTGTTTCAGACCATAAAGACTTTTGAGAAGTTTGCATACCTTTCCTTGAGCTTTCTCAGCTTTAAAATAACCAGGGGGAAGAGCCATATATACCTCTTCATCAAGATGCCCATGAAGAAAGGCATTATCCACATCCAGTTGGAACAAAGGCCAATTCCTAGCAACTGCTACTGCAAGAAAGGTTCTAACTGTATTCATCTTGACTACAGGAGCAAAGGTTTCATGATAATCTAGACCTTCTAGTTGAGTGAATCCTCTAGCAACCAGCCTTGCCTTGTATCTTTGAATTGTGCCATCAGAATTCCTCTTAATCCTGTAAATCCACTTTGAGCCAATTGAATTCTTGCCAGGAGGTAAATCAGTGATTTCCCAAGTGTTGTTTCTATGAAGAGCCTGCAACTCAGCCTCCATAGCTTGATTCCACTTTGGGTCCTTACAAGCCTTTGAATAGCAAGTAGGTTCCTCATCAGACAGGACTTGTAAGACATAGTGTTGCAAATGAGATGAGCACCCAGAATAATCTACAAACTTGTGAATGGGATAAGGAGTAGATGTAGTTTTGAGAGTGTTGCAGACATAATCCCTTAAGAGCCTAGTATTAGGCACGGGTACCCTTGTAGATCTTCTGAGAGGTTGCTCTTGAGTGGGAGCTTCATAAAGCTGAGAATCTGCTACATTTGTGTCAGCAGGAATTGTAACATTTGTGTCAGCAGGAATTGGAACATGTTGGGAGATATTTTCAACTGAATGATCATCACTGGTTGAACACTGAGGCAAAGGAACAGCATCAGGTAAATGAACAGTAGCCTGAGTATCAGAAGCATCACCAGACTTAGGATGCCTATCTTCAACACAAGGAAAGACAGTTTCAACAAATTTGACATCCCTAGAAACATATGAAATATTATGCTGAAGATCAAACAGTTTGTACCCCTTCTGATTATAAGCATATCCTGTAAAGACACATGGAATAGCCCTGGTATCAAACTTTGATTTTCCTGGAGCAATGTTAGTCATATAGCATAAACAGCCAAAAGCTTTCATATGCCCATACTCAGGCTTCCTCTTGAATAAGACCTCAAAAGGTGTAAGACCCTTCAAGACTGAAGAAGGTAATCTGTTGATGATGTAAGTGGCAGTTAAAACACATTCACCCCATAGAAAATCAGGCACTTGAGACTGAAATTTGAGAGATCTAGCAACTTCAAGCAAATGTCTGTGCTTTCTTTCCACTATGCCATTCTGCTGAGGAGTATAAGTGCATGAGGTTTGTTGCACACACCCCTGAGATTGAAGAAAACTGACCACCTTGTGACTAAGAAATTCAGCACCATTATCAGTCCTAACAGTCTTGATTGAGCATCCAAATTGAGTTTGAATCATCAAATAAAAACTGATAAGATGATCAGCAGCCTCACTCTTATGTGTCATCAGATAAGTCCAGGTTACTCTAGACAGATCCTCAACAATGGTTAAGAAAAACCTTGCACCAGAAATGGTTGGTTCCTTATAAGGACCCCAAATATCCACATGTATGAGTTCAAAAAGATGCTGAGTACTAGTAGTACTAATAGGAAATGGGAGCCTTGTCTGTTTGGCTTGAGGACAAATATGACAAATCATATTAGACTGATTACAACTAAAATCAGGAACACAATGTTTTAGAGTGCTGGAAAGCTTATTGTAAGGGACATGACCCAATCTATAATGCCAGAGAACAGCAGTCTGAGCCTCCTTTTCAACAGAAAGACAACCTCCATGCATAACAGGCTTGAAATGATACAGTCCTTCAATCAACTCACCAGTCCCTTGCAAAGTCTGACTTACAAGGTCCTGTATACAACAGCCAGCCTTAGTAAACTGAACTGATAATTGAGACTCTTCCACCAGTTTGGCCACAGAAATTAAATTGTATCTGATATGAGGAACCAGCAAAACACTAGATAAAGTGATGGCATTGCTTAAAACACAGGTGCCAGTATGAGTGACCATAACTCTTTTCCCATTAGGCATAAGCACACTATAGGGTGTTTTAAGACTAACCAAATTAGTCAACAGATGAGAATGAGGTGTGATATGGTCTGTAGCACCACTATCAATGACCCAAGTATCCTTATCCACCTTAACAGAAGAGAGACAAGTGATACCTGCCATGTGATCAGAATTCTGAGGTCCATGATCACCCAGGAACTGCATTAGCTTATTGAGTTGATCCTGAGTCATCGTCAATGAGCTTATTTGGACTGGAGCTGCTTCTGTAGAAGTGGAATTGTCCTTGGAGTCATTGCCTGCATTGGAACCTTCAGAAACAACAGCATTAGCACTACCTCTATTGCCTTTAGAAGTAGAGTTAGTGGACTTATTGTTTGTGAACTTGTAGCCTGGAGGATAGCCATGAAGCCTGTAACAAGTCTCCCTTGAGTGGCCTTGCATCTTGCAAAAGGTACAGAACAAAGACTTCCTGTTACCACCAGACACAGACCTACCAGACTGCCTGGTACCACCAGAAGACTGAGATTGCTGAGAGTCACCACTGGACTGAGAGGTATGAGGCTGACCAACATATAAAGCTGACATTTCAGGAAGAACAGACCTCTTAGATTTGCGCTGGCTTTCATCTTGAACCAACTGCTTGTAACATTCTTTGAGATTGGGAGAAGGCTTCATCTGCAAGATATTGGATCTGGAAGTGGCATAGACCTCATTGAGACCCATCAGAAACTTCATCCTTCTATCCCTCAGTTTCCTCTCAGTGGAGCACTTTCTAGCCTGGCATCTAGACCCAAGCTCACAAGCAACCTCCACAGTTAAAGCATCTTCATCACCCCAGAGTTGTATGAGTTTATTGTAGTATTGAGCAATAGACTTATCCTCTTGCAATAGAGCAGCAATCTCCTGTTGAATGGAGAATATAGTGAAATCATTGGAGCCAGCAAATCGTTCCTCTAAGTCCTCCCAGGCACTCATACAATCACTGGAATGAATCAGGGAACAGCCTATCTCTGGTGAAACCGAATTGATTATCCAAGATAGCACAACATTATTACATTTGTCCCAACGCGCACCTTGATATGAATCAGTCGGTCTTGGAAACTCACCACGCACAAAACCTAATTTCATCTTTATTCCCAAAGCCATCTCCATAGACTTTCTCCAGTTGAGATAGTGCACTTTATGTTGAAGTGCACTTTACTTTATGTTGAATTTTAGATTTGGTGGGCTGGGACTGGACATCCAGACACCACCCGGGCTACGCTGGGCAAAGCCCATGACGCTCCCCAACATATTGGGCTGCCTGCAGGCATATGCACCCCAACCATGAACAAGGCCCAATGCACATGTGAGGGCAACCAAGGCCCAAACACATGGCATGACAAATTGGGAATTAATCCTTGCAGGTTGTTGGTGGGGATTGAACCCTCACCCTTTAACACATGTACCAACTTGTGGTAACATGGTAACCATATGAGCTGCAGCTCATATGGTTACCATGTTACCACAAGTTGGTACATGTGTTAAAGGGTGAGGGTTCAATCCCCACCAACAACCTGCAAGGATTAATTCCCAATTTGTCATGCCATGTGTTTGGGCCTTGGTTGCCCTCACATGTGCATTGGGCCTTGTTCATGGTTGGGGTGCATATGCCTGCAGGCAGCCCAATATGTTGGGGAGCGTCATGGGCTTTGCCCAGCGTAGCCCGGGTGGTGTCTGGATGTCCAGTCCCAGCCCACCAAATCTAAAATTCAACACAATTCTTATTTCTAAATACCTTAATTACATTTGACACGGGCACAAATATAAGATTTGAAAAGTGCTTCTCGCATGATTCATTCGATATCCCAGCCTTGATTTATTGATTCCTAAAGCACTTGAAATAGATGATAAAACAATATCACCGTAGTGCAGAAGCTCCCAAATGTATGGCGATAAATTTGGTTAATTAATTTTTTGAGGTCTTCTGGTTACTGTGTGGAAATTAAAGGTAAAGAAATAAATACAACACCGTATAGTCCAAAGAATATTTTATGTTCATGCATATGAGTTGCGTAGTATTTGTATGGAGATTATACCAAGGACTTGTTTTATTATCGTTTAAGATGATAACAGTTGAATGTGTTTTTGTAACTATACGGAACTGCTAATCTAGGCACGTGGTATGAAGAATTTGATTCCTTTACTCTGTACTTCTATGTTATTTTATAGAGATAAGTCATAACAATTTTTGATCAAGTATATACCTGGTTTTTGGTTCATTCCACTCAATATTAGCTATTAAAGTGATGTCTTTCGCATTTTAACATTACGTCATTACGACATTGAATACCAAAACTAAATTTATGCTAGTATAGAAATTCAGTTATGTATCTCCACATCATATAAAGTTTCCAGAATTCGAAGTTTCAAACGAAAGATGTGTTTCTGAAACCCCTAAAGAGGGTTTAAATAGATAAATACAAAAACTAAATTTAGAAATAAAAACTAAAAAAACTAAAAAGAAATAAACTTCTAAATTACTTTTTGAAGTACTTGATGCCATTGAAGTTAATGGTCCATTTAGGTATTTCCTAACAAATATCCCTACAAATTTCTTTTCATTAGGACACTCGGTATTGTTGTGATTTGGTTATGCATGATAATTTGTTTTGTTATGTTATTTATGAAAATAAACATTTTGCATCTTTTGTATTATAGGTGTCCCAACGATCAGCTATTCAGGCGTGTCGGGTCAGGAAGATGCTTGATGATGAGTATGGGAATGCTTCAACCACAAGAGTATAGCTGACCGTAAATTGACTTTGGATTCCATTATATCTGCTCAGCAGAAGTTGACGATTTGCCATTATGTTCCGGCCAATGGACTGATGTTGTACAATGGAACAACTATTTCGGATGATGGAAGGGAAAGAAAGGTGGCCATCGACTTTGAGCCTTTTAGGGTCATAAATGGGTGGGTGTACCTGTGTAATGACAAGTTTCATACCGAGGCGCTGAAACAACTTCTGAAACTCGATGATAAATATGGTTTTATCATCATGGCTAGAGATGGAGCATTATTTGGGACTTTGAGGGGTAACAGTTTAGAGATCCTTCAAATATTTACTGTTCATCTTTCGTCCAAGATAGAAAGAGGAAGAGGAGAGTCGGTAGTTTCTTTCGATCGACTTCACAGAGAGAAGCGTCATGATTATGTTCTTTTTCCTCTAGTTACTCTTTTCTTTGTTGAGCATTTTTACGGGAGATTGATAGTTGATACTCAATCATGCTTATCCTCGTCCTCGTCCTCCATCTCCTCTTCCTCCTCCATTGCCTCCTTCTTCTGCACTGCCTCCTCCTTCTGCACTGCCTCCTCCTCCTGAACTAGCTCCTTCATCTCCTCCTCATCCAGTAGCACCGCCGCCTCCACAGTAACCACCAACACCACCGCCGCCACAGCCACCACCAGCATTGGCGCCATTGCAATGGTTTATAATATTCAAGAGCGTGAAGGGTTAAAATCATTAAAATGGTGTGAAGGGTTGTGACTTGCTTAATTTATATATAGGGTTGTTGTTCAAATTAGCATATTTCGCTGTCGCTCTCCAGTCAAAGATAATGTGATGTTAAAAAGCTGCAACAAAAAAAAAACTCCAGTCATGATCCTTGTGGCAAATTACACATTACATAATAACTGATCCATTGGTGGCTCGCTGTGGCCTACACATTAATGTGTGTTGTAAAGATGAATTCATTGGGGATTTTTTGTGTGTGTGTGTTGAATCTAATTTTGATTCGGTGTTCAATTTCAAGATGAATTTCGGTTGATTACTAGTATAGACAAGGATGTATAACTCTCTTCATATGCATATTTGGTGTTTTTTTATATTTATAAATCAAGGATATAAGATTGTTTCTAACCTTTTTATCGTTGACATGATCTGTTGTTATGATAGGTTAAGGAAATTATCTCTCAGTATCCATCAAACTATAAGCAATCAAATTTGGGCCGGAAAATTCCTTTCAAAAAAAAAATAGGGCCGGAAAATGATGATATCTGCTGTCGCCCAGTGGCCCAGTCTAGAAAAGCATAACTATTATTGCCATGTTTTGAAATCCAAATTTCGAATTTGACCTGTTTTAATAAAATCGGTTTGGGGATCGATTTGGCTCACTTTTCATAAAAATTGATTTCTTCCAAACGGGTTCGGTTGATTTTCAACGAAATCGGTTTGGGAGAAATCGGTTTGGTGACTGTGCACCTGTGTGACATTATTTGGTCCTACGTGGCCTTAAAAAATGTAATTCTGGCATAAAATTAGGGTTTATTTTCTTTTCTCCTCTGTCGATTCTCTCCCCCCGCCCCTCCGACGCTCCCATGCCCGTATTAGTCGGATTCGACTCCGCTGATTGTGTTAGTCTCGATCCGACTACGCCCTTGTTACTCCGATTCATCAAACCGATGACTCGAACCTGGAGTGTAAGCTAGGAATCATATCTGACTCAAAATATTTGTTGGGATTATTGCAGGTATGTTCAAAAAAAATCTATTTATGTAAGAGTGAAGTGAAGTCACTTCAATTAGCTCGTGTTTGACTCTAAGTGTGCAATTAATGGATAGAAACACATGGTTGTAATAGTGTCAAATTATAATTGGAATTGTATGAATTAAACTCATGCGTGTTGCATTTTCATGTGTTCATATGAGTTGAAATGATTCGATTCTTAGAATACCCTATTTATCGAATACTTGAAGATGGATTACACTAGTACGAAATTCAATCAACTCCATATTTCTTTTATGCATGAGTAAGATTAAATGGATGCATTTAGTGTTTATGAAAATGAAAATAATTATTGGCATTACATTAGCGATTTTTGGTATAGCGGCCAAATGATTTTTACCTCCATCATATCATAAGTATATACTAAAACACAAAACTAAAGGGTAGCACTTTGTAAACCAAAAAAATAATATGTTCAACTCTGTTTAACATGACTGGTTTATGTTCAACCTTAACGTATGACTGATTCTTGTTGCCCTTTGTGTTGAATGTTAGATTATTGTAAATGGGTCTGGATTGATAGGTTTGCTCAGCAGTGTTGTGTGTTGTATTGATCTGGTCTGGTCTGGTAAACATTCTTAAAACTTAATGACAAGTACGTAGTGTAGCGTATATCCTGAACCACTATAATTTTCATCCTCCTGAAAAAGATTGCAACAGAAAACGCTGCCGTTATTGCTGCCTGTTTTGATTTCTGTCAAGAGGAGGAAGATCGAGACATTAGGAATCATAGGTTCCTTTCTTCGCCTTATTTTCCTCTTACCTTCTATTTTCTCTTTTCAGCTCTCCTCTGCTGCAATGGCTGATGCAAAGGAAAACGAGGACATTGAGATTTGGAAGATCATCAACTCCTTAATAAAGGAACTTGAATATCTTTACAAGGAACCGGCTTGATCTCAATTGTGGAAGTTGGGAAAGCATATTTTGAGACAGAGACTATCCCAGGTTTACAATTTTGGATGATCCGGTAAATGCCACTACAAATTTTGGCCAATTATGCCACGGATAAACTGCGTGACAGAGTCGTCGCGCAAAACACAATTTGCGACGACTTTTGCGACCATTTAGTACTAGCCGCAAAAAGCTAGGTCGCATAACTTTTACCACGGATTTGCGACGATATATGCCACAACTATGCGACGATTATGCCACGAGAAAAAAAACAGTCAAAAAACCGTCGCATAACGGTGGTATAAATGTTACCATAGTTTTACCACAGTTTTATAACGAATTTACCACAGCAATATAAATAGTTGCCAAACTGTCGCATATTCGTGGTATAATTTTACCACCACTTTCCGGCAGTAATGCCACTGTTTTATGACGGTAAAAATTTCTTTTTTTTATTAAAAAAAATTGTCCTTTTATAAAATTAATAATATCTCTGAAATTGAATATAAGAAATTATAATTTATAAATTAAATTTTCGAAATTAATACAATAAAAATATTTTGAAATTAATAATTCGAAAAAATATTACAAACAAACATACTAAAAAAATTATTTTTAATTGTAATTCAAATTACAATAATAAAAATATTACAACAGCCAAAATGTATCTGATGATCGACACTATGCTTCCTCCATCGGTTGCTCTACATCGCTCTGCTTCTCAGCGGCAAGTTACAATTTGCATTCAAATTCTTCTTGCAACCTTCCATCGTCAGTGACATGGCCAATGCCCTTCCATCATGTCCCATACTTAGCACGTCACCTGCACAGAAGAATTCCATTCAAAAAAATTTATCAACTAAAACAAAAAAACTCAAACACAAAATCTCAAACAAAGAGTATGTTTAAGTTATAGACTGTTTAACCCCGTTGATACATATAATATAACCATTACCACCCTAACTTGACTTGGATCATAAAAAAGGTAGGCAGTCCATGAAATTTCAGAGAAACACACAATTCAGGTAATATGTGAGTCACTTATCAAGTGCATAAAACTTACAAATCCATCACCAACAGCCCTGAAATCCAAATCCTCATCCAGATCTTCTTGGTCTTTGACTAAGAACTGCAGTTTCAGAATCACAAAATAAGAAACTGGCCGTATCTTTTTGTTAAAAAAAAGTTAAAGGCTCATAGAGAATACACATGTACACGGCTCCAGACCCAAAAAGCAACGCCTCTCTAGCTCCAGCAACAACGCTGGAGTACACCCTGAAGTATCATGGCCAAATGCAAGTTCTAAGCGCAACAAATAGACCAACTAAGAACGTATTACTGATGGAGCCGCTGAGACAGCACTACAATAAGCATCAACTAATCATGTTTTAGTGAGACTTGAAAAGGTGGCTATACACTATATAAGCTCCACCCCTTGGCAACAACTAAACTCATTCACTAGAGGAAGTCTCAAAGAATTGCAAACATATAACTTACATATGATGATCAAAGCTTGGTCCTTTGTCAATTCCACTAATTACCTATATAGGAAATAACAAACACAGTTCAAATTTATATAACAAACACAGAAGAGCAACGCCAAGCTCAGCTCGAATTTGCCGCACCACTTCTCCCCAGCTCTCAAGATCGACCTCACCGCGGACCTAACCGGACACACAGCCGACACCGAAGCCCTAACCACCGTCGAATCCTCGCACACCGCGTTCCCAATCAACATCAAAAACAAAATCCCAACCGCTCTCCAAGTCTTCATCGCCACACCACAATTTGCAATCCAACAATGGATCGAACCAAAACCCTAGCTCCACAAACCCCCAAATCGATCCAACAACGGCCTGCCCCTTTGAACTTGCGGCCAGGATGAAGCGGCGCAGGGCGGCGCACGGATGGGGGAAGAAGTGGAAAAGAGAGAAGGAAGAGAAGTCTCGCAAAAATTTTGAGCGTTTGACAGCGGGAGATGAAAACATGTAGGGGGAAAAACATTCGTCGCAAATTTGTGGCAAAACTGTCGCAAAATGCCACGGTCTTCTCGCACTTATTTGCGTCGTATAATGGAAAAAATATTCGTCGCAAATTTGTGGCAAAACCGTCGCAAAATGCTACGGTTTTCTCGCACTTATTTGCGTCGTATAATGGAAAAAACATTCGTCGCAAATTTGTGGCAAAACAGTCGTAAAATGCCACGGTTTTCTTGCACTTATTTGCGTGGTATAATGGAAAAAACATTTGTCGCAAATTCGTCACAAAATTGTCACATAATGCCACTGTTCTGCCGCAACTAAGCTGCGACTCAAATTGTGAAGCTGGAGTTGTCACAAAACCGTAGCAAAGTGGTCGCAAATTAATAATATTTTAATAAAGCAAAAACTAAGGTCGTCGCAAAACGGGAGTAATACCGTCGCATTTTACGACCGTTTTGCGACGGTTATTTGCGTCATAAAAAACCGTCGCATTTGCGTCGCATACTAGTCGCATACTCAATTATTTGGCACAGATGTGCGGCAAACCGTCGCAACTTTTTGCGACGACTTAATTTCCATGGCATAATCTTGTCGCATATTTGACCAAAATTTGTAGTGTGCAACTTGTCTTTAATTAGTTCACACTACATGCTGTGTTATTTATCGGAAAATAAAGAGAGAGGAAGAAATGAAATAACTCAAGAGTGCGCCAATGCTGTGTGCTGCGTGTCAATGGATTATGATCTGAAGCAATTGGGATTGCATTACATCTACTTTTAATTATCTACCATTCTTTAAGGTTCCCCATTTGATCCATCTCTGATGATTCAGCTGACCTGCACCTCAGTAATCAACTAATTTCAACATTGCTATGCAATTATTCATTTTATTCTGTTATATGTATCCATGCATGCAACATTATCCAACAAGAGGGAGAAAGGAACAATTCCCTAGTCAATTTATGTGTTTTTTTAATGCATGGGGAGTCTTCGTTAATAGTGTCATGAATGGTAATGGAAGATACTAGTTGTGAATTGTGATTGTTGGATGTATTGAGTATCTTGGTAGATCTTAGATTTGTATTTATTATGAACAAGAAATGTGGGTCCATTGCCCCCTTCTCTTTTCTGGTGCATGAGTTCCTTCCTTTTTGAGTTGGTTTAATTTGTAAAGGTGATAAAAGTTGTGTTCCCAACATGATCAGTGGAGCATCTCAACCGGATATAGGTGTGCTGGTAAGTCACAACTTTGAACTCCAATATTGTCTTGATTAAATTTTGAGGACTGAATCATAATGAGAATGCTCATTATGATTAAATTTTGAGGGCTGAATCATAATGAGAATGCTCATTATGCGATTGCGCACTTACAACATAGTTTTCATGAATGCAATCTGACCTCCTTTTAGGTAGTTTCGGCTCTTAAAGGTGAAATTGAAACTGGCTGTGAAAGATGGACAAAACTTGTGAACACATTCAACTTGCAAAAAGTTTGGGTGTGTCAAAGCTGCTGGTCAACAAGATGGATGATCTTACAGTTCGCTGGTTTAGAGATAGGTGACTAAAGAAATTGTTACAATCTTTTACGCCTTCAATTATAAGAAGTTCTTCATGAAGTTTTTCTTTTTATGTCCAGATATGATGAGATTGTATTGAAGATTATACCATTTTTGAAGTCTTCTGGTTACTGTGTGGAAAAAGGTAAAGAAATAAATACAACACCGTAGTCCAAAGAATATTTTATGTTCATGCATATGAGTTTCGTAGTATTTGTATGGAGATTATACCAAGTGCTTGTTTTATCGTTTAAGATGATAACAGTTAAATGTGTTTTTGTACCGGCCTATACGGAACTGCTAATCTAGGCACGTGGTATGAAGAATTTGATTCCTTTACTTTGTACTTCTATGTTATTTTATAGAGATAAGTCATACCCATTTTTGATCAAGTATATACCTGGTTTTTGGTTCATTATACTCAATATTAGCTTTTAAAGAGATGTTTTTCGCATTTTAACATTACGTCATTACGACATTGAATACCAAAACTAAATTTCTGCTAGTATATAAGTTCAGTTATGTTTCTCCACAACATATAACGTTTCCAGAATTTGAAGTTCTATAATCCTTTAAAATAAGCATTTTTGTGCATAAGCTGTATGTATGCGCAACATACTAGTATTAATCAAAGTTGTCATCCTGTTCAGATGTGATGTTTCTTTGGGATGGATTAAACATGAAGGCCAGTGGACAAGAAAATTTGCCCATGGTGGTATGGTCCGTGTCTTTTTGAAGTACTTGATGCCATTGAAGTTAATTTTCCATTTAGGTATTTCCCAACAAATATCCCTACAAATTTCTTTTCATTAGGATACTCGGTATTGTTGTGATTTGATTATGCATGATAATTTGTTTTGTTATGCTATTTATGAAAATAAACATTTTGCATCTTTTGTATTATAGGTGTCCCAACGATGAGGTGTGTCGGGTCAGGAAGATGCTTGATGATGAGTATGAGAATGCTTCGACCATCAAGAGTATAGCTGACCATAAATTGACTTTGGATTCCATTACATATGCTCAGCAGTGGTTGACGGTTTGCCATTATGTTCCAGCCAATGGGCTGGTGTTGTATAGTGGAACAGCTATTTCGGATGATGGGAGGAAAAGAAAGGTGGTCATCGACTTTGAGCCTTTTAGGCCCATAAATGGGTGGGTGTACCTGTGTCACGACAAATTTCATACCGAGGCGCTGAAACAACTCCTGAAACCCGATGATAAATATGGTTTTATCATCATGGCTGGAGATGGAGCATTATTTGGGACTTTGAGAGGTAGCAGTCTAGAGATCCTTTACAGATTTACAGTTCATCTTCCGTCGAAGATAGGAAGAGGAAGAGGAGAGTCGACTGTTTCTTTCGATCGACTTTACAGAGAGAAGCGTTATGATTATGTGCGGAAGACTTCAGAGCTTGCGAGAGAGTTCTACATTGATCATGTCATTGGGCAGCCTAATGTTTCCGGCCTGGTAATTGCCGGCTCGGAAGCACGGAAACGCCAATCATGGCTCCATTGCCGTTTCGGAAACTTGGAAGCGCTAGAAGCGGCAGGAAGCGGCACCCACCCTATTTTTTCTCTTTCTCGATTTCACCGTGTATATGATAAATTGATTTTTTATTGCTAATATTTGTTTTTGATCTTTCTAATTTGGTTCATGGAAATTATATCTTATTTAATTGAAAATACATGAAAACCGATGCATATATCAACAATTTGATAGGAAAAATTCAAAAAACAATCACGACTTTTCAATTTATTGTGTTTCAAAACCTTTTTTTTGTATTTTAAAGAAATATATATTAAATATAAATATAATTTAAATCGACGTTTCCTGCCGTTTCCACTTTTTATATTTTTTTATTTTTCCGCTTCCATGTTTCCAACCGTTTCCGTTTCCAGCTTCCCGTTTCCGTTTCCGTGCTACTTAGATTACCGGTACTCACTACTTTAAGGATGACCTAAGTCAATCTGAAGTGTTTAATGAATGTTTGAAATCCAAGATACTCATTGCTGTTGATGTATCTTATGGTGGATCAAGTGGTTTGAGACAGGCAGTTGACTTGGCTGCACAAACTATACCGAACGTGAAGTTCTATCGTGAACATGAGGTCATCAGGGAGTTCTTCAAGAATGTACAAGCAGAACTACTGAGATTTGGTGGAAGATGGGTTACAGGTATCAGAGACACGGTGTTGGAGATGAGCGAACGTAATGTCGAAATACTAATTGTGTGGGAGCATCTTGATATCAGGAAGTATGTTCTGAGAGATCCCACCACTTGTGATAGAACAGAGAAATTCATGAACACAGAGGAAGAGCAAGATGAAACAAACTTCCGCAGTATAGTTACAGGGAACGTATTAGAAGTCGAGCTGAAAGAGTCTATTTTACAATGGTTTGCAGATGTATATAAGAACTATGATTGTCGGCTTGTATTTATCGGTAACACATCCCAAGTGGTCCCAGATTTGCGTAGCATTTGGTGGCATAAGTGTTTCATTGAAAATTGAGAGACAGACGCATTTGGAGTATTTAGAGGGATTAGGTGATGATGGCATGATAGGGGATTAGGTGATGATGGCATGGTAGAGGGATCAAGTGATGATGAGTGACATTTTACTGATGAAGAACGAAATACGTTGGGTGACCTTCCTACTCCTACATTCGGATTCGAATGCAGTTGAGGATAATTTGCTTCTTCATCAGAAAATGTCACTCATCATCACTTGATCCCTCTATCATGCCATCATCACATAATCCTAATCATAATCCCTCTATCATGCCATCATCACCTAATCCTAATCATAATACTTCTATCATATATTTCCTTTTAAAAGTTTTCTTACAATATTAGTTTTATTTTTAGTTTTATTTTTAGTTTTTTTTAAGTGCATGAGAACACAATTACCCACTCATTGAATGGTAGTAATAGGTTGAGAATATAATGTTTGCACTCTAATTGATTACTTAATGCATGATAATTTGTCTTGTTAAGCTATTTATGCATAATGAACATTTTGCACATTCCGTGCTATATACTTCCTAGCGATAATGTGAGTCAGGTCAGTAAGATGATTGGTAATAAGTATTTTAATTTTCAAATCAAAAGCCTGTTTGGATTTGATAGAGCCTCACCATGTTTACCTCATTCACTTTGCATAATTAAATGTTCTTCAAAAAGACTAAAAGGATTGTCACTTTTTTCAACATAGATGTCAAGTAGGAAAAAATAAATTAGAATATTAAAACAAAAGTTCCAATAGGTTATGCAAATTAGATAGTGTTAGTGCATTCCACGCCCACTTTTGGCGGCTGCAAGAAGGCCGAGGGTGTAGCAATCGACGCCTCCTTTGCCGATGCAGCAGCCTCCTTGGTCGCTGTTGATAAGTCAGAAGCCTTATTACAATCCATCATATCTTTTAGTAGAATGCTGTTGAAACAAAATCCATCTTAATGAGAAGAATTTGATAAGTCTTTGTAAAATGTATAATGAAGCTCCCCAATCTGCATGACAGCCATGAGTATTGGAATTAATGTCGTACTTTTGTTGCCAAGGCAAATGCATACTCCGCGACTATAGTCTTCCCAGCAGATGTGTGAGCAGCCACAAAAACAGAATCTTTCAAGATAAAAAATTGCCTGCGTTAACGGAAAGGCGTCAATAAAAACTATTAAACATGCTAATATGAGTAGTAAAAGTTGTAAACAGCAGAACAAATTAAATATAAAAGGAAGAATATAGTACACTGTTGACGGTATTTGAGATTTTATTTTCATCAAAACTTATTTACTCGTCAGAGAAAAGTTCGCGATCAAACTTCGTTCTGGAATGAATCCAACTCAGATGGAAAATCCAAAGCCATGTTAGGAACAAGTTCATAGAAACGGTCCGGATTTGTTCCTTTTCTCCAATAACAGCCCAAGCCTGCACATGAATGCACCCAGCTAAAAGTTCCAACAAGTAAAGAGAATCAAACATAAGAGCACATATAAGTTATTCTAACCTCTTGTTTCTGCTCATCGCTGCTGGCGGTACTTTCTTCAACAATAGATTTTGGTCCCAATGCAACAGACAAGATCTCGTCCGGCGCTGAGAGTTCTTGATAAAAACCCAATACACTAACAGTTCACTCCAAAACTAATTTAAAACCTCAATTCTTCCACAAAACAACAAATACACACTGAACATCACACTGTACCTCATCAATCGATCACTAATACTCAAATTCCAACCAACAAAATTTCTACTACTAAATTCACACTTACAAATGAAAAATCTCAAACGAGAAACAAAATACAGCTTACAGGAACAAAGTCAGGCATGAATCTCACCTGCGTAGTATTCTCAGTAGGCGACAGAGGCTTAATCCTATCCATTCAAGCAAATTCCAAGCTCGAACACCAATTTTCTTTGACTCACAACCCTAAATTTGAATTTGTCAAAAAATCGTGCATTCGATAGGGGTTTTGAAGAAATATATTGCATAGTACATTGGCAGAAACAATATGATAATGAAAGTGAAAATATGATATTAAAATGGACCAACGTAACAAACTAACTAATTTCAACAATAAAAAATTAAGTTTAAGGACAAATCAGACTCCACATCCTTAAAAAGTAAACATCTTCCACCTCATGTTCAACCTGCTGTTCACTGAAATTTAACTTCATAAATTCGTTTTCCTTGCAAAAGATGAGCAGCAAGACTACGTTCGTGGAAATATCGTCAGTGGTATATCCCTATCTCCATCACTGTCAGATTCCACTGGCTGAGCCAGTGTGCTTCCAACCGTATGAATTGGCACGTCATGTTCGTTTATAAATCTTTGCCAATGATGTTTGTGCTCAACTTCTTCTAAAGTCCATTCAACAAACCAGCCCCGTGGAATAGAGCCCGTTATATTGGTATAGTGACAAAAGTAATCCATTATACTACACACCTAAGTTGAAGAGTTATAATTTGAACATGTCATATCTATAACTGTTACAAGTCCTACATCCCCCGCATGCGATAAAACGTCAGCCTCTCCTCAGCCAAACTAAACCCCATCAAGGCCTGGCAACATTGGCCACGGCTATCTTTACCGAGCCAGAAAACGTCTCCCCTGATAAACACCGATAAGCCTTGCTTTTGAGAAAAAGGCTGCCAACTAGCTGCTTAAACTCCGCTTCTGCGCCAAACATGTCATCACATGTACTTGGACTATTAACGGCAACTTATCAATGTAGGTGGAAACCACTATCTTGTAATCTTTTATGATATGATCATAGCCAAACCCAACAAAAGCACACTCTACCTTCCTTCGTAAGAGCATCCCATCATGATCTTTTGGATCATGAAAAAGAGTTATGTGTGGTGATGACTAAAAAAATCATGCGCTCCCATCATGATTTTTCGAATCATAGAAAATGTTATCTCATGATCAAACCAAAATTTGATCATCCCATGATATTTTTTTTAGTTTTGGTCATGAGAATTGAGCCAACCGAAATATGACACATGTCACACGTCAGAACTTTATCAGTTATATTGTAACGAATATATCTTGAAAATGACAAAGTATTAAAAAATAAAATAATCACCGATATTCATAATTTTTGAAGATCTATAAGTATAGATACATTTTGGTATATTTTGATATTTATATACTTGTATTTATGTAGAAATAAGAGAAAATGATGATAAACTTTTTATTTAGTCGTGAATGAGATGTACATGACCAAATCGATTATGAGTGATGACTAAATAAGAGATAAATGGATGACATGTATTTTTAGTCATGCATATGCATGTAGGGATGCTCTTACATGATCCAAAGCCCACACAATCTCTTTATAATAAAATGCATGCTGCCAGGATTACTAAATATTGTAATCTTTCTCATTATTTTGCCTTTTCTTTTTTTTTTATGGGAATTTTTACATCTTGTATAAGACTAATGAATTTCTCAAGCTAAGCATATCATTTAGTACATTTATATCCATTGAAGCATAAATCATACGGCGTCTTTGACTCATCCACTTTTTGAAGCATATCTTCGAGCAGTTGATTTACTCACGTCGAAGCCTTCTCGTTCTCAAGCACCATGGCTTGCTAAACTTCTGGCTCTGGGGCGACACTTTTCGAGCGACATTTTTTCTTAAACGTACTTTAAAATGTGTATAAGACATGCTAAACTTCTGGTGCATTGAATGAAAAGTGACGCATCAGTTGGATCAAAAATCTCAGGAGGCCCATTTAAATAAGGCTGTCAGCCCAATCTTTTGCAGCCCAAAACGGCTACAATACACAATTTCATCATAAACACTCCATCAATCCACACCACACCCACAATCAGTGATTAAAACACCTTTCAAAATCTCAAATCCATCAAAAACTGAGCAACAAAATGATAACGTAAAACAAGCCAATTTTCAAAATCATTGCAGGCACGAGAGCAATGTGCTCTAGAAAACGGAACATAAATAAATATTGGACTAATAGGGCTATCGAATTCCCATCTCTTATTTTAAACTTCCTAGCGATGCCAGGATGATAGAAGACTTGTGGCATGCACATAAGGGAGTGTGCGCCCGGTAAAGAGGAAGAGCTCCTAATGCTTCACGCTCCGCCCACTCTCGCTTGACCAACATAAGCATATCGTGAAGGTAGCTCCTAAACGGGGTTCGCATTGCCTGCACGCTGCAGCTCCTCATGAAGATACTGATGCTTGTGCCGCTGATTACTGGCATCAACCACCTGGCGCGGCAACCGGTTCAAAGCTTCTTTGATATCCAAATCATACGTCGGATCGTACAAATCATCGTACCGCAACCCAGGGACGGTTCCAAGGGGGTCCAGGGGTCCCAGGACCCCTCTCCGTTTCGGAAAATTTTTATCAATCAATAATCTTTAGTCGCTAATTTCATCAGCTTAACCTTTGAATTTCATCTTGATGTAAACATGAAAGTTGTAGAACATTGAATTAGCTTTCCGGCGATATATAGATCATCTTCAACGGATATTGGATGAGGCCTTTGTGAGCTCCAGAAGATTAATCGATCATTAGCAACTTCAAACATATAGTCTATTTCGACTTGGTTTTAAGTTACCTTAATGTTAGCTTTGAGTTTAGGTGTAACCATAGAACTTGTAGTTTTTGTCCTTAGCTTTATGTTCTAGGTGATCGATTTCCCAAATGGTGCTCCGGTTGCTTGTTGTAGGGTTGTAAAGTTGTTAAGGTTATATGTGGTTGGCCACGCACACTTGTAGACAACCTTAGTTTGAGCATGTTTTCAGCTGCTTTAACGTCTGATTTATATCTTAATATCAACTGAAGAGTCGTAACCTGTTAAATTATCTTTCCAATGGCATATGAGTCGAACTAAAAGGGTAATCGATGTGAGTTTTATGACCTTCCAAAGTTAGGTCGTCAATGGACATTATATATGAGTTTGAATTTAGTATTTTATTTGAAAACTTCTATATCGTTGAACATAAAGAATATATATGTGCAAAAAAAATTGGCAAATTAGAACAATATCCTTATTCATTAATGAAAAACATTTAGGACCCCCCTCTTATAACGCTTTGGAACCATCACTGCCGCAACCCGTATTTGCGGAGGCGACTGGACATGGCCTTGTTATGCATCGTCGCAAGGAAGTTCTTGTTCGGATCCATGATCCACTCAGGGCCGTGCCTGTAGTATGGGCAAGTGGGGCACCCGCCAGGGGCCTATTCTATGTGGGGGGCATCAGTATGACACCACACTACTTCACTATATACTCAATGATTTTATCTAAAAAAGTTAGTAGATGAAGCTAATTCGAACCCTTAAACTTTAACCGTAGATGAAAGACATTAGCCATTTGAACTACAATATATTTCTGATTATGAATAGCCTTGACATTTTATATCTAAATTTAAGGTTGAGATGTATATCATTTCACTCTTGATATTATATTAGACATAAAAATAGCTTATAATGAGTAATATAAGTCTAATAAGTGTAAAGAAAATTGTAGAAGATAATAAACTAACACTGAAAAATATGTTTCATGATATTGATTATGGAAAACGGACAAATATAAACCTTATCTTTTTATTATAAAAACTATAAACCACGTAAAAATAAAATCATGACATATGTCAAGGATAATATGGTCTTTTCTAATTTCCAGTTTTATTGTTTAGTGATTTAACTAAATGTTCATTGATATAACCAAATCATTACTTTTTGCTTAAGTTCATCTAAAATCATGAAGTTTTAATTTAAGTATTTTAACTATGTGTATTTTTATTTAAATACGGGCCCAAATTTTGATTTTGCCCAAGGTCCCCGAAAATCTCAGGAACGGCCCTGGATCCACTGCATAAACTTCGACGCCATTTGTCTCCGAGGGTTGGTGCAGATGGTCCGGCTAATTGGACCTTGACTGGTTTGAATTCTTGTACCGAAAGGGAGAGTCGCAATGGGTTGATGCGACCAAGTCGACGGAAGAGCATACGGTGCGATTTTCGCACTACACATTAATAACATAAATGAGTTGAAGTTGAAACACCAAAAGCCAAAAGAAATCAAAACACCAAAAGCCAGCACTCCATATATTATTGTACCATTTGTAAATCATCTCTATATATTGTACCTATGTATATTGAATCACTCAATCAATAGAAAATCACAGTTGTGATATACATCTTCTTATGGTATCAGAAGCCAGGGTTTCACTCTAAATCATTCGCCTACATTGTCAAAGTAAGTCTTCCATTTTGTCATCATGTCTGAAGATCCCACCCTCACAGTTACCCCTCCCTCAGTCAACACCAATCTTTTATCCATTCCTAATGCTTCCTCGCTTCAGTTTCCTAACCTATCCATCAAATTGGATCGCGTAAATTATTATGCATGGCATCGAGTTATTTTGTCAACCCTTGAAGCATGCAACCTTGATTCATATGTCACTGAATCGTCTCAGACAAAATCGGAAGCTAATGATGCTACGGCTATGCAAGCCTACTTGGCGTGGCGTCAACGCGACCAACTTATTCTTGTTTGGCTTCAGACCACCCTTTCCGAACGTATTCTATGTTACATTGCTCGTGCATCTTCCACATTCGAAATCTGGACCATGATTCAGCCGTTATTTCAATCTCAGACTCTTGCTCGTCTTCAACAACTCAAATTGTTTGGAGGAGGGAGGAGTTTTTTTATATAGAAAAATAGATATTTCATTAATTAACAGATTACTAATTAATTAATGGATCAAACCATGTAATCCGTTTACTAATGAATTGTTAATGTATATGGATTCATTCAATCCATTAACTAAATGTTAGGTTGATGGATAATTTTACCCGATCTATCTATACATTTCTCATTTTTTTCCCAATAGAAATTATTTTAATCTAAGATTGATCGCTTTTAAAACCCTAATCAGGAGGAGGAGATGTGAGCCAAAGATAAAGAATCAGAAAGACGATGGCTTTTTGTTCTTAATCCGGCGTATTTTCATTGTCCGTGTTGCGCCCAGCTAGATGGTGCTAGCTTGAAGGCTTTCCACATCAAACGAATCGGAGATTTTTACCGGTCTTTTTAGTCGATTTGGTTATTGATGTCAGTTCTATCGCTAGTAGCTTTACTGTGCTAGAGCAAAGAGTTATGTTGAAATCGTTTAATCCTCCTTGTTGTTTTGTTAGGCCTGACGCCGCCCTTCGTTTTCTTCTCCATATACTACTCCTTCAGAACCCAACCTGCGGACTTGCCAAACCGACAATTTTCACATCCGATCCGCCATGCAGGCGATTCTCCAGGTTTGCCTTTTTCGTATCCTTGCAGTGTTCGCTAGGGTTTCTACTGTCTTCAAATTTCTCCAATTTATTCTTTAATTTGAAAATGAAGGATGTTGTTTGTTTAGGATTTCCTTGCTACGCTCTCTCACTTTTCTCTGATTTGAAACAGTTGGTTGACAAGAATCCTGGAAAAGCCGTATCTTTTTTCTCAAGACAATGGCTGTTGTTACGAAACATGTCTGTTATTATGATTTTTCAGATGAGGCAATTGAGGCTATCAAATCCTTCCGTTTCTTTGTGCCTTCTAATATCTCAAGACTCACTTTACAAGGTAGTAGCTCTATATCTTACAATTAGTAAACTAATTTGTTCTCACTAGTCGAGTGTCTTAATTGATTTAAAGATTGTGATCTCACTCTTGCCGGTGCTTCCATTTTTTATGACTGAATAGATCTGGAAGGATTGAGGAAGAAATAGCAACATAAACTGAAGCGCATTGAGGAAGAACTCACTTTTGGGGGAAAAAGGTGGAAGTTTGCGAGATGCCAGGGAAGAAGAGTCCAAGTAACTGTTGAACAAGAGACAGCAAGGTGGTTTTTTTATATCTATTTTTGTTTTCTGGTTTTATAGATTCGCTTGCTCTGGTGTTGTGGATGGTTTGATCACACATAATCTTGATAACTGCAAGATGTTGGGAAACCTTGATGACTGATTTGAAGAATCACACTTCCATGGTGGAAGACTCATAATGATGGACTATATTCAAAATATTATCATGAAACTACACTGCACTCTTGCTGAGGCGCATTTAGGAAGAAGTCACTTTTGGGGGAAAAAGATGGATGTTCGCGAGATGCCAGGGAAGAAGAGTGGAGGTTGTATTAGTTAGAATCAATGTGGAGGTTGTATTAGTTAGACTCAATCTGGAGCAGTGGAGGTTGTATTAGTTATAATCAATGTGGAGGTTGTTTTAGAAGTTTGATTTTGAATTAGTTTGTGTTAGGTTGTTTCTTTAAAGATTTTGTGGTTTTTATTGAGATGAATGTATATAATTGTCAATGATTAACTGTTTGGTAGATTTTTTTTGTTTTGCTGTGAGGTTATTGTTTTCCTCCTGTTACAGTGTTGAGGGAATATGCCGTTAGCTAGATGTTAAGAAAATAGGGCTGAGCTTTAAGAAGCTGTTAAGCAAGCTTTTTAGGAAGAAGGAGATGCGTATTATTATGGTGGGTCTTGATGCTGCTGGTAACATTGACATCTCCGTATACGTTCAAGCTTGGATAGAATGTCACCACTATGCCTACAACTACAATTGGTAAGCCTTAAGCCCGGTTCACTTGGGTTAGCCATTTTCGTGTCATGTGCTTAGGATTATCTTGAGGGTTTGTCATGGTGTTTATATATTTAAGGTACTGTGCTTTACTCATTTTGCTACGATTTGTATGGGAAGCTAGTAGTTTTCTAGCCTGATTTTAGATGTTTTTTTTGTACATGAGTGTTCAATATTATCAGCAACATTTGTATCTATTGGTGATACAGAACCCTTTAGGAAAATATCCAGTGAAAGTGCTTTATTTGCAATCATAGACAGGTAGTGAAATGTGTGAGGGATCTTACTGGCATATTGTTCTGCATCTGTATGTGATTTCGAACCTTCATTTTGACAGTGTAAATTATAGTTTATCACTTTATAGTAAGATTCAATGTGGATACTGAGGAATATAAGAACATTGGCTTCACCGTTTGGGATGTTGGAGGTCAGGATAAGGTAAATTTTCATGCTTAGTGACTTCTTAATTGCATGCTATGCCATGCCATATACCAACGCTTGTTAAAGTTTTTGATCGTCTGCCTATATGTAGATGATCTAATCTACACTGGAAATGATGAGCAGATGTTTCATGATTTTAAGGAGTCTATGACAGAGGAGTTTGATATGACAGACCTAGGAAAGATGCATTATTTCCTTGGCATTGAAGTTGTACAATCAGCTGCTGGAATCTTCATTACTCAGAAGAAGTACACAAAGGAGGTTCTAAAAAAATTTGAAATGGAGGATTGTAATTCCGTAGCAATCCCAGCAGAGCCAAGACTAAGGCTTATGATGTGTCCAGAAGATGGATCAAAGGTGAATAACAATTCCACTAATTTAGTAACTGCTAACCCATTAACCCATTATCAATTGACTAATTAAATGCTTAATAAATCCTATCTTTAACACGCCCATTGTCAGAATAAGTCTGTAATGTTGATGAAGGCTTAATGGAAGTGTCAGATTTCGTAAACTAAATTTGTTTTCTGTTTGCAGGATGAACTGAGTGATGTGTTCCGCTTGTTTTGCCAACAAACAAGATCTTCCTAATGCCATGAATGCTGCTGAAATAACTGACAAACTTGGGCTCCATTCACTTCACCAATGACACTGGTAATCACTCCTTGCTTATTTTTCTGATATCTCACATGCTGGCTTCAATGACCCCATGATGCATACCTCGTAATTGTTTCTTCTGATTCCTATTGTATTTGTAAATGGATGGTTGAATCTTGCTTGGGCGTATTTACAGCTAGAGGGATACACAATTTTTTTAGTTAACAATTGTCTGCTTCCGGCAAGCATGCTGGAAGTACAGAAGCAGGAACCAGTGAGCTATCTCAGGTACAATTATCTCCTAATGATGGTGAATGTTTTAAAATGTTGCTTATTTGGTTCTTGCTATTTTCCCTCGACTCTTAATATTCATAAATATTACAAAAAAAAAATTGTAAAAATAAAAAACTGATTCAACAAGTGCATATGGCTAACTCTTGTATCTAATCGTGATTTCAGGACAAATGTGGTAGACATTCAATTCGTGGTAACAAAATGGAGATGTTGGTAGCACTATCCTCGTTGCTGCTCAGCTGGTAAGGATTCTCGTTAGACGCCTATTCTGCTTTTCTTAATAGTTTGATTTCATACACATTGGATTTCCAGGGATGCCAAAATCGCTAAAAAATAGTGTGAACAGCAGTTATATATAAGCTCTTGCTTATCATGAATCATGATACATTACAAGTACCATATTATCACTAAATGTGACATCAGCAAGTGTTGAGGGGGACGAATGCAACCCTACTGGTACTGCAATGTACAAAGTTCATCTGTTTTGACATGAGGACTGTTGTTAACAGGTGGCAACTGTTTACGCCCATTGGAACTTAATTTGCTAATATTAAGGGTATGGGATGGAACTTACGTTTCTCTTGATATATTGAAATTTCTAATTCGATGTGCCCTGAGTGGTAACGCCTCCTGTTTGAGAACAAGGTATATTTGTAAACATTAGCTTCGTATTGAATTCAAGTAATTCAGGACAATCTACTAGTATTATCTGTCCATCCGGCTTAACTGAATGTCTTTTGAATTTGAATTGAAAGGGGCATGTGGAGTCTGTAGTGAAGCTAAAGGGACTGGACATGTACACAATACAACAGCTCTAACACTGTGTGATCACAGAGTTTGCTTGGCAGCCGGTCAGTGAACCCAGCTATGCATCGGGATGATAGTTTTTAGTTACTAGTAATCTGGAGCGAAATGGGTCTTCAACGACAGGGAAAAACAGAGGGCCTTTATGAAAATATGATGTCCGTCGCTCTTCTCTTTGTGGGCAGCAGCCATCTTCCGTATCTAATACAGAGGGGGAGCTGATGACTAAAGTGATGCAAATGCAGCAAAGGTAGGCAACACTAATTTTCCTTGTTGGTGTGACTCTGTCATCACTTTCTGAATTTTGAGTTTTCACCATTAGCATTGGGTCTGTCAAAGGAAGAAGTGCAAAAAAAACAGAAGCTTAAGAACATGCAGTTAAGGGACAGTTCAAATCTCTCTACAACAGAGAATGAACGATGTCTGGCTGAAATCTCTCATACGAGTTGGAAAAGGGTAGAGTGGGGGGCAGTAAAATCGGTGGATTGTGAAATTCTTGGATTTTGGCTTCTGTCAGTCTTTAGAAATGAATAAATAAGCAGGTAGGATATACACAGCCAACAAATCGGCGATCTTGAGTTATGCTTGTATGAAAGGGAAACAGCAAAACTGACTATACCTTGCTTGCACATAATAGCAGCTGTCAGTGTGTGCCATGCAATACAGAAAGTGGAAATCAGATATCAGACTCAAGATGAGCAGGGAGCCTTGGTGAGCAAGTAACTGAGAGCCCTATGTTTCAGCAAGGAGTCCCCGACAAATGTGTTTTTAAATCTGTGTATCCAATATTTTGATGCTGAGGCCATCCTTAATAGGGAGTAAATAAAAAGATTGTGTCCAATCTTTTCTTTTTGTCTCTTAATAGCATAAAAATCAAATATTGTCAGAGAAACGATCGTCATTTTGTGGTATCGGACGATCGATTCCACGATCCTTATTAATCACGGTGATGATGCCACGTTTTTATCTATACCACGTGTCATCATTTAATTCTCTTGCAATATTTAATACATTTACAATATTAAAAATAATTGAAAGAGGATGTTGGGTCGCTATTAAGAAGGGATATTGAGAACGATCGTGACATCACTTTTACATTTTAAAAATCACCGATGATCTTTTTTTTTAAGATCACCCCAATAAGGATGCTCTGAAGTCTTTGACTGCGCCATCAGAGTGAATGAACGCGAGTATATATGCAAAGACAGATTAGTCTCAAAGTGGAATTTACATCTGCACGTTAATTGTCAGTTGACTCAGTTCTAGTACCACAAAAAAAGGCTGGTGTCAGTGTGTGTAGTTGCCACTTATATTGTCGCGAGTATCAGTCGCTAGCTTCTTTTTTTTATTGATGCAGAATAATCCCCGTGTGGCGTCGCGTATATCTACTAATAAAAACTGAAACAAGAAATAGAAAGTGGACATGTGTTATTAACATTCAATTCCACTCTAAGAGAATGTCCCAAACCAATTTTATCAACAGATAACCAACCTTTACAAAGGGAACTGAGTCAAACAAAAAGAAGAAGAAGATAAACTAAGAAGCTGAAATACATGCCATGTTGGAATCTCTTCGCAAATGTTCCTAAGAAAACAGACCAAGATACTCCAATCACACGCACAAATTCCAACTATATTCTGATTTCCGGTACCAATAAAACATTAATGTTAGTTTCGGTAAGATGCTTATGGATTCATAGACACCAACGGGACCAACCAAACTCTCCCGTTTATGTTGGGTTGTGGAGCCTGATTAAATTATTGGGCTGATTCACTTGAGGTGTAGGGTTTCTATTACTATTTAGATAATTAAGGTTTAGATGATTATCTTATTTATACCCAACTTGATTATTGTAATTATATTCAACAGCATAGTGAAGAACACCCTGACTTGGTAGTGCCCCCAGACGTAGTCACGACCTAGTAACAAACTAAGTATCAATGTTTAGTATTCCTTTTGTTTTTCTCTCGTCATCCCTACTTGCGCGATCCTAACAGTTTACTCTTCAGATCTCTTCACATTAAGATGTTCCGGTATAACCATCGTCCCTAACAACAAAAGGAAAACATGAATAAATAGGCACGACACACAGCTGAAATACAAAGGTCTCCTTCATTCGCTAGAAATCAACAACTAGCAACCGGTGAATGAGAACACAGGCAGTCTGCAACCTCAGTGAGACTAATGACATCGGTAGTATGCAAAAGAAGTATACAATTTTTTTAATAGTGGGTGGATAGAACAAATAGGAACATTACAATGCATACGAGCTTTTATCATCTAGTACATATATTGATCTCCGGAGCTCTTAGTAAGACATCTTGACCGGATCCGTAAGCATCTGATACATATCTCCACTTATATACTTAGAGCGCAGGCCACATCTGGACACCTTTACCGCACACATCACGCGCGAGGCGTGAATAGGAAGACATCCACGAGGGATGTACGATGCATCCACGCGCGAGACGGGACGAGGAAAAGAAAAAAGAATGAAGAGGAATGCATCCACGAGGGTTGTAGGATGCATCCACGCTCGAGGCGGGACGAGAAAAAGAAAAAAGAATGAAGAAAATTAGTGGCCCCGAAACTCGAACTCAGGATGTAAGAATCGATCCAACTATCTTAAGATGTACTCCTTAACCAACAGAACACCACCGTTCTTGCCAAAAAGAAGTATACAATTTGATCGATTGATTATAATATTATATAATAAGAAAAAAGCTGAGATTTGAAGAAGGGAACACAAGACATCCTAGTCGACCTCTTGTCACCTTCCCCACTTGAACCCTCATCAATTACTAGTTCCTTTACTGTTTATCAAAAAAAAAAATTTGTTCCTTAACTTGGGGTAACTACCAGGTCATATCAAGCCCTTTTCATATCATACAATGGCTTGTGGGTCGTGGCGCTTGTCCTTTATTGCTTAAACAAATATTTAATGAAAAGGGGTCGTCATATGCACATCTTTGTTTGCATTTCTTGCTTATCTTGACTATATGTTTTTCAATAAATAAAACACCTCTCTAGTTCAAATTATAGCACAGATAAGTAGTAACAAATTTACCTAATATTGTGTCTAACTTATTTTTAAATAGTTTTCAATATACTCCGTAGTATGTCACCACGATGATTGGTGTGCAACGAAATTCCAATTAAACATTGAATTATTATTCACTGTAATATTCAAGTAAGATAAGAAATAAAGAAATGGTTTGTCCAATTGGCTGTGATTCAAATTTGAGTCAATTGGGGAATGTAACATGCATTTATAGGCCCAGTAGACAATATAGCAGCACACCACGCGGTTTTGAATGCTAAACAAGTACCCCGAAAAAGCATGAGAAAGAGTCAAACCATGTGTGCTTATTTGCTTTCAAACTCATAAATTTGCCCATCTAACCTTTTCTTTTCCATGCCATAGCACCTCTTAAATTCATTCAAGTGTCAATAACTAGTTAAACAGAAAATTAGATGCAACTGCGTTTAATTTAAGTGAAAATTAAAATCCCTTCAAAAAAAATATATGTATTAATTAAAAATTAGATCATTTCAGACATTTTAATAACCACTAAAGAAAAATTCAGAAAGTTAAATGAGACTTCAAATTTTCCATTTTTTATATCCAGTAAGAACGCTTTTAGCAATTAACAAATTTAAAGTTATATTCACATATGAAGTGGTGTTGGATTAAACTTGGAAATACATCACAATCATACATATCATATCACCAATAATCAATCCCATTAGGCAACACCTCCCACTTTCTAGTAGAAAATTATACGGAGTAATATGTAAAACACATTTTAAAATCACTTTTTCTTTCTAACCATCCATTATTTAAATACTTATAAATTTAAAATAAATAAATAAATGGAATAGCAAACTGTCGCCACAGTTGTCTTCTACTTCCTCTGACCTTCCTCTGCTTCAAATCTCAGCCAACTCTCCCACTCCATATAAAATCCCATCCTCTCCTTCATATCGAATTCATCTCTCATTCCCCGATTCGACTTAGTTTCACACTGACGCCCGGAATCCAATTCGTCCCCATCTCCGCGACTCATTCTCGTCATCAGTCGAAGCCTCGCGAGTTTGATCCAATTTATCAAACCCATTTCTGATTTGATAATTGGAGATCTGGGTTTTGATTTCCAGGAGAAAAGCTTCGATCTTTGAGAAAAAACATTCGATTTTTTTTTTCTCGAGGAAATTAAGGATGGGAGTTAAGGGATTTGTCGAAGGAGGAATCGCCTCGATCGTCGCCGGCTGCTCGACGCATCCTTTAGATCTGATCAAAGTGCGGATGCAGCTTCAGGGCGAGTCATCCGCCGCGCCGAACCCAGCCCCACGGCCGGCTCTCGCCTTCCAACACGCTGGAGTTCAAGGTGTGAAGCTAGCGCCGCCGATCAAGATCGGACCAGTCGCCACCGCTGTTCAAATCGTTCAAAAGCAGGGCTTCACCGGCTTATTCTCCGGCGTCTCCGCAACAGTTCTCCGTCAAACGCTCTACTCCACGACCCGTATGGGGCTATACGACATCATGAAAACGAAATGGACAGATCCCGAGACGAAAGTCATGCCGTTGACTCACAAAATCGGAGCCGGTCTAATCGCTGGCGCTATCGGCGCCGCGTGCGGCAACCCTGCTGACGTGGCGATGGTGAGGATGCAAGCCGATGGACGCCTCCCAGAAGCCGAGCGTCGTAACTACAAAAGCGTGGTCGACGCCGTCGGTCGAATGGCCAAATCAGAAGGCGTGACGAGCTTGTGGCGCGGGGCGACCATGACCATGACACGAGCCATGCTCGTGACGTCATCCCAGCTGGCAACCTACGACCAAATCAAAGAAGCGATACTCAAAAAGGACCTCATGAGTGACGGAATCGGCACTCATGTGACGGCTAGTTTCACGGCAGGGTTCGTGGCGTCGGTGGCCTCGAACCCTGTAGATGTGATTAAAACTAGAGTGATGAATATGAATGTAGTGAAGGGGCAAGCGCCGCCTTACGCTGGGGCGATTGACTGTGCGATGAAGACAATTCGGGCGGAGGGGCCGATGGCATTGTACAAGGGGTTTATTCCGACAATTTCAAGACAAGGGCCGTTCACGGTGGTGCTGTTTGTTACATTGGAGCAGGTCAGGAAGGTTCTGAAGGATTTCTGATCAGTCAATCATTGGTGACATTATTAATTACTATGAATCTGCAGGTAATTAATTAGATTATTCTATTTGAATTTCAATTGTAATAGTCTTATGATGTTTGCAAGATGATGACGAAAAAAACTCACATTTCACTTTGGATCTATAGACGCTGCGGTGTCTTATTTTAGCAGTGCTTTATAGATATGTAACTTGGTTCAGAGAAATGAAAAGTTTGAATCTGTTTTTTTTTTCTCAATTCGTTTAACCCATCTGAATTATGAGCTCAGGAATTCTTTTGAAAAATTAATTCCTATGACGTCTCTTCTAGCCAGACTAAAAATGACACTGAATCACATAGTTGAAAGATATCTTAGGACGCAGTTAATACTTATTGGAGATGGGAATGAGAAAAATATCTTGTAAATTATTTAGGTTTGGGATGGAGACAGGGCATAGAACTTCTCATGGGATATGAATGGAGATAAAAAATGAGAATCATTTTCAATGAAGAGAGATATGGACAGTAAATAACCAAATTCAAATTGCTTATTTTTTTTTCCGATCAAAGTTCAATTTTTATTAAAACAAGAACAAACTGTCCCAAAGGGACAGAAGTCCTAGCAAGAGCACGATCAAATAGAAAATTGCTCTGGTCAGACCGATCGTAGTGGCTGAACGAAAATTCAAATTGTTTATTGAACCTTCTTGTTTGATCTTTTTTTAGGGGTATGAGCTGTCATCTTAACACATGTTCATATCAACATGGAGACAGATGATTGTTTAAGCGGTTGGAATCCGGAATAAATATTACAGTAGTAGTTAAAACAGAGCTCTTTGTTCTTTATAGTTAAATTATAACATCATATGGGACCCGAAAAACATTATCATCAGGCCCCGTACTGGAACGTTGGATGGATGCTTCACTAAACACTTGCAGTTGTCACCATTGTGAAAAGTCAGGATTGCTACTTGATGGAAAACAGGGCTAGTTGATAACGTTCCACATGGCTTTTAAGCTTATTTCTAACTGTAAATTATAATATCAAGGTTTTTGAGAACTTAAGAATTGAAGTCTAGTCGTCGTATGAATATTCATCTTCGAATGTGATTTGAATATAGTCAAATTTCATGGTTTTGATTTCTCATTACATTTAAACTCGAATGTGCACAGGTGAGAGATCAAGATCAGGGGCGGATCCAGGATTTATCATCACTGGGGGCGACATGTTAAATAGTAGAATTTTTTTAGTTCTCTTCGAGTTTTCATTTTCATAATGCGTCCCATCACATCTTCGTTACTAACGGAATCAAACAAATCCTTTTTAATGTAACAAACGAGACCATAAAATATAAAATATCCTTTTCAATATAAAATATCACATCAAAATTCAGAATACTAATACATTAAATAAACTATTATAAACAAACTTACGTTGACATAAGAGCTTCTGATCGAACGAACTTAATTTCTTAACTCTTAAAATGAAACATGTATGTTTTGTAAATTCATAAAAATCATAGTCAAATCTTCTTCTTTTTGAACAAATGTGATTTTATTAAAAAATGTTGACATACAACCATGACACACAACACAAAGGCGCCTGTAAAACAAGGAACAACCTGTAAAACAAGAAAACTAATAAAACCCCTGCTAAATAAAACCCAAACAACACAGTACAAAGGCAAAATCCTTACAAAACCAACAACAGCAATTGAAACTAAAGCACACAACTTCGTTTTTTAACAGGATCAAATTACGAAGCCAACGCTGTTCATCAAGGTTTATCAACCTATTGAAAAACCATACTGGTCAGATTACGAAAACAAGCTAATAGATAATCGAACAAAAGGCACAGTAATTCAGCCAACACAGAGAGCAGCAGCTAGCTATATAAATAAGGATACTTTCAATGCATTGTTGAGTGTTGTTGAGCTTGAAGAGCTTGTCTGCAAGAATTTGCTCACTGAAAACGCTGTTCATTACTTCAATTCTTCAACCCCAAATCGCTTACCAAGAACACAACAAGAATTGAATGGAACACCCAAATCCCATATTTTGACCAAAACTCTAGAAACACAAACTTCACAAGCCCCACCAGCCCTGATTCGAATCAAAACCCTAATTCCGCTCTGGCAGTCAAAACCCCAAAATCCAAATCGGCTAAAACCAATCTCCGATCGAAAACAAAATGCAAAAAGAAACTAGGGCACCCAAATCAATGACGGTAGAAGAAGAAAGATGTTACGAGAAGGAGAAGAGGGTCAAACCTGGGGGAATAAAATGACGCATACTGCAAAGATTGAAGCTTTTCTCATGGAAATGATAAACCCAGATCTCCAATTATCAAGGAGACGAAGAGGATGGGAAATTACAGGGCAGAATAGTAAAGCAATTAAAAACAGAGGGGGCAAACTAAAAATATGAGTGCGGGCAAACTCGAAAATTATGCTAGACTTAAGGTTAATTTTGAAAATTCACTGGGGGCAGCTGCCCCCACTCCCATTAAGCTAGATCCGCCCCTGTGAGAGATGCTTGTCAACGTCTCATCAACTTGATAATACACTTTCGAGAGTACAGATTGAATTCTCAAAATATAGATGACTTTTCATTCAAGTGCTTCTCCGTTCTCCTAATATCATATCTATTGTGTTCCTTATATACAATAATGAGATGTTATTGAGGCCTTATACGGAGCGAGACATCTATGCCGCGGTCCATCAGTTGAATCCTTCTAAGGCGCCGGGCTTGGATGGCTTTCCTGCTGAGTTTTTGCAGCGCTACTGGGACATTCTTAAGACAGACTTTGTTACACTTTGTTTATCTATCTTAAATGATGGCCTTATTCCTCCTGATCTGAATAACACTCTTCTTGTTTTGATTCCGAAACAGAAAGCAATTTCCGACCGCTTGGAGGATTTTCGCCCAATCAGTCTTTCCTCAGTCACAGCAAAGGTGGTGGCAAAGGCTATCGTTACCAGGTTGCAGTTGATTCTTCCTGAGGTAATAAGTCTTGAACAGTCTGCTTTTGTTAAAAATCGTCTTATTTCGGACAATTTTAGTCTAGCCCATGAATGTGCTCATCATATTAGAAAGACGACAAAGGGTCGTAAATGTTTTGGGTCTCTGAAACTAGATATGGCTAAAGCCTATGATCGGGTTGATTGGACGTTTTTACGGTGCATCATGCTGCAATTGGGGTTTCATTCGACTTGGGTAGAAAATATCATGAAGTATGTAATGGCGGTTAAGTACTGTATAAGGATTAATGGGGAGACCACGGCGTTTTTCTTGCCTAAGAGGGGGTTAAGACAGGGTGATCCTTTATCGCCATACTTATTTATTATGTGCACCGAATGGCTTAGTTATAAGCTTCGTTTTTTGCATGAAACTAATTCTCTCAGAGGCATACGCATTGCTAGGAATGCCCCTTTCCTTACACATCTGTTCTTCGCTGATGATTCGCTTCTCTGGTTTGAAGCTTCGTCGGCCACACCGTCCATTATCAAAGAAGTTCTTAAGGAATATGAGCTTTTTGCTGGACAGAAGGTTAATTATAATAAGTCTGAGTTAGTATTGAGCCCCAACACCACTGATGCTGTAAAGCAATGTTTTACGGCCACCCTATCAGTGGCTGTCGTTAATGGACATAATAAGTATTTAGGTCTCCCTTTGAATATTTGGAGGAGTAAATCCTCATTTTTTTCTCCCACTGCTAGATCGTGCACAGGCCAGGTCTAAGTTGTGGTATACCTCCTCTTTGTCTTGTGGTGGACGAGAAAATCTTATTAAGTCCGTGTTGTTGGCTATATCACAGTACCATATGCATTGCTTTAGGATTCCAAAGGGTGTTCTGCGGAGGTATCAATCTCTTATTAAGCGATTTTGGTGGTCTGGTAAGCAAGGTTCCAAAACAGTGCATTGGCTTAAATACAATCTCCTCTGCGAGACTAAGGAAAATGGTGGTCTTGGCTTCCGGGACCTTCATGTTTTAAATCAGGCTTTTCTTGCTAAGCAAGGATGGCGTATATTTTCCCATCCGGACCTCCTGCTTAGTACAGTTATTAAAGTTCGTTATTTTAATGGTACTGACCTTTTCTCTGCTTGTCTTGGTCACAGACCATCTCAGTGTTGGAGGGGTATATACAGTGCCCTCGACTTGCTAAGGGCTTGCAGCAGTTTCGACAACACTGGTGCCCGCTTTTGGGCTCACTCTAGTGACGGACATTACACAGTACGCAGTGGCTATGACCTATTATCTGTGCTCCACAAACAGAGCACGATTTCAAGGGGAGAGACTTCAAACCCTAGCATTACCAATTCTTTTTGGAAGGCTTTTTGGAGATTGCCAGTTCCAAGGAAGATAAAACTTTTTGGTTGGCGTTGTTTTTATGATGCTTTGTCAGTGGACACAAATTTGTACGTTAGGAACATTAATATATCCTGTCCTGTTTGTAACTATAAAGTTGAATCCTAGGTACATGTTCTTTTGAGGTGCTGGTGGTCGCTGTCCGTGTGGCAGGGCTTGCATTTGTTGGACTGGCAGCGCATTACTTCTTTCTCATCGCGGGCCGATGTCATTTATTTTTTGTGCACACAGGTTAGTGTAAAATCGGCAGCAACTGGGTTAGTAGCGCTGTGGTACATGTGGCGTGGAAGGAATCAGTTGAAGCATGAGAATCAGATGATAACTCCACAGCTAGCTATAACCCGAATTAAGGCGCTGTCTAGTGAATTTTACAAGTATCACATTGACAATTCAATCCAACATTATAGTTGTTCAGACTTTGTTTGGAAGCCCCCACCTTCTGGCACTGTCAAGCTTAACTGCGATGCATCCTGGGATGCCACTACCAAAACAGGTAGCATAGGTATTATAGCTAGAGATGGGGAAGGTTGAATTAGTGCTATCCGTGCTCGTTGCCATATCGTCTGTGATAACGTCACCGACTGCGAGGGCTATAGCATTATGGAGGGTTTGAAGCTGTGCAAGGAGCTGGCCTTTCCGAAAGTTCTCCTGGAATCAGACAGCTCCGAAGCAGTTACGGCCATTAATTGCAGGAATAATGTTGCTTTGTGGAACAAGGAATGGTACAAGTGGTGTTTAGCCGAGTTGGATACTAATGCACTCTATACTGTCATGCTCATTCGTCGGGAGGCTAATACTCAGGCGGATTTAATAGCGAGATATGCACGAACAAATGGGTGGTCATGGTTGCGCTGCGATGCCTGCCCCTTGCTACCCAACTTACATTGCTGTCAGTAGTTCTCAAGCCCTTTCTATCAAAAAAAAAAAAGTAAATAGTTCAAACAGGCACTTAGGCTGCTTGCAGGATTCAATTTTAGGAACCAGATTTGGGGTTTCCAAGTCTGAAATGGACATCCAGTTGCACAGATCAGGTTGATATGCTTCGTTACAGTTTGGGCCTTCCCTGTATTGGGTCGCATACGACGTTGTGAAATGTTCTTTAATTTCGCTGATAATCACATTTATTACTTCTTTCCTTTCATTTTTGAAGTTCACATTCTCATTTGAAAGAACTGATAATGACTATCATATCCTTTTATTAACCTTTTAATAACATTAGTATCGATCAAAAAAAAAAGATTTTAACTAAATAATGAAAGATTTCATCTTTATCTTCAGCATATTCCATCACCTATATCAGATCAAAGCATAGAATGAAATAAGCAGCATATATACAATTTGTTGTACCTGCTTTGTTCATGTAAGTTTTCTTCTTAATACACATTTATGTCCTCTGAGTATATAGGATTCGGTTTTCAGAACTTGCGTGCATAAGAAGGGAGAAAAGAACATTTATATGCTCTGAAAACATCAGGTTTCATCCATAAAGAAACCGTCATTAACTGTAATTTTCAACTATTAATAACTGTATTCAAAATTCATACTTATCTAATAAAACATGTAACATTATGTTTAATACAATTTCAAGTTCTAAAGCATGTATAATGCTTTCAAATAATTCCAAGGCGTTACAAAAAAAAAAATCCAAGGCGTTACAAAAAATTTATATTAATGATAAAATAATAAACATATTATTTATCAAAATTGCAGTAAGAAAAACACACAAAATCAGGTAGAGGTGGGCGTGGGACGGGTTAAGACGGGTTGTGCTCGTTCCTAACTTGGTCCGAAATAATGATCGGGTCATTTATTTAAATCCTAACCCGACCCTAAAACTAAAATTTATAAAAGGCATAAAACATTCAACATCATCTATCATGATATAAATACTTTAAAAATATAAACTTAAATCACTAATTTGTGATGTAAAGTTTAGTATTACGGTTTTATTTTTCATTGCAAACCAGTTACTTATTCATATGTGTGTGATATTGCACGAGAAAACAAATAGATTAATTGGTATGGTAGTCACATTCATTCAGATGAGGTGTAAGGTTCGAATGTTGTTAAAAATCTAGTATTTTTTATATTACGTATAAAATCTGGTAACCCGATCCTCAACCCAAACACGACCCGAAATTCATACCGGATTGGGTTAAACCAGACATTAAGTTGGCCGGGTTGGGTTGTCGGGCCAGACCGGGTTTTGTCCACCCCTAAAATCAGGTGTGTTAGTGAGAGGAGCGCTCAAATGAGAATTCCTTTTCTTTTTTTTGAGAACTTGAGATCCAAATCGTCATCTTCGAAAATGCAAGATGCATTTTGGTAGTACACGGTGTCTCATGTGCATTTTCCAAGATGCATTTAATGCAAATTCAAAGCCACCTTTTGACTTTGTTTTTTGAACATTTTCAAAGATGCCTCATGATCAAATAGTAAGATTTGAAGTTTCAGATTCTCGAATTTTTAAGGGTTCTCAATCGAGCGCTCCTGTATGAGTGATATAGTATCATTTTCAGGAACACCAAGCATATTAACTACTGTTTGAAAGAAATGCAAAGGAACCAGGGAACACAATATTACTATTCAGTCTACATCAGAGAGCCAATCTGCTCTCATGTGACTCACTCTCAATAACATATTAGTATTCGGCCATGTTCTTCATGTCTCCCAATCTCACTACCATTTTTTTGTTCCATTGCATGCCAACATCCACCAAATCTCATGCATCCCCCAGTTTCACAAAATCTCTCAAGCCCTAATCCCAATACCCAAATCAAATTCACTAAAAAAATCATTGATTTTATCTCCCCAAGAGAAAGTTGAAATTTGGGGAGAGGAGATCAGAATGAAATCAGATGCTGGACAAAGAAACAAAGAAATGAAGTGATAATTAAAATGAGAACATCATCTAATAAAATCAGTACAGTTCATATCCTTCTGCAGATCATAAACCTCTATGTGTTCTTGAATGCTTTTGAAGCTTGTTCACACTCATGACTCTAAACAATCATTAACATGAAACATCATCATATCATGGTATGGGATCAAACATAAAGTAGCTAGACAGTGATCAACAAGATGTCAGTTTATGAATATGGTGATAATGCTGCATTCTCAGAAATGATAGAAGAAGAAGAAGAAGATCAAAGAAGACAAGTTTCAGAGTCATTTTCATTATCAGCATCAAACAACAAGAACAAGAAGAAACCCAGTTTGCAGAAAATGATGATATAACGTTGTAAAAATAATGATAGTCCATCTCTTACTTAAAACTCAATGCAGTAATTAAAATAGATATGATGATGAAGTAGAGCCTGAGAAATATGATCCTTTGTAGCAGCATATGAGATCAGCTACATACACTTAATGAGACAACAGTACTCTAGAGACCTCCATTTAGTTTAACTAGTAGCTAATTAATTATCTCCCCAAATTGTTCCAATCCTTGAGACCTAATGAAACCACAGACACACATAAGATTTTGATGATGATGCAGAGAAGAAAGTTGAGAGGAAATTGGGCTTAATTTTGGTATGATCTGATGATCATCTCAATTCATGAGCTGCTGCTGCTTGCTGCTACTGCTGCTGTTCATGTTGTTGCTGGACATGGACTTACCTAAAGTGTGCTTGTTGTTATGCATCCAAACCTTAAACACATGTCTCTTCACAGCGGTCTCATTACAAAACTGCTGCACCAAATCCTCATCACATTTCTGAATCCTCCACCCAATCCTCTCCGCCATAGCCAGCATCCTCTCCTTCTGATCCGCGGTGAACCTAGTCCTGAACCGCTTCTTATTATTATTCCCATTCCCCATCATTCCAACTCCATTATTAGGGTTTGACACGTCATCTTCCTCTCCTTTACTCATGCTTCCACCAGCTCCGGAGGTGGAAGGAAGCGCCAGCGGCCGATGATGCGGCGGCGGTCCGAGGTGGAGATACCCAGATGGAGTAGTTGTTGTACGGTAGTATGAGCTGAAAGGAGCAGCATGAGGAGGAGGCTGGTGGTGGTGGGAGTAGAGCAAAGTGGAGTCTCCTGCTTCCTCCTTGCGGTGGAAATTCCGATGACAGCCGCAAGCGGCGCACTTTAGAGCTTCGACTGTGCCTTCTGGACCTCCAGGCATGAACTCGCCGCAGCCGTCTAAGGCGTGACCCATCACGTTTATCGCGTGGTTTCTTAAACACTCTCTGTATCTGGGTTTTGAACTGAGCTGTATCGTCGTCGGCGCAGCCGCCGGATGAATCTGAACCTGCGACAAGGCCTCCACCATTTTCACACGGTTCAAGTTGTTGCCGCTGCTTGTGTTGTTGTTGGCTCCGCTGTTGATGTTGTTATTGTCGGGGACTGTGTTGATGTTGTTGTTCATCATCAACATCTCTTCAGACTCCTCCTCCTCATCATCATCATCCTCCTCGTCTTCATCCCGGCGGTGGTGGTGATCGCCGAACTCCATTAATGAAGAAGAGAACAGTAAAGATGGAATCTTTGTGCAAAAGGGGTGATCTGTGTGGGAAGAATCAGATAGGAATTGATGAGATTAGGTGGAAGATAAGAGTAGCAGAGTGGTGCTGGAGGAGGAGGTGGTGGTGGTGGTGGCCATCAATTTGCTGGTGAGGGTTCAGACATCAGAGAGAGAGAGAGTATTGTGTCGTTTGAGTTTGAGCTGAGAGAAAATAAACATATAAATAATCGGAGGATTAGCACTAAAAGTGAGGCTTCGAGTGGAATTTTTTAATATTTATTTTTTGGATTGTACGTGTTTTTTTATTTAAGAAAAAATACATTTTTTTTATTGTAGTTAAGCAAAAATACATGGTTGGGAACCGGAAGTGGAAGCCATTGCTACTGCCATTGCCATTGTCATTTGCCAGTGAAATAATATTAACTTATTTATTGAGTGGGAAATTTGGTTACGCAATTAATCTCAATTCTCACCAAAAAAAATGATGAATATCATAAAATGTTTCTTATTCTATTATTTCTAAAATTCAAACATTTTTCAGAAAATTAAATAACTTGTATGTCTATTTGAAAATTCATGATATCAGTCGTAATTTTCAACACAAGTATATAGGATAATTTCAAAAAACTTTACAATAAAGAGTACGGCCTAGTAAAAATAAAAATCTAATATATAAATTAAGTTAAAAATTAAGCAATAAACTTATAAACATATCACTCCATTAAAACTCCTTTCGTGATATTTTTGAATTAATACTAAAACACATAATTTTCATTCCTTGAAACAAACTACTGAGTTTAGACTATTGATTTTTTATTTAGTTCTGTACGCCGAGTCGTGTATAATTGCACGCAATTCCGCGTACTCGAGCTTCCCCGACTGACATCCGCCAGCCAGTGGGTCATTTACCCAACCTTATTTTCAATCTAAAATATGAGTAATGATATACGCACACAATTTCAAATTGCAATTATCGAAATGTCCTCGACTATTCATAAACTAATAATAAATTAAAACATTTATGGCAAATGAATAATTCAAAAATTCTGAAAATATTATAATTAACTTATATTAATTTATAAGTAGTAGTATGCAGTTTTTTGGTCACTGAATAATTTTGTATGCATTGAGTATTGGTGCTTACAACATTATTCTGAAAATATATCCACACACACAAAAATTATATGTAAAATTGGCATGAATATGTAAATTTCTTATACATTACGTATTTCTGAAATAATCAATGATTATATATCTGTTTTAGAAAGTGTGAAAGTAAAACTAATTGCAATTTTGTTTTATTCACTTTTAGTTATCTTATAATATAATTCCTTTCCTTAATTATTTTAAAAAACTACTTTTGTACTTTGATGTTCCTAACCAAACTTAGCTATTGCATCTTTAAAGTTTCATCATCATCAAATCAAAACAACCAAGAAAGGTTTTTTTGTTAATTAATGCCAAAAAAATGATGAGTTAAGGATATCTCAAAGTGCTTGTCTTTTTGTTCCGCCGCTTCACCATTTTACGGCATGTTAAGATAGATGGATGACTTTTACTCAATCCTAAATTTAGCTAATTAAATTGCTAGCTATTAATAGTACATAAGTCGGTGCTTATTTTAGACCAGCCCAACTAATTTTGTTTTAATGTTTATAATAAATATGCGACAATATTAGTATTATGTACATTTTCCAAGTGTTTATGAAAACTTGTTACGAGTTCCATTTATTGTAGTTAGTGCGTAACTAAAATGCACGCAGGGCTTCAGTTTCAAAGGTTAGCCGCCCCATCTCATATTTCATATCATTATATTTTAAATAATAATTTCAATTTCATCATTTATTTAAAAATTTGCACTTATGGTTTATATATGACAATACACTCCGAGACAACTTGTGGGTCTTAATAATGGCAATTTGCTGTCAATTCACGGGAATATTGATGTAATAATCAATGCTAGAAAATGAAACCATACTATCGATTTTTTGTTAAGGTATAAAATTATAAACGGGTATTGTTCTTCTTCTTCACCACTAATAATCAATTAACAAAATTTAGAGTTAAGCATTATAGAAAAACAGCAAGTAATATATATATATATATAATAAAAAATAAAATAATGGAATATTTTATTTATCTCTATTTAATTCAAATACTCGTCTATGATTGATATTTTGAACCCAAGTATCTTTAGCTTTAAATTAATTGATTCACAATCACAAAAAATTCTAGATCGGGAATAATTTCATGAGTTTCATGAGATATTAGGGTAGCTTTAGCTACCTAGACATGTCTGGTAATTAGTACAAGCTGTCACCATTCGTGATTTCAACGAAAAAAGGGCCCACTTATCAGTAATATGTTATCACCGTTAAATTTCTTTTAACTTAAGTAGACACTTATACTTTTTACTGCTACAGTAATTTTTATACGTAATTGTAGAAACCTTTTTAAATATCATCCATTGATTGGAAAGAGAAGTAGTACCTTTCATTTCGAATGATTTTTATATTTATACTTAAATTTAGAATAATTAAACCTGATGAAATAATGGTGATCAAATATGAAGATGAAAGAAGGGTTAATATTAATTACTCGTAATTAACTAGGGTTTACAGGGCTACCATGTGAAATTCAGAAACACACAGCATGATGCTCTACTTGACTGTATTGATGACGTGTCAGAATCCTCATCATCATCTCTGAATTTCTCAAATTCAGAACTTTAATTAAATAAAATTAAATAACACAGCATTAAATTATATTTTGCTGTTAAATGATGTAACTATATAAGAAATGGTGTCATGGGTCTGGAAAGGGCTGGTGAGATTGTGACAAGTCAATGAAAAGATTAGGTTAAAGTAGTTTTTGTGTATTATCAATTATTTTAAAATTTTGCAATATTCTCTTCTTTATCTCATTTGCAGCTTTTTTGAGTTTGGTTGCTTTTTTAATCTCCAAACTAAGAACATGTCGGTGGCCCCAAAAGAGAGAATTGAAGAAGCTACCTTTGCATCTTCACAACATGATCATCAATCACCCCCACCAACAAACAAAACCAAGTTTGGTCTCTCATGGTTAACCTCCTAACCCTTGTTCACCTGTATAGATGAATTTCTTTCTTGGGTTTGAAATTAATCAAGGAATTAAACTTTTTTTTTTCAAATGGTAAGGATTGAACAACTCTCAAACTCATGTCGTAAATATGTCACAGTAGAGCATGAACCTTTCATTATAACTGCTACCAGTCAAGTGTTCACATAAATGGACTACAAGTCTGTAATAGACAGCAAATGAATTATAGGACATGGAAGTATACTAGTTTGGATGTTTAAGTTGATGGGGCTGATCAGGGAGGACCACAGGTGGAGGATGATGATGCTTGCAGTTGATTAACATACATTTTTACAATGGGGTTGAAACTGTAACAGTTGATTTTGCAGGAGAGGGGGTGAGTAGTGTGCAATGCCTGACACTCCCACCATTACTGGTTTTTGCTTTGGTTGACAATAGAAGCAAACTTTGCTTGGTGTGAGGAGAAAGCTATCTTAAGTCTTCTTTTTTCACACACATCTGATTGATATATGATATCATTTCCTTGCCCCAACTTTATTAACCTCTCATATTGTCCTCTTCTCCAAAGGCTAAATCAAACAGAGATGGGTATGTCTTAAAACTAAAACTGTGGGGGTAGCCAGAGCTTAGAAACAAAATGAAAATTTGAATAGTACAAAACTACAAATGACTAATAAGAGTGCCAAAATTGAGCTGGCATTATCAAATGCTTCCTCCACTACTATCAAACTTACACCAATATAGGCAACTCTGCTCCCTTTCTCAGTTGACTACTCAGTTTCATATTTTCGATCTGCTGCAAAACTAACATGCCCACCACCTTAATCTGATCAGGACTATCACAGAAGAGGCCCATCTCAATAAATCGATGACAACTCCATCTTCCATCCCTTCATCTTTTCCATATTCCAAATCCCACCTCATAACATATACCCTATAAAAACCGACACCAAGGTGGTGGCTTGTTGGTTGATATGTGTTGGCTACAATATCTCATTCCTGGTGTCTGCACCAATTTCTGTTGATACATCGCTAAATTCTTATCTTTGGATGTGAATCGATATGAGAGACATGCGTTTCAACTGATAGAAAGTGTAATAGATAATGTCAATATATATACTGATTCTGTATTGAGATATAATATACCCATCAATAGGAAAACAAAAACCTACAAGAATAAAAGGACCCAAAGATAACAAATGAACAAATAGACAGGTCTCACTTTCTAAGGAACAAGAGATATGTCTCAACATTGTTTGACCTCAAACTTTTTCTACAGTCAACAAACCATGAAAGACTTTTTATATAGTGGGAAACTGATGGCATAAACATTAACAGCAGCAACAACAATCAACACCAGCCAGCAGCATAATAAAAGGGACCCTTTTTTAAAACATGGGCATGTGGATGATCTTAAAGAGAAATGTAATGTGTATGTGTGTTGACAAGGAAGATCTAAACTGGGTCATGTTTGTATTGCAGCTTGCAGAATCCAATTGCATCAAATTCTATAGCTACATGTAATGTTTTGTTATATGCAGCAACTTTTTATATCAATGAGCATGAGCACTAAAAGCTTAAAGCCATGGTCAAATCCCAGAAAAGGGAGGCAAGAAAAATGCCATTTTTAGGATAAGGGCTCAAAAGAAAATTCAAACTAGACTAGTCAATTAATAAGGGCATGAGATGAGAGTATCTGCTTGTGGTTATTAACTGTTCAGAACAATATTTTCACATGAAGTGAAGTAATGAATAAATGTTACTTGCATCAATTACAGACTGGGATTCTGCTGAATATTTAATCTTTTACCACATGTAATAGGTTTGCATTAGAGTGCTGAATTGTCAGTGGCATTAAAATTCCTGAAATTGATCACTGGGCATTTAAAAGAGACCGGGCAGTGTTTCATTGGTTATTGGCGGATGCACAAGCGCTCCGACCCGGATCATACACCGGTGGTTTGGAAATTTCAAAACTTTGGACTGTGGATCGGACTGGTGGATCGAGTTTTTTTTTTGGTAAAAAGTGGACCGGACCGACCGGTGGACCAGAAATTTTCAAAACTTTGGACTGTGGACCGGACCGGTGAATCAGATTTTTTTTTGTAAAAAGTGGACCGGACCATATTGTACCGAATAACCTTAAATTTACGGTCCGACCGGACCGGACCGATGAATCAGAAATTCTCAAAAGTATGGACCGTAGACCGGACCGGACCAGAATTTTTCCAAATTTGTGCATCCCTCATTGGCAGTGGCTAGTTAATTGAACCATTTGGCGGTTTAATTTAATCGGAGTGGATAGTCCTGTCCAATTTGTGCATCCCTAATTGGCAGTGGCTAGTAAATTGAACCATTTGGCGGTTTAATTTAATCGGAGTGGATTGTTTTAACTCGTTGGTTCATTTGGCGTCTTCTTCAACTGCATACCTAACGGTCATTTGAAGCATGGTAGTTGCAGAAGGAAGCAGAGCAAAGCGGTCATCACCAAAGCTTAAAAAACATTTCCGGTCAACACTTCAACCATCCACCTTCTGTTCAAACCCACACTCACCAAAATGTGCGGTGTCATATTGTCATTACTTCCCTCACCGTTATCATCAGATCAATCCTCGATCTCACCTGTCAGTTCGATCTTATGGGATTCGAGAATGGGCGGAAATATTTCTCCCCAAATAACCGGAATTCTGACCCTGAAACGTCTGAAAGCTCTTCGAGCGAGAGGTTGGTGAATGGACCTGGCGCGCGGCAGAATGGATTTGGCCAGAGTTTGTACGGCTTTTTTCAGCGATTCTTGTCCGGAAGTAAGAATTTTTGCTTCTTGATCTTTTGTTTAATTTTTTGAAACATTTTTGAATTGGTTTCATGTGTTTGATTATTGGTTAGAGAGACTTGATGGCGGGTCGAGGACGGAGGAAGAAGATAAGGTGTATTCATGGCTATATGCGATTGCTCAGACGAATAGGGACTTGGTGTTTGAATACGTAAGATCCACTGAAAGGGGTAAGTATGATGTTGCTGGGTGCAGTGCTTGCGTGATTATAAACATTTAATTTATGCATGAGAGGTGTTCGATGAAATGTCTCTGAATATATTTTGTTGGCCTGTGAATGAAATTGTCGATTAGAGGTGTCGTCTGACTGTTGGTTTCTCAATTGCAATCTGATTCGTGCCACACTCATGATCAGGTCTTCTTGACCCTCCATAATAGTAACGACATTCTTGATAACTTGATTAGTGCTTTCAGGATAAAGCTTCTCATTCGTAGAATGAGATCAAATTAGTTACATTTAATTTGTAGAAAATACTAAAATCATAGAGATGTTGTTGAGCTTGTAACGTGAATGTGGTAATTAGGTATTGGTGAGTTTTTGAGTGTTGAATAGTAGAAGCTTATGTTGTTTCGTTCAAAACAAGGAGCTTTTGGTCTAAAGTTTGTTTTGCAATTGCTGCAGGTTTGAGCTTTACTGAAGCAGAAAGGAGGCTCAAGGAAAATGGTCCTAATGTACCCGCTGAACACAGCTTTCCTAGCTGGTGGCAGCTTCTATGGAATGCAGCCTTTCATCCTTTTAATATTATTTTGATTGTATTATCAGCAGTCGCATATATCACTAGTGATAATGCGAATGGATGCATAATGTTTGCCATGGTCTTCATTAGTGTCACTCTTCGATTCTATCAGGTATATTATCTTCTTCTTATTTTTTTCTTCGGCACCATACATTCTCTTTCTCACGCACTCCTCAATTCTCATGAAGTTCTTGCTCTTTAGGAGCATACAAGCTCAAAGGCAGCCATGAAGCTGTCTGAATTTGTAAGATGCCCAATCAAAGTTCAAAGGTGTGCGGGAAGAGTTATTCAGACAGAATTAATAGTCCAGGTCGATCAAAGAGATGTAGTCCCAGGTGACATAATTGTGTTTGAGCCGGGAGATTTGTTCCCTGGAGATGTAAGATTGTTAACAACCAAGCATCTGGTTGTAAGGTATATACTCACTTCTCCATTAAACAATTCCATTCTAATCGCTCATGCATTTTGTTTCTTCTTTTGTGCAGCCAATTACTTATGAATTTAAAAATGCATGATCATGTAGTACTTTTTGAACAGTCAGTCATCGTTAACAGGAGAGTCTGGCGTGACCGAGAAAACAGCTGATATTAGAGAGGACAGACGCACACCATTATTGGATTTAAAGAATATATGTTTCATGGTAAATATTATGACAACTTTTGTTCTGCTGTTATGGTTATTGTTACTTACAGGATGTCAATTTTAAGTAATTACAGAGAATTGATTTCTCTATACATTTATACTCAGGGGACAAATGTGGTATCAGGCAGTGGAACTGGCTTGGTAGTTTCTACGGGACCTAAGACTTATATGAGTACCATGTTCTCGAATGCTGGAAAGCATAAACCTCCAGATGATTTTGGGAGGGGTATCCGTAACATATCATATCTTCTTATCAGCTTCATGTTAGTAATAGTTACAATCATCATAGTAGCTTGTTTCGTCACTTCTCATGACTTGACCGAGAGTGTTCTGTTCGGAGTCTCAGTTGCATGTGCACTCACACCCCAGATGCTTCCAATAATTGTTAATACAAGTCTTGCTAAAGGAGCACTGGCCATGGCTAGAGAAAGATGCATTGTAAAAGGCTTAACTGCTATACGAGACATGGGATCCATGTAAGTCAAGTTTTCTTGATATGGCATATTGGAACCGGCATGAATCAACTTATCCATGGGTATTGTAGTTTATCACAACCTTAGTGGGCAAATTTTTCAGTGTCCTCTCCATTTAGATATGTAGAATTGGTGAAAGTCTGTGAGTGAATCTTGTTTGCTTACCTAGATGTTGATGTTCTAATAGTTCTTGTGGAGTGAAACTCTGTTTCATGGACTCTTTTGGAATTTATTGTTTATGCTTTGTGCAGGGATATTCTGTGCATCGACAAGACTGGCACACTAACCATGGACAGTGCAATAATGGTTAGTCATCTGGACGGTTGGGGTACACCAAAAGAAAAGGTCTTAAAATTTGCATTTCTCAATGCATACTTCAAAACTGAGCAAAGATATCCTATAGACGCAGCAATTTTGGCCCATGTATATACAAACGGTTTCAGATTTCAACCATCTAAATGGAAAAAGATAGATGAAATTCCTTTTGATTTTACACGACGAAGAGTATCAGTTGTTGTGGAAGCCGAAACAGGGCTGAAAGACAAACAAGTAGAATTTACTGATAGAATTGTAATAACCAAGGGGGCACTGGAGGAAGTGGTCAATATTTGTAGCTTGCTGGAGCATATTGAAAGTGGTGAAATCAGACCTTTTTCTTCTGAGGACCATCAGAGAGTTCTTAACAAGGCAGAAGAGTTAAGCAATGAGGGTTTACGTGTAATAGGAGTAGCTATGAAGAAGCTGGAGGTAAGATACGATCTCATAGTAAAACTTGACTGTCTCGCCTATATTTCTTGTTGCACGCAAAAGAGTCCAATGCTTTCAGCCCTTGGCTATAAATCTGGAAGTATTCGAAGATGAACGCTCTATAAGAAAATTATTTTTTAAGCATTTCATAATGTTGTTTCCACTTTGCAGCACAGAAGAGGCAACGTTACGAGCAATGAAGCTATAGAGTCAGACTTGGTGTTTCTTGGCCTTGTTGCCTTCTATGACCCACCAAAAGACTCAGCAAAGCAAGCTCTATGGCATTTGGCTGAAAAAGGTGTTAAAGCAAAAGTTCTAACTGGTGATTCACTTTCCTTAGCAATAAAGGTGTGCAAGGAAGTTGGCATCAGGACCACTCAAGTCATCACAGGACCGGAACTTGAGCTGCTTGATCAAGAATCTTTCCATGAAACAGTCAAAAGAGCCACAGTTCTAGCTCGACTAACCCCAACTCAAAAACTTAGAGTGGTGCAGTCTTTACAGACAGTAGGAAATCACGTCGTTGGATTTTTGGGTGATGGCATCAATGATTCACTAGCATTGGATGCTGCACATGTGGGAATATCGGTTGATTCAGGGGCTCCAGTTGCAAAAGACTTTGCTGACATAATCTTACTCGAGAAAGATCTCAATGTACTGGTAGCTGGGGTGGAGCAAGGTCGATTTACATTTGCCAACACAATGAAATACATCAAAATCTCAGTCATAGCAAATTTGGGAAGCGTTCTCGCCATCCTCATTGGTACATTATTCTTCAAATCTGAGCCATTGACCCCAAAGCAGCTCCTTGTTCAAAATTTCTTATACAATCTTGGCCAAATCGCTATTCCATGGGACAAGACTGAATCTGACTCTGTCAAAAAACCCCAAAGATGGTCTGAGAAAGGTCTCCCTATTTTCATACTCTGGAATAGCCCCGTGACAACCTTATGTGACCTCTCCACCCTTTTGGTTCTCTGGTTCTACTACAAGGCCAACTGTGCAGAGGATTTACGCTTCTTCCGTTCAGCTTTCTTCGTTGAAGGTCTACTTATGCAGACTCTAATAATCCACCTAATCCGAACAGAGAAAATCCCTTTCATTCAAGAGGTCGCATCATGGCAGGTCTTTTGCTCCACAGCTGCAATCTCCGCTGTTGGGATCGCTATTCCCTACACACCCATCGGTAAAGTCCTGGAATTGGTGCCTCTACCTCTATCCTACTTCGGGTTTCTAGTTTTGCTTTTCTTTGGATATTTCACTGTTGGACAGATAGTTAAGAGACTTTACATCCGAGTTTACAAAAGATGGCTTTAGCTCGAATCCGCCCTGCCCCCCGTCTGCAGGTAGACAGACTCTCAAGCCTTCATCCCCCATCTTGACACTGATAACCAGTTGCTCATGTTCATCAACCATTTCTTCACCAGGTATACATTATGTAAATTTGGTTTATTATGTGAATTTTTTCCAACACATAGTTTCAGTTCAAGGAAGGCTCTGGTTGAATAAACTTCTGTCCAACACATTGTGAATCAATGTAACTTTCATTAAAAATAATCAATGAAAAAAGCACCAGGGATGCATATCCCAGTAGTAAACCCCCCGCTTGTCGCAAATGCTGATGCAATCGGCTGTCTGCGTACACGATCCGATGAAAGTGCAATCACTGGATTCATCAACTGCCTGCAGACAACAATAACAACAATGGAGATGAGAAATCAAAAGTATATAACAACACTCTGCAGTCTGCACTCAGAATATGCCAAGAGTTTAGACTGACCTGAAGTTGAGACAAAAATGGCGCTCAGAACAACCATGCAAAAGAGAGTAACTGCAAAAAGTTTCTTCGAGGAAGACGCCATTTGAAATATTTTGGAAGAGTTAAAAAAGCTCGGTTTAGGGTTGATGATGATGTGTATAAAGATGGTGTGAAATGTATGAATTGCGAGTATTTATATTATAATTTGGAGGATTTTAAGTGCTTAAAATTAGGTAATAAGTAATTATTGCCAGTATTTATGTTATAATTACAGGACATGAGAATGATTTTAGAATATGAGTAATCAATGCGAAGAATGTAAAATATTTTACAAATTTCTACATTTACACTCCTTAATTTGATAATACTTATCGCCAATTTAATTTCATAATATTTATAGCCAATTTAATTTCATAAATCGTTTAAGTTCAATATAATCAAAAATGATTTATACTTCGTTGTCGAAAAACGAAAAGTACCATATAGTTCGTCAAAATTGATTTATAATTCGTTGCCAAAAAATCATTCATACAACGAGATTTAATCTCATCCGTCTAAATGATTAAATAAAACGCTGACATTGATTTCTATTTTTTTGTAAAATTGTGTGTTTGCACCGAATCTTTTTTCCGAATGGAACAAGACAGAAAATTGTAAGTTTTTCTCATTATTGGCCATTTTTGCCTTATTTTCTACTCTTACTTGACAAAAAGAATAATTATAATTCAACAGATAACAGGAAAATAAAAATTACAAATTATTAATTTATGCAACGCACTGTTAGAGCGAAGCAAGTGAAGCTCGGTGATTTGGATTGAAGATCCGCTCAGATCTACATCTCCGCTTGCTGTCGCCGGCGACGGCGTTTGTCAGACGCCCGATCTCACCCGCTTTCCGATAATCAGCAGTTCGAATTGGGAGTAGCGAAATTCGTCAGACGCCCGATCGCATCCGCTTAATTCGAAGTATGTTATATGTGTTAACAGTGTGCTGATCAGAATGTCTTTTTTCTTAGATGAAATTTGTGTATGTTAGTTGATTTGGAATATAATTGTGAAAATTTATTGAATGGCGAGTTTTTTTTTTTGCATGTTCAATTGATTGGAAAAAACTGTAGTTGAGTCACTTGGCTTTAAGTTGAAGAAAATATAGTGATCCACTTGTTCAATGGGTGGATTTTCGACTTATCTTTGGATGGATGTTTTTTTTCTTTTTTTCTTTTTTGATTGGATCTTTGGATGGATGTTGGAGTGGAGTCATTTCCAACTCCTGTATTTGGTGTTGAAGACTGCTTGTTGCATTATTGGTAAACTTTCGGCATTGCATACTTGTTGAGAAGCGGAGTTATATATATAAATATATATATTTTTATAGAAGAAAATGACATACAAAGATCTGAAGACAAAGAAGAAAATGACAACAGCAATACAATCGACCAACTAATACTGGAACAGACCATCGAACCATGAAAACTTATCCATGCAAAGTTCGTCAACCATCCGCTGCTTAGTTATCTTCGCACAGAACACGCTCCAAGATCCAAGCCATGCCAAACTGGCCAAACAGAAGAAGCGACTCAGCAGTCAACTTCGAGGGGACAATGAAGCTCTGCCAAATTTCCCTGAACACTGGACAAAACTGCACAAGTGATCTTCAAAGGTCGGCTTCCTGCCAAAGGTAGCACGTCACCTGAACTCCATAAAAAGCATCAACAAGGACTTAAGAGCTAGACCAAGTTAACTAGCTGGGAGCAGTGAGATGCTCCACTTCACCTCATGCCGAGGAAGATGACCAAACCACTTACGATAGAAAACTACTAATGCAACAAGTGCAGTCGAAGAAAACTAAAATACAAAACGATCACCGACGACACGACAAAGGCCTCCAGTCCAAAGCGGAAGCGTCGAACCGTCATCAAAAGAAAAAACGACAAACCCACCATAAAACCCACGATCACCACCAACAATCACGCCCCAACCAAACTATCATACAACCAGAACCACAAAACTCGCAGCCATACCCACCCACAGGCGCACATCCGAGTCCATAGCACCATACCCTCCACCAGCGCGCACCCTGCCGGAGCAGCAAACGGGATCAACAGCAGCGCACACAAGAGACCGGACAGTGACAAGGAGGAGGTGCCGACAGTGGCAGAAGACGGCGAGAGGGCCGAAGAAGACAGCGGAAAGGCAAAGCGCGGGACCGACACAGGATGGAGGAGTGTCAAAGGAAAGACGACGGAGACCAACAGCAGCCCTAGGCCGAAGGCCCGCACCCGCCGGCGGACGGATCTGGGGGTCGGCTGAAGCTACTGGAGTTCTGGAGTTTTTGGGAAGCGCTGGATTTTGAGTTATATACTTTTTGATATTGGATATATGGAAGTAGAGAGATTGAGATTATATATTTTGGATATTTGAGATTGTTTGAACTGAGGGAAGCTCATATTTGGATGCATTGAATTGCTTCTTCTTTTTTTCCCTTCTTGGTGAGCTTGAAAATTCATAGTTGAATTTGGTTTGCAGAGAAGACGGATTTATTTGTTTTTATTTACTATATGTGTGACATTGAGTTGTTAATAGACTGATGTTAAGATGTGGCACTCATATGAAGACAATGTCAAATGCTTGTATTTTGTCAGTGTGCATATGCAGGTTAAAACAACTGTTGTTTCAGTTTTTTTGTGTAAGAAAGTCTTGACATGGTTAATTGTTTCAGCATTTGAGAAAAACTTCAGCCAATGCTACGATCTCGACGCGGCCTCATTATGGGGCCTATGCGTGTGCACTAACGGCAGATGTCTTTCTCCTTCTCTCTGTGGCCGTACTCTACAGTCATCTCACCTTTCTAGGGACCACTTACAGTCTGGCATTGGGTCATCAAATGATACGATAACCGACACCTTACTTGATGATCCTGATCATTCTGGTTCTGGTTCTGTAGATGAAGACCACATACATTGATGAGCATGACATAGTTGTTAATGAAGATAATGAGCAGTCTCATGTCCCTGATGAGGATGGAGATGATGACAACAGCAATTATCAAGGCCAATGCAGTGGCATTTCTGGGTATTATTTTGATAACGTGAATGGATCATTTGACGATCCATTGATGAGTGGCAAGATTATATTGGTCTTGAGGCTGTGGTAACATTAGGAGTAAAAGATAAAAGTAAAGGTGTTTTCGCGTCCGATTATGTGCCTGTTGACGAGGTGGTGAGAAGAAAGATTGTGGAAGTATCTGGTGTAGAGGATGCATTATTATTACTGAAGACACCTGGTCGTGAAGTGTCTCCTCTAAGGGAAGGTTGGGGTAAGTACTGGTTTGATGCAAAAAGTGATTTTTTTGCTGAGGGATCGAATGTTCAAATCTAACTTAGAGTTGTTTGAACGTATGTGGCTGACACACGATGATTTTAAACCAACGGTTTCAAAAGAATGGAAAAAAGTGGAAGGTAGGCAGATTTGTTTGGCCGTCAAACTGCAAGCTGTTCAACGTCGACTGACTCAATGGAATAAAGATACCTTCGGAATTGTTAACGAAAGGATCCTTTCTTTAAAGCGGGAGCTTCTTGCAGTTCAAACTCACTACCGTTCTGAAGCTGGTTAAAATGTGAGTAAATTTTATGGCAGCAGCGTTCTCGTATTACTGGCTTTCCGAGGGTGACAACAACACGAGTTTTTTCCATGCGTGTGCCACCGCAAGAAGATGGAATTCTGATATCAAGATCTTGCAAAGACCAAATGGTGATCAGTGTACTTCTAATCCTGAGGAGATCAAGGCTATTGTAGTCAATTATTTTAGTGATCTGTTTACGAGCCGACAAACTCTTCGCAAGGAGGATATTCTGCCTTATCTTAATATTATTCCCAACAAGGTTTCATTGCAACACAACGAAATTCTGTTTGCTCCGTACATGAAGTTACCAGGGCCCTCTTTCAGATTAACCCAAATAAAGCTCCAGGCTATGATGGTTTCTCAGCAGCTTTCTTTCAGCACAACTGGGAGGTTATCAAATCAGATTTTATTCATGAATGCCTTCAATTTTGGTCACTTCAACGAAGCCAATAATTCTACTCTTATTACCCTAATTCCAATACAGAAGGGAGCAGTGAAGGTGACTGATTTCAGACCGATTAGTTTGATAGGAGTTATGGCAAAAGTGGTCTCAAAAGCTATCGTTAATAGACTACAGCAGTTTTTAGATGAGGTGATATGTCCCGAACAATGTGCCTTCCTTAAACATCGACTTATTTCTGATAATATTCTCATTGCGCAAGAGTTATCTCACTTTATTAACAAATCCAGAAGTCAGAGTCGAATTTACGCTTCCCTTAAGCTAGACATGGCCAAAGCTTATGATAAAATGGAGTGGGACTTCCTTGATCTGATTATGAAGAAGTTGGGCTTTGCTGAGTTGTGGGTCGATAGAGTGCTATCCTTCGTCAGATCTGCTCGTTATTGTATTCGAGTCAACAGAGATATTTCTGACTTCTTTTACCCAACTCGGGGCCTCCGACAAGGTGACCCCTTGTCTCCATACCTCTTCATAATCTGCACCGAATGGCTCTCTTACACCTTAAAACATTATGCGGACTTGGGACGTATCGAAGGGATTCAAATAAGCAGACGTTCGCCGTCTATTACTCACCTTCTCTTTGCAGATGATTGCTTGATATTCATGCGAATTCATTCCTCTACAGTAATAGCTGTTAAAAATGTCTTACAATGCTACGAAAGTATATCGGGGCAGACTGTCAATTATGGGTGAACGTTGTAATTTTTAGTACAAGTTAAAAACAATTTATAATGACCGGTAAGTACCGGGTCGTCCAAGGAGCAAGTCCAAACTTATGAGCACTATTCGATTTCGTTCCGATAAGTCTATCCTAATAACGAAGGGTTGGTTTTGATGTGATTGCTAGAGCAAATGCATGTAAACAATGTAAACAATCTAAGGAAACTAGAGATAGTGTCACTACCAAGGCAAAAGGTGTACTCTAGGGAACTACTTCACTCATGTGTGTTTTTAGACTCCAAGAATTCAATTTCATGCAAGATACTTGTTTTAGATGATTAGATTAAGGCGTGCGACTATTAAATCAAATTCAATCGCTAGATGTTGTTACTTGATTTAAGGAAGAGGCACCTCGCACGTGAGCTTCAATCGCTAAATGTTGTTAGCTCACGTCCTACTCAAGGTTCTCAATCATCAACGCTAGTTGAATGATCAATAGCCAATGAGCGGTTTAAGATCAAGCCTATCTCAATGCCAAGATGGGTCACGCTAGTGAACACCACCTAACAATGGTGATTTACTTGTTTTCGAGAACCTTTGGCGTCCACCTCTCGGTTACTTAGCCTAAGATTCCTTAATGACTCAATATCTAGATACTTTGGCTTCCACCTCTCGGCTACTTGACCAAAGAACCATAGAAATTAATCATCTAGGCATTTTCTCAAACACCTAGAGTGCTTAACTCAAGTCATAAACCAAAACCATTCACTTAGACATTTTCTCAAACACCTAGAGTGCATAGTTTGATCATTCATTCAAAGTAAACCACAATCATCCAAAACATGTTATTATAGCATTCATTCATAGTAGATAAGGAGTATTAACACACATGAGATCCATAGGACCCTAGAATACAAAACACTACTCACAGATCATGTTCATAGACAAACACAAATTGTATTGAGTACATAGATGAAGATACAATGGAAAGAATAAACCAATGATCTTTAATCTTCAATGAATGATCCTCCCTTGAAGCCTTGGTAGCTTGTTCTCTCTAGAAACCTTCGATTTCGTGCTCCAAAACCCTAGTTTTAGCCCCTCGATAATTCCCCGATCTCTCTCCCTTTTTGCCCATGACTTCATCTTTCTATTTATAGCTCGAGTAAAAATCTGTGCTTTTCAGGAGAGACCCGACCGGGTGTGAGGTGACTCGAGCGGGTGCGAGATTGAGGTGGCTATGAGGACCCGGCCGGGAGTGGCGAGACTCGACCGAGTGAAGCATCGATCCGAGCGGGGTGCATTAGCGACCCGGGCGGGTGAAATTTGACCCGGGCGATTGTATACTTATCCGGGTGAGAAGGGCAGAAGGGACCCGGTCGGGTCAATTGGCACCCGGGCGAGTGTGAAGTTTGGCCGAGCTGGGAACATTGGGGACCCGATCGGGTGAAATTTGACCCGGGCTAGTGTTGACCTCCGAATTTGGTCTTGGCATCAACTGAAAAGTTTTAGTCTTTTGAGTTACCTTTCCAACAAGCTTTGAATCAACCAATTCGGACATCGTATGAGCGCTGGCCGCCCAAAACAAGATGCAAAGGTCAATATGCTCGATAATCCATATTTTTGCTCAAATTCACCCAACTTTTGCTCCATTTGATCTTTGAGGCTCCGAGTGAAACAAAATGAATTTTGGGATCTAAAAGGCCAATAAGAGGATTAAATGGCAACGAAAATGTCGAAGAACGAACCAAAACTCTTCGTAAATGGGTATGTAAATGAGTCGAGAATTCGACTTATCAATGGGAAATCTGAAATGGCGCTTAGCAGGAACTGTCCGACTAACATTGTTGACGAAGTTACCAATACGCTGCGTGTTCAGGTGGTTCCTCAGCTGTCAAAATATTTGGGCCTGCCAATTCATCCCCATCGAAAGAAGACTGCAACCTTCATGCCTCTTATTGACAAACTCTGGAATAGGATCCAAGCTTGGCACTTATTTCTGCTGTTCTAAATGCTGTTCCGCAGTTTTGGCAGTCGACCTTTTTATTACCTGAACAGACCATTCGTAAGATACAGAGCTTAATCCATAACTTCTGGTGGAATCATGGTCAAAGTAGAAAAGAGGTTTATTGGATAAGACAAGAAGTTTTGAAACAAAGCAAAGACGATGGAGGCATTGCCTTTCGTGATTGGAGATGTTTAAATTTGGCCTTCCTTGCTAAACAGGCATGGCGAATTCAGAGTCACCCACACCACTTGGTCAGTAAAATTTTCCAGACCAAGTATTTTCATAATACGCATTTACTTGACTCTCGTGTGGGGTATAGACCATCAAGTGTATGGGCTGCTATTCACGCTTCGTTGCCTATTATTAGAGCAGCTTCTGTATAGAATCGGTCTAATGGCGAGCTATCCTGGAATGTTAATAACTGTAGTGCTTTCTCCCTCAAATCAGCTTATGTTGTTGCTCGACAGCTGCAAGCTCGATCTAGGCCAGTGTTACCGGAGCAGTCAGACAAATCCCAGGTACACAAATATTGGCACACAATCTGGCGGCTTCCTCTCCCAGGAAAATCAAACTTTTTGCCTGGAGGGTTTCCCATGGAGGATTACCAACTGCAGAGCAGAAACTACGGCATCATCTATTAGGTAACGTCCACTGCCCAGTTTGTGATTATTGTGTGGAAGAGGACATGCATATTTTTTATTTCTGTCGGTGGACTAGGGCGTTGTGGGAGCTGTTGAATATTGAAGGGATTGACCATATGCGACATTTCAAGTCCATGGGAGATTTTTTCTTTTTCTGTCAACAGAATATGCAGCAGTCGGATCTGTTAAAGGTGATTGTGTCCTGCTGGTTTATTTGGTATAATAAGAATTTGGCATTGCGTGGTAAGTCACCTTTTCATCCTAGGTTGGCGTACCACCGAAGACATGCCCTTTTGACGGACTACACCTCTAACAGACCTGGCCATTTCTTGGATATCAATATGCATGGCTTGGCATGGAAACGTCCTCCGATGAATGTCACACAGATTAACTGTGACGGATCCTTGTGTAATGTTACTGGCAGTGGAGGCGTTGGTGCCTTGGCTCGTGATCACAGGGGCGTTGTCTTGGTGATTAGAGGCTTACATGTTCGCAGCTGCAACGATGTCTTAGATATTGAAGGGATGGCGCTGAAAGAGGCTTTTATGTTGGATGCGGACCTTCGCTTGAAGAATGTTATATTTGAGACCGACTGTCAGAATCTTGTTGCTAGTATCAACTATAAAACTGATGATATGGTCTGGCATTAGGATTGGTTTATTTTCTGCAGCAGATTATTACAAAAGGAAAGAGGTTGAAATTTAGTGCTCATCCGGCGAGAGGTGAATGGTGTCGCTGACTCTATTGCACGTTGCAGTCGTTTTCGTGAGTGGCAGTGGACCAGACTGGATGCGGTTCCGTACTTAGACTTTCTTGTCCAGTTACTTTAAGTCCTCTTGTAATTGTTACCAGGCTAGTTAGCCTTATCGAAAAAAGAAAAAAAAACTTAAGAGTTGTTGAACCCATTAAACAATTAACAATCCACTTCTGCAAGACCCGGACGGGCTGGAGTCACGGGCCTTACACGGGATGATAAGCTCATGCACAAGGATATTTCAAATCAGTTCAAGAAGGCGCCTTTTATAATCTTGCAAATACGAAACAGTTTTTAAGAAATATCCGGAGTACGACACTTGAACTAGATAAGCACATGAGCGTTGATGAAGATTCAAAAGAAAAAAATTAACAGAGGTAAGAGTGAACTAGCTAACTGCCGGACATTGATCATATGAATGCCGGCCAGTAGTGGAATCAGCGTAAAACACTTGACCATAGAGCTCCCCCAGTAATGTGCCGTTCACAAAAAGTATCTACAATTTTGATCAAGGATTGGGCAAGAATTTTGACCAAAATTTGGTCATTAAGAATGTAAAAATTGGGTTACTTCAGCTAGGGTGGGCAAAAACCGCTCCGAATGTAAAAATTGTTCACTCCACTACAAATTTCGGACAATTTTTGCGATTAAATTTTTACGATAACTCCCGTTATCGTAATTTTTGCGCGACAACGGAACATAAAATTTTGCGATAACGGATAAAAATACGATAACACGTACGATACATTTACAATAACCTGTAATTACGATAACATAATGTTGTCGTATTTTTGACTCAACGTCGTCGCATTTGAAATGTTGTCGTATTTCTCACTCAACGTCGTCGCATTTAGATGTTGTCTTAATTCCTACTCAAAGTCGTCGCATTATTAATTGGCGACATACAAAAGTTGACACGGTTAATTGCCATTAAAACTTGGAAATTTCAAGTTTCATTTGGCCGCCCGATACGTTTTCACACCGAAAATCCAAGCCGACGACATCGATGCAATCGACTGAGCCACGACGTTCCCCAGACCGCGGCGAACAACCATCCGCAGCCAACAACGAACAACAGCATACCAATCGAAGCCACCGTGTCAGAAGCCGAGGTATGTATCCCGATTCAATTTCTGATTTAGGGTTATGAATTTGTTCGAACAATTTTGATTCAATACGGTTAGGGTGCTATGTGTCCATTGCATTGACGGTGGTTCTGATTTGTGTACGTCCTGCTGCATATTAAAAGTGTCTATTGTAACTTCGACCTGTATTTGTTTGCAGAGCTAATTTTAGGTACTACTTTGAATTGTATTTGTTTCCTAACATCAGTGTTTAATTTCACGTATGTGGATACAGAAGACATGAAACATAATGGTTTATCGGAGCAACAACAACAGCCATTTAAGGGGCTGGCTCGGTCAAAAATTGGGCTCTTGGACGCGTTTGGGACAAGCTTGACGCAGGGCTGATCGGAAAAGATAAATCACACAATGTTGGTACAAGTAACGAAGCCAGGTCCCAACCTCCTTCTTCCCAAGTTCAGCCGCAACTTAGCCCTATTATCATTCCAAGGTCAGCTTCAACGAATGCAGAAAGGCGGGCGTACGGGCAACGTGTTCTCCCTCCTAGAGAAGCACAACCAACGATACCGACGACGCCCAGAACACCAATAACCGTATCCAACCTTCCACCGGCTAATGACTACGTACCTCGCTTACCAACATCCAACATCCAACAACCGTGACCCTCGTCCTGCCCCTGTTCAGCATGATGCAGTTCCACTTGATGATGATTTTATCATTAACATCAGTCCGTTGTTCGCTAATAATTCGTATGATTTCGTAGGCCATCACGATGCTGATGAGGGTTTGCCTATGGATCATGGTTCCCCTGCCCAACAGCTGCAAAGAGTTTACCCAAGTGTGTCTAGACCTTCGGTAGACAGGCCGTCACCAAGGTCTAACCCGTACCCACAACCAGCCCCTGTTAGTGATCATGCGAGGGGTGGAATATCTTCGGGAGGTGAAAGTGGTGCAAGCAATGTAGATCGAAGCAAAGTCTTTATCGAACCACGTAATAATCGGTACGTTTGTTGGATCAATTGAATACATTTGCTTTTATTCACAAGTTAAGTTTTATTAACTGTCGCAAGCAACTTGGCTGTATTTATTTTTTCATAGCTTCAAACCAGCAAAAACTGGGATCAATATAGGCTTCCAGTGCATTGCTAAGCACTGGGTTGCGGGGTGGACGACAATAAGTACGTGTGAGCAGTGGGCTAAGGACCAATGGTTCGAAGAGTTTAAGGTAATGTTTGAATAAAAGTTATGTCTATAAGTTATTGCTTAAAAGCATATTATGTTATTTGTTTCTTTTGCCAAACCACAATACTGTATTCTGTAATCTATATATGCACTCTACATTTTTTTAATAACATTTTTGTGGAACTCAGTCACATACTGTCATCTATTGAAGCATAAGGTACTGAGGTAATTGTTTCTGGACCACAGGATCATATTGTTAATGAAATTATCTGTTAATTTCTCTTATATGTTTACGCTTCTTTGAATCATTTACCACTGATATTGTTCAAATTAGTTGCTTGCTGTTTTAAATATTTCAGCTATACTTTACAATATGACCTTTTTACAACTTAATATGTTGATTACCGTTATGCGATCTTCACATGAGTTTAACATTGTAAACTTTGAGGCATGCAATCATAGTATTTTCAGATAATGAAATATGTTCTGCATGCCACTTCATTTATTAAGTTGTGATCCTTTAGGCATTGGCAACCTGGAACGATAAACATACTCCACTTATCCAAAGCATTTTCTTCGAGAAGTGCCGTAAGAAGCTCGGTAATTGATGGTATAATCTGCGACATGCAAGGACTGCAGAAGGGCTGAAATTTCTGAAGCGCCATGAAGTTGATCAAGGTTTTTTACGGTACGTTGACCAATCAGATTTAATAGAGAAGATGTCAGTGCGGAACAAAGAGAATTCAAAGGCAATTGAAACCCGACTGCATGTGGGAGGTGCAAAAGGTGCGGATATCCACTACGAAGAACTGGTGAGTGGTGCTGAGTAGTTAGATTATTTTTCTGACAGTTTCTTAAATATAAAGACATTTACAATGGTTCCTTTATGTTGTTTTAACAGGAGGCTTCGCTAGGGAGGGTTGTCTGCTGCCATGAGATGTACGACAAGCTGAAAAGAAAACCCGACGAATCCTACGTGTCTAACGATGCAGCAGAGAAAGCAGTAAGAGTTCCAACTACATATTACGTACATATGATGTCGTTCGTAGCAGTTTTTCGTTTCAATCACTGTGGGTTATAATCTGCTGAAATGTTAATATGTTTGTTTGCCTGATTCATTGATTTCCAACTGTTTCTAGTTTCTTATAACCTGTATTATACTGTGATGGAATGAGTTGACACTTAATTCCTGCTGTTCTAGTGGATGCGTTATAGCTTGCCACTGAATTTTGTCGTTTCTCTATTTGCTTTCTCTGCTGGAATCGTTGGATTGTAGAATGTCGTGCATGCGCTATTGTGATTCAGATTGTATAATTATTGTATGCCTTTTATATTTTGCTGGTTCAAATATACACTGCCCCTTTGAAGAAGAAGACGATACTTTGTATCATTTTCTTATGGAAAATGTAGGATGATATATCATCTATTATATTTACCTATCACCTATTAGTGCAGTTAAAAGGTGAGTAGGAGAGGAAATAACATTTCGTTCTTTTGGTATTTTTTAAAACTGCATCTGAAATCATCAAATTAGCCTCAACCATCTGCTGCATTTAATGATGAACTTGGATGACACTTCCCAGCCGTGACTTATTTCCTATCTGGAAACAGCAAACTTTCATCTGTCATCACAAGCCTTATCATTTTCGTAAATGCCATATTAGAGTAAAGCTTGCTTCTGATGCATGTTATGAGTAAAGCTTGCTTTCCAGCTGCTTCTAATTTGTTATAAGTAGTATTCAATTTTTTTTCATTTCAAGTCATGTAACAAATTCAGTATTCCTGTTAATAATATTTCATTGCCATCGATAGTGAAGAATGAATTGTCGTTATAGTTTATTTCCCAGTTTATGAATAAGGTTTGCCTCAATTTGCTTGTGACATTTCTCTGAAGGCCTGTCGTTTTTTGTTTATTTAACCAAGGCAAACTTAAGGCAGCGCACGACGATCTTAAAGCTAAATATGGTGGCCATGTGCCACAAGTTGTTGATTTTGAAGTTGGATCAGATATTATTGGTGTGAACAACAGAACAAAGCTTCCATTAAGCATCGCTTCTGCTGCTACTTTAGTCGAATGGTCGAAGTTTCAAAGGCTAGCTTCTCTACGCACTGCATCCCATGAGGCCTCTAGCAGCATGCAGCTCGCTACTCTATCACAACAAGTCACGCAACTCCATCAAAATCAGGAGCAGATGATGGAATTCCAGCAACAGCAGCAGCAGATTATTCTCAACTTGACGCAGGCTCTTTTTGAAAGCCACCAACTCTCAGCCTCCTAATCGCAATGAAGACGAAGACATGGAGTCTTCTGATTAGTGTGCTTATGTTCGTTCGAGTGCTGGAATACTTTTTTGGACAATGTCAAAATTCTGGACTATATGTTGCAGCTTCTGGTAAATATCATGTGTAAACAAAGATGTTCTGTAATGCAGGGATTTTTCCTTAATTAATATTAGTGTTATGTTTAATACAGTTAAGTACAGAATTATTAATTATTACACTAATTAATTTGTTTAGTACACATTGTTATTCATTTTAAGAGATTAAAATAATGTTGTCGTAATTGTTGTCGCACCACATTTACGATAACAAAAATGATATCGCACAGTTATCGCAAAGTGTTTACGATAACACTACGTCGACCTGTCGCAACGTTGTCGTAATGTTATCGCAAAAGTTTTACTATAACAGTACGTCAAGGTTGCGACAGGTCGACGTAGTGTTATCGTATGGCAGACGCAATCTGTTACCTTTCCGTTATCGTATTTAATTTACGTCGATCAAAATTGCGATAACGCGCGTCGTTATCGTTAAGTTAACGTTTTTATCAAAATTACGATAACCATACGTTACTTTCTCGTTGTCGCAAATTTGGTCCGAAATTTGTAGTGCTCCGCACCGCAAAAGCGTGTTCGGTTAAACGCACCGCTTTTGGAAAAAACCGAATTGTCAAAAACCGCACCGTAACCAAATAAAGCGGTGCGGAAACGGTTCCTTATCTTAAACCACCCGGTTTAAACCGCACCGCACCGCATATATAATTAATTATTAAATAATCAAAATTAATACGTTTAAAAAAACAAATCTAATTTCAGGTCCAACCGCATGCCCAAACACACAAAAATTAATTAAATTTTGGTTGGCTCTTATGTTTAGGGTTTGATTTGTACATCTTTTGTCATTTGAATGTTTCAGCATTGTTTAAAACATCAGATTTTAATGTTTGAAGCTTTGTTGTTGCAGGTAAACAAGTCAAATAATTGTAGCAGAAGCATATAAGTTTTGATTATGGAGGTACTCTTGAAGTTAAAGCGTATAATTTTGATGCTGATAAGCTTACATTGATCAAGATGATAGTTAAAGATGAGCTACCATTTTCATTCATTGATGGGGAAGGATTTCAAGAGTATACTTATGCTTTACAACCTTAGTTTAGTATCACTAGCCGCAGAAAAATAACAAGGGACATTTGAGATTTATTTTTATGTGAGAAGAAGAAAATAAATAATTTTAATCTTTTGTAATGCGGTTTTTAAACCAAAACGGTGCATACTTGGTTTTTATTTTTGTAATGCGGTTTGCGGTTTGAAAAATTTCCAAATCAGATTATGCGGTGCGGTTGGGAATTTACCCTTAAAGCGCACCAACCCGCACCGCGCCCACCCCTAACTTCAGCCAACCGTTCTGAGACGTTACTTGGATCGTTCCAATCAACGCACTGGATGGACTGTGTTAGTTTTATGGCATTTAGTTTGGCAAAACTTAGTATAGTTGTTCAAGCTGTTGTTCGAGAAACGAAGAGACAACTGTCCTGGAACAAGTTGAAGCAGATGGAGTGTTTCCTAATTCAGATTAGGAAACCAAGATGACCGTTGGAAGAGTAAGGCGGTTGCACATCAATGGACAGAAGTTGGAAGTTTCCAAATTCAGATTTGGAAACTTGTTTCAACCGACGTAGCACAACTTCACCTGAAGATATTTCCGTGATCAGTTTTGGCAAGTCGGTGCATATGGATAATCGAAGATATCCTTGAAGTCGGTTTCTTGCGCATGAAGCTATCTTAACTATGAAGATAATTGAAGATTGCCTAATCAAGATTGAAGATATTCATTGGAAGATTATCTACAAAAGATATGCGCAAAAGATTAGGAAAGGTTGCCTAATAATATAGGCGGTTTAGTTTAGGAATCCGATTGGCATTAGGATTTCTACCGCCTATATAAGTAAGACTAATGCGAAGGTATTAGTGAGCACTTACGGAGATATTAATCACGCTGATACTCACTGAAGGGAGGAGGAGGCAAACGGTGGTGAACTAATCGTAATTGATTATTCACAACGCTCGTAATCGGCCGGAGAGATAATCGTCACTGGTTACTCAAAGGCGCTCGGATTCAATCTGTGCTGGTGCTCAGCAGATTTATCGTAGAACAAGCTGAAGGCTCAAGCACTGCTGTTCTGATCTGCGCATTCGGGAGAAGGCGCTGATTCTCACGGAGAATCATATTGGTGGATACGGAGCGGGAGCAAAGATCTAGGGGAGACCTATATTGCAATTGCTAGAGTGTCTGAGGCTCAGGTTGTTTAAGAGGGATTCTGTAAACGGTAAATCCTGTATTCGCAATACTCAACTAATAGTGAATTGCTGTCCACTGGGCTAGGAGACGGTCCCCAGAGTAGGCTCGTTAACGCCGAACTAGGTAACAACTTTGCGTGTCGTTTATTTTCTGAACTGCATTTATATTTCGCATAAGTTGTTCTATATATTGTTCTGCACCCGATCCCAGAACAACATCTGATGTACCAGGGAAAGATTTCAAACTGGCTAGCCAGATGATAGTGTGCCTTGGCAATTTGAAGAAAGCGCTTGGATAAAATCAGTTGTTAATTACATATATCTTCCTGTTGAGGACAATCGGAGCTTTTCATTGCTGATTATTTTTAAGATCTGAGACCCATGTCCATGTTTCAGTCTTTGCCACTTCAAAGTTGGAACAATATTTTGGTTTCTGAATTTCAGACACTCTTCCTCTTGACTGGTTCACTATTTCATAGCTGCTGATGTTAAGATTATTCACTTGGAAATCACCAAGAATAAATGTATGTTAATTGGATCTGATTAATATTTCATAATATTTTTTCAATCTGATTTTGTTTATCACCAACAAAATTGATTGCCGGATCCTTGTAATAACAGATTTATAATATACGTATAAGAAAGGAATATAATAAACATGTGCTATCAAATTTGCATGGCCTTGTGTTTTCTCAGTACTTCTAAAAAGATGGGAAAGAAACAAAAGCTTTGATCAATAAAGATTCTACTTTTTCTCCCTTTAAGCCTTTTAGCAAGCACTCACAACAAATAACTAAACAAAATGATAAAAAAGATTGCCAGAGAAAAAGTAAAATAAAGCTGCCTACCATTAGGGGGTCTACACTCTACAAGACCATCTACCTAATCCAATTAAGTACATTATTTATATGTAACAAAAGTTTAAATATTTTATTTATTTATAAGATTTCTACAGTTCACTACTTATATGTTATGTTGGATTCCATGGCTTTTATGCTATGGAGGGGTATATTGTATATATGCAAATGAATCTCTTACTTAACAAATTTAAAGAAAACTAAAAAGAAAGAAAAAAAGAAAGAGTGGAAGCCTATAATCACCTTTATAGGACCCTCTCCAAATAGGTAGCTAACCTTTTTTTTGAAAATATGTTGAAATTTATCGTCATACTCCATCAAAAGCCTTTAAGCAAGTTGTGTAAGTTTTGTTTAGACCCACCACAATTTGACGTCTTTTTATTGTTCCAAATTCGTTCATAGCGAGTAAATTTGTAAAATTAATTCTAATAACCTCTCTTTTTATTTCAGAACAATACTTTTAGCTTGGACGTTATGAGGATCTTAGTCTTAGTCATGCATAATCGTATAATACTTTCTATAATATTTTGCAATGGTAAGAGAGAGGAGACGATGTTGGTGAACACCCAACTTTTTTAAGCAACAATTGTTGACTCCGCTACTAAAAATTACTTAGTAATTACTGCACACCACCTCCCCTTACCGTTCAACACACTTTTAAGCCTTCACCAAATTAAATAGATTATTCACCAATTCTTCAAACGAGACATCCTTTCTTGTGGGTGTAATTTTAGTCCTCTTTATGCAAATTGATGCGCAACAATCTATTTGAATCATTGCATAGAATGATTTTTGCATGAATGTATCCTTCCTTCAAAGGCACCTCTCGACATAATGATCAACATTCGTGTGGACGTCCTTTTTTTTGCATGTAAAGATTACAACTCAAAGTAGTTTTTATTCATAAAAAGGAACAAAGGGGAAATAAACAGTTATTCATGATTGTTAATTAGTTTTATTTGTGTTCTCCATTGAAACCCCTTTTTATACCTAAATTAGCTAGATTGATAACAAATTAATGATAATCCAATCTCACATAATTTAAACAAACCCTATTGAAAATGTCACACTATATGGTCATTAACATACGATTATTCTATTTTATCATTTTTTTTCTTAACATTTTTTCTTCATTTTATTCAAAGCAACCAAAAATCAATGGACGGCAATGCTGCCGCGCTAATTCTAATAGGGGTCTAAACATGGTTGATTAAACTATATATTTGTGCTAGCTAGGTGTCAATATGGAGCCGTATCATGAAGATTATAATCATGTAGCCATTTAGTTAAAGTGATTAGCTAGAGATAGAGAGCGAGAGAGAGATTTTGATTGCCTGATTCCCGACATGATTCACACTTGTCTTAGGTGTAAATGTTGACTTAGTGGGTATTAATAGGACAAGTAATAAGCAAATGTTCACTTATATTTATATTTGCCTCACCTTTTCTAATTTCAGATTGATTATTATTACTTTCATCGACCAATATTGCAATTAAACTTCATAAATTTATCTCATGTATGGATGAATCACTAGCTTCCTCTAATATAACGGTAAATTATAAATTTGATGGGATTGCAAATCCTACACATGATATGATGCACATTGATGGTGTTTTGGAACGATTTTCTTGGTTTTTATTTGATAATATATGAGGAACAAATGTTATGACAAACAATTGCAAATTAATATATATGACTTATGGCCAACTAGAGAGATTATTTCTAATATATGTGGTCATACAATATAATCATCGTAAGAGCATACGCATCGGTTGGCTTTTGAAGGGGAGTTGTTAATGTGTTGGCGCCGACATGGAGGAGCTGCTGCGATTTGGGTAAATAATATTTTTTTTAAATATTTTTTTATTTGATGAATATATAGTGCAAGAAGATGCAATCGATGGATAATTAGTCGCTCAAATAACACCTCCTACTCACCAAGAAGATGCTAGTCGAAGAGGTCATGATATGAATAGTATATTTTCAACGGGTGCATATGCTCTAAGATTTCAAACAACAACCTAAAGCTTTACACGAATCAATCAATCTAAGTCATCCACTTGAAAAAAAATCAGCAAACATTTTCACACTACTAGTAGTTGTCTGTAAGGTGGGGACTCTTTCTTTTGGAGGACGTTGCATCAGTTTGGCTAATCTCTCTACAATATGTTGAAATCTCTGCTCCATGACCCGTTTCACACGTTCTGATGTCAATTAAAGAGCTTACATGTGTGGCACACCCTACCCTTTAAAAACATAAACACAACTCTTTCTTATCTTTTTCCTTATGGTAGGGTCTTCCTCGATTTATGACCATGACCCATAACATTACAGCCAAAAAACCCCCCCACTTGTCTATGTTCCTGCTCCTCTTCTCTTCCATATGCTTCGCTTCATCTATTCTGCAATTTTGAGATTTTTGCTTCCATCTAATTCAAACTTTTGATGCATTAGAGCATGTGCTTTCAGTATGTTAGTCAACCGTTGCTGTTTAAAAATGTACATAAAATTAACCCACAATAGTAGTTGCTGACCCGGTACTTTTATGATGCACATGCTCTTAGGTCTTACTTGCATTACACATAGACGCTTAGAGTGTGGTTTCTGAAACGAAATGATGAAGGTCTGAACTTAATTAACTCAATAAGAAAATTGAATCTAAGAGTTAACTTAATTTTTATAATCTTAATATTTGTCTATGATACTTGACATCTAACATAAATTGAATGTTGGTTAAGATTCTAAATGAAGTGTTGAATTGAATGACTAAACTATTTTGAGTTTTAAAAAAAACATGAACTAAAGTCCGAAAGTATTACCTTTGCTTTGTTTTTAGATCAACTCCAGTTTGTGCTAACTGTTAACATCCAAAAAGATGGCTACGATTAGAGCGCGAACCATGGACATGTCTGAGCTACAAAAAAAAACTAGATAAGTCAGCTTAGGATACTGTCTGGTGTGTCTTCCTTGCCAATTTTGACACAGAGATCATTCATTTAGGGCTCATGGTCCTGTCTGCAAGTCATAATATAGTGTAAGTTGTAAAAGATAAAGAGTAATTCAAAATGGCATGTTAGCTAGCAGGAAATTTATGACCTACAAAATAGGGTTTACATTGATGGTGAAGAATAAGAGGTACTGTGTGTAAATTTGAGGGAGAGGGTCTGTTGGTACTGATGTTAAGTTTCATGGGACCTGTTTACATTGACTTAAAGATGAGATAGCGTATCTCTGTATTTATAACACTTGTTACACTCCTGATCAAACTTGCTTAGATGGGCTTAAATAATATTTTCCGTAGATGGAAAGAAATGTCAAGCATCGCCTAGCTATGCCTATGGTTTAGATCGATGACAAAACTCTCTTGAAAATGATAGTATAACATATGAATATCTGTATATCGATCGTTGTCAAATGAATTGGGGTAAAGTAAATAACCCATGTATTACGAATTCATTTCCAAGTCGATCAAACCCTTATAAGTTTAACCTGATTATGAAATTGTCTCTTTTACAATCACCATCCTCCAAAATAAGAACAACTGCAATCCCTCCTTATTTAAAACCACGGAATACAAGTTCAGTCCAATCAAGTAAAAAAAAAACAGTCATTTGAAGAAACGACGTAATTTTGTGTGTTTTAAGTAAAATTGTATAGTTTTAAGTCAATAATGTATAGCTTTGGACAAGAGTTCAATTACCAATTTATGAAGTTATATTAATGAAATGTGATAGTTTAGATATTATTTTAATGAAATTATATCGTTTTCAAATGATTGTTTTTGTCTCGATAGATACGAATATATGAATCTGAAAACCACAAAAATATCTCCCAACCATGGAAACAAACCCCGTCCAAATAAACACAGGAATTGTATGATGGTATAGTGTGGGGGCAAATGACATGATGTGCATTTGGGATTCATTTAGAGTTCATTTCATGTGATCACAAACTGCACCAATCTTCAACCCAAGTCAGATCCCAACCATGACCCCAACCCAACTTCAGTTTATTTAAACCAGGTTGAAACCAAAGATCATGGCCAGCTGGGCTGTGAGAGACGAACTTCTTCACTTCATCACTCATCATCATATTCTTCCTCTTCCTTTTTCTTCTTCTCTCTATTTAGAACAACAAACTGGTCTTCATCAACTATTTAAGCACTCAACAACATGCATCACAATGATATATAGATCAGCTAATACTAGGTTTTCATTTACTTTTCTTGTGGGTTGGGAATTATTGTTCAATTTGGATGACTAAAGATCAAAACTTGTTGATCTGGGTCTTCTTAAATCTCAGTTTACTTAATGGGTTCTGAGGCTCCTGAGCACAGCTTGTTGATGAAATCAACTCATCAGATTTTCTGGGATTATTGTGCAGTGATGACTCTCTCTATATACACCATTCTGCTCTCAGGGCTTTCCTGTAATCATCTACTTCCTCTCAACATCTCCCTGTACAACTAAAATCGGCAACAGAATCTTTATCTTTCTTTTCTTCACAACTCCAAATTAGTGATAATGAAGAGACACAGCAGATCAGATTCTTTAGATGCCCTGATGTCAATCTGCCCTAATTCAGGTACATAACTATTGCTTGATTTTATAAAGTTTGACATATTCTTTTGTAACCAAAATTGTGTATTTGGATGATGATCAATTGAAATAAATTTTGATCCACAGATGAACAGAACCATCAGCAGCAACAACAAGTGTACAGCAGAGACTTTCAGTCAATGTTGGACGGAATAGACTCCGACGGCTGCGTGGAGGAATCCGGCCATATTAGCGAGAAGAAGCGGCGGCTTAGCCTCCACCAAGTGAAGGCATTGGAGAAGAATTTCGAAGTTGAGAACAAACTCGAGCCGGAGAGGAAAGTCAAGCTGGCTCAGGAGCTAGGACTGCAGCCAAGACAGGTGGCGGTTTGGTTTCAGAACCGCCGCGCACGGTGGAAGACCAAGCAGCTCGAACGCGACTACGGCGTGCTTAAATCGAATTATGATAATCTCAAGCTCAACTTCGACGCACTCCAACGCGACAAAGATTCTCTCCTCAAAGAGGTATACACAATTCAGATACTGAAACAAGTCGTCTGAAAAACATCGGTAATTTACTTTGAATTGTTTTGATTGGTTGCAGATCAGGGATTTGAAATCGAAGCTTAATCAGGAAACCCCAGAAATGAGCTACAATTTATCACTCAAAGAAGAAGAAATCGAAAACGAGGATGAAGAAGAAGAAGGGGACGATACAGAGCTGATCGTCACAGGGGCGGAGATGAACGTCGCAGCCGCAACGGTGTTAAACGACAACAACGGTGTTGTTTCGCTCTTCCCTGATTTCAAAGAAGGGTTCACATCTTCAGCAGACAGCGACTCAAGCGCGATACTAAACGACAGCAAAGGAAGTCCAAACGGCGCCGTTTCGTCGAACAAAGCAATGCTGAAGAAACTGATTCTGAGCTCCGAGTATCATCCGGAGTTTGTGAAAATGGAGGAAGAGAGCTTGTTTGGAGGCGAGGAAAGTTGTGATTTTTTCTCGGAGGAGCAAGCTCCGACTTTGCACTGGTACTGCCCGGATCAGTGGACTTGACTTGAATCTCAGATCCGAATAACGAATGGTTCAGTCAAGAGGTTGAATAATCGGTTGAATTTAGGGATGAATAAAAAGATGAGAAAGTTGGGATTTTGAGCAGATGGGTCTGCAAATTTTGTGAAAAATGGAGTCTTGTTTGTAAATTGTTATTGCTCTGCTTAATCCAACTTCTTTCAACAGCCATGAATCATGAATGTCTATTGCCCGGGTCGTGTCTGATCGGTTCGGTTCGGGTCATGTAATTCTTGTTTTTGATGTAAATGGATGCAAAAAGGGGTTGAGAAATTGAGAACCAAATAAAATGACTTCGATTCAGTAGTGAACCCGAAACCCTAACCACCGCCTCTGCCCCCTCTCTTCTACTTCCCACCGCAACCCATCGCCTCTTTCTTCTCCTCCTTCTCTCGCCGCAGCTTTAGTTGATTCATGCATTTTATGTTCTTACAGGCGCTATCGTCAAGCTTGTTGAGATTGTGGAAGATGGTCGACTCAGATCTGGGCCTCGGGGTGGTGCACGCAGTGCGGTGTGGGTGGTGGTTGGGCGGGATGGAGAGGCTATGGAGTAGTCATCTTTTTGTGTTAATATTTGTATTTGACTTGTTTCTTTTACGTTACTCTATCTCTCTAAGCGGAATTGCTTATGAGAGTTTTCTGTTTTACTTTTCACCATACTCTTGATATTTTTTGAATTTGTCGTTCGGTGTTTACTGCTCAAGGGGTACGCTCAGTTACATGGGCGTGAGGCGAAGTGGACCAGCTGGTTATTCTCATTCTCGAGTCTTTTTATTGTCTGTGCTGCTCCCAACTAGATATTATTTCTTAATTTTAACTCCTCAATTATGTTTTTTCTAGAGCTGGCGTGTTTACCTTGGTAAGAAGCAGATCGAATGTCGACAACTGGAGTAACAGGATCCAAAATTGACAGGTTACACTATGGAAGGTTTGGCCAGATCTTGATTGTTTCTTTAAAGTTGATCGACGAACCACTTTTTCTGTTTGGACCAGTTTAGCATGGAGGTTTTCCACAGAAAGCAAAGGGGAGAATTCTATCGAGTCTTTTTAGTCCGTTTAGTGGGTCTTCGACAGGTTTTGTATTCATGTTTATGTTTTGTGTATTGTTTTGTGCAGTCCCTCTGAGGCTGCTGTAATTTTTTGAGAGTAGGTTATTGGTCTCGGTTTCAATCGCTAGTAGCTTAGGACTGTCCTTCTAAGGCTCCTTTAGTTTGTTGAATGTGTTTCGTTTTGTTGTTTGTTAGGCTCTATATCTTTTCCCATAAAAAAACTTTTGAATAGTTTATAAGCTATGATTTTTTTATTGACATGATGATGATTGAAAAAGATGATCATTTGGACAAGAGTGGTACATGATTTGGACATGCAGTGCAGCTTTTGTTTTTGTGTTTTCAATACATGATTATGTTTGTGGAAAATGATGAATTTCTTTGTTAAAGTAAAAAACTTGGAATCTCATTTACTCATTAGTAACATTTCTATTTGTGACTTTTAGACACATAAAGAGGAATATGTGTTTTCCTAAAAATGGATGAATTTAAAGCCTAGTAACAATTTCAATTTCTTTGTGGGAGCTCAATATCAAACTCAAACCAATAGTTGTTGCTATTTAGAATGATTCAATTTAAGGTGTACAAATCACATGCTTAGCTAGAGTGCATTATTAATTGAAATCCATTTATTGGCCTAATAGTAATAACAAAAAACTAGAGCCTACATTTTATAGCATCATGGCCGACAACATTCACGGTTAAAATTACGTAGTGGCAAATATAATGAAATTTTTATTTAAAAAAAAAAGAAGCCAAGTTGTAGTACGTGTGTGTTCATTTTCAGTTGCATCTTTTTCGTGTACTAATTTGTCTACATGCAACAGTCTGTATGTACCGACTCCAACTATTCCTCTGCAAAACCCAGTACACAGATGCCCTCACATGGCTCCTCCTCTCATCCATCCTTCTCAACTTCATCCACCGTGTCTGTGTGTGTTAGATCTCCATTTATTCCCACCAATCCATCTCCAAAAAATCCAACGTAGGAAAATAGTAGATAATTTGATATTAATCACATGGGATAAATTAGACTTCTGACTCATAAATTCCTATTCGATTTTCAATTACGATTTGAATTATCAGTTTTAGTCGATCCTTCCTCATATGTGTAATTTTCAATATTTCAGCCAGCAACTGCTGTACCCATGAGTTCGTTGTTATTCCGTTCCTAAGACAATATGAATAAATTGATAATTTTGTTAAGTAAAAAGTTCAATTGTAAAATTTGTTACTTGTATTTTTCAAATTAGGCACCCAGCTAATTATTTATTCATTTTTTAAATTAAGTCTATTTTGGACATCTAAATTTTGACAAAAATAAAAATTAATGTTCACAGTTGATGTTGCTAATGTGTCCAAATTTAGGTGGCCAGCGGTAGACTGTAGACATCAATATGGGTAGGTCCCCGTTTGGCTTGGCAGAAAAAGGATTCTCTGTTTGAATTATCTTGTGGGGAAAGTTATGCATGTGATGTGGGGTCCATCAAAAACATGTCTTTGTCATAGAAATTGTCATATTCTTCTGCACAAAACTCGCTCATCTTTTTCCTTATTTTTGGTGCATCGGGAACTGTTCCTCTGCTCAAGGGTTGTCATTGGTACAGCTCATCCACTACATCACGTTTCGTTATCAAAAAAAATCTAATTTTTACTTACTTTTTTATTTCTCTTTTTTTTTAATTTTAAATATAAATTGTAAATATTTTTAGTCATAAAAATGGAACCTGAACATTTGGCTAGTTTTCATCTTTTTGTAACTCGTGTTTCACGTTTTATATTATTTATTCAAAATTGCGGCTGTTTGGACTTAAATATCATTTTGTTGTTTAATTTAATACGGATGACCCATATGTGGATTGTGGATTAATATATTTGATCAAGAAGATTACCTTCGAATATTAAATTGGTCATATCTGCCTCCCAATTTAATTTGATTTGGTGGCTTGTTTTGGGGGCCTGCTAGACTTTGTTGATATACTAGTTTTCCTTTATGATAACAAATGACATTGTAAATAATGGAAAAAGATTCAGTGCGGCGTAGTAATTGGCTGCGAGTTGAAAATGGCTTCGTTTTGATCAATACACTACGCCGTCTTTTTGGTTTTCAGAAATTTACAAAACGACGCTGTTTTGATTGAAACGACGTCGTTTTATCTCTCACAACAAACTTGTGGGCTGCACCGGATCCGAGTACGTAAAAATACCTTCGTTTTTAATTTAAATAATAGTAATAATTTTATATCTAAATTTATTGAATAAATTTTATGTTCTAATAATAGATACTATCAGTTACTAGTGTCGTTCATGGAAATCCATAACAAGTTACAAGATACTTTTGGTACGGAAATCAATCCAATATGGTCCTATTGTATATTGATTTGTGGCGAAAATAAGTAATCTCGAAAATTACAATTTATTGCAAACTTGCTTTCTTTTTGAAACATCTATTATCTATGGCAAAAGTTTATGTCATAAACGCTAGTTTTCATCAGAATTTATAATCAATGATATCTATTGAATTTAATTAATCAATGGTCGCATAAATTTAGATTTAGATTTAGATTTAGATTTTTATTTTTTGATGAGGAATGCAATTCATAACATTTCAATACATATCGATAACGTAATCATTTAGTACATATATATTAATCTTTGAAACTCCATCAAGGCATCTCGAGCAGATCCTGAAATCATTGGTACACATTTCTGCATCTTAAAGCACCTGCCATGTCCGTCACCTTTACCATGGATCTGTGCACATCTACCCCGAAACCGCTAGTACATTCTTTAACATTTGAGCACAGGTCACATTGGGCACATTTACCATTGCAAGCACCTCCATTGGAGGGCAATAACACATTCACGCGCGAGGCAGGACGAGGAAAGCATCCGCGAGGGATGTATGAAGAGAGAAAAGAAAAGGAAAAGAGGAAATTGGTATCCCCAGTATTCGAATTCAGGGTTTAAGGAACCATGACGGATTCCGTAATCAACAGAGCACCACCCCTAATGGAAAATATTTATTATATTGATTAACTCGAAATATAACTACATAAGGGTTTAGTCGTCAATGCACTCTTTAATTAAATTTGAATAATTAAAAAAACAAATCATAATCTCTAAAAATTAGGAAACAAATCGGTTATCAGTATTATTATTATTCAAAACAATAGGTGGACATTAACCTGGAACTCTAAACCTAGGTGAACTAAATTTTATCGTAAAATATTCGTGAGTGATTAATACTTCGAACTAGATAAACTAGAGCGGGTATTATAATTCGCGGATTTTTTATACTCATGCTCGTAGATTTAATACTCATGTTCGTAGATTTAATATTCATGTTCGTGGATTGAATTCTCGTGTTCATGGATTACATTTTCGTAGTTCGCAGATTTAATACTCATGGTTGTGGATTTAGTACTCATGTTCGTGGATTACATTCTCGTATTTCATATATTTAATACTCTTTGTGACTTTGACCTTTTGTAACCATATTGCATCAGAATCATAGACGAAGCATTCTAATGTTCAGGGATGAGCCTTCGTGTCGACGCCGTCGAACACAATCGAATAGAGAATTAAAAATTTGTTGATTTTGATCGCATATGACAATATTTTGCATAAATATTGATAATTAAAGTTTTTTATGGCATTTATAATAAAGGTTTGAAAAGTACTTTCGAAAGTTATTTTTAATGCACTATACATTCTTAAGTTTACATAAATTAGAAATTAGCCCAATTATCTTATCCATTTATTACCGTCAATCAACGACTGAAATAAGTTCTGATTTTTGACGAAAACAAGTGTTTCTGACTTGAACTCAATCCATCATCTAGCGGAAGGAAAAAAGAAAAACGAGAACAGCCTATAATGTGTTTGGAGCTAAAATAGAGATTTTTTATATTTTATCACTGCCTTTTTATCAAATATAAAAAAAGAATAATCTCGAAATCAGCCAACGCCGTTTCATTCAATACATGGGAAAAGAAGTTAAAGAGTCGCAAAGAGGTTAACTATGAGAATAAATCCAGTAACCGAACGAACCTGTTTGCCTCTTGAATAGCACTGATCAGGGAGTGCAAAAAGAGATGAAGAGTGCCAATTGGGCCGAATGCTGTCGTTTAGGTATGCGGGCTGGGCCCAAATACTAATTCAGTAGTCCAGTAGTGTAAACACTGAAACGACGCCGTTATAATGAAACGTGAAGGAATATAAGACGTTGTCCACCTCGTCCCAAAGCCCCAAACGTGTTTACAGGTAACAGGTGCACTGTTCTTTTACACGTGCACCGCCGACCACAACAGATCATAACAGCTCAATCCTCACCGTAGGTTTAGTTGACTGTTCAAATCGTCAAACGGCACGGCCGACATTCCACTAACAGTTACCTGTGAAAGTTTGCATGCCACGTGTCGTTCCCGTCTTATTAGAATTTATCGTCTCCCCAATCTGACTCTGGTCAACTGATTAATCAAAGCCCGGTCTGGCCGACATCCTCTTCAATCTAACTATGTCATGGAACGGTTCAATTTACTTCCTTGTTTGTCGTTTCTGCATTTTGAGTTTCGGTCCAAGCCGGTTGTAATCTATTCGGTCTGATTTTTTACGGTGAACTCGTGGACCAGGTTTATTATAAAACCCTGAAACTCGCTCTCAAGCTTTGGATTTTTCACACATTCAATCAAATCTAGTGAGAGAAAGCTTCGGTAAGAATTCAGGCATGGAGATTTTCAGCGGCAAGTGTCGAAAGCATCCGATCAACAACCAGCAGCCCGGGATCTGCTCCGCCTGTCTCCGCGACCGTCTCCTGCAACTCGCAGACGCTTACAATCACAACACCACGCTCCACGCCAAATCCACCGACCGCGACCGGTACTCATCCTTCTCCTCCACCTCCACATCCTCCTCCCCAATCTACTTCTCAAATTTCACCACCAAATCCTCCGATCGGCCTCACACAAAGCACGCGCGTAACGCGTCGGATGTGGTGAAGCCGATCTCGTATGTCGTAACCGGAAGAGGCGAGCTGAAGAAGAGCAGATCTATTGCTGGCGAAGTACGAGACAAGCGAAGAAGCTTCTGGAAGAAGTTGCTGATGATTAAAGATACGACGGCGTTCGGTAAATCCAGGACGCTGAGAGATCGGTTCGTTGAGTAGCTGATTTTTTACTTTTACACGATTTAGAATTAGAAGGTAAGTACTGGATTTGTGTATAGTTTGGATGCAAAAAAAGTTTATTAATTATTATTGTGTTTAGTTAAAAATCACCAGTAAACAGAATTTTGGTTCTTTTGAGTTGTTCTTGCTTGCACGTTTTGGTTTCTTGAGCTGAGTGGTTTTATGATGCAAAATTGGTTGTTAAACTTAATGGTCAGTGGAAGTACACGGGTAAGGGTTTTTTTATATTCGCTGAGATGGGGACATGAGAGAGAAAGAGCCGTGTTTGACCAGGGAAGACTTGGGTTTGGGTATGAGTGGTTGTGAATGAATTGAACACGTGCGGCTGCTTTCCTGGCAAAGTCTCAGTTGTCTGTAGCTGTAGTCTTGTTATGTTAGATCGTTATCACTTTATCCGTTTGTTTATGTGTCCGGCCCGGTTCCAGCATGTCCTTCATCTTGGGCCTAGGATTAATTAAGGCCTAACTCAGTTGAATGGGCCTTGAGTTTGGGATTTTGGTTTCTTCAGTATCCGGCCCATAAAAGACTATCCATACATTATCTATCACATACTCGAGGTATGTGTCACTTGCATTAATCATTAATGAGAAACTTATGTGCAGCGAAATAGACACGAAATATTATTTACTGTTTCGTTTTATTTATATTCTTTGTGTTTAGTGAAATGAAAGCTATATGATTTTGGCGGTCCAATACCTGATCCGAATCGTGTCTTAATTTACATCGTCAAAAGTGGAAGAATATGAATTTTACTTTCATAACTTATGGCCTTCGAAAGTTTTTGGATGAAAATAAAATTGGTTTTAATTTTTGTTTTGCCCTGGAAAGTTCAACCAAAGGAGCAAAATTCAATACAAATTTTCCATTAGAAAATATTTTTACATTTCTTTCACTTTCTGTTCTTTTATTTATTTTTTCTTTCCTTTTATCCCACTTGTCAAGGTCTAGCGTTTTGTAAAATCCTAAACTTTTCTTTGCTATTTTTCATTTTACAAACACTATAATTTAATTAAACCAAATCTTAATAGTATTTTTTTATTGAAATAGTATTTTATTTTTTGATTGTAGATCTTATTAGTATTTGAGTGTCAAACTTATATAGAATAGTAAAAGTTGAATGGAGAAAAAAAAATGTTGAGAGGGCACTACAAACAAATGAGAAACAGACAATTCGTCGAGCACATCATTTACTCTAAAGAGAGTGACTTGAACAAAAAAAACTCTAAAGAGAGTGACAATTCAAATATTAGATAAATGCATCTAAATTCATCAAATGACAATTCAAATTATGAATAGGCCATTGGCACTGAATGCCATGACATAAAGAAGCCCATTAATTCCCACATGTAATCTAAATCTAAAGCTCATTAAAACCTACTACTACGGCGTCTTCTTTATTTTGTTCTCTATTTATCTTCTTTTCTTTTCTTTTCTTTTTTGACTTTTTGATGTGTGATGGCTTTGGGTGGCTTTTAGAGCATCCCACCAATATATTTTGGGTCATGAAAAAAGTTATTGGAGGTGACTAAAAAATTCATGCATCCCAGCTATCAAAAAAAAAAAAAAATTCATGCATCCCTTCATGATTTATATAGTCGTAGAGAAGGTCATCTCATGACCAAATCCATATTTGATCATCTCATGATCTTTTTTTAGTTTTGGTAATGAGAGTTGATCCTATCGTAATGCGAGACCTGTCACGCGTCAAAACTTTATCAGTTTAAATTCAGATGTTGCAACGAATATATCTTGAAAATTACAAAGTATTGAAAAATAAAACAATCACCAATATTCATAATTTTTGAAGATCTATAATAGAGATACATTTTGATATACTTTGATATTTATATACTTGTATTTATATAAAATAAGAGAGAATTGTGTTTGGTCATGAGTGAGATATACATGACCAAATTGATCATGAATCGTGATTAAATGAGAGATAAATGAATAAAAGAAATAGATGATATGTTTTTTTAAGTCATGATAATGGATGCTCTTTGTAGCGTCACAATATTTCGTATTAAATACAAAATAATATTTTGCAAATGATTTATGCTTGAAGCGGAAGTTGTGTTCGTAATCTCTAATGCTCCTCTGATTCTACTGTATTGCTCGCTTCAGTCTACTCAGCTTGATGTGTGCGGATGAAGGCGTGGCGCAACGTGTCTTGCGTAGTGAGGGTCTTGATGACTTGATCTCACGTGTGCAGCAAAGTGAGGGTCGCGGTTGGACTTGATCTCACGTGCTTGCGTTGCGGTTGGTTGCTTTAGCAGACGACGTCGGGATGCTTGGGCAGACGGCACGTGTTTGTCGGTTGCTGGCGGCTGACGGTTGATTTGTCAGTTGCTGGCGGCTGACGGTTGATTTGTCGGTTGCTGGCGGCTGACGGTTGATTTGTCGGTTGCTGGCGGCTGACGGTTGACGCTTCTTTTGAGAGCACTCTTCTCTGTGCTTTCTTCTCAAATTTCAGAATGTCTCTATTTGTGAAGTGGAATACTCTATTTATAGAGTTCACTAGTGGGCTTGAGAATGGGCCCGTGCTTTGGGCTGAGTTTAACTCATGGACTGAGCTTGTAGCTTTGACCCAAATATCCCTTGTGGGCCAGCCCATTTATACTTTAAATAATCTTGATTTGGTCCTCAAACTTTTAGTGCCTACAAATTTCCCCCTCATGATCATGTTGTGCGACACCATTTGAGTGTCTCAGCGCGACGTGATCGTGAGTGATTGACTTGAGAGTCTTGTGGATGTCGAACTTGTCGTAAGAGCTTCCACGTAATAATTTTTTTGAGCCACCATGTTGTTCTCCAACTTGACGGTTGACTTGTGATTTTTGTGAATGTCGAACTTGTCGTAAGAGCTTCCACGTATTTTTTTTTCACCATGTTGTTCTCCAACTTGATATAAAGCAAGAGTAGTCCATCATGGCTTCCTTTATAATTCACACCACCATTCACTTTCCCAGGTTGCTCCCTAAAATGCTGAGGTGGTTCTTTGGCATTACTCCACTTATATCCATCCCAAAGAGAGATAAGCAAAGCCCAAGAAAGGAAAGCCCATGATTTGAATAACACAAGAGGTTCGAATTGTTGGTTTCCCCATTATGGAATTTTCCATCAAGGCGTGGCATTCATGGGGATTTCGAATTCAACTTCATGTCAATTAAAAGGGCATCATCATGGGGCGTGGACTAGCATTGATAATACGAATTCAAGTGTGATTGGGAGCCATCAAGACATAAGGAGCTCGAATTGGAAAGAACACAATCAAGGGGCGTCGGCTTCTTATGGAGTTATGGGAAGAAGATTCTCATTTGACTCACAAGTCAAATGGTAATTGATGGCATTTAAGGCATGGACGTTTCTTCCTTTTCAAGTTCAAATCAAGAAGGGGCTCGCCTATATAAAGAAGACAAGCACATCCATTCTCATCATCGAAAATATAGAAAAGACTTCTCTTATTTCGGTCACTAGAGGATACGTCCTTCTACCATCTTCCTACTATTCATATTGCTTCTTTTTATCAATAACCTACGAGATCTGGAGATCACCGCCAAGGCTTTTGTCTCTGGAACGTAATCATACTCTTCAGGTAATGGTTCATATTCATATAACTTTATGAAAGACATGCATGCATCCTAGATTGGGTTGCTACTGCTGGCAGGCTCAGTTGACCATAGCCGATACCAATCCTTTACATATTCCAGATACAGGATTTGACCATCAAAAAACTGCCCCACAATTTCGGGAACCTCCTTTAGAGCTTCAAGGTCTGCTTTCTCACAGAAAAAAAATCAAGTGTTCTAAACAGAAGCTTTTTTTGTTTTTTTTGTAAGAACAACGTGACTACATCTTGTCTTACTGATTTTCTTTCACTTGTTCATGACTAGGCGCCCTTCCATCCACAGTTGCCGCTTTTTACTGCTCTGACGTTGATGCGCTGTTGTTGACGGTATTCTGGCCTGTTGTTGAGAGACCAGCCCGCTATCCTTCTTTGCGTAAAACTGCTATCCATCGGGGGGAGTTTCACACTTTGAATTCATTGTGTAAGAAAAATAAGCTTTTGAGGATTCTGTCACCAAGACTTACGAGTCTAAGGAAATTGGTTTTTAAGTGAGACCGTTTGTGACTCCTCCAATTTCCTGGGAATTCCTTACTTGTCTTAATTTCTTCGACATAGTCGTTTCATTTTGTGACGAACTCACGGTGCGATACAAGTCTCTACCAAAAGAAGGGAGGCGCAATGGTGCTTTTCTTGGACTCGGAGGAGAATGGCCAGCTGTTTCTGAACATCGCGTCTGACTCAAAGGCTATGGAAGACAACATAAAGCAGAAATTTCATGTGTTCCCGTCGATGTTGCGCCCGGATACAGGCTCGAATTCAGGTGCCATGAAGAAGTTTTTTCCGCCCGAGCTAACATTGCCCCTTCGTGATGTAGTGCACGGTGGGCCTGCTTACCTCTTGAAGAGTCTTTTGAAGGAAAAGAAGTCGGAAGATACTCGACCCTCTTTGCTTGGTCGAAGGATTGCCACGGGCATTGTGCGGTTGATAGTGCTAAAATATATGCATTTTAGGCGACCTCTATGCTTATTGTTCTGTTTGTTTTATCACGATTTCACTTGCTATTTGATGTCTTGTGGTTCATTTCAGGCGAGTTACAGAGTTTAAGCTGAGAACACAAGTGGGCATTGATTTTGGAGCAAAACCGAGCATTTTGGAGCAAAAACATGGACTTTCGGGCAATCGAGACACGCAGACCTCTCCGGAGTATTTTGGACCTACAGATCTCATGTGGTGTCTGATTTGGTCGATTCAAAGCTTGTTGGAAAGCTAACTCAAAGGGCTACAACTCTCTAGTTGACGCCGAGACCCAAATCGGACGTTAAGACAGCAAAAAGAGGCCAGCAAGAGACCATGCGTTTGCACAATAATGTCATGCGAACGCACAGACTCGACCAGTCGCATGAGAAAGTCATGCGCTCGCATGAAAGGCTCCAGAGCTCGCATGGCTTCGACCAGTCGCATGAGAAAGTCATGCGCTCGCATGAAAGTCTCCCAAGCTCGCATGAACTTGACCAGTCGCATGAGAATCTCATGCGGTCGCATGCCTCAAGCCCAAGCTCGCATGACCAACTTTTACGCATTCATGCGCTCGCATGGTCCATCCATGCGCTCGCATGAAGTCATGCGCTCGCATGATAATTTCATGCGCTCGCATGAAGTCGTAAAAATCAGATTTTTAACTTTGGGGTATAAATAGAAATTTAGGGTTTCCAAAACGGTGTGTTGTTTTTCTGGGATTTTTCTGGGGATTTGAAGAGAAGAAAGCTTGGAGAAGAAGCAAGAATTTTTACATCATCATCAACAACTCGGATCGTGGATCGTCCTTCATCATTATTCCTCCATATTGGTTCTAGAATCCTAAACCCAACTTTGTTTATGTTTTTCTACTCATCTACTATTGATATGGGTTGTAATCTCACCATGAGTGAGTAGTGATATTGGTTGGGGTTCTATGAACCCCTAGGCATGTTTGTGACATTTTGAATACCATGAATACAATTGATGAATGAATTTTACACACGATTCTTCTTCGTTTAATCTTAATGTTTTTGGATTACCTATGACATGTTTTTTGACAAGTCCGAAATAGGGATTCTAGTTGATTTCATGCTTGACGTAGCTAACCCCTGAAAAGTATGATTTCAAAGAAACTAAACGAAGGAGCATTAGGATTTTAGTGTTACATGGCGATGCTTTAATCTTAATGAGAATGGCTTGAATTTAATAAGTGCATGATTTATCTAGCCAATAAAGCGCGAGTGTGAGGCTAGATAAATAATGCGCTATAGCACCAATAAAACGCGAGTGTGAGGTGCTATGCGAGGTGTAACCTCTTGGTGCTAGGTTGTAGCGCGAGTTGAACCTAGTATTAACGTTACATGGCTAAATTCTATATGTGTATGTTCGAATTCATCAATGGTGTTCTAATTTGCCGTCACAATAATTGTCTAGGAGGGGATTAGAACCCTAGTCATCTTTAATTGATTGTTTACCTATTTCATCGACTAAATCTCTTTCTAGGATAGTAAATCATTTTGCTACCGACCTTTTTTTTGAGGATCAAACCCCCCAAACCATAGACATCTTAGATTTAATCGTTAGCACTAATTAGTTTAATCACCTATCTTTTGGGTACGACCTTGGGTTTCCCAAGTCAAAATATAAATGTTTTGATTAACCGTGTTTGGCATAAGTATTTGATAATCCTTATCGAATATTTACACTGAATTACAGCAGATCAGCGGTGGGGTCCCAATTGTTTGAAGATCATTGGAGACTTCACTTATGTTCCTCTTTACTGGGAATGGACTGAAGATGTGATAGCGCGCTGTTCCGCACGTTTGAAGAGTGCAAACATCTATGATGCTGTATATGCTTATTGATAGCGCTAAAATATATGCATTTTAGGCGACCTCTATGCTTATTGTTTCGTTCGCCTTATCACGATTTCACTTGCTATTTGATGCTTTGTGGTTCATTTCAGGCAAATTACAGAGTTTAAGCTTAGAACACAAGTGGACATTGATTTTGGAGCAAAACCGAGCAGTTCGGAGCAAAAACACGGATTTTCGGGTATTACGGGACAAACCGACCTCTCCGGAGTATTTTGGGACCTACAGATCTCATTTGGTGTCCGATTTGGCTGATTCAAAGCTTGTTGGAAAGCTAACTCAAAGGGCTACAGCTCTCTAGTTGACGCCGAGACCAAATTCGGAGGTTAAGATTGCCAGAACAGCCTTGTGCGTTCGCACAGTCCACTCCATGCGAGCGCACAGATCAAGGCAGAAGCACAACAATGTTGTGCGTTCGCACAACTCAAATCAAGAAAGCACAAGTCAGTATTTTTGCCTTCTGTGCGAACGCACACCTACATCTGTGCGAACGCACAAGCTAGACCAGAAGCACAACAATGTTGTGCGTTCGCACAAACTGAGGCCAAGAAAGCACAGAACAGAATTTCAGGCATCTGTGCGAACGCACAAACCATCTGTGCGAACGCACACGACGTAAAGGCTACGTTTTTCTGCTGAACTATAAATAGAAAGTTAGGGTTTTTCAACAAAGGTTCGATTTTTCTGGGCGATTTTTCTGCTGGGTTTCTGGACGAAAATTGGCTTGGAGAAGAAGAAAGACTTTTCTATCATCATCAACAACTCGGATCGTGGATCATCCTTCATATTGATTGCTCCATATTGGTTCTAGATACCTAAACTCCATCATCTACATGTTTTTCTGCTCATCTATTGTTGTTTTTTATTATAATCTCACCATGAGTGAGTAGTGACATTGGTTGGGGGTCTATGAACCCCCTAGACATATTTGTGACATTTGTGGATATTATGAATGCTATTGATGATTGATTTTACACATGATTCTTCTTCATTTGAACCTAATGCCTATGAATTACCTATGGCATGTTTTAACAAGTCCGAAATAGGAATTCTACTTGATTTCATGCTTGATGTAGCTAACCCCTGAAAAGTGTGATTTCAATTGAATGAAATGAAGAAGTATTAGGATTTTTGTGTTACATGGCGATGCTTTAATCCTATTGAGAATGACATGAATTTAACAAGCGCATGATTTATTTAGCCAATAAAGCGCGAATGTGAGGCTAGATAAATCATGTGCTATAGCACCAATAAAGCGCGAGTGTGAGGTGCTATGCGAGGTGTAACCTCTTGATACTAAGTTGTAGAGCGAGTTGAACTTGGTATTAATGTTACATAGCTAAATTCTAAATGTGTGTATGTGAATTCATCAATGGCATCCCAATTTACCGTCACAATAATTGTCTAGGTGGGGAAATAGATCCCTAGTCATCTTTGAATTGATTGTTTACCCTTTTTGTTGATTAAATCTTCTTTTAAGATAGTAAAACCTTGCTATCAACCTCTTTCGAGGACCAAAACCCCCCCCCAAACCATAAGCAATCTAGATTTAATCCTTAGCATAAATAGTTTGATCACCTATCTTTTGGGTACGACCTTGGGTTTCCCGAGTCAAATATAAATGTTTTGATTAACCGTGATTAGCATAAGTATTTGATTATCTTATCGAATATTTACACTAAATTACAAGCGATCAAATGGCGCCGTTGCCGAGGATAGGTTAATTAACTATTGTGCTAGTAGATTTTATCTAGTTTGTTTATTCTTGTAAATATTTTTCTTTCTCTTATGCTTGTATATTCTTCTTTTTCTCTCATATTCCCTTACTAACTTCATTTATCTTGTTTTACGAGGATGGATCAATATAACCAACGAGTCATGCGCGATGAAGATTATTATGAAGAGGATTTCTCCTCAAATTCTGAAATGAAAGATCAAATTAGTAATCTGAAAGAGAAAATGGATAGCATGATGAGTATGGTTAAGGCTTGGGTTGACAAAAAGAAGTGTGAAGACAATGAAGATTATTATGAAGATGATCAACCCAATGCCCATCGCGAAGACTATTGGATGAACAACCAAAGCCAACAAGTCTCTTCTAATGAGGGATATTATCAAAAGGAGGAGCAACCATATTGGAATTACCAAGAGCATGACTATCAAACTAATCGTTATAATTTGGATGGGGATGACCAAGAAGAGGAGCAACCAAACGGCTATTGGGAAGACTCTTGGAATCCATCACATACCCACGCTCAAAATTGGAATGATAGTCAATGTTTTGATATTGAAGGCTCCTACCCTCCATACCCTCAACCCCCTCAGCCATCGAATGAGCCCTCCGGTTTTGAAGCCATGCTTGCCACATACCTAGAAAACCAAGCAAACCAAGAGAAGATCGACGCTCAATTGAAAATATTGGAGGCTCAAAACCATGAGTTAAAAAGAGAATATGCTAAATTGAGGGAGATGGATGCTCAACACCAAGTTTTGGAAGGCGAATTGGGGCAACAATCAATGGAAAACGAAAACTTGGATGAGGGAGAGGAGGTACCCGAAGAAGAAGTCCTTGAATCTAATGTCTCAAGGGAAGAATGGGATCAAGAAAGGGAGGATAAATTTTGGAGAGTCGGCTCCGTAATTCGTTACAACCAAATGGATGGTGAGTCTTGTGATGAAGAAGAGATGGAATGCAAAAGTGAAGCATCCTTCACCACTAGCACATCTCAAGATCATTTAGACGAGAACACACAAGAGCTCGACATCCATTTGACGCTCTCCGATGAGGAATTCTTCAATGACGATGCCTCATGCATAGTAGAAACATCCTTGGTCAATGAAGAAGAATTTCTTCCTCCCGGCACTTGCGAGCTTGAATGTGAATCCCAAATTCTTGTTGATGATGGATTAAAGGAAGAGCGTATAGAGACTAAGAGTCTTCAAGGGTATAGAGACTTTGTTGAGGTTTTCATGGAAGAGACTAAAGAGCCACCTCGCATTCAAGAAAACAAAAGTTTAATGAGGGAGATTGAGAATTGGGCACCCAAGGAAATAATTGAAAACCTTAAGGAGGGTGTGCCCATCATTCTCGAGACAAGTTATGAAGACCCTTTCTTCACTACTTCGTCTCGAGACAAGTTTTGGAGCTTCTTGCCATATTTCCAAAGACTATTCGGAAAAAGCTCCCATGGCCCCTTAATTTTTAAGGGATTTTCATACTTGAAGGGGTCATGCTCCCAAGGGAAAGTCCATTGTAGGCTTGATGGGAGGAAATTCAAATGGGATTTGAAGGTGGTTTGACACGATTAAGTACAAGGCCCCCACTTGAGGAGGGATCTTAGCAAAAGACTCCTCAAGCGTGCTTCTTATCTCCTAAGAGGAGAATCGGCTCCGTCTTAGCCAAGACGTTAAACTAGGCTTGTGAGTGTTTTCCCTCCCGATCTTTAAGTATATCTATTTTGATTGGATTTCTATTTACTTCGTGCAAGAATTTGAGGATATGAACTATGCATGTGTGAATGCCTATTTTTGATGATTTCTTAACATGTGCTTAGTTAACTAGATGTCTTGATAGGGCATAAGTGTGGGGTGTTGAAATTTTGTGCATGAGTGTTGATATACGTTTTGAAATCGACTTAGAATTTTCTTATAATAACTCCGTGCGCTCGCACAAAAGTGTTGTGCGGTCGCACAACAGGCCAAATCTACGTCCATCAAGAACGCACAACTTTCGTGCGCTCGCACAAAATTGTTGTGCGTCTGCTTTCAGTTGTGCGCTCGCACAGAATGCATTGTGCGCTCGCACAACAGCCATTCCTTCTCAGATTCATTCTCGCACAGATTTTGTGCGCTCGCACACAAATGTTGTGCTACTGTCTTAGGTTGTGCGCTCGCACGATCCATAGTGTGCCCTCGCATGCCCTCCTATCGTAGCCTTTTGACGAAGTTTTGAGTCGACTTGTTTAACATTTACACCTTTTCGATGATGATTTCCCTACCTTGTGTGCCTAACTTTCTCTTTCTTTAATGTGTCTCATAGAGTAAAAAGGAGCTCATCAATCGAATCTTTGGAGCAAGACCAACTCAACAAGCAAGCAAGTCTCTACTCTTGAAAGGGCTACCTCCAAACGAGAGAAGTTTTTCTTAACTCTCTCTTTGCTTTCCATTCTATTCATTGCTTAGGGACTAAGCAACTGCTAAGTGTGGGGTGGCCTATGTTTCACATTGTCTATACTACATGAGATGTTTTATGCTTGCTTGCTTGATATGCTTTCACGTTTAAAAATCCAATCAACTTATGTTTAAAGGAAAAAACATTTGCACCATCGCACAATTAATCCAGGAATTTTGAAATATCAATGAAAACAAAAAGTCTAGGCAAGGCTACATTTTTGAAAAACTTCATCTCTAAATTCAACTAGTCGTGCATGATTTCACTTGATTGATCCTTTAGATGACTAATGGATTGGATTGTTGACTTTCATTCTTGAGGATCAGAGCATCTACTAGCACTTCTTTATCTTTTATTCTAAGTTTTTTCTCGTTGAGACTAAAGAGTTGATCTTTGAAAGCATAAAATCGAAAAAAAATATAATTTTAAAACTCTTGCATGCCATGATTGCCTTTAGGTGACTTTAGTGACCTTGCTTATCTTGTGGATTTGTCTTGTTGGTTTGTCGTGCTCCATTTTTAACACTTAGCCCTTTGTCAAGTTCTAAGTGTGGAGTCAAAAGAGGGCGATAAATAGGCCCAAAAAAAAATATGTGTGTACTTCATTCTTATGGTCAAAAGAGGGCAAAGCCCCGACTAAAAACTTTCTCAAGTGCACGAGAAGTTTTGTGCAAAAACATACAAATGCCGGGGGTTAGGGAGGTAAGTCCCCCCTCGAAAGCATTTGTAGGCCAAAGGCCATTTGAAAGAAAAAAAAAGGGGGAAAAGAAAATACGAAGCACTTAGGCTTGACAATCGGCTATTCCACCATCCTCTAGCATGAAAACCAATGAGGCAATTGATACTTACTAGCAAGAATTCACTAAGGGACGAGCCTCGTATTCCTTTATACTTAGGCATGATATGGTTTGCAAGCATTTACAAAAACTTTATTGTTGGAACTCCCCTTCTCTTACGACTAAGTGACCTATGCGTCCTAGGCTTGAGAATGAGTTCAAAGCCCACAAGCCAATGGACTAGCCTTCTTGCTAGCATTTGTGAGTGATCCAACAAGATTTCCTTGCAATCATTAGATCATTTTCTTGAAGTCACTAATATAGAAGATGACTAGAATCCTTGATTAAAGAGTTATTAGTCTTTGCTTTGATTTGCTTGAATGTCCTAATTCATGAATTTCCATAAGGATTCGAAGAGGACTCATGTAGTGATTGAAATGCACATATCTAGTTGAATACACTATGAACTTCATGAAAAATTCCTTGCCTAGTACTTTGAAAATTGTGAGCTAAAATGTCTATTTGGATGATTGTTCTCTTTGTGGGATTTGTGAGTACTCCCGTGTCTGAAAACTCTCAGGAGACTACAACTCCTCCACTAGGGTAGCCTAGGGGTTTAAAGGCTTGGTGCATTCGCTAAGTGCACTCGTGTCACCTACGAAAGTGGTTTATCAAAAGTAGTATTTGTTTCTTAGTGTTTTAGTTAGTTTTCACGACCATATTGAGTTTTCTTCGAACCAAGGATGAGTGAGCAAAATGCATTGTTGTTGTTGATCTCTATGATTAGTTTGCTCGGGACGATCAAACGTTAAGTGTGGGGTGATTTGATAGCGCTAAAATATATGCATTTTAGGCGACCTCTATGCTTATTGTTTCGTTCGTCTTATCACGATTTCACTTGCTATTTGATGCCTTGTGGTTCATTTCAGGCAAATTACAGAGTTTAAGCTTAGAACACAAGTGGACATTGATTTTGGAGCAAAACCGAGCAGTTCGGAGCAAAAACACGGATTTTCGGGTATTACGAGACAAACCGACCTCTCCAGAGTATTTTGGGACCTACAGATCTCATTTGGTGTCCGATTTGGCTGATTCAAAGCTTGTTGGAAAGCTAACTCAAAGGGCTACAGCTCTCTAGTTGACGCCGAGACCAAATTCGGAGGTTAAGATTGCCAGAACAGCCTTGTGCGTTCGCACAGTCCACTCCATGCGAGCGCACAGATCAAGGCAGAAGCACAACAATGTTGTGCGTTCGCACAACTCAAATCAAGAAAGCACAAGTCAGTATTTTTGCCTTCTGTGCGAACTCACACCTACATCTGTGCGAACGCACAAGCTAGACCAGAAGCACAACAATGTTGTGCGTTCGCACAAACTGAGGCCAAGAAAGCACAGAACATAATTTCAGGCATCTGTGCGAACGCACAAACCATCTGTGCGAACGCACACGACGTAAAGGCTACGTTTTTCTGCTGAACTATAAATAGAAAGTTAGGGTTTTTCAGCAAAGGTTCGATTTTTCTGGGCGATTTTTCTGCTGGGTGTCTGGACGAAAATTGGCTTGGAGAAGAAGAAAGACTTTTCTATCATCATCAACAACTCGGATCGTGGATCATCCTTCATATTGATTGCTCCATATTGGTTCTAGATACCTAAACTCCATCATCTACATGTTTTTCTGCTCATCTATTGTTGTTTTTTATTATAATCTCACCATGAGTGAGTAGTGACATTGGTTGGGGGTCTATGAACCCCCTAGACATATTTGTGACATTTGTGGATATTATGAATGCTATTGATGATTGATTTTACACATGATTCTTCTTCATTTGAACCTAATGCCTATGAATTACCTATGACATGTTTTAACAAGTCCGAAATAGGAATTCTACTTGATTTCATGCTTGATGTAGCTAACCCCTGAAAAGTGTGATTTCAATTGAATGAAATGAAGAAGTATTAGGATTTTTGTGTTACATGGCGATGCTTTAATCCTATTGAGAATGGCATGAATTTAACAAGCGCATGATTTATTTAGCCAATAAAGCGCGAGTGTGAGGCTAGATAAATCATGTGCTATAGCACCAATAAAGCGCGAGTGTGAGGTGCTATGCGAGGTGTAACCTCTTGATACTAAGTTGTAGAGCGAGTTGAACTTGGTATTAATGTTACATAGCTAAATTCTAAATGTGTGTATGTGAATTCATCAATGGCATCCCAATTTACCGTCACAATAATTGTCTAGGTGGGGAAATAGATCCCTAGTCATCTTTGAATTGATTGTTTACCCTTTTTGTTGATTAAATCTTCTTTTAAGATAGTAAAACCTTGCTATCAACCTCTTTCAAGGACCAAACCCCCCCCAAACCATAAGCAATCTAGATTTAATCCTTAGCATAAATAGTTTGATCACCTATCTTTTGGGTACGACCTTGGGTTTCCCGAGTCAAATATAAATGTTTTGATTAACCGTGATTAGCATAAGTATTTGATTATCTTATCGAATATTTACACTAAATTACAAGCGATCACTTATTTGTACCAGTACGATCGTGAACCCCAAATAGTGCGTGCCTTCTGTGAGAGTTGGTGTCCCTCCACGAATACATTACACACGATAGCAGGCGAGTGGTCGCTCTCGCTCTGGGATCTTTACGAGATTAGTGGACTTCCAGTAGCAGGGCGTAAGTACAATGAAGCTGAGAGCATAAGACACCAGCAAAGCCGCCAAGCGGACGTAATTGCTGTGGCCGAGTCGAACGTTGGTGCACTTCAACAGAGGTTAGATGAATTGAAAACTTTTCGAGCGAGCTTTGACGACTTGGTGAAGGTGAAGAGTGAGTTGGATCAATGCAAGAAGGCTATCCAGGCAGTTATGCATTAGAACCGTCAAACTACTTTGTTATATTTTTTTTTGAGACTGCACTTGAACACATTTTTTTGTACTCAAGCTACCTACGTACTTACAAAGTCACGTGCGTGACACTTTGCAAGATCAAGTCAACGTAGTTCATTTTTGTTTTTTTGTTTTTTTTTGTTTAGCCGTTCACAGTTTATACTCTTGCGGGCCAGGAGTATCGGTCTGCAGCTTTAGGAGTAGTAGCACTTTAAGAACTTTCCATTGATTGGCCCGACGCGTAATCCTTCTTGATCCACGATCTTGTATGCCCCATTCGTGTAAGTTTCTTGCACCACGTAGGGACCGTCCCACTTCTCTTTAAACGGTGATGATTGGCCTTCTTACTGCTAGAACCAAGTCTCCTTTTTGAAAGGAGCGGGGACGCACCTTCTTATTGAATGCACGTGAAAGCCTTGCTTGGTAGCATTGTAAGCTTTGTTGTGCTTGCAATCTCTTCTCATCGAGGGCTTCCAACTCTGCTAAGCGTATCTTGTCGTTTTCATCACTGCTGAGTCCTTCTTGGATGGCTTTGCGCATGGATGGAATTTGAAGTTCAAGTGGCAATACTGCTTCCACTCCATATACTAGAGCATACGGGGTTGCTTGGGTCGGTGTCTTGTATGTTGTTCGATACGCCCACAGTGCTTCACCGATCTTTTCGTGCCAATCACGTTTTGACTTCCCCACCACCTTTCTTAGCAAATTGCACAAGGTCTTATTAAATGCTTCGGCCAGTCCATTTGCAGGAGCGTTGTACATCGACGACTTGTACTGCTTGAATTTGAACTTTTCGCAGAGGTTTGTCATGAGTTTGTTAGAGAACTGCTTTCCATTATCGGTCACAATTCTTTGTGGAACGCCATGTCGGTAGATGATATGCTTTGTTATGAAGTCAACCACGTTTTCTTTCTTTACTTCACGTAGCGTCACTGCCTCTGCCCACTTGGAGAAATAGTCGGTTGCAGCAAGAATATACGTATGTCCGTTGGATGCCTTGGGATTAATTGGTCCTACTACGTCGAGTCCCCACGCTTCGAAAGGCCATGATGCAACTGTCGGATGTAGATGTTCTGGAGGCTGATGTATGAAATTTGCATTGAACTGACATGCATTGCATTTCTTTGCAAAATCTACGCAGTCTTGCACGACGGTTGGCCAATAATACCCCATCCTCTTGACGCGATCATAAAGTTTCGGACCAGACTGGTGAGCACCACAAATGCCGGCATGAGCTTCTTGCATAACTTCCACTGCTTCTTCTTCGTTCAAGCACCTTAACCATTGCCCCAGGAACGAGCGTCTGTATAATGTCCCTTTGTAGTGGATAAACCTTGGGGCACGTCGGCGGATTTTACCTTGTGTCGAGGATCGGTTGGTAACTTTTGATGATCCAAGAAGTCGATGATAGGTTGACGCCAATCTTCTCTTTCAATTTCATAGGCATATACAACGTTTGACGACTCCATGTTTTCTTCGTTTTCCTCCAACGGCGGGACTACCCAACGATTACAAACTGGAATGGACATGGTCTCCTCTGCCCCCAGTGCCAAATTGGCTGCGAGGTTAGCAAACGCGTCAGCCAACTTGTTGGCACTTCTCGGAACATGTCTTATACTGATGGAGTCAAACTCGTTAAGCAATTGTGTCGCATGTCTATGATAGGGGATTAAGTCATCCTTCCTGACTTCGTAATCACCAAGTACTTGATTGATTACTAGCTGCGAGTCTCCATAGATATCCATTTTGTCGATACTTATTTGTCTGGCCATTTGGAGTCCCAAGAGAAGTGCTTGATATTCCGCCATGTTATTTGAACATAGTTGAGTGAGTGTGAACGAAAAAGGGAGAAGATGATTCTCTGGTGATACAAACACAACTCCAGCTCCAGCTCCATCGAATCTTGCAGCTCCGTCGAAGAACATCTGCCATGGAGGTAGCACATTGATGTAGAATATGTCTTCACCTGGAAGATCGATGGAAAACTCCCATTTGGCAGGAACTGGATGGTCAGCGAAGAAGTCCGCTATGGCTTGCCCTTTTGTTGCCCTCTGAGGTACAAACACTAGATCATATTGCTTGAGAAGCATAGCCCACTTTGCTAGTCGACCTGACAAGACTGGTCTTGAAAGTATGTACTTGATGGGATCAGCTTTGGAAACTACGTGTATTGTATGCGCTTGCATATAATGCCTCAACTTCTGTACTGCGAATACCAATGCAAGGCATATCTTCTCGATCGGAGAGTAGTTGAGTTCAGCTCCCACCAAAGTTTGGCTCAAGTAATAGAGGTGTCTTTCTTTTCGTTCGTCGGTTTCTTGTGCACACATTGCCCCAAGCGACTTCTCTTGAGCGGCAACGTAAAGTATCAGTGGCTTTCCTGGAGTGGGTGCCCCAAGCACTGGTGCAGTAGACAAGTACTTCTTTATGCTATCAAAAGCTCTGCGACATTTGTCATCCCAAACGAATGGAGCATCCTTTTTCATGAGGTGAGTGAACGGTTGACAACGCCCCGCGAGGTTGGAGATGAATCTTCGTATGTAAGCCAGTCGTCCTTGTAACCTGCGCAATTCTTTTAAGCTTTTTGGTTCGGGCATTTCTTGAATAGCTTTGATTTTTGTCTGGTCTATTTCGATGCCCCTGTGTGTGACTACAAAGCCAAGGAATTTCCCCGATGTGACACCAAATGCACATTTGAGTGGATTCATTTTGAGCTGGCACTTTCGGAGTCTTTCAAAAACCGTACAAAGATCTTGGACATGGTCACGCCTGGCTTTTGACTTGACTACCACATCATCGACGTAACATTCTATCATTTTATAAATCATGTCCTCGAAAATCTTTTGCATCGCACGCTTATATGTGGCTCCCGCATTTTTTAGGCCAAAAGGCATGACTTTGTAGCAGAAGATCCCTTTCGGAGTTTGGAATGCTGTAGCATCTTGGTCTTCAGGCGCCATGTGTATCTGGTTGTACCCAGCCGTGCAGTCCATGAAGGAGAGAGCTTCATGTCCAGTTGTTGCATCTATCATGAGTTCCGTAACTGGTAAGGGGAAGTCATCCTTTGGACATGCTTCGTTGAGATCTCGGAAGTCCACGCACACTCGCAGCTGCCCATTCTTCTTCCTTACGGGAACAATGTTGGCTATTCACGTCGGATATTTAACTTCACGAATGAAATCTGCGTCGATGAGCTTATTAACTTCTTTCTCAATTTCAGGAACCAGCTCTGGCCTAAATCGTCGTTGAGATTGTTTCTTTGGTCCGACTACCCTCTTGATTGCTAGACGGTGCAAAGCTATCTTTGGATTAAGCCCTGGCATTTCTGTGTAGTTCCAAGCAAAAACGTCTTTGTATTCTGCCAATAATTTGAGGTACTGCCCCTCTTCTTCGGTTAGTAGGGTGCTAACGTATATTGGACGCGGATTTTTGGTGGTTCCGAGATTCACCTCTTTCAAGTCATCAACAGTTGATTGCCCGCCGTCTTCGAGTACCTCTGGAGCTTGATCAGCCTCTACCTCTTCGACTTTATTTGGAACTTCTTCGGCTGTTACGTGGTAGGATGTCACTACATCATACTCCGTTACGTCTTCCACTTCATTGTTTTTTATTTCATCTGCAGTGATTTGGTGAGCTGATATAGCATCTTTTCGACAATGGATGGAAATTTTCACAGGTGGCGGAGGCTTGTGACCTAGACCAGCATGTTTGTGAGACGTTCCGTGAATCAGGGCGAGACTGTAAGGATGAGGTTTGATCACTTTTCCGAGCACAGCTGGTCTTTTGAAATCGTATCCTGACTTCTCCATCAACTTATAGGCGTTTGGATCAAATCTCCCCTCCAAACTTACATTCCCTTCATGTGGTTTGATTGACTCCGAAATGAATTCTTCTGGTGGAGGCCTCAGAACCTGTGCTGTATTTGCGCTGGGTAATGGAATGACTACTTTTGCCACCCATTCTTGTTTGACCATCCTTCTGACCTTCTTTTGATCTGTAAAGCTTGTCTCTGATTTTTGATAGTCTTCCAAGGGTCTTTGTCCGGCTTTACGTCGAGATTTAGGTACATATCGCAAGGTAGGGAGCGTGCTTTCAGGAGTCGGCCTTTGCGTTTGTACAGGTGTCATGACACATGCTCTGCTCCTGGCCTCTGATTCAATTTCTGATTTTATCTTTGGCCGATTTTGGTTTGCTTTCGGTCTTTCCTTATCGTTCTCTCTAGTGGAAGGGATGATTAATGGCAGTAGTTCACTTGACACATCGTTTTCTTCATAGAACTTAGCATCTGCAAAAAACGAATCTGCCTTGGTAAATGGTTTGACGTCCCCATTTATCTTTCTTTCACCGTCACGATAATACTTCAAGCATTGATGAAGAGTTGATGCCACAACTCCGTTCTCATGCTTCCATGGTCGACCGAGTAGCAACTTGAATGAAGTTCTAACGTCAATGACATGAAACAAGGTATCGACCGATAGCTCTTCAATTGCTAGATTAACGCGGATCATGCCAATCGCACGTTCAGTTTTTAGGTTGAATCCGTGAATTAAAATCTGGCTATTAGAGAGTTTGTCCATAGTGATTCCCAATAAATCCATGGTTTCTTTTGGCATGAGGTTTACTCCAGATCCTCCGTCCACCAAGATTCTTCCCACCTTTTGTCCTCGGATGTAGCCTGTAACATATAGAGGCCTGTTGTGAGGTTTGGATCCAAGAAGAAGATCTTCATCAGAAAATGTCAAGGTCGTGTTGCAGGAGGTGCATTCGGCTTGACTTTTCCTTAGCTTTTCTACATTTTTGATGACGTCCTCCTTTAGCTTTGGATGTAGGAGTGCGTGTGCTATTCGTCGTCGTGATTCCTCTGGCAAGTAGAAAATCTGCTCCCACTGCTCGTGTTTAGGGAGAGTTTCCATGATATCAAGCACATCAGCGTCATCTTGAGGATCCGAAGGTGGTTGTGTCTTTGTGGTTGGAGATTCATTCCTCTGCTCAGCTTTGTGTTCTTCTTCACTTCCTTCGCTTATTGCCCCTGAGGTTGTGTTGACCCCAACTTTACCGAAGTAATCCTCCGGAAGGAAATTTCCTAAGATAATGGGACTTGGTGGAATCTGCTTCAAAGGATCAATAGGCAGTATATGTGACCCCAGACTCCCCTCGAGTCTTCTCTCCCCTTTTGTCTGACGTGGTCTCTTCTCGGTCACCTGCTTCTTTTTTCGGCGGACAAGTTCTGGTTGTGGACTGACTTGCTTCTTTGATCTTCTTCGAGTTACAAGAGTCCATCCTTCATCATCCTCCATGCATTCAACCTCTTTCATAATCCCATAAGTTTTGATTCTTTTTGGATTATAATCGCATCTCAACTTTTTTGATTAAGCTTCAATAGATGGCTTTGATATCCACACTTTTTTGGCTCAAGGGTGCCAAATTGGATTTGTTGCATGCACCATTCTTGTGGCTTGCAAAGTGAGTCGCAACTAGTCGTCACGGAGGTGTGGTTTGCTTCTATTGTCTCATCTGTGTCGAGCTCGATGCGTCCTTCTTTGACTAATCTCATTATAAGCTCCTTGAAAGTGATGCAGCTTTCGATACTGTGGCTAACCAATCTATGATAGCGGCAGTATTTGGGATCATTAGTCCTGTTGACTTCATCTGTGCGTTTTGCTTCTGGTAAGTTGATGATGCCTTTCTCCAACAGGTCATCGAGCATGCCTGACAGATCAGAGTCAGGGAATGGATATTTCTTGGCTTGTAATTCCTTCAGTGTAGGCTTTGTGCGCTTGAAGTCTTTTGAGGTGACTTCTTTCCTCTTCTCCTGCTTTGGTTTTGATGATATCTTTACAGGAGCGTCGTTGGTGTTGATGGCCATGGCCTCTTTTGGAGCATTTTTGTTGACCCTTTCAGGCTTCTTGTATTCCCTCTTATCGATGATTGCCTTTGACGAGGATATGTGATTCCTTCCATGTCCTTTCACGGTGATTTCCATGTCGTGTGAGCGTGTGGCCACCTCTTGAAAATTCCTAGGTTTGATACCCTTAAGGATGTATAGCAAATCCCAGTTCATTCCATCGATGCACATTTCTACAGCTGACGTCTCGCTGATGCAATCTTTACATTCAAGGCATAATGAACGCCAGCGATTGATATAGTCAACCACGGGTTCTTCTTCCCATTGTTTCGTATTTGTCAGTTCACTCATACTGACAACCCATCTGGTGCTATAGAATCGGTTGAAGAACTCGTCCTCCATCTGACTCCAGCTGTCAATAGACTCCGCCTCCAAGTCAGTGTACCAATCGAAAGCAATGCCTTTTAGAGACCGCACAAATTGTTTGACCAGCAGATCCCCTTCAGTTCCCGCGTTGTTGCACGTTTCTATGAAGTGGGCAACATGTTGCTTTGGACTTCCTTTTCCGTCAAACTGCTGGAGTTTGGGGGGCTGATATCCATGTGGCATGCGCAGACCGTCCATCCTCTTGCTGTAGGGTTTGGCACAACGTGTACCACCAGAAGAATCTCCACCCAGCAGGCTCTTGACCGCGTTGGCTATCAGCACTTGAAGTTGGTCTTCGTTGCACGCAACACCTCCGTTCCTGTTGGTTTCTACAGGGATCATCTTATTATTGTCATCATCTCCTGCCGTCAGATTGACTTCTTCATCCTTTCGTTTCCCGAGCCCAACCACCTCTTTCTGGAGTTCTTCAAGCTTTTTGTTCTTCTCCTGGTTGTCTTTCAGGACTAGCTCAAGCATCTCTCTTAGTTCTTGCATCTGCTCCTCCATGGTCTTGGTGCCTATGGTCATGACAGAGGCTACACAGAGTTTGGGTGTCTCGGCTTGTTCTGGCAGAGCCACCTTCGCTTTTGGTGAGGGTGTTCCGCCAGCTTTCACACTTCTCTTGTGTTGTGGGGAGTTGGAGGCAGTCACTGCCTTAGCTGCAGCCATGATGGAAGCAACAGTATATGTGCGTTCCCTCCTTGGCACTTGAGAAGCTCGTAGGCTTGCAGCAGCAGCATTGACAGCCATCCTCTGAGCCATTCCTCTTGTGCAGATGCTAGTTGGTTGAGCTACAGTTGCGGCGTAAGTTTTCTTGGGAGTTTGTAGACTGGTAGGTTGAGCAGACATCTTAGCTTTAGCGTAGGGATGAGAGGTAGAGATCTTCACGTCGGATTCACCAAAATTTGTAGCGTCACAATATTTCGTATTAAATACAAAATAATGTTTTGCAAATGATTTATGCTTGAAGCGGAAGTTGTGTTCGTAATCTCTAATGCTCCTCTGATTCTACTATATTGCTCGCTTAAGTCTACTCAGCTTGATGTGTGCGGATGAAGGCGTGGCGCAACGTGTCTTGCGTAGTGAGGGTCTTGATGACTTGATCTCACGTGTGCAGCGAAGTGAGGGTCGCGGTTGGACTTGATCTCACGTGCTTGCGTTGCGGTTGGATGCTTTAGCAGACGACGTCGGGATGCTTGGGCAGACGACGTCGGGATGCTTGGGCAGACGACACGTGTTTGTCGGTTGCTGGCGACTGACGGTTGATTTGTCAGTTGCTGGCGGCTGACGGTTGATTTGTCGGTTTCTGGCGGCTGACGGTTGATTTGTCGGTTGCTGGCGGCTGACGGTTGATTTGTCGGTTGCTGGCGGCTGACGGTTGACGCTTCTTTTGAGAGCACTATTCTCTGTGCTTTCTTCTCAAATTTCAGAATGTCTCTATTTGTGAAGTGGAATACTCTATTTATAGAGTTCACTAGTGGGCTTGAGATTGGGCACGTGCTTTGGGCTGAGTTTAACTCATGGACTGGGCTTGTAGCTTTGACCCAAATATTCCTTGTGGGCCAGCCCATTTATATTTTAAATAATCTTGATTTGGTCCTCAAACTTTTAGTGCCTACACTCTTAATAGGGGGTTTCTTTGCTCTTTTTTGGAGCCTTTAAATCAAACAAGTTAGCTTTAATTTTGCTTTGCTTTGGAAGAAGATTCTTGTCTGATCAACTAAACTAAGGAAAGTGTAAGACTTGGTTGATTACCAACTTCGATTTTGTGTTGTACTCCTTTAAGATGGATCATAACTTACAAAAAATATAAATAATCCAAGCAAACAAAAACAGTGAAACCCACAAAAATGTTAGCAATGTCTTGGACACATATGTGATAATAAAGCTTATAATTACAACAAAAAGTTTGAGGTTGGAGTAATTGGGGACAAATTTATTACCTACTAAAGCATATTAGTAAGAAAGTATGTCTCACATTGACAATTAGTCACAACTTTTCAAGATATTACGTAATATCTACTCTTTCAATATTTAGAAATGAGCAAATTCGATTTGAGGTTAACATTTACGTACATTGTTTTGTACCAAAAGTATGTAATTTTTAGTGATTTTCTCCAAAACCCCAATTATATTATTCTAATCAAGTGAGAGTATTGTGCGTATTGACGTAAGTGATGAATATGACATGAGACGATCGAGAGAAACTAGACTTACAAAGACTTGTATACGATCATTTCTCATGTCGTTACATTTTCTCTAATAGCTTATAATAATTAGAAAGTAACTGTAACTTTCATAGTTTTCAAATCAAATGCGTAATAGGAAATAATATTTTCATATATACTCTATTGATTTTAATGGAGTTTAAAATCTGTCATATTTTTGGAGGAAAAGTTTGCATCATGAATAGTTCATTGAACGAGAAATGTTGTGTTTTAGTGTTTGACATTTTTCCTTATATATCATTCTAAAATAATTTGTTTATTTATTTTCTCATCCATAAGTCAATGATAGAGTCATATGATTGCTTAGTGGGATCCAATGATCCAGGATTTATATTATGCTGTTTTTTTTTTTGGGAAAATTATTTAACCTAATGTTTTCTACATATATCAAAGAACTATCATTGAACGTGCATCATCCCTTGCCAATTTAATTGACACCAATAATAAAAAATTAAATATTAAATAAACAAATCATTAGTTGCGTTATTTGACACTTTAATACATATAAAATAGTTATGATTATTTGCTGTCTTCGTTAACTTTGACAGCAATTGTTGATAAATTATACTCATCCGGAAAAAGAAATAAAAAATAAAATAAAAAATAGGAAATGAAAAAGTAAACTCTGAAATGGTGGATGTTAGCAGAAGACAGCTGAAGACCAAAAAGTCCAATCTCTCCTTCTCTCACTCCAGCCCAAATTACCTGTCGATCTCGCCGGAGAATTTCCCGGCATGCGCCGGTGACAACTTCAACATCTATCACCAGCGCATCACGATGAGGTCCGGCAATAACGACGACGTTTTCTCCGCGTTCCGCGCCCTAATCCAGAGCGCAGACAAGAAGTTCGCTACGGTTCGCGATGTGCCGGCGTACGGCCGCGGCTCGCCGAACAGCCACTATTTCCACAAGGTGTTCGAAGCGCATATGCGGCTGTGGAAGTTCCAGCAGGAGAATCGGGCGAGGCTGGTCGAGGCGGGGCTCCAGCGGTGTGAAATCGGTGAGATCGCTAGCCGGATCGGGCAGCTTTACTTCGGGCAGTATATGAGGACAAGCGAGATGAGGTTTTTATTCGAGGCGTATATTTTCTATGAAGCGATTTTGAACAGGGGGTATTTCAAGGGGGGTGTTGGGAAGGATTTGGTCGTGAGGTATAAGGAGTTGAGATTCTATGCGAGGTTTTTGATGGTGGCGTTGATTTTAAGTCGGGCGGATATGGTGGCGGCGCTGACGGAGGAGTTCAAGTCTGCGCTTGACGACTGTAAGGCAACTTTAAAGGTACCAAACTTTATCTACTCATTTATGGTTTTGTGGAATCAAATGGCGATCCTAAGTGTGATTAGATAGGAACTAAGGTTAGGCTGAGATAGCTGATGTTGGATTGTGAGTCTTGATTTGGTGATTCATGGATGCTGGTTGGTTCCTCGTGTTTATTTTTTTTCCAGATGACTTTAAGAGATCAGGCCAAGCACTCAGTCTTAGTACCCGAAAACAAGCTGAGTTGGTGATTTGGGAAGTGAATTTCTCTGCATTGCATCACATGCTGCTGCATTTACAGATTTCCTATCACCCTATGTGATATGTTGAGATATACTGATTAGATGTAATGGATTGAATTGGGATCCTTGGTTCTTGGATGCTGAAATCTGTCAATACATATTGAACTATTGCTTTTCCATTGTGATTTTTTTAAGAGGCAGTGTGACCATTGAACTGTAATATGTTTGCAACAAGAGAATCTCACAGAGGTGCCCATGCCTCTTGTACCTTGAAATTTGTAGATTGATAAAGATTACATAATCTTTATGTGGCCTACAAGCTTCTCAACTGACAGGCAGCATTAATGTTGGTAGGGACATCTCATTGATGTTCCACCTCCTGTTTGATGAGTGTGTTGGGAGCTGTTTGCATGAATGTTCTGTTTTATCTTATATATGTATGAATGTATCTACAGCCTCATAGTTGACCTATTAGTGTCTCTACTCTCCGTCTCTCTCAGCCATCCAGGGTATTTGTTTACTTAGTTAAAACTTAAAATTATGTGAGGAGATGATCCTCAATGGTTAGTGTCTTTGTTGTTGTCTGCTTTCTATATAAAATTGTTTTTGCATGTCGTTGTATGTATCTATCTCAGTGTATAACAGATAGCTCTTCTAGTACTCATGAAAGAGTTCACAAATTTCTTTCAGGAAACCAACTTCAGAGAGTGGAAGCTAGTATATCATGAAATTAGTCGCTTCACAAAAGTTGATACCGTCAGCTTCAACGTTCGGCCATTGCGGTATTCTTCAATGATTGATTCTCATCCCGATTCTGCTCCATCTGTAGCCCGGTTCCATGCTAAAAGGATTCTGAAGTTTCAAGATGCATTGCTAACCAGTTATCACCGGAAAGAGGTAATAGTAGCTTTGTGCTGCTGCTTAAACTTATGTCCATGACCTATGCGCACAGTCTCTTATCTGCTTGTCATGTATTGACTATTGAGATACAGGTCAAATTTTCGGAACTTACAATGGACACTTTTAGAATGCTTCAATGTTTAGAATGGGAGCCTACGGGGTCCTTTCACCAAAAACGACCTCTTAAGCCATACGAAAATGGCTCTAAGAACGATTATTCAGTTACCTCTGGATTTATTGAAATGAATCTTGCCATGGACATGACTGATCCATCACTACCTCCGAACCCAAAAAAGGCAATATTATATCGCCCATCTGTAACACATTTATTGGCGGTTAGTACCTTGCTTTTTCCATTTCAGCGAACAATTATGTTAAATGCTTAAGCTTGCTTAGAATTGTCCCTTCTCCTTGTGTCAGGTCTGAAAGTCATTAACCATCCATTTACAAATGCAGTTTTTATGTCACCTCGGGCCTTGACTGTAAACATGTCAAACTGTTATGGTTTTAATTTGCATATATGGTGTTGTCAGCTACCTTTTATATGTTAGAAAAGTGATAATAAATTGACCTTAGTATCGCTTCCACAGACAGTTGCAACTATTTGCGAGGAGCTGCCTCCTGACAATGTCATGCTGATATATCTATCTGCATCAGGTTAGACTTGTCTTCCATAATAGTATATTCATATAGAACTTCAGCTATGTCTGTTAATGCGAGGTCCATTTTGCAGGGAAAGATAATCAGAGTAACTTATATCAAACAGATAGTTCTGGAGGATCCAAAGTGTCTTCAAAGAAGGCTTCTTCAGAGTCCTCCCATGAAGAATGTAGTTCTATGCCTGAAGCTCGTTTTGCTGAGAAAAGCAATTCATTATATCAGGATGGAAGCTGTCTATGGCTAGGTCCCAAGGGAAACGGAAGTGAGTGAAAGTGAAATAATGCGCGCATTAATATTATTTAATGCGTTCTGCAAAAAAAATTTATGCTGTCACTTATTGATGTTTAAGTATACTAATCCTAGCTTATCTATGTAAATTTTTTTCCAGGTTACAACAAGCTTTACCCGGGTGATTTAATTCCTTTTACCCGGAAGCCTCTTTTCATTATTATTGATAGCGACAACAGTCATGCATTCAAGGCAGGTTTGTCAGAACTCAGAACTTGTTTCGTTTGTGTTTCACTTGTAGCAATAGCTGCAAGAGTTTTTTTTTCTTACACAGTATAAAATTGCAACGCAAAACATTTCATCTTCTTGCCTTTTGTTCTACTTGCCAAATTTGTTTCTACTGCCAATTGCTAAAGAAGTAATATGGATAAACTTTAAGAGATGGCATGAAACAAAATGGAATTTGTTTTAACAATCCCTCTCATTCTGTGACTTTTATACACTTTAACCTCCACCCCCCTCTATCTAGCAGTAGTATTGCTGGTGACATGATGTCTTAAACGAATATATTCATTTTTATGTTGTCGTGAATTATAACAATGCAAAACTTGAAATAAAGTTATACTTTTCCTTGTCCAGAGGGTGTTGAACATCTTTTCTTGTTCCAAATTTAGGTACTACATGGTGCAGAAAGGGGAGAGACAGCTGCACTACTCCTTTCTCCATTGCGATCCTTTTTTAAGAATTCATCAAGTTCTGATACAATGAACGGGAGTCAATTCACATTCTTCTTAACAGCTCCTGTACTTGCATTCTATCAGCTAGTCGGCCTCTCGTTATCTGATCTTGATATGGTGAGCCGGCTGCAGCACCCCTTTAACTTCACCAAGATTTTAATCTATTGCATTCATTTTTATTATTCTGTTTAATTTTCCTTTCCAGGATGTGTATACTGAGGCAGAGAAAATCTTATCGGTTGCCTTCTCTGAGTGGGAAGTGTTGCTATGTACCTCAACCGAACTGGATCTTGTATGGGCACAAGTCTTATCTGATCCCTTTATTCGCCGGCTCATCCTGAGGTATTAATTGTTTGATGAAACATTTTGATTATGGAAAACGGAATATTAGTGCAGTTCTCCCGCTATGATGGCATTGTATATAACTCTTAATAATTCCATGATTGGTATTGCCTTTGGTCCCTGCACCAATAATCATAATTTTCCTTTATTTTTTCCAGATTCATTTTTTGTCGATCAGTGCTTTCACAGTCATGCCCTCCTCAGGATGTCGAGAATTATTTACCTGTTTGTCTGCCTCATCTTCTACCATCTCTATCACCCACCTCACCAGCTGTGCAATCCAGAGTGCTCCAGCTTGCAAAACATCTGAAAGTCTCTCATTTCTTCAACGACAGCACGTAAATCAAGATGAATTCTCCGATATCAACCTGTGCGCCAGTTTTGCACAACGCAGAGCAGCATATAACATGTCAACAGAGAAAAGCCTTGGGTATGGCCTATGGGCCTTCAATCCAATCCTCATACATGGGACTGAACTTATACATCAATCTATTAGCTTCATTTGTTACATTTCTCTATCTGTCTGCTCTGATTGATTGTAAGCTGTTTGTGTGTTAGAAGTCACTTTCCTACTAGTTTGGAAATGCCAGTGTAGCAATATGAACTCTCCCGTTAGACCCATTGTCTATAGTCTATACATTTGTACAATGAAACAAGAATTCACTGGTAGTGATGAATTTCTTTCAACCTGGAAATTGGAAAACACAAACCTACCCTAGAGAGAGTGAAATAATTAAAGAAAAATTTCCTGAATTAGTTTGATATATACAGTAAAATTTTATTTTCTCTTTGAGCTCCTCATACTCATATTTCCCGAATAGCATAAATAGAATGAACTTAAGCAGTAACCACGACTTTCTCATCTAATGGTAACTCGACACGTCAGCACATCTATCCGTGTCTTCTAAAACAATCTAGTCTGGGCCGTCCATTCAACTCGAGAAAACACAAACCTACGCTAGATCTACCGCCCATTTCGCGTTTCAAAAAACACACGCTGTCCCCGTTCTGCAGGGTTGACCAGTACTTCAAAAAATCATTATATAAGGCAGCGGTTCGTCCGTTACCGAAAGATCTTACGAATTTCGATTTCTAGAGAGCGAAGCCGAAGAGATATTCCAAGGAGTTTAACTCGTGATTATCAGAGGTTAGTCATCGATCGATGCGTTCGTGTTTTCTCCTTCCTATGATTCTTATTAGGGTTTTTGAAATTAGGAATGTTAAGATGGTTTCAGCCTTCTGGCCGTAGGCGTTAGGTTAAGAACTAGGGCTTGATTCGTGCATCCGATCTGTCGATTTCCTTGCTTATCCTTAATAATTTGTGCTTGATTTATGGTATTATTAGGATTAGGTCACGCTACTAGAGTTTGATAAGAGAAATTAGGGTTTGAGGTGTCGTTGAATTGATAGTATCGATTAGGGTTTATTTATGAATATTCATGTGATTTTTCTTTTGTTTGGTGAGCAGATGGCTCGTACAAAGCAGACTGCTAGGAAGTCCACAGGAGGGAAAGCCCCCAGGAAGCAACTTGCTACCAAGGTTTGCCACAATTCGTTGATTTGCAACACGGATACGGTCAGGTTTTTTTTGCATGTGGTTACTTAATTGAATTCTTAATCTCAGGCTGCTAGGAAATCTGCTCCAACTACTGGTGGTGTTAAGAAGCCCCATAGATACCGCCCAGGGACTGTTGCACTCCGGTGAGTGCCTTGAATACAATACGATTTCGTTTCAACTTTGGATCAGCTGTCTGATTGGCATTGTTTTATGTATTGCAGTGAGATTCGCAAGTACCAAAAGAGCACTGAGTTACTGATCAGGAAGCTCCCATTTCAGAGGCTTGTCCGTGAAATTGCTCAGGACTTCAAGGTGAATTATACATCAGGCTTAACTATATTCTAGTGTTTTTTTATTGACCTCTTTACTTACTCGATATTGTTACGTGTTTCAGACTGATCTTCGTTTCCAGAGCCATGCTGTCCTTGCTCTCCAGGAAGCTGCTGAGGCATACCTTGTTGGTCTTTTTGAGGACACCAACCTGTGCGCCATTCATGCCAAGCGTGTGACTATCATGCCCAAGGACATCCAGCTCGCCAGGAGAATCAGAGGCGAGCGTGCTTAATTGAAAATGTTGCAGTGCAATATGTCAACAATGTTGGCTACATGTTCTTTCTTTCTTAGTTTATTGTTTTAGTATTGTGTAGTAAGACTGTAAGAGAGGGCAGTAACATGTTCTCAACTAATCTCCTTTTATGTAATTGTCCTCGATGAACCATGTCCTGCTGTTTTAATTTTATGAATCTAAGTTGTTTTTCATGTTCAATTTGTTCATCCTTAATTTCCTTTCATATGTAAACGTAGAATCTTTGACCGAGGTGTTCCCAAAAAAAAAAAAACAGACCACAATTCTTAATTAACAGCAGTCCATAAATAGAAAGTCGTATTTTGAAGGATTCATCAAATATCCACCACCTCAATTTGAGATCTTTTTTTCTTTTCTACTCCAATATCATCCATAGCAATAACTTCATGGTATTATATCAACATCGTCGTTGTCTTGAGCACGTCGAAAGTCTTCTTCACCTCTGTCTACACGCCTACGTGTCTATCTCTCTTATTTTCTCCAGAGGTATAAATAGTTGGCACTACCTTTGCTGCATATTAGTAACTGACAACTTCCATCTTGATATCAGTTTTACTCATTTATTAAAATCCCAGGATAAACGTGCCCGAGTCATAACGCTGTATCTGCTTCTCTGAATCCTTCATTTTTTTTCTTGATCTGGAAACTCAGTTTGACTATCTGGAGCAACATCTCGGATACCAGTTTCACACCCCCAGGTACCTATCTCACCCTATAACTCCTATTAAATCTATCTGAGCCTCAAACTGTTCATATGATCTGGAGATTGTTTTATTGCTGCTTAATCAGCATTCACTCGCCGTATCGTATGGCAATGAAAACTTGTTCAAATATTTGGACTTTGATATGATTCTGAAGCGTAATCATGTCTTGATATTTACTTCTTTAGGCCTGATATGAATTTATTGGTTGCCTGAAGCCCTGAACTGACAAAATCTGCCACATGAAGTGTCTGGCTGCCTTATGATTATAGTGGAGATTTTGAGAGAATATTTTAATGTTGTTTTGATGATAACACCAATTTTGTTTTGTTTTTTGTTCAGGCTTGAGGAAGGTGATCAGATTGTGTGAGGAACACGATGAATCGCCGGATGGATCAGATTGAGAATGAGCTAAAGAAGATGAAAAAAGAGCTGAACCAAGCCACTTCTGCTGAGGAGAAGAGCAGGAAGGCGATGGATGATCTTGCATCGGTTTTAAGAGATGTCGCAGCAGAGGCAAGTGAAGCCAAGGAGAAGCTGAAATCCACACAAGTGGAGCTCAAGTCCACCAAGGACAAGCTGACCAGTGAAATGATAGAATGTAACAAGTGTAAAAACGAGGTGGAAAGGCTGAGGCTCGAGGCGGATGAGACCCTTGTGGCGTGGAATGAGAAGGAGAGTGGTTTAGTTGGGTGCATTAAGAAGGTGGAGGAGGAGAGGAGCCGTGCCCAAGCAGAGAATTCGGTGTTACAAGAGGAGATGAGGAAGCTGAGGGATATACTAAAACAAGCGATGGTTGAGGCCACTGGGGCTAAGGAGGCTGCGAGTATCGCTAGAGCTGAGAATTGTCAGCTTAAAGATCAACTCGCTGAGAAAGACACTGCTTTGAATTTTGTCTCCAGGGAGTTGGAGTCCTTGCGGCTCAGCGAGGCTGCTGCCAGAGACAACCTTAAAAATTCGGGACATAACCCAAATACCCAAAATGCAGAACAAATTCAAGAGACAATGCCAGGAACTTACGGTATAAGTATAACCGATGGTGGTGATGTTGACAAGAAGATTGGGAGGGCGTTCAGCTTCGATATGCGGTGTACAGGGAGGAACAAGCGGCTTGAGGACTTGGTGGATGAGAAGGCAACCAAGGTGGTCAGAGGCGATGCTTCGAGTTTGAAACGAAACATGTCTTGTCGATTCCCCGACCAGACAAGGATAGGCAATGAAAGACACCGGTTGGAGCAAGGACAAGATTCCTTGAGGAAGAAGGCATTGTTTAAGAGATTTGGAGAGGCTCTTGGTGCAAAAAGCTCCAAATCCAATCTTCATTAAAACTGAGTTATGTACATTTTTTTCTGATTACGATAAACTCAAATACTCTTGTTTCATTCAATTGGAAAAAGTTGTTTCTCATTTGGAAAAAATATCCAATGTTGTTAAAGGTTGAGATTCATGTGTAATAAATCAAATTGTAATTTGGTCCAATAGTTTTTGATAGATGATAACGGGCTTGCAAAGAGCCCGGCCCAATAAGTTAACGTGCTATCGTATATAGCCTGCTCATCGTACCTGTGAAACCCTAGAGCAATCTGAGAGCGAGTAGAGCCGGAGGAGGAGGAGCCGTCGAGCAAGATGAAGGTATGTGTTGGTGAGGGATGCGTCGAAACGCGATCTTTAAAGCTTAGATTGTTTGAGAATATTTTGCTGATCGGTTTAATTAATGTTACAGTTCAACATAGCCAATCCGACCACCGGCTGCCAGAAGAAGCTGGAAATTGACGATGACCAGAAACTGTAAGACTGTTTAGTCACGTGGTTTGTGTTCTTGTAGTTATCGTTGCGCGAACTGCGTGATTCGAATCGTAATTGCATCGAGTAAGATCTGTGAGCTGTTGAATCGAGTGCTTACTCTAGTCATTTGCAGCATGACTATAGAACGAGAAAAAATGTTGCTGTAGATAGGGTGAAGTGTGTTGATGAAATATTGAATCGGTATTATATTACAAAGAATTTTGCATTTAAGGATCTGCAAGTTTAATTTGTAATCGAAAATTTAGTTGGCTTGTTGAATGATAGTATTAGGATTTATTGTTCAGTACTTTGTTATTTAAGTGTCAGTGGCAGTAAACTTATTTTATACTTGACAATGCAGCCGAGCATTCTATGATAAGAGGATTTCACAGGAAGTTAATGGTGACGCTCTAGGCGAGGTATTTCGTCATATGTGTAAAATAGATTTGTTTGGGTCAGTTTCGGGATTTAGATTTTGTGGCTGATTTTTGTCAATCTTTTGTGTGTAGGAGTTTAAGGGTTATGTGTTCAAGATTATGGGAGGATGTGACAAGCAGGGATTCCCAATGAAGCAGGGAGTGCTGACCCCAGGCCGTGTTCGCCTTCTGCTCCACAGAGGTCCTAATCACAACTCTTGGGATTTATTTTCCTGGCTGTTTAAGGATTCGTCTAATGCAATGTAACTCTTGAGGATGTATTGCCGTATGAGCTATGCTATAGTTCTGAGTATTTGTTTACGTTCATTAGGCACACCTTGTTTCCGTGGTTATGGAAGGAGGAATGGTGAGAGGAGAAGAAAGTCTGTCCGAGGATGCATTGTCAGTCAGGACTTGTCTGTTTTGAACTTGGTCATTGTTAAGAAGGGTGAGAATGATCTTCCTGGACTGACCGACACTGAGAAGCCCAGGATGAGAGGTCCCAAGAGGGCTTCCAAGATCAGGAAGCTATTTAATCTCTCCAAGGATGATGATGTCCGCAAATATGTCAACACCTACCGCAGAACCTTCACAACTAAGGCTGGTATGTGTTTTTCTACTCGAATATCTCCTTCTTTAGAACTTACTAGTCAACTTGATATTCAAGCCATTTCCTCCAACTCGTTGCAGGCAAGAAGGTGAGCAAGGCCCCCAAAATCCAGAGGCTGGTGACTCCTCTCACCCTACAGAGGAAGAGAGGCAGAATTGCTGAGAAGAAGAAGAGAGTTGCGAAGGCCAAGTCTGAGGCAGCTGAGTACCAAAAGCTTCTTGCTTCCAGGTTGAAGGAGCAGAGAGAGCGTCGCAGTGAAAGCTTGGCGAAGAAGAGGTCCAGACTCTCTGCTGCCTCAAAGCCATCTGTTGCAGCTTAAATCATCCTAGTTGAGAAGGATATCCTGGAATGACATTTTAGTTTCAGTAATTTTGTCACTCCTTCATGGCCTTCAGTTGAAACTATTTTATTTGTTTGGCATTTTGTCCATCACCAAAGTTAAACAATTTGTTCACATCAATATTCACTTTTATATTCAGCTATAATTTATTAAGAAAGTTGTGGCACTTCTAAAGAGACGGAAGTAGTCATCTAACAGGAATTAGTTAGTGCAAGCTGAAGCCTGCAGACCTTCATCTCGAAGATCAAATTTGCTGTTTTGGTAAGCTAAAAGTTAACTGACCCAAACAAATCAGCCACTTGGAAACAAAGTCAAATTTAAGCTGTGTAGGAGTTTAAGGGTTCTGTTTAGATTTTGTTGCTGATTTTCAATACTATAATCAAGTTGACTAGCTTAATACCCATCAAAAAAAAAAAAAGTTGACTAGCTTAATATTAATTTATAAAGTGACTCAAATCTATGACAATACAAAAAACCAAAATATCATGAGTAGATAGATATCAACTCCAATGACAGCACGTCAGCACCAATCCGTAACCACATGAAGTCCCAATAAATGAGGGTCTTCCTCATTTTATGTTTGCTCCTAATCTTCATTTCAGTCATCTCAGTCGACTCAAGTGATCAAGTAATTACCCAAGGTGATAGTCTCCTTGAATATTTGTGCAAACTCTTGGCTCTTCGAATGCTTGTGAAGATCTTGAATGATTTCTCAATAAGAAAATCATTTTTTTATAGAAAATCTTTCTTACATGAACACCATCTCTTCTTCCTTACATCTTTAACTGATTATGGTCCAACTTCCATTTTTCTCCCCTCGAACAATTCAAAAATCAGTGCATATATCTTTAAATTAGTAAGATAATCAATGTAACAAATGGAAAGAAATTAAATTGATTGAGATAGGTCAAATCTGAACGAAAAATTAAACAGAAGATGATTCTTCCATGATGCAAGTTTGAGCAGGAAGTTGTTTTATGAACTCGTAAAAGTTTATATCTACCAAGACAACTTGAAGTCATTGTTGGTACTCTTGCTTTTCATATCAACTGCAAGTAGGTAATATTTTCTTAACAAGGTACGCAACGCTAATATAATCCATATGTAAATGATTATAACTTTACATTTGGTCTTGCGTCAATATTTGTCGAGTTGAGTCACTTTATAGAATTAGTATTGAACAACTCAACTCAATTATATTAGATTATGAAATTATGAATTACAAGTTTGACTTTTTGAATGAGAAATCAAACTTATAAATGAACTCAATATATAGTTCAACTTCAATAGGAAAAACTCAATATATAGAGTTTTTTTATTTTTCAATTTTTTAATTTTACGCCCTCGTTTTTTTATTGCATAAAAAAAGTCAAATTATCGATAAATATTGAAAACAAAGTTAATTTGAATTTGTTTAGTTATTGTTGTTGTTGAATTTGTTTAGTTTTGTTGTTGTTGAATTTGTGTAGTTTTAAAACCATGAATGTTAGCATGAATAGCAGCTGGCTTATTGTTTTCCTGCCATATAAGTAACTCATTTTGGCTTTTTGTATTGCGATCAATACGTAGATTCAAGTCACTTTATAAATTAATATTAAGCTAGTCAACTTTTTTTTTATGGGGTATTAAGCTAGTCAACTTGATTATATTATATTATGAAATTATGACCTCTTTTTTTTGCTGAAATTATGACTTATAAATTTGACTGTGAATAAAAAAATTGAACTAGTAAAATTCAATTAAATATATTGAATTTTTTCCCTATACTATACCCTCATTTTCTCATCAAATAAAATGTCAGATTATTGGTTAATAAATAAAATACAAATTAATCTGAAGTTGTCTAATTGTAAAACAATAAATGCTAGGAGAGAATAGTATCCCCGATTGTGTTTCCATGTAAATTTATTGGGATTAAAAACAATCATTAAATACTGTATAAATAGCATTAAATGATAAATATATATGTGTCATGTTATGCTCCACCTAAACAGGGTTGCTAACCCTCAGGGTCAACAAATCATTCTCCATAGACCATAGATGCATTTACTTACGCTAAGTTAAGTTAACTTTTAGCTTACCAAAACAGCAAATTTGATCTTCGAGATGAAGGGCTGCAGGCTTCAGCTTGCACTGACTAATTCCTGTTAGATGACTACGGGATTTGAATCCAACCCCTTTGTAACTCAATCATTTTACGCCACATGCCCACATCCTTCACCACGTAATTTGACCATCCATATGTTTTGCACACCAATCTTTACGCATGTCTACAAACAAAAAGAAACAGACTGATAATAGCGTCGGGGAGGTAACTCGTAGCTTGATAACCGTCTATTTGAAGTTCTAGGGGATGGGAAGAATTTTGGTATTACCTGTTGAACTATTGGATTTAACGAAGTCGTGAATTCTTCAGTCATGTCATTGTCATGCCAGACAACCTTTCCCTCATGGAGAAACAAGAGCCTATGCAGGAGAGGATTTTGTTAATGTAAATTGCTATAAATGGGTAACATAACTTCGAAAAGAGTAGTTTCGTGACCACAACCTATGATGAAATCTTTCCAGGCCTTCCAGGTGCGTCTTCGTCTTTCAGATGAACAAAGCGAATGAGAACGTTGAGGCAATTGGGTCAAGTTCAGCAGTTGGTTCGTCATACAAAAGGATCTATAAATAATAGAAACATAAAGATGGAAAGTTCACAATTTTACTGTAAAGAAGCTAAGTCAATATTTTTAGAAGTGAGGACGTTATAAGTATTATATAACAGGGGACAAAAATAACTGATAAGTATGTCAAAATGGTTCACATACCTCAGGTGTCGCATCATTACCTGGCTAATGCGACTCTTTTCTTCATTCCTCCAGATAACTCGAAAGGCAATCGATCTTCGACCCCTATCATAAATATAAGAACTCAATCAACAAAGATGAATTTGCAATCACAAATTCACAATTCAGTGACGATATGGAAACATGTTCACTCCTCAGCACTAATAATGACCGAAAAACTACAATTCTGACATTGTGGAGCTGTCTTTTCTCACAGCATTACTTCTCCAAACACTTCTGCCATATTTAACTCAGGTGAACAATCAAATGGTTTGACAGGAAATGCACAAAGAACAAAAGCTTGCAAGTGAAAGAACCAATATTAAAGGCATATATGTAGTTTTTTCCTGATGCAGAATGCTATCAGTATAAATTTAAATGTGAAGCGTGTAAGCCGTTGAAGACCTAAGATAGAGTTTGAGATGAATTGAGTTTGATGTTCAATTTGCATTAAAAAAATGGATGTGATTATTTGATGCAGTGCAGGAGGGTGTTTAGAAGGTGAAAAGGGGGAAGACAGGAGATGAGGTAAAGAGGAAGGAGAAGGAATTTTGGGCAAATTTGTTGACCATGTCTTATTACGTCGGCTTTTCCGCACTCCTTACTGGCCCATATCCGTAACATGATTCGGTATGAACTGGTCGATATGTGATTCTTGTAACGTTCTGGCTTCACTGATTGATAAGTACGTGGTTCTGAAGGTTCAATACCTTCAGGCTTTCTGTTTATCCGAAGCTATATCAGGTGAAGCTAATGTGTATAATATACTTCACATATAGATAATCGAATGGAGATCTTCTGTTTACAAGGAACTAATAGAATGCAAACATCCTACTGCTTGGATCGAGTTTGAGAAGGGGCAAATTTCTGAGGCAACTCACCACTTACATAATACTCGTACCATTAAACTCGTGTATTGATTTGTGATGGGAAGATGCTAGCTAAGTAGCTAGTTAGAGATAACAGTAAACCAATTTTTCGATACTTCATAATATGGTAATGTTTTCAATATTGCAGCTATTCAAAAAGCATCGAATAAATAACAATCATTTTGATCATTGTATTGTTTTTTTTCTTCTTCTTTTCAAATAAGGTCTGATAAGTACAAACTTGTTATATCAACGTTATTCTCATGTGTAACCCTGTGTTTCTTAGATGGAGCTAGCACGGAAGTTCTTTAAAGATGAACGATATCTTGATTTGGAAGGTAAATGGCTGTTGAAACTGTGCTTTTTATTCTTTTTGTTTCTGTTAAACAAATTAAGTGTCACCCAGATTCCCCTCCCATCTTTCGCTCTACGTAGCTACTATTTCATCGAAATTTATCAGCTTTATCATCAAAGATCTTAATGTTGTTGAAACAATATCAGCGCAATTTTGGTGAATGTAAACATGAATCAAATTCAATGAGTCTCTGGCTATGATATGATTGCATGTTGTTAAATTTCCCATAGTTCACAATTTCTTTAGCTAATTTCCATTCTCACAGTTTTTCTTACGCATTTAGTTTCGTCTATCTTTCAGTTCTTAAAAATTGCATGATCAGTGGATATTCTTACATAGAAGGCGTTGAGGAATTGTTGAGAGACCTATAGCATAATGAGTATGAGATGCACACATTCACGAACTATCCTATCTGGCAGCGTCGACCTATCATTGCTTGGCATAGTTGGAAATTGGAATACAGTTTAAGAATGCACATTTGCTGCGTCACGAGCTCAGTTCACTTGGTCTTCATGTTTCAACAGAAAAAATTGCCTAGTGGACTTCTGATGGTAGCTGATTTTTGTAAGCTTCCTTTGAACGTTTTAATCTAAATGACATACAAGTTCCATTTTAGTTATGTACACTGAATAGCATGATTCGGTGATATACTATACATGTTCCAATTTGGCATGTCCTTTGCATACAGCTTCAAAAACCGTGTAAAAGGGTAACTTTCTTACACTAAGTTTTACTACTATAATTGCAAACCGTATGTTTTATAGTCCTTTGATAATTATTCTTACTTTTAAGCGTCTCGAAGTCACAAATAAAAATGTACACCATAAAGTTAAGAGTTAAGACTAACAAAACAACCAAAAAAAACAAAGTGCATTACTTGCAAGTTGCAATGAACAAATTAATTGTGTATTTCATGCTAAATGCTGGATTCACCTAAAAAGAGTGCAAGTAAATTCACAAGCAATGATAGCCTCAAGAGTCTAAGTAGGGGTTTAACGATCTTTGAATGTAGCCGTTAGACTTTCAGCGACAAGAATCTAAGTATGGTAGCCAAATCATGTAGTCTTTTAAAGTATTTGCACTTTTTAAAGAATCTAAGCAGCTACGAATCTGGTGTGGAGAGCGCGAAATCAGCTCAACTTCTGGGCTTTTGGCTTCCTTGCTTTTGATTTCTTGGTGAGGTTCCGTTGGGAGGTGGAATGTAGAAAATTTGGTGTCTTTGGTGGCTTTTTGCTCTAGCAGCTCTGTGTGTTGTTTTTGTATAGGTGTTTTTTTGTCTGTATTGGTTGCTGGGTAGTTTTTGTTTTAGGAAGCTGTTTGGATTGTAGTGTCGTGTTTCTTGTTATCCTCTTTTGAATGAAAAGCCCTTTAAACCAAAAAAATGTTGGAAGTTCTCTGGTGTCTTCCAGTACACCTGTTGTGAAGCTTAGTGATGTGGAATTGTTAACTACTCGGAGCAGTGTTGGGACAGCGTGGCGGTCTATCCGGATTTTCTGTCTAAAGACCAATTTGGTTAGTCGAGGTTATCTTTCTGTTGCTAATGCCACATTTGTTCAGCAAGACTAACCAAAGAAACCAGGTGGCACATTTCTGTTGCCAATGCCGGCGTGAATTGAAAAGAAATTGATTGAAAAAAACTGCAGTTAATCGCCATAAGTGCCCATAACGGATAAAAAGTCCTTGACGCTGGATTTTGATTTTCCTTTTGTTTCCGACCTATTTTTCAATTACTTTTCATTCATATTTGATTTTCCATACCAAAAGTTTTACTTACCATTTTGATTTTCCTGCAACCAAACACAAGGTAAACGTTCCCGAAATCAGAGTACAATATAATTAAATTCCTAAACAGTAAAGTAAATTCTTCTTATCTGGAAGTGTAGTAAGGGGTTCAGTAGAAGTTAGTGACCAATACATTTTTAGTAGAAGAAAATTCAAGAATTAGTAGACTTCACTTTTTAACATCCTCTGGCACGTGTTGGTATGGCTCATGCGGCAACCCAAGATTCTGCCTAGTGGCATCTACTACCTTAGCACTCAGGTCTCAGAGCACTCCCCATGCACGCTGTATGAGAGAGTTTGCCTTGTTTGGGGAACCTAAAACCAGTAGTTGTTGTTACATGTGAGCATGCAGAATAATCAACAGCTAAAAACAATATTATTACACCCTTTAGAAATATCACCCCAGCAACAAAGTCTGTAAATCTTTGCCGAACATATTCAATTAGAGGATGTACCTCAAGGCCTCAATATCTGAATTAATTTTACTGACTCAAAATTAGTTTTAAGAGACCAATAATGTTCAAATGACTTTATAAGTCAGATAAAGATATAAAATGTATTTGCTAAGAGTAATGTCAGTTAAACTACCCAAATTTATCAAAGTAGGTTTGTCAGTAACAGCCTTGGCTTCTTTGATGACTGCCTGAATCTTATCTTAACCAGTGTTTCTAATCTTCATCTATATGACTTGCCATCCAAGAGCCACATTTTCAGTGAATGCAATCTCAGTTGTTGCCATCAATCGAGATGTGATTGTCATCGTAGAATGCAATCAGTTTCCCTATCCCCCAATAAGCAGCAAGCGAACAAGCCTCGTTTAGCAATTTCTCGCCATTTTGCAATCATCCCCCAAAATATAGCATAGCTGAAACCAAGATGAACCTCAATGAGACACAAATAATGCAAACCGGGAAAAACCAAATTAAGGTAGCTAAAAGTGAGTTTACGTGTAGTAGTCCACAATCTCACTGCATGGTTTATCCTATCTTGCTGCCAAGTGCTTCTTAGCAAGAGCCAAGCCAACCAGCAATTCCTTGTCCAAGGGGATCTACATACACAATTAGACATCATCCTACCATTCCACCTAGTACGGAGTGTTCATGTGTTTTTCTTCCCCACTGGAGGAACTTCTTCAAATCCTCATCCTGTACAACTTTGTTATCTCACAAGCTACTGAATTCTCAAGTCCCATCTAACTCTATTAAATGACAATTATTTAATATATTCCAAAAAATAGCTAAGTAAGTTTTCAGCCAACAAATTACTAACATTTTAGGTTTGAAAATAGTAAAGACCAATGATCGAAAGCAAATGCCTATTTGCAGTGTACTTGCGCAACTAAAAGCATTTCAGATTCCTATCAGCAAACATTCAACTTGTATACTAAATATGACATCAATAAGCAACAGATAAAAACAAGCTAGCGAGTCAAATCTTGTCATCTTCAGGTTCATCTTTTGATTCATCATCATCTCCAACCAACATTTCATCATCTTCAGATTCAGCTTCAGATTCCTCTTCATCTACCATTTCATCATCATCATCTTCATCGTCATCCACCATTTCATCTTCTTCAGATTCATCTACACTTTCATCCTCATCTTCATCCACCATTAAATCATCTAGTTCTTCAGCTTCAGATTCATCTTCATCTTCATCTCCATCTTCACATTTTCTGTATGGAACCAAACTTTCGCCAGAGCTTACAAAACCTAGTGTCCAATCCTTTATCTTTTGCTTCACAAATGAACATAGTCGAATATTATCATACTCCCCTGATTTACATAAGCTGGGAAATCATAGAAGCTGTAACATTTTTCACTTACTATTTTAAATGAACAGGGCCAAATTGATCGTGTGTTTGAGTATGGAGATATTTACTTACTATTTTAAATGAGATTACTTATCTGCATATATAGGAAAGCAAATAAGAAAGTAAAACAAGCAGTGGCGGATCTATGGTTTAAAAACTAAGTGATCGGAAAAAAAATCATTAATAATAGGTTTTGTTGTATGAACGAACGAACTGGCTCTCTGTAGCGCAGGCCTCTAACAAAATAACAAATGAGATTTTCGGAGAAGCAGCAAACCAAAAGCACGCAATCGACTACTCAACAAACTACTCACGCCCACAAATTAGCGGCTATATTCTTTGGAAACATCAATCACATCCTCATCAATGTATTGCTCTTAAGAACACAAGAATCGCAATCTCTGAAAGAATGCTATGATGCAATCAAATTCACCATCTTTCGAAATCATCATATCCAACAAATTCAAACTCAGAAAATCATTTACCAGAGTTTGAGATAAATCAAATACAAAAATTAAAACCCTTCAATCATATTCACAAGTTAGTATTAAAAGGGGTTTTCAGAAAGCACCATCAAGCACAAAATCAGCATCCAGTAAATCCAGAAGAACAAATTATGAAAACCCAGCCACAAAATCCTCATAGTTTTAATCTTTTCCATCTCCCTCTCTCATCCTAGTTAAACTCATAAAAAATTACTAGGTAATTTAATGGTGAATACACATAAGTAGTTTAGGCAATTTAGGAATTATTTAATCTATTAACTGTAAGAGTTGACAACTTATCATTTAAAAAATATAATTAGTTAATTTATCATTTAAATTTTTTTCTTAATATCTTATCACCTCCTTTCAATTGTTTACATTTATATTTGACATTTAATAAAACTGTCACTAACTAAACCTTATTTTAAAAACAAGGGGTGTTGTTGCAATTTGATATACTTTAATGACTTATTTACAAAAACAACTTTTCCACTGTTCATCATCTTCCTCATTTCAGATCTGAATCCAACCCTAAAACAACTCTGCTCCAAAAATGGTGGTAATATGTCAAGAAAGAAAAAATAAACTTAAATCGGAGAGCCACCTCTGCAAGTCACTATCTTTTTCAGTCAACCAATTTCACCTTCTCCGGCAAAACCAACCGGGTTATTTTCTTTTTCCCAACGTGGACTTTCAAATCTTACCGGGCTATAGCTGGGTTAGCTACAAGGAAGATCCGCCACTGAAAACAAGACATTTCGTGCACATCTCTTTGCCTCTATTTTGCGTCCATCTACTACAGTTTGATCCGAATTGCACCAATATTTGGTATCAGAGCTGGTGAAACATTTTCAATTGAATATGATTTTAACCATGATGCGAGCTCAAACATAAATGAACAGAGGCTTGGATATAACAGAGCCTATGTCGCCAGCTCAAACACCAACACATGTGGGTGAGCATGAGGTGGATTCCACAGGTGTCTAATCCTTTATCTCTTGCTGCACTAATGAAAAGAGTCGACATCTTGTGCCGATTTCAGGGTCATGAATAATATCATGCTCCCCTAATTTACATAAAGGGGGCATAGAAGCTGTAACATTGTTCACATGATAATCAAAACAACTACAGACTTAACAGACAAATAATATATCCAGATAAAAAAAAGTTTGACTGGAAAACTTACAGTTTTTTGAGCAACGATTTCAGATGTTCCGATGGAAGTTTGAAACTCATCCCACATGTCTTGCAGTTCTTTGTCTGACTCCGATTCTTCTATGTTAACGGGGGGTCTTGGACCTCCCATGTATGCACATGGAAAAGACATGGGGGACAATATGTGTTGGAAAAGAATAGTAGAATAGTTGAAGAAGTCGATGATTATTATTTCAATCTTACAATGGAGATTCTTAACGATACTTTTCCTTTTCGAGATCAACATGGGGGACTTGGACCTCTCATGTATGCACAATGAATCCTTCATATGTGACATATGTTATTTTATACTACAATATTTTCTGTAAAGCTTAAAGCGTATGACACTTTATGCCACATTTTGTTATTTGCTATTTGTCATATATGTTGTTTATACGACAATTTTTTCTGTTACGTTTAAAGCGTATGACACTTTATGCAACATTTACCTGTTTCAAATTGTAATCGTAACATCGTTTATACGACAATAAAGTAATATACTAACAAGCATATGTCTTTTTTGCGACAACGCAGTCTTATAGTTAGAAGCATATGATATTATATATTTATATGCGACTAATTGTAAAGGTTACATAAACATTTGATGTCCCATATGGTAGCTAATGCGACATATACTTGAAAACATTTTCACTGGAAATATGTAGCATATGCCGTGAAATTGTAGAACTCGATCAATTTTTAATTATGTATGAGACTAAATGAAAGAAATGTCGCATAAGCATTACACTTCATGCGACATGATGTCAATTAATTTGTCACACGTACTTTACGCTACTAGTATTTCGAGACAAATTTTATGCGACGCACATGGTGTGCCATAAACAATTTCCCACTTTATGCGATGGGCAAAAACAATTCCATTAGTGTCTTCTTGTGATAGTGGGTGTAACATGGTGTATACTAGCCACGCCTGCTACAATTGGTGTAACATGACTACTAGCCAGTTGCGTTGCCAATAGAGAGAGAGCGCGCGAGAGGAGGCAGAGGCACGACACACATTAGATTCCTCCTCAGTCTCGTTCATGTTGTCGCTTTATTATAAGTGAAGTGACAGTTTTGTAAATAATGATAGAAATGAAAACCGCTTTTCAAGCAAGTTGTGATGGGAAGCAATTAATCTATGACAACGCAGTTGCTTTTTAATTTCAAAGTGTCAAGCCTAATAAAAAAAATATGATCATCAATTACATACCGGATTTAATTTCAGCTTTGGTGGCATTAATTTCTTGATACACCAAGAACATCATATAGTAGTCCTGGATGCAAGCAAAATGCAAACACTCGAGGCAATCTTATGAAAGAACTATCAACACGCATGAGAGCAACAACACTTCACAAATGACCACGAAATAGCTGCATATCGATTCGATGACTATAAGTAGTGAGTACATGTGAGTATGTTATGTGTCTCTCTCCTACCTCACAACTTATTTTGGTTACAATCACTACACCATTTTGTAGATTAAGACATAGTTTTTGCTCGTCGCGTAATGTCCTGTGTTTGTCGCATATTGTTTATGCGACTATCTGCGCGTCGTATAAAATCGGTCGTGAAAGCCTAGAAGCGTAATGTTCGTGCGACATTTTTAAATTCACATTATCGCGTAAAGTTTTACTTTTACGCGACTTTAGCTATGTTTGTCACATAACAAGTAGATGATAAATGTTAGATTTAGTTATAGAATTGTCACTTAAAACCTATTTTATTATTGTATTTCAACAATTAAATAATGTAAATATTATTTTCAGAAATTACATAAAATTTATGAACAGATTTTGTACTCCATTCTCATTTCACTTTAACAATCCAAAAATACATTTAATAACTAACAATACAAAAAATTTAATCCCAAATAATTATAGACACATTACAAATATATGTACTAAACTTGCATCATTTCTTGCATTTCTCCATTACTCCTTAATAAGCCACACTCTGTTCAGTTGATTAGATTCCGGTGGTGGGGTGCAGCTTCTTCATATTTTCCGACAGATGGAGACTTTCAATGAGTTAGTTGGTTGCCACTGACTTTGGATAAAAAGGTGTCTCAGAGGCACCACTGCTTCTCCTCTCTACAACATTTGCCAGGTATGTTCTGATTCAGATGTCAATCAAGATGAGATTAGAGAAAATAAATGTCAACACACTCGCCATCTGCGACTTTAGCTCCTCATTCTCCTCCTACAAAACAACCGGAAAACATCATCCAAACCATAGAAACACAAACATAAAATACACACACAATCAGATCATCAAAAACTTTAATACACCAATCGGAAAGTTGAAAATCCAGAACCTGGATTCAAACCCTAAGTAGCGATGGCTGGAGATGATGAGTTGACTTCAGGAGAGATTGGCAGAGATGAAGGTACCGAGCAGGCGATCGGCAGTGGCTTCCCACAGAGCCCTGCGTTATCGAAAAACGCTTTGCTTTTCTGGTTTAGAAGTGAGACAGTTTGTAGGAACGAAGAGATTTCGCTAGGATTTGAAGAGATACACGAAATCGAATGGGAAGGTATGGGGTGAAGAGGTGCGAATTTGAGTTTTATCGATTGGGCCTTGTATTTTTTGGGCCAAGATGTATCTTTATGTGAGATTTTATGTTAAAACAGTCGCGTAAAGTTTTACAAAATTTGAATTTTCACGAAAATTTCATTTTCCCTCCAATGAAATGTACTTTTCCTCCAAAAAATGAAATCATCTTTAGCGACATTTTTACCTATGTTTGTGCCTTAAGCTAAAGAGAACAAAATCAAAGACATGAATTTTCAACTGGACATGAATTTTCAACTAGACATGAAATTTGATATTTCACAAAAATTCGATATTTCACCTACATTTGTGCCTTAAGCTAAACAAAATCAAAAAATGCCCAACTTAATCCGATACTTTGGGGTTCTCAGAAGTTTGAGGTAGGTAGAACTCAATGCAGGGTGTACTTTGGGTGTTCTGCATTTAATTCTACGTTTACGCGACTTACTTCGATAACAACGTCGCGTAATCCACAAACGGTAGGTCGCCTCTTTAATGCCGAGTAAATTTGAAACGTATTGGGGTTCGTCATGCCAATCACCTGCTTCAAGGATTTAATTTGTATTATTAAGTGACATACTTTGAGTTGTCGCTTAATTTATGTCGCAAAAAAGGTTTAACGTGACATACATTCGGTGTCGCTTAAAGATATATCGCAATAACCATTTTACGGGACATAAATGTCGTGTCGCTTAAACTAAATTCGCTTAAACATGTTTATGTGACAACATGTTTTGCGTCGCATAATATTTTGTCGCATATGTATGTTATTGCGACGAACACATCAAAGCGTAGTCGTATAAACTGTTTTATGCGACAAAGCTATAGCGACGAAGTTCAAAATTTGTCACGTAGAATGTAAAATGGTATAGTAAATTATTTTCTTAAGGGAATATTCAGGGATGATATTATATTAGCCATATCCTTGAAATGAATTAATAGTTGAAGAAAATTGAGAGAGGTTAATTCAGTTCATTTAGGATTTATTATAAGAGTTAGGTAACGGAACTTTTTAAGTTTACATTACATCTATGGCCTTATCCAAGGTAGCTGACTAGCCGGGTATACAATATACACCAAGTTATTGTATTGTGTTTGAAATCTTCATCGTGGACTGTGAAAGACCATATGTATAGTATATGTATCTAAGAGGAGCGCTCAAATGTTATGGCCAAATTAATGTGTTATGTGTTACGGAGCTTCTGATTGGTTATTGAAAATCAAGGAACCAATCAGAAGCGAGGAACACCGTAACTACGGTGCACCCTCACCCATAAACCCCCCGTGCTTGTGAGGTGCACCATAAGAACCGTGTTCCTCGCCTCTGATTGTTTCCTTGTTTTTCATCAACCAATCAGAACACCGTAACACATAACACATTAGTAAGTCATAACATTTGAGCGCGCCACATGTATCTAAATTCTAAACCACAAATTGAGAAACACGACGTACACAGTGAGGTGTGCTCCTCTGCGACTATGAGTGTGCATGCTGATATGAGCTAGCTTTAAACAATCCTTGCAAGGTGTGCTTTGTGAGAATAAAGCTTGAACTTCGAGCGCCCAACCAACCAGTACTATTTGTCACAAACTGTACACAAGATTCAAAAGTCACTTTATTGGGCGCTAGAATAATAAGCTTTAAACATGATGTGTGATATTAAGGGGCTGTTTGATTGAGCTTAAATTTATGTTATGTTAATTTAATTTATGTTATGTTATGTTAATTTATGTTAATTTATGTTATGTTATGTTAATTTATGTTAATTTATGTTATGTTATGTTAATTTATGTTAATTTATGTTAATTTATGTTAATTTATGTTATGTTAATTTATTTTATTTTATTTTAGTTTATACCAACCTAACATTACATTATCATCATACCATCATCATGTCATCACCATCATCATGATCATCATGTCATCACCATCATCATCATGTCATCACCATCAACATCATCACCATCAACATCATCATCATCATCATCATCATCATCATGTCAATATGGTGATCATGATGGTGATGAATAGTAATATGATGAATAGTAATATGATGAATAGTAATATGATGATCATGAATATGGTGAATAGTAATATGGTGATCATGATGGTGATGAATAGTAATATGATGAATAGTAATATGATGAATAGTAATATGATGATCATGAATATGGTGAATAGTAATATGGTGATCATGATGGTGATGAATAGTAATATGATGAATAGTAATATGATGATCATGAATATGGTGAATAGTAATATGGTGATCATGATGGTGATGAATAGTAATATGATGAATAGTAATATGCTGATGATGATGGTGACACGATCATCATCACATTACTATTCACCATCATTATCATATTACTATTCACCATCATCATCATATTACTATTCATCATCATCATATTACTATTCACCATCATCATCATATTACTATTTACCATCATCATCATATTACTATTCATCATCATCATATTACTATTCACCATCATCATCACATTACTATTCACCATCATCATCATATTACTATTCATCATCATATTACTATTCACCATCATCATCATATTACTATTCACCATCATCATCACATGATGATGATGATGATGATGACATGATGATGATGGTGGTGGTAATATGATGATGATATGCTGATGGTGGTAATTTATGTTATGTTAATTTATGTTATGTTATGTTATGTTAATTTATGTTAATTTATGTTAATTTATGTTAATTTATGTTAATTTATGTTATGTTATGTTAATTTATGTTAATTTATGTTAATTTATGTTATGTTATGTTAATTTATGTTAATTTATGTTATGTGGTGTTAAAATGGTTTATATAATACAAATTTAAAGCCAACAAAACAGGGCCTAACTTGATGCTTCTTGACCCTCTTCTGCAAAAAAGCATCATTTACATCAGTTATGCACCGCTAGCTAGCTACTTACTAGCTTAAGCAAAAATGCATTACTCCCACCAGGCCAATATATATAATAACTTTGTCAAATGGAAATTTCCTTAAGCTAATTTAATACAAAACTATGCATCTGTTGCAGCAATATTTTTTTTATATCGCTGCAACAGATATACCGTGTGATGTATGAGGCTCTTCGGCACATCACCTACTCATTAAATAATTTCAATAAACTGCCTCTTTCAATAACTCCACATACACTTTAGTTTGAATTAACTTGAATATCACTTCACTTTACCAACAAGTAAACACAGTACAACACCTACAAAAAAAGAATCACCTTTTGAGAACCCGTATCTCAGTCGGAGTCGGTAAAAAAGAAAAAAAGTACCCATGCCATGATAGTTATAAAATCCAATTGCATCCATCTTGAATTCTTTTTAACATTTAATTCATTTCTTAAGCACATGGCTTAAAATTTAGAAATAAGGTTGAGCTCAGAGCCGACTACATGACCATCTCACCACAAATTCAATGCCAGAAACATACTCCAAAAAAAGAAACGATGAATACTCAAAACCAAACAAGAACGACTTGAATTGAAACCCAACAACTGCAGAGACGGAGCGGGCTTCTTGGGCCATTGCGCAAGTAGTTTTGGGCCGAATTTCTTATTCAATCCAGACTATCAGATCGCTTGTTGCTCCAATCTGTCACTCGTTCTGCTTCAGTCCGACCAGCCTGTATCTTCAGTCCGACCAGCCTGTATCTTCTAGGTTGAAGTTTCAATCTTATAATTATCTCAGTTTCATCTCTCACAGAGTCTCCAGGTACATAACTATAATCAGAGACATACATGCGATTGTTATTGTTTATGTTTTTTTTTGTCTACACCTTAATTAGATGTTTTATCAAAATTTATAATGTTGGCTTTTCGGTTTTAAGGTGATATTTTAACTTTATGCTTTAATTATTTGTTTTATTGAAACAGGTTTACTGAATATAATGACAGAAAACACAACTTCCAAACGTTGCAAAATTACTATATTGCAAAACGGAAAGAGCATTTTTGTCAATGAACATCATCCAGCACAAAACTTATAAATAAGATGAATGATGAATTTTTTTTGATGATCTATTGGTTTAGATATTAATTTTGTAGTGATGCAGCGGGAAAATCGGATAAACTGAATTCACCAGCAATGAATTCGGGATAGACTTGGAATCCACCAAGAAAGCTCGGAATCCACCGAGAAAGTTTTGGAATCCACCAAAAACGAAAAAACCAAAGGTTTTATTGAAAGAAAATAAGATAAATAACTGAAACCCTAATGTGGGTTTAAATAAGAAAATAGAAAACCTAACTAGGAAAGGAAAACTAAACCTAATTAGGAAAGGAAATCTAAAAAGATAATTATCCGCTGCTAAAAGATAATCATCAGCTGCTAAAAGATAATCATCAGTTGCTAAAATAATCATCAGCTGCTAAAATCTAAAAATAAAGAAATAAAGCTAAAATACTAATTCGGAGCCCTAAACGCTCCTACATCAGTCTCCTCCACTTCAAAAGAACTCGACCCCGAGTTCTCTTCTAAATATAGGACATTATTCACCTTGAATGGACCATGCTTGTGAAGCTGTACCACATCATCACCTATCTTTAAAACTTTGACCCTCTTGCGCTTATCAGCAGCAACCTTGGTCTTCTTCCTCGTACCCTCCGATCTAATCTTAACAGCTCCCTTGATAGCTATAATTTCTTCAGCCATATTTTCAATCACTGTATTGACTCCAAGAGCCGTAGGTAGCTTAACTAGATTAACCATATGCTTGGGCACAACCCTATAAACCAGAGACAACGATGACTTCCCTATCACTGAATGAACTGAACTGTTGTCAGCAAATTCCACTTCTAAATCGCACTGTGTAGTTTCCACATCTTCTAGTTCTTTCTGCGCTGATGCTACCGATGCTTCTATGCATGTGTGAGTTCTTCTCAGCGACTTCTTTTCTTCGCCATCTTTTGATTCTTCGTGAATGCGGTGATTCGATTTTGATTCCATATAGTTCGCTAACACTGCTCTTAACTCTTGTAGCAGATCGGAGGCTGGATCAAGATTGGACTGCAATTCCTTTCCAGAGAGCACTTGCTTGCCAAGGACTGTAACCTCATCTTCAACCTCCTTCAACTCATTCTCCCAGTTTCGACAGTTCTCTTCTTTCTCCATTGCTGCTTTTAATCGTCCCCCTTCAGCTTCCAAATATGTCGCATGAGCAGATTCCAACGACTCCTTCGTAGCAACCAGCTCAATAGTAAAATCTTGCACTATTTTCTCAATTTCATTAGCAGCAGGTTTCGCCTCATCCGCTTTCTTCACTGTCATATCTATTTCTGCCATTAAAGCTGCACAAGCCTTTTTTAACACCTCCAGTTCTTCTTCTGTACCTATCAGATCAGAAATTGCAGCCGAGTGTCTGGCTTTGGCAACTTCAAGTTGTGACTTGGCTGCGACGCTAGACTCTTCAGCTATCCCTTGCTCCACCTCCCCGTTTTTAGTTTCGCGAGTTCTGCATCTTGTTTGACCTGATGCACTTCGGTCTGCACCTTTTCCAAGTTGAGTTTCATCTCTTCAATGAGTCTTTTACTGCTGTTTAGCTCCTTTAGTACTTTTACTTTCTCTTCTTCAGCTGTCCGCGACATTTTCTTGTAAATAGGAACATCCTCTAGCGCCTTGTCTAGTTCTTGTTCTATAACTTTGCGTCTCTCAACAGTCTGCACCTTATGAGCCTTCCAATCAACAATGTCTCCAAGCTTTGAAATAGCCTCTTTGACCAATTTTGGCTTGCTGTCTTTGCGGTTACCAGTGCTGGACTTGACAGCTTCAATTTTGGCTTTTGTTGCGTCTTGTTCACTTGATGAATTCACAATACTGTCACTTGTTACACCTATACTTGAATGGAAAGCTTCGTATTTGGCTTCCGTAGTTCTTTCTTCGTCTGACTTCATAATAGAATCACTTGTTTTTCCATTGGGGCTCATAACTGTGGCAGTATTTGAGGCTATGGCGACCGGCTCACTAGAAGTTAATTCTTGCCCGTGCTCAACCACAACAGTTGCCCCACCACTATGGGATACGATACCCTTTTGACCATCACCGCCTGTGGCATCTGCTCCAATACCTTCTTTGTCATAAAAATTATTGAATTTTCCTGAGGAGCTCTTTGAAATTTTGTCCAATCCCTGTTCATTGGTTGTTTTCATTGGCTTAGCTTTTGATCCTCCACACGAATGATAGGGCTGATAGGATCCACATCAGCTTGGTCAATAACACGTTCAGTAGTGCCATTTAAATTAACTGCATCCATACCCACAGGTGGTTCTGTTTGTTCAACAGTCTCTTCTAACTTGGATATCTCCGAATCTTGGTAAGTTCCATCATCAAGCTGTTTCACTCGCCTCCGAGTTCGGATAGGCGCCTGTATGCCATAACCAAGGTACAACTTGTACGAGATCTGTTCATAATCCTCGGGTAAGAATCGATCTAACATCAGCTGCTTCATTCGTCTCCACGTTCTGATAGGCGCCTTACCCTGCCGCCTCCTTTGAACCACGAGTTTGTCCCACCACACGACAGCGGTACCCTTTAATCGGATCGCCACCATCTTCACTTGTTTGTTTTCTGGGACACCCATGACTTCTAAAAACCGGTCCACCTCAATCTGCCAGTCAAGAAACTCTTCTACCGCCATAGTTCCATGAAACAAAGGAATATCAGCTTTCACTCGATAATCATCATATCGATCCTCCTCTTCCTCCCGACCATGGTCCACAGGATCCTCTTCACCCGAACTTGAGTCCCCAGCGACTGGTGCACGCACACGAGGAACTCTAACTGGTACTGGTGCTTCCCTCTGAGCTCTCTCCCCTCCACCATTCGGATTGCCTCTTGCCGCCGCCATCTCTGTCAATTGGATTGACATAGCATCCATCCGTGCCATCACAGCAGCCAGGGCAGCGGCTACGTCCGCGTTGACCCTCTCTTGATCTGCTATGGGTATGTGTTGATCTGCCATCTGATCAAGTTAGAAGAGAACAGGGAAAGACCTGCTTCTGATACCAACTGATGCAGCGGGAAAATCGGATAAACTGAATTCACCAGCAATGAATTCGGGATAGACTTGGAATCCACCAAGAAAGCTCGGAATCCACCGAGAAAGTTTTGGAATCCACCAAAAACGAAAAAACCAAAGGTTTTATTGAAAGAAAATAAGATAAATAACTGAAACCCTAATGTGGGTTTAAATAAGAAAATAGAAAACCTAACTAGGAAAGGAAAACTAAACCTAATTAGGAAAGAAAATCTAAAAAGATAATTATCCGCTGCTAAAAGATAATCATCAGCTGCTAAAAGATAATCATCAGCTGCTAAAATAATCATCAGCTGCTAAAATCTAAAAATAAAGAAATAAAGCTAAAATACTAATTCGGAGCCCTAAACGCTCCTACATCATGTAGGGTAAAGTTTAGATAGTTAGGTATTTTGTAAAATTAATAGGGTTTTGGTTTACATCGCCAACAGTGACGGACGCAGGACTGGAAATGTAGTTGGGCAAAAAAAAAATTTCAGAAATTACTTGGGCATATTAGGAAGTTTGTATATAATTTTTTGAAATTACACTTCAAATTTAAAAAAAAAATTCAGCCAAAAAATATTGGGCTTAAACCCAATATGTCCCCTACATGGATCCATCCCTGATCGCCAATATATATAAATATTTTGATATTTATGAAACGGAATGAGGATGAGCCTCCCATTGAGTGCCAAACCTTAAAATAAATAAAAACTTCGTCCTAAATTAATTTTCATACTGACTCCGTCCTTGCCAACAAGACCTCAACTTTTCCTGGTCCAGTCAGCGGCCGAAATTGAAATGAAAACAAAAGTTGATTACCTTCGCTCTTTCCCCAAGGCTCACTGCATCAGCTTCCCGAAATTTCTCTTGGAGTTGGAAGTGATTACAGCGGCGGGGAATACGGAAGCTGCTGGGATGCTGAAGGGAGAGAGACTTCAGAGTCACGATAATGACATTGTTTTGAGTTTATGGCCCGTTTGGTAATTCCGAATTTCTTCTTCTTTCCTCTTCGGAATTTGATTTACATCCTTGGAAAAGAATATTCTGTTTCCGAAAAATCTCAACCGTTCCCACATGCCTTGCCTTACAAGTATCAATCCGATGGTAGTTTCGTATTTTAAATAAATATCAGGGGTAATGTCGTAGTTTAGAGTAATAAACAATAGGATAATCACGAGCTTCAAATCGTCGCGCTTTCCCATCAAAAAAAAAAATCGTCGCGCTTTAAATACCTATTTTTAATAATATTTAAATCGAATTACAGCTCTATTTTACAACACCGTCTCCTCCGTAACGGTCCGCCGCAAGTGGCTGCTTGTATCGTGTGACGCTTCAATCCAAAGCCTCAATATTCGACTTACGTTCTCTGTTCAGCATTTTCTGCTTGCGAATTTCAATTTGTGGCGAGGAAATCTGTCATTTATTTGTTCTGATTTTGTCGCTTGCGCTACTACAAGTCAAACTTTTCTGCTAAAACGGACCACCACATCTCAATTCATAGTAGCGACGAAAACATCACACGCATGTGAGCTTTTAGTTCCAAAATCTCAGCCTTGCTTAGATTTTAGCTTGATATGATATGAATTTATATATTTAGGTTTTTATTATCTGCACGTATTGTTTCTGATTTTTGAGGTCATTCTTATTGAGGGAAGCTGAAGTAGAGAAGATGGGGTGGGGGAAAGAGTGTCTGCCATTTGTTGCGATGGTTTTGGTGCAATTGGGATATGCAGGGATGAACATTTTCTCCAAGGCAGCCATGGACTCAGGGATGACTCCATATGTGTTGGTTACTTATCGTCAGATTTTCGCTACGGTGGCTATTGCTCCGTTTGCGTTTTTCCTCGAGAGGTACAATTTGCTAGTAATACCTATTTATTTTATCAACAATTGTTTGTGGAGCCTTTGAGGAACTGGATATTGTTTTTTCTTCATTCTTTGCAGAAAAATTAGGCCAAAGATGACACGGAAAGTTCTGTATCAGTCAATATTTTGCTCATTTTTTGGGTGAGTTATCTACATTTTGATAAGAGTTGAATTTTTTATAGTATAGTTTAGAAAAAGAGAAGTTTTAAAGGCTAATGTATTTTTGTAATGTGTAGGGCAACGCTGAATGTGTTTCTTTACTTTATTGGGCTGCAGTACACAACGCCGACAATTGCTTGTGCCGCAGACAACACATTTCCAGCAATCACATACATTGTTGGCATTATAGTTGGGTAATAACACAATGAGAAAGCTTCATAACCAATTTATTCAGTTTATCCATAGTGTTGCTTTTGTGTTTGTAGAATGGAAAAGTTGAAGATTAAGGGAAGGGCAGGGCAAGCAAAGGTGTTTGGAACTTGTATATGCGTTGGTGGTGCTATGGTGCTTTCATTCTATCATGGGCCTGTTCTTCATGTTCCTCAATCAGGAGTACATTGGAAGTTTGTCGAGGGGACAACAGAGAAAAGTTCTGGTCATAATTCAAGCTTTCTAGGCCCTCTTTTGGTTATCGGTAGTTGTGTATCTTGGGCTTTTTGGCTCATGGTTCAGGCAAGATCTCACTTCTTTTACACACCTAATGATTAAGAGATTATTCTATACTATCTACCTGTCACTGAAGCTACCCATTCGACTATTATACTTTGCTTGGTAGTTATTATACTTTGGTTGACAATATTTTATAGACAAAGCTGAGCCAGAACTATCCTGTTCCTTTTACAAACACCACGCTGATGTGCTTCTGGTCTATATTCCCATCCGCGCTTGTCTCCCTGATAGTGAACCATAAACCATCTGATTGGTCACTGAAGCTACCCATTCGACTAGTTTCTGTTCTTTATGCGGTATGTTGTTAAATTTAATCTTACTACGCATCATGTCAGGCAAAGTAGCATCATCAATATTAACGATAAAAATTTCGTGTAGGCCATTGTATCTTCTGCTGTAGGATTCTGGTTGATGTCTTGGGTTGCAGGCAAAAGAGGACCTCTGTATGTCTCGATTTTCAGTCCATTGCTGTTAGTCATTGTGGCCATTCTCAGCTGGGCTTTACTTGACGAGCAACTATTTGTTGGAACGTAAGTTGTCACTTTTTGCTAAGACTAGTAAATTAAAGATGTTAGTTTAAGTATGCTTGCTGAATACATCCATTGCGTGTCACTACTCACTTGTTTGTATTTCCAGACTCTTGGGGTCAATTCTTATTGTGGCCGGACTTTATATTGTTCTTTGGGGCAAAAAATAGGAGATGGAGGAATCACCGAAAGCTACCGATACGACCAGATCTGAAGAAAGTGGTCCAGCGATAAATGCGGTTTAGAGAACAATTTCACAAGTGACCATCTCTTACAAAAAAAAAAGAAGTAATCAATTGCTGTACTGTATGTTTTAAGAGACAAGTAGTGTCGTCCTTTGTCAGGTTATGCATATAGAATTAGAATTTGGTACTAATCACCCCTTGAAATATGACATCTTGTATTTTAGTCATGAACAGAAGAGGTTCAGGATACAATATCATAACATAATATCCAGCAACAACTATGAAGATGAAGATGACAACAATAGGAAGCGTTGTATTATAAAGATAGACATCGGCAAAGCTTATGATATGGTTGACTTGAACTTTTTGCGATTAATTATGATGGAATTTGGGTTCCCATCCATCTTTATTAAATGGATCATGAACTGTGTGACATCTGCTAGTTTTTCTTTGCTGATTAATGGAAAAATGAAGGGCCTATTTTTCAGAACAATAGAGGGTTACGTCAAGGAGATCCCCATATCTCCATTTTTGTTTACTTTGGTTATGGAAATTCGCGTGCAAATTAAATCATCTTAGAAGTGATAGAGGCTTCGGGTTCCACCTTAGATGTAAAAAATCAATCTGACTAACCTAATGTTTGCTGACGATGTTAATCCTAGCAAAGGCTAAACAGGGATCAGTTGTGGCAGTGAAACACTACGTACCACGGACACGGAAATGGAAATCGCGAAACAGAAACCGTGAAACACTATGTAGCACGGACATGGAAATCGCGAAACAGAAATTGCAAGACACCGCAAATCCAAAAATAAGGAAAAAGAAACCGCTATATTAAACAAATATTAATATATAATTTTTAAAAAATAATCATTGAAACACCGCTCACGGAAATGGAAATTGCGAAACAGAAACCGTGAAACACTATGTAGCACGGACATGGAAATCGCGAAACAGAAATTGCAAGACACAGCAAATCCAAAAATAAGGAAAAAGAAACCGCTATATTAAATAAATATTAATATTTAAATTTTTTTAAAATAATCATTGAAACACCGTTATAAATATTAATATATAAATAATTCACTGAAACATGCTCTTGATCAGTTTTATCATTGGTCGGGCCTCAAGATGAGTGTGGAAAAGTCTTTTATATTATTTTTTAGGGGTCCGCTCTATGAAGAAAAGGTGAGAGTAGCTGACATTTCTGGCTTTTCGATAGGGGCTCTTTGATGGAGGATGGGTGAAGAGACTAGAGAGTGAGGAAGGGAAGACAATATAGGGGAGGCCGGGAGGGAAGGTAATTTGTTATTCATTTCTTATCCTGACACATTACACCACTAGTGCATTTATACTGAGATTATACTAAGATCGTTATCCGCGCCTACATAACTAATTTTGCAGATCAAAATAGTTAAACAGGATTTTTCGGGAAAGTTCTCGGAGCCTCGTTCCTCTACGCGGCAGCACAGGTGAGTCCAGTGCGCCCTTGCCATGCAGACCCTCTCCAGCACGTGCAAAGTGATCCCTATCACTCTTCCTGTAAAGTATTTAGGCATTCCTCTACAGAGTCATGCTTTGAAAAGGAATAACTTTGAGCCAATTATTGATCGCATGCTTAGCAAAATAAATAAACTCTTGGAGTGACATGTTTTTATCATATGCTGGTAGAGTTGCTCTTGTTAAACATGTGTTATTTACAATATGTTCTTACTGGATGAGGTGTTCTTAAAAGGGTTATATAGGGTTGTGCAGAAATTTTATTTGGTCAGGCACTAGTTCTGGTAAAAAAAAGCCTGATAGCCTGGAAGATTGTTTGCCTTGATAAAACTGTTGGAGGTCTTGGGATTATGGCTATTCATAATTTTAATGTTGCTCTCAATTTAGCGCATATTTGGGATATTTGTCCGAATAGGGAGTCAGTATAGTTGCATAGTTATTATTCGATTCTGGAAAATTTTTAGGCAATGGAGGAGAAGAGTCATTATTCTTGGCAGTTAAAAAGAATTTTGAGATTAAGAGAATATGCTAGATCCTGTATTATATTTTGGTGTGGATGGTTCAGTTTTCTGGAGGGGACCTAACAATGAATTTTCGATTAATGGAACTTGTAGTTTTCTGGTGGATTCAAGCAACCGGAGGCAGCCTTGGGTTGATTTAGTTTGGGCTGAGTTATCTCCGCCTAAGCATAGTCTTTGTTGCTGGCTTGCTATTCAAAACAGGCTTTAAACTCTTGACAGATTAACATCGAGTAGAATTTTGGACAGTTTATGTTGCTGGTGCAGAACTAAAGCGGAAACATGCTCACATATTTTCTTTGTTTGAGGCCTTTGATGGCTGCCCTGGGTTTTTCATGTAGTTGGCAGTGCTGGAATGATCTAAATGACTGGAGAGCAGAAATGAAGGCTGCCTCCGGTTGTAATGTATAGGGCAACACTGAATGTGTTTCTTTACTTCATTGAGCTTCAGTACACAACTCCGACAATTGCTTGTGCCGCAGGCAACACAAATCCAGCAATAACATACATTGTTGGAATTATAGTTGGGTAAATAACACAATGAGCTAACTTCATAACAATTTATTCCTTTTATCCATTGTGTTGTTTGTTGAGCTTGTTGTTGAAGAATCAGGGTCGTTCTCGATATTTTAAGTGTCTTTGGGCAAAAATATATTTTGAGACTTATAAGATAGAAATACATTTAAATGTATTTAAAATGAAAACTTTTTACATAATATATTATTGGTATCAAAATTGGTAATATTTTTAATCATTTTTGTGTGTTTTATTCTTTTATAGTACATTAATTTTTTTAAAAGTATATCTAAATCATGTTGAAAAAATCAAAATTTTAAAAAACTTATTTTCTATAATAGAATATAAATATATTATATTTTTTATTCTTTGCATATGTAATGCATATGCACATTACCCGATTAACAATAATATTAATAGTCGTGCCTCAGATGACCAAATAATAAATTTGTTAGGTTAATCTTTTTTCCATTTATTCGGTGAACTCAAATTGACTTTACGTATAATTTCAAACAAAATGGACTCCTTGAAATATGGGCCCTTGACGTATGCCCCTATATCAGGTCCGGCCCTATGTAGAATGGAAAAGTTGAAGATTAAGGGAAGGGAAGAGTGGCAAGAGAATGACAAGGCTAGTGAGGAAAGGAGATCAATCTGTGTGCTAAGGAGTGTTGTAGACGGAAGGGATTGCAAGGTGGTACTTAGACAATAAGAGTAATCAACAAGTGTTGCGGCTTTAGAAGCATATAGTGCAGTTAGAGTAGTAAAAGTGGTTGTCAATTAGATTTACAGGGCATATGTTATCTTTTTGGTGTCTAGATACCACTTATGAATCAAAAAAAAAAAGGAAGGGCAGGGCAGGACAAGCAAAGGTTGTTGGAACGTGTATATGTATTGGTGGTGCTATGGTGCTTTCATTTTATCATGGACCTGTCTTGCATGTTACTCAATCAGGAATACATAGGAAATTTGTTGAATGGACAGGGGAGAAAAGTTACGGTCATAATTCGAGCTTTTGAGGCCCTCTTTTGGTTATCGTCGATTGTGTATCTTGGGCTTTTTGGCTCATGGTTCAGGCAAGATCTCGCTTCTTTTACTGTTTTACACACCTGATTAAGATATTGTTCGAAATTATTTACGCAGAAATCACTAGTTGCTTAGTTTGACTAACCATATTTTACGGACAAAGCAGAGCCAGGACTATCCCGTTCCTTTTACAAACACCACACTGATGTGCTTCTGGTCCATATTCCCATCTGCGCTCGTCTCTGTGATAGTGAACCATAAACCATATGATTGGTCATTGAAGCTACCAATTCGGCTAGTACTGTTCTTTATGCAGTATGTTGTTAAAGTTAATCTTACTAAGCATCATGTCAGGCAAAATAACATCATCCATATTAACGATGAAAATTTTGTGTAGGCCATCGTACCATCTGCTATAGGATATTGGTTGATGTCGTGGGTTGCAGGAAAAAGAGGACCTCTGTAAGTCTCGATTTTCAGTCCGTTGTTGCTAGTCATTGTAGCAATTCCAGTTGGGCTTTACTTGACGAGCAACTATTTGTTGGAACGTAAGTTGTCACTTTTTGCTAAGATTGGTAGATGTTAGTTTAAGTATGCTTCCTGAATTTATCCATTGTGTGTCACATGTTTGCTATTTCCAAACTGTTGGAGTCAATTCTTATTGTGGCCGGACTTTATATTGTTCTTTGAGGCAAGAAAGAGGAAATGGAGGAATCACCGAAAGCTAGCAGTACGACCAGATCTGAAGAGGAAGGAAAATAAATATAAATTTGAAATCAGATTGCCATTTTGAAAAATTGTTCCGGTGATAAATCCGGTTTAGAGAACAATGTCACAAGTGACCAGCTCTTACAAACAAAAACAAAAAAATCAACTGATGTATGTCTTAACTCTTAAGAGACAAGTGTATGTGGGGTTCTAGTTGAGTTGGCTCAACCCTTGGCTTTGTAACTAAGTGGACATGAGTTCAACCCCACAAATGCACCATTTCCAACAATATTTGGTGAGAAATTTCCAAATCATTTCCTCCCTTCGCCGGAGGTGTTCTTCCTCCCTTCTCAGAAGGTGCTAGAGATGGCTTCGCCTTCGTCACGGTGCTTGAGAAGGCTCATCCAAAGAAGCCGCATGGCTTGTGCTTATACTAGATTGGATATAAATGTACTAAATGATGTACTTAGCTTGAGAAATACATTAGTCTTGTACAATATGTAAAAATCCCCATAAAAAAAAACTCTTAAGAGACAAGTGATGCACTTTGCCCAGTTATGGCTATGGAATTAAAAATTGATGCTAATCATCCCTTGAAATACGGCGTCTTTTCTCAAAGGTGTTTTAACCATGGACAGAAGAGGTTCAGGTCTTCAGGATACAATATCATGTTATCCAGCAACAACTACGAAGATGAAGATGACAACAATAGCTCAATGCAAAGTGCCAGGAACCCTTTTCTGTAAATATCCTTTCGACAAACTTTTATAAGATGCTATCAGGGAAGAAGAGCACACAAAGATATCAGTTTTGAACAAAAAGCACTACATCAGTAATGTGATCACTCAACAGAGGCAAGAAATGGCGGAAGCTCGGGGTGCAAGGTGTATGGAGTATAATCATCAGTTTGTACTGGGCTGGTCATGACTCTTCTTTGAATATAATATTTTTGGCTAAATATACAGCATCATTTTAGCACGAGCAACCACCGCCTTGTTGTTCTGTTTGCGATGAATTGACTGTGGGCTTCAGGTTCACATCGACCATATCTTCTTGTTTTGTGGAGGAAAGGGTCTCCATTCCAGGTAAAGCAGCGGCAATCTTGCGAAACAGAGGCTGTGCGATGTATTTTCATAGTTAGGATTGCAGAAGAATGTCATCATATAGCCTAGACACATTTTCAGTGTGAGATCGAACAAAGGGTACTTAACCTTGATATTGAATCCAGCTTTAGCACTAGTCTCTATGAACATCACTCCAGCTTCCTTGGCCTTGCCGTCACCTTCTTCTATAGATACTTGCCTGTTTAAACCAAAAACAGTGAATAAAAACGCATGTTGCGGTCATAACTGTGGTAATTATGTGCCAGTGCTACCTACGCCTTGTCAATGTCAAATCACGATTAATCAGACAACCAAAACAATCTATAGCTCTATAGCAAGATGGAGACTAGTTTGGAAACAATCAGATCAACTAAAAAAAGGATTGAGTTAGACCTCCATGACTTATAAATGATAGTATGCTGCTTGATCAATAATCAGTAGAGCAGGATAATTTATATCTGACCCGAAAATCAATTTTGAGTGAGATGTCATATGCACATAAGCAAATTGCACACACAAAAAGATAAAAGGAGAAAGAACGGAGAAATCCGACAACACCAGTGTTGTGCAGGCATCCTATCTCAACCAGGTCACACCGAAAAACCAGATGAATCAATTATCTTATGCACATTACTTCACTAGAAGAAAAAAATTATTTTTTTTTGATCAAAGAAGAAAAAAATTATGAAATTGATATAATGTAGAATGATAGATAACAACAAAGTGTCCTTTCTGAATAAATCATTTCCTGACCTTTTATCAACGAGGTCGGTCTTATTTCCTACTAGAACAATGATAACATCACCCCCTCGTTCTGTGCGCACTTCCTCGATCCACTTATTCGTACTCAAAAATGACTGCCGGTCTACAATCGCAAATTGTTATGCATCAACGCATGAAGCCTACTAATTTCTTCTGTTAAAATTTAATAGGACAATGAGTACATAGTGTCAGAAACGCACTAGATACATCGTACACAATGACCGCAACAGAAGAATCTCTTATGTAGCTTGGAATAAGACTCCTGAATCTCTCTTGGCCAGCCGTGTCCCTGAAAGTTTCATTGAGTAAAATGATCAGAATCGAATCAAGTAAAGCCGTTCAATTTAGAGTTTCGACGAAATTACTAACTGAAGGTAAATACTTGATCGCCTTACCAGAGTTGCAGGCGAACTGTTCGATCTTCAAGGTACATTGTCTTCGACAGAAAATCAATACCGATTGTAGCCTGCATTGTAAACACAGTAAAGAAGCGAAACAAAATTAAACCATTGATCATATTGACCTGACATTAATCCATTGATCCTTGGAATGTGTCGGAGTCTTTAATAACGGAAAAATTAAATAACTGAAGGTTGATTTCTGGATACATTTCATCAGATAAATCAGGGGTCAAATCAGCCTACAAAAACAGCTAAAATATCCTTTAGAACTGGATTTGATTTCTGTCATTTTATCAGCATTGTCATGAAGACAGCTAACTGCTAATAAAAAAAATCAACCGAAACAAATTCGATTCAAATCAATAATCGGATAAGGCAATCACGAATCAACCAAATTTCAGAAATCAAAATAAATAGAAAATTAACTTGCAAAAAACAAAACATAAAATCGTGAGTGATACCTGGTAAGTGGTGTCGAATTTATCGTACATGAATCGGGTGATGATGCTGGTTTTACCTACGGATTGATCGCCGAGGAACACCAATTTGTACTTCGCCAGAGGTGAAACGACCGCCATTTTTCAATCTGTCAAAACAAAGGTTCAATCTTTTTACAATGGGTGAGTTCTGAGGATCAAATCGTCGAAACCCAGATGATTTTACATCTGGGGAAACGAGAAAATCTGGTGATCGGGATGAAGAAAATGGCACGAGAGAGCGAAACCGCCAAGCACGACGAAGAAAAAGGTCTGCTTGCTTCTACAAAATATTCATATTTAATTTTCATTTTAATTACTAATCTTTAATCTTAATTTTTGTAAATTTGTTTAATTGTAAAGCCATCCGTTAATAGTTTCCGTATTCCATTTCGACCCTTTAAGTTTCACAAGAGCCACACCATTTGTGTGTGAAATGAAAACTGAAAAAGGGAATTTTCTCATTTGAAGAGCTTGATAATGAATTTTGCCCATAAACTAATTTCACTATTTTCTTTACGAAATTTTTTAAGAATCAAATAATTCATGGCTATCTGGCCATCATTCCGAGATCAGACAATTTAGACTGAATATTTAACAAGGGGGATAAATATAATCATAAGTATATTAGGATTTTGTCCATGGTACATAGTGCAATAATACACTCTGGATGCACTGTCTGGTTTTGTGTCACAACATGTCCAGCAGAGTTTCAGAACTATCAATGGAATAGTACAGCTTCCAATTACAGTGGTCATCAACTCGTGCATATCAGCACGTCTACGATGCATGTATTGAACACTAAATCTGAAGTTTGTCTCAAAGAGCATAATTAGCACACCTTGGAGGTTAGTTGCAGTATTTTACTCTTCTTTCTTCTTGATGTGGTAGGGATACTTCTGGTATATTGAAATGCTGGCTACCACGAGCGGAAGAGCTGCTAGACAGTACACTGAAGGAGACTTGCCATCGAATAGGAATTGTAGCAAGGCCGTTACCAGCAGAGCTGATACAATGACAAATCCCTGCAAATTTAATGGGGTTCAGAAAAACTTGTTTTAAGAAATCTGGAATGTGGATGGTCTGTGCAATAAGGTTGAATCGTTCCTTAAATGATATGTCTGACAGTGTACAAGTCATCTCTACTGGCCAGCATAAAAACGACGTGGAACTCTACTCTACCCTAGAACAAAATGATTCAATGACAAACTATGTTTGCTTTACTGGAAAAATTAATAATTGTGCAAAAATTAGGTGAAAGCACTAAATCATTCATCTGGAACAAGAACAATTTATGGATGATGGTGGCCATCCAAAGTTGATTTACACTTAATGCTAACAAAATCATTATTGACTTGCCTTTCTAACGCCACCAGCATAAGATGTAACTAGGCCAACTAGAATTCCGCCCACAGCATTTGCTATAACAGGGATCTGTTGAAAACCTTGTTAGTACAAATTACAGAACTGAAAATATTACAAAATGAGAAAATGAAAATCAGCTATGGCCATTAATATCAATTTAAACCTATATTAACAGACGCCACAAGCATGTTGAAGTATTGTTGCTTCACACGATTTGAATATGTATTGTACACACTCTCTCCAATAAACAAGACTAAATTGCTGACTTATGTCCAATCCATCTAGCTATACACTGCCTTACACAAAACTGTGAATACAAGTAAAGTGAGTATTACCCAGGTTAGCGGAGTCCAACCATAGAAAAAGCCATGACGCCTAATCATTTCCCCATCAGGGGACTTGGAAGTGCTAGCAAGCAAGCAAATGCATCCGACAACGGACATTTCAATTGTCATCAAATATGAAGAGTGTTTCATGACCTGCAAAGACACTAGCAAATATGAGTTGTCGAGAAAAAGAAAAACCACACAGTTAAGAAGCTTTTTAATTTACTACCTGAGAAGCCCATTGGCACAACGAGGAAGCCAGGCCTGACAGTACAGAAGCAACCAATACAGGTATGATTCCATAAAACAATGTATCATCAGTGTTACTCTTACTGGAACCTTTACTCGTTCCTTCACCAACACTTAGAAGAACCGCGGCAATTATTAAGAGGCAGAGAGCCCCAATTTGTTGTGCTGATTGCTTCTGCCTATGTATAAGCATAACTGAATAAGATGGTTCAATAGCATTGTCTTTAACTGCATATGCAAATTTAAAGTCTGCAGGGTTTTCAGCAAGAACACTACCTTAGAAGTACATATGTGAAGAAGGCTGTAAACATAAGCTTTGTTTGGTTCAGAATCGAAAAAGTAAGCGAATCAAGGTTCCTGTAAGAGATCTGTAGCAAGCTGTTTTGCAAAGCATATATTGCTGCTGGAAGTCCAGAAGCTGTTAATGCTCCGACAAGAGTCCACTCCTTGAATATTCTCCTCCAACTCCCATCTTTCGCAATAACCAGAAATGCACACAAAACCTGCACAGAAATTCGACCCATTTCAGATATAGCTACACAAATTAAAAAATCAATAACATAATCCAGCAAAAAAGAATCGCAACACCCATATACCTTTGCAATCTCGCAGGCAACGACTGATGATGTCACTATAACTTCCTGTCTGTTGCAATGCAATAAGTCATCAAAACATTATGATTTGTGAAAAACAATATATTGCCTGCTGCAAAAAAGAAATAATCATTTTACACTTAAACTGGAAAAAATAAGCTTCTTGATCATGGAAAACACCATTGAATTACTCTATTGACATCTATACATCGAATCCAAAGTTATCCAACCATAATTTCCCTAACCGCAAATTAGGCATCATATCAGCAGCACGCACTCATCCAACACCAGCAAAATAAAAAAAAATATATAAAATCAATAAAGATCTCAAAATCCAAGCAACAGTACCAATACTCAAAATTAGGGCTTGGAAACCAGTGATGGAAGCGAATGAATTATAAGCGGGAATTTGGGGGATGGTGGACCTGATGAATCGTTTGGATATGAGAGGCTGAGCTCCATATTGCAAGGCGAGCAAAAGTGAGTAGAAAAGGACTCGCCTTTCCGAGCTTTTCTGCGGCTGAGCCCTCCCCTTGCTCGCCGACATTATCGACCACCTCCTACGCTTCGTCCGCTTTCCCCGATATGTTTCTTTTTTTTTTCTGCAAAAATAAATACGAACGAAAATGAATATATTTTCCAGGTAAGTTATCTTTTAATTAAAACCCTAATCACGATAAATTACACGAGTAATTAAAGGGATTTTTTTATTTCTCATTGGGCTCACTGGAATTACGTCCTCATATTTCATTATAATGTACTTCGGTGTCGTTTAGTAATTTCATCAAAGTTTTTATTTTTTGATTTGCACAAAAGTTGTCCGTTAATTTGTACTATAATAATGCCTAGTGGATGTAGATGTAATAAGATAAAGTCATAAATTAGGAAAGTAAATAATTCACATTATCAACAAAACAAAAAATGAAAGTATTTATCAAAAAAAAAGAAGGAAAGTAATAATTCATGATTATTTTTATTTTTTTAAAAACAATAATTCATGATTAGTTAACCTAATGGGGAATGATAAATGGGCTAACCCGTTAATTACGATTTGGGCAGAGGACCTACTCTGGGCCCATGTACGTACTTTTTATAGAGTAGCGTGAGTTTCAAAACCCTAGCCAGGCTCAAAAACAAAGAAAAGTTGGTCTTTGTTTCATCATCCTTCTGCATGGCGTCCGCTTCGCTTATGGAGGCCAATCCGGTCAACTGGAAACGCATGTCTTCCTTTCTTCGTCGCCCTATTTCACACGCTACTTGCAAATCGCAACTTGTGTTTATACGGAAGCCGGAAAATACGAGACCTTCTTCTTCTTTCACCCTTAAATGCGTCTTCTCCAAGCAGTTGCCGAACAACACGGCTTCAAGCAACGGATTGCAAGTGCCTGTTTCCAGGAATCGTAATCTGGATGCGATTTTGAAGGCGACCAAAGGACTGCGGCAGCCGGCGGTTGTGGCCGTTTTGATGGGAGCTTTGTTGATGTATTATCCTCATTCGGCGTTGGCGGCTTCCAGTGACAGGAGGCGAATTTCTTCGCGATCCTCCTTATCATCTTCCACACGCCACGAGCACTCGTCCTCGTGTTGCAGAAGCCACTCGTCGAACGTGGTGTTTGTTGGATCAGTTGGGGCTGCCTTCGGGCTGTATCTGATTATTTGCATTTTTTTGAGTGTGGTTTTACTTGCTGATAAAACAAGTGTTATGAAGCTTCAGATTGTATTGTCAGGGATGTCAAGGTCGTCACTTCAAAAGGAACTAAAAAGTATTGCTCAAGTTGCTGACACATCGACTCCCAAGGGCTTAAGCAATGTGTTAACAGCAACAATATTGTTTTTGCTTCAACATTCTGATCACTGCATCTCTGGTTATTCTGATGTTGATGTCAAGAGCAGGGAGATCGACAATTTACAGAAGCGCTTTAAATGGCACAAATTAAATGTAGAGAATAATATTAAGAGACAAACACAAATTTTCTCTGGCGAAAGATGTAGCAGAGGATTAAGCGATGAGTACATAGTGGTAACCATCTTGGTAGCTGCTCGAGGCGTGCACAAACTTCCATCCATCAATGGAAATGAGGATCTGGTGGAAGCCTTGCAGAAGCTTGCCTCTATCTCACCTAGCCTAATAATGGATCTTGAGGTTTTAGAGCATGTATCTCCGTTGAGCACACCTCCTCAGCAACGGGCAAGGTGCTATTCGAAAAATGTTTTTAGCACTTTAAATTAGCTTATAAATTGTCCGTTTGCATTTTTAATATATCTTGAGGAGGGGCGCGCTCAAATGTTATGGGTTGTTAAAGTGTTATGTGTTATTCTATTGTGCACCTTTAGATCATTTGAATCTAATGGTCCAGATTACATCTTGCACTTTCGTCTTTTAGGTAAAAGACAAAAGTGCAAAATGACAAACAACTTTGTCTCTTTTTGACTTTTATTTTGCACTTTGACTTTATTTTGCACCTTTAGATCATTTGATCTAAAGGTTGAGATTGAAGTAACACATAACACATTAAGAAGGCCATAACATTTGAGCGCTCCTTATCCATCATTGAGGATTATCCATCATTGAGGAGCTTTAAGTTTCCTTAACAAATCATCTACCGTAATTAATAAGAACTTTTTTTTATGAGGTAATTAATAAGAATTTTTTTTAAGAAGAACTTGAAATTAACGATTTTTAAAAAAATTTATATCATACCAAACCTTGGACTATTAAATAACGACGCCGTTTTGTATTGTGGCACTTCCAATGACTTTTTCCTGGATCGTATAATTTAATTAATAAAACTCCATTTTGCCGGTTGCAATTCTTCGCATTAATTCAGTCTTTGTAGGATTAACATTTTTCCTGATTGTTCCGGCTGCTGTTCCTTCTCCCGCTGGAGATGCCGGGCAGTTTCCATGAAGATTTCGTTCTCATATATATGAGACGATATGGTACTGATAGGATCGTGGTTAGTAAGTCAGAGACTTAAAATTGAAAGTCAGAGACTTAACAAAGATCGAAACTGTAAAGAACCTAACTTTGTATGCAGATCATTAACTTCACAGAATACGCAGCGGAATAAACTTAAATAGCTTTTATTACTATTTAAATACTGTACACTCAGCGGTACAAAACTTGCCTATTAAGTGTAATCTAACCTAGAATTACACAAGCAATAATCAGACTACTTCCCTGACTGTCTCGTCGACGTCGTCGTAGTCGTGGCACCTCCGTCGCTTTCCGGTTCTGATCAAGAATAGCTCGATCTTGCTGAATATCACCTCGCACAACTCGCTGGATATTCTCTGGGAAACCCCACATGGAAAGCTCTCTCGGATGTGTGTGAAAGGCGCTCGTTACTGAAGAGATTGATCTAGCTTATATAGGTTCTTTAGTAACTGCCACAGATCATGGCTTGTAACTTCCAGCCCATGATCTCCTTGACGTGTAGTGGGGACGTGTCATCACTCCATGATGTCTTTGACTCCCCTGTCAACTGCTCAACTGCTCCGTTGACCTCAACTGCTCAACTGCTCCGTTGACTTGACCTATACTCGGGTTCTTGGTTGATCGGAGACTTCCGCAGGTACTCAAGTCCAGCATCACGTCCTTGAATGCTCCAGTAAGTTCCTGACTAACAGAAACTCAAGCAAACCATTAAACCGGTTTGCAAATCATCAAAAACATGTGAGGCCAATGCCTCAACAATTTCCCCCTTTTTGATGATGACAAACCATTGAGAAAGAAATACCAAGACCGTGCTTAATAGATGTAAAACATGCACACATCATCAATTGAGAACCTATTCTCCTTGGGAACACATTCCCCCTAAGTTCCTGCACACTCAGAAACTTGATAAGCATCTTATTAAGTCAGATCCCTACACAGGTATTTCTACTCAGGAACCTCAGATTGCATTCCCCCTCAGTTGATACTTCTACCCTTCCCCCTTTTGACATCATCAAAGAAGAGTTAATCAACATGCACAGCAGTCAGAAAACACGAGTAAGATCTTGAAATTCAGAGTAGTGAATCAAGGCATGCATAAAACTTCAAGGATAAATAAGATAGTCATATTGTTAGTAGCAACCCATTGAGGGGAAATCGGTCAGGTATCTGTTCCTCGACCTCGAGAAAGTCTTTCTGCTGTTTGACTGAGGGGGAACGTAGCAGTCGGGTTCTGAAACTTCTAATTGACTTTGAAGCTTTCGCTCAGGGTGTTTGTCATCATCAAAGGGGGAAATTGTTAGAACCTCAGTGGGTTGATGATGACAACACCAAGTTATTTAACTTCTATGTGAAGTGTGCAGGTTCAAGAACGTAAGACATCATGTCAGGTACTGGAACCCGCGGAGCGTGGTCAACAAGCTAAGTTAGAGAAGTAGCCGTTGCAATCAGTTCGAGAATATCATGGAACGAGTGCATGCAAAGCAGTTGAGAGAATATAGCAAAGCAGTGTAGTTCATGGAGCTGAAAGACCGAGTCTTCGGTAGTTGCGAGATTTGCGGACTGGAACCCAGGGAGAAAATCTCGGCAATTGAAACCACGTGGAGAACACGAAGAGTGAAACCACAACTGATCGTGAGCAAATCATGGGAGATAACCGTTGAAGACCAGAAGCTTTATAAACACATATCAAATCAAAGAGATATGCGCGTCCAAACATCAAGAAATCGGGGCGCCCGAATATCGAGAGATAGTTTTCACTTGGAGTTCTGTAAAACACTAGAGCATTAGTGAGTATTGAGAGCTCAGCTGTGATCGAGAGATAGTTTTCACTTGGAGTTCTGTAAAACACTGGAGTGCTAGTGAGTTTTGAGAGCTCAGTTGTGATCGAGAGATAGTTTTCACTTGGAGTTCTGTAAAACACTGGAGTGCTAGTGAGTTTTGAAAGCTCAGCTGTGATAGCGGTGAAGACAAGTCGAGATTGAACAAACTCAGGTATTGGTACCTTCGGCAGGCTTGTTCGGGAGATTACTATACCGATCTAGGATTGGTAGGGCTGTAAGTAATTTCCACATTTGTGATCGTAGTAGCTTTGCTATTGCATGTGTACAGAATACTTGTATTTTGTACAATCTATATATCAATAAAAGATATTTAGGCAAATCAGTTTTCCGCTGCATTATATTAAGTTCCAGAACCTGCAGGCGTAAACTAGGTTCCTAACAGTTCTTAGTTTAGCTTTTACACTAATCAGCGATCCTATCACATATCATGCATACGGAACACAAGTTTTTGACATCAAAACAAGAACATGGATAATTAGGTGAGGGAAGCAAGGAAGGGGAAATCTCATAGCAGTAATTGATCTTGGCATTCTCAGAGTCAAAGGAGATCGTTCGGGGACTGAAGATCTTCACAGCTTCTCAACCAGAGTTATGAGTGCCTCCTGCACTTCACTGATCGCTTCCTTCATTTCCTTTACCTCTGCCTTAAGGCCTCTCAGGTCCCTCCGAATATCAACTATTCCCTGTCCAGAAGTGCCCACTTCTTATTTCCATCATCTTGAGATTCATCCTCATCTTCCTCCTCAATGTCCTTCAGGACTGGTTTAGCTTTCGGCTTAGGTTCCTGAACTGGAGCTTTGATCCATCCCTCCACTTGGTCTTTAACCAAGTTCATCTTCCTGAACTTTTCAGGATCAAAGTCCTTTACCATCTGCTCCTCATCAGATACCACCTCATATAGGTTGTGTTTCTGAAGAACCTTCTTAATTACCCTTGAGTACCCGATCTGTGTCAGGTTCTTCAGGTGATCCATTTGGTGAATCATCAGCTTGGGTAGGTTGATTCTTTCCCTGCTCAGCAGCTTGTCCAAGACCAGAAGGTCCTGATGTTGGACATAGGAGGGCTTCACTCCCCTCTGCATAAAATTGCTCACTAGCAATTTATGCAGGATCTTGATGGTAGGCTCCATGCACTGAGTGCTGATCCCCATCCCTTTCTGAACTGAATCCAGTTGACATATCTTCTTCACCAGTTGCTTCTTATTGGCAACGTCCTTGGGCCAGACACTTGTTTTGCAGAAGTGGCTGAAACCCTCATGCTCTATCCCCAACAGCTCTGCCAGCTCAGTACTTGACAGAGTGAATTCCTTCCCCCTGAAATTCACAGTCAATGTTGGCACTGGTTCATCAGTCAGCTTCAGATTTTTGTAAAAGTCTGCAACTGCTTCATGACATACGAAGTCCTTTATCTCGCACAGGTTCTCCCAACCTTGCGCTTTCAACAGGTCAAGGACCTCTGTCAGTCCTTCCTCCAATAGAAACTCCTCAGAGCACTCCATCTCCAGCAGTATCTCTTTCCCAGACTTTGATTTCCTTTGTCTTTTCACAAGTCTTGCAGGAGCAGATTCTTCCTTTACTGCTTGTTTCCTCTTCCCAGTCTTCCTAGTTGGTTGGATTCTCAGAGGTAGTTCTTTCTTCTTCCTCTTGGACACTCTTGGAGCGGATTGAATTATCTCACAATCTACGTCCTCAGCTTCTCCAGTTGTGTTGAACTCGACAATCTTGCCCATCTCCACCAACTCCTCCAACATCTGATTTGCAGCAGACATGTCTGCTCCTACTGAAGACACCTCAGTCATAGGATTCTCTTCCATCTCTTCAGAACATCCAAACCAGTAATCAGTGTTTTTCGATTCTCCAACCCCTTCTGGGTTCTTCACAGGGATAGCATCAACAAATACTTCCTCTTCCTCTCCTTCCATAAAGCTACTGTCACATGCACAGCCATCGTCTTTTACCTCTTCAATCACAAAATCAGTCGGCATAGTGCTAACAAGTCCAGAGACATCAACTATTTCCTTCTCTCCAATACTCCAGACCCCAGCACAGTATGCAGCAAATCTCACAGATTTAGGGTTGTAAATTGAAAGCTGAGAGTTCGACTTACTGGATTTAAGCATCTCGGCCACGGCTTTCGGAACTTCGTAGCGAACTCCCAGTATTATAAAGGTCTCCATATCGATTCCAGAGTTGTCCACGTTCGTTGCAGTGCTAGATTGGGAAGCCATTGAAGGTGCTTGCGATTTAGGAAGAGACGGCTGGAGAAGACGATTTCTGATTTTCTGCTTTAGGGTTTCGAAAGCTGTTTAGAGGATGGATGTGGAGAGATGACTTCAAATCCTCTTTAAATTCAAACTCCTGTCATTATCTCCTATTAACTCGCGTGCACGTACCACACTAAACCGTCCGACTTCCAAGGCAGAAACCCCGAACTGTCTTTTCATTATAATTCATCTGAACCACTTCTTTCACATACTAAATACCTCTTTGAGTTCTTCAGTCCCAGAGACATTCGATCCTTGACTAAGAGAATGCCAGACCAGTTCCCTGACTATGGATTTTTCACAAGGGACATTGTGGTGGATCGGCTTACCATAAGGGTATATAATGTAAAATCACCACAATTCAAGTCACTCAATCACACATATGTATAATCATGTCTAGAAGGTGTATAACAGATGTTCACTCACTACTTATACTGGGATAAGGTGGTCTCATGTACTTCCTTCATGGGGCTATTGGCAACAAGATCCGGAAGCAATGTAGGGTATCAAGAAAAGATGTGTTCAACCATGCATGTACTATATCAGATTTAGCAAGGAAGTAATAGCACACACATTATTAGCTACTCAGGTACCTCAAAAATTCACTCATGTAACTGACTAACATGCATGTTAAGTACTCAATCATCTAGTCAATCATTGAGAGAAGGTTCGAAGTACCTCACTGTGGGCTCATTAATCCAAGTTCCATCCTTAGCTTTTCAAAGGCATCCTTGTGTAGGGACTTGGTAAATATGTTAGCAACCTGATCTTCACTTCTGTAGAAATTAATGGTGACAAGTTCCTTTTTTGCACAGTCTCTAAGAAAATGATGTTTAATTTCTATATGCTTAGATTTACCATGTTGGACAGGGTTTTTAGCAATACTAATCGCACTAGTATTATCACAGAAGATAGGAACTTGATCAAAGTGCAGATTAAAATCACTTAGATGATTTCGAAGCCATAAGATCTGAGCGCAACACGCTGCCGCTGCAATATACTCGGCTTCGGCTGTTGATAATGCCACAAGACACCAACCAAGATCCGAGGAACTGAGCCATCCCAGATGTGGATTTCCGATCAGTCCTATCTCCTGCGAAGTCTGCGTCTGTGAAGCCTTCCAGCCTAAGGGACTTCACCCTTGGATACCACAGGACTAACTTCTCAGTACCCTTCAAGTATCTGAGAATTCGCTTCACTACCTTGACATGTGACTCTCTTGGTTCAGCCTGGAACCTAGCACACTGACAGACACTAAACATAATGTCAGGTCTCGAAGCAGTTAAATAGAGTAACGAACCTATCATCCCACGATAGATCATCGCATCCGTCTTTGGTGACCCATCATCCTTCACCAGGGACTCATTCGGAGAACTTGGAGTGTTCACATGCTTTGAACCTCCTAACCCATACTTCTTCACAACTTCACTCAGGTACTTCTGTTGTGAAATCTCAGTACCATTCTCCAGTTGTCTAACTTGAATACCAAGGAAGAACGTCAGTTCTCCGACCATACTCATCTCAAACTCACTCTCTATGAGTTTAGTGAAGGACTTCACAAGCTCGTCACTTGTGGAACCGAAGATGATGTCATCGACATATACCTGCACAATAAGTAGATGTTTATTAGTTCTCAACAGAAATAATGTCTTATCTACCTTACCTCGCTCATATCCGTGAGATAGCAGATACTCCGACAAGCGCTCGTACCACGCCCTTGGTGCTTGTTTTAAACCATAGACGGCCTTTTCAAGGACATACACACAGTCCTGACGATCTGGATCCTCAAAACCCGGAGGTTGTTCCATAAAGATTTCCTCCTTGAGATATCCGTTCAGAAACACCGTTTTAACATCCATTTGATGTAGCTTAAAACCGAACTGCACCGAGTACGCTATCAACAACCTGATAGCCTCTAATCTTGCCACCGGCGTGAAGGTTTCCTCATAGTCGATGCCTTCCTGCTGGTTGTATCCTTTCACCACCAACCTGGCCTTGTTCCTGACTACTTCTCCCTTGGAATTCAGTTTGTTCTTCAGAATCCAGCGGGTGCCAATCACCTTCCGTTTCTCAGGTCTTGGAACAAGTCTCCAAACCTTGTTCCTCTCGAACTGATGCAACTCATCTTGCATCGCTTGAATCCAATCTGGGTCTTTCAGTCCTTCTTGAATTGTTTTCGGCTCAATCAATGACACAAAGGCATTCATGACTGTTTCCCCCTGAACTGCAGCATAGCATACGTAATCGCGAAGTGCGCTACTGCCTAACTCGAGTACTTCTTCTTAACTCAGTGACCTCCTGAGTCTCTTGGATTTCCTCAGGTTCACCATGGACTTCACCAACGTCAGGGACTTGTCCATTCACTTCAGCTTGCTCTCCAGATTCTTCAACCTCAGGAACTTGAGCAATGACTTGTTCAGGTGTTTCTAGATTCTCTAGAACATCAACTACTGTAACATCCCTCGGACGAATCAGCTCAAAATCATTATCTTCTTCAGCAACATGAATGTCAGGTACACGTCCAGAGTCGAGATTCATAGACTCCTCATCAAAGATGACATGTACGCTTTCCGGTCCTTTTGTTGAATACTTTGTAGGTCTTGCTATGCAGACCATACCCTACAAAGATTCCTTCGCCACTTCTTAGATCAAACTTCCCCAGTTGATTCTTCCCATTGTTGTGGACGTAACATTTACTCCCGAATACTTGAAGATGCAAAATGTTGGGTTTCCGACCCTTCAGCAACTCATACGGAGTCTTATCGAGGATGGGTCTCAAGTAACATCGGTTGAGGACGTAGCAGGCTGCATTCATTGCTTCTGCCCAGAAACTTCTAGCCAATCTGCTTTCAATAAGCATTGTTCTGGTCATGTCCTCCAGGGCCCGGTTCTTTCTCTCAACTACCCCATTTTGCTGTGGAGTCCTCGGCGCTGAGAAATTATGGTCAATTCCCTGATCACAGCAGAAGTCTATAAACTGTCCATTCTCGAATTCGGTACCATGATCCGATCTGATACTTTTCACCTTGAGACTGAATTTCCTTTCAGCGAGCTTCGCCCAAGTCTTGAAGCAATCAAAGACTTCATCCTTTGACCTGATAAAAATCACCCACGTGTATCTTGAAAAATCATCAACTAACACATACACGTACCGATTACCTTGACGAGATTGTACTCTCATCGGTCCACACAAGTCCATGTGTATTAGATCAAACGCCCTTGCTGTACTGACTGCATTCTTTGAGTGGAAAGATCTTCTAGACTGCTTCCCTTGTGTGCATGCACTGCAGACTTGATCTGGTACTTCACTGATTTTCGGTAATCCAATTACCAAATTCTGATTGTGCAGCCTCTTTATTAACCTGAAATTCACATGACCCAACCGACGATGCCACATCTCAGATTCATCTGCTCTAGAGGACAAGCATGGATACTCTTCCGGATCAAACGATGGGTCCACAAAATACACTCTGTTGGCACAATTTCCACGCAGAAGTACTTGACCTGTGGAGACACTCTTAACAAAACACCCATCAGCTGTAAAAACAACCTTGTTTATACCTCCACGACATAATTGAGAGACACTAAGCAAATTAAACTTCAAACCATTAACTAAACTCACATTATCTACACTAACCTTGCTTGATAAATGTACCTTACCTGATCCGACGACTTCACACTTACTTTCATTTCCAAAAGTAATGGAGCCACCGGAATGACGTCGTAGAGAGGAGAACTGTTCTATCTTCCCGGTCATATGTCCCGAGCATGCACTATCAACTAGCCAGGAACCTATCCCTCTCTCGACCTGCACACGAACAATCAGTTCTTAGCAACCCAAACAAGCTTAGCCAATTTGGGTTTAGATGGTAAGATAGATGAAGTTTTAGGGTTAGAAACATGAGATTTTGAAACTACTTTTGAGTGGGAGAAGTCCTTGACTGCTCCGGAACTAGATGGATCGTTCACTGCTTCAGGTTTTCCACTCCTTTTGGAACCTGAGGAGTTTCCAGACTCGGAGCTTGAGGTCTCTGAATTTTTCTTGGAGATGCTCTTTCGTCCTTTGCATTTTCTCCTACTGTGTCCTTCCTTCCCGCAGTGAAAGCAGACCTTTTGCTTTCTGAAATCTATTGTCTTGGATTCAGACACCTTCTTCTTCTGTTTCTCAAAGTCGATAGGTATCGGACTGTTCCTCCGCTTGAGTTTTTCCCAAATGTGATAACCTTTTCCATAGGTTTTTGACTCATCTAGATCAACCTTCTGTCTGGGAGTAGTTCTCTGTTGAACCTGTCTTTGCATAGGTTTAGCAATAGACACTTCTCCATAGCTGAGACCTGGCCTGGTCTTCGACTTCTGCTTCTCCTTTCCCTTCGGAGAGTCATAGAACTGATCATCTGTGCCAATTACCCTTTTTCCAGCTACTTTCTCAAGTCTATGGACCTTTATGAACAGTTGATGGTTCTCCTCGAACATCAATTTCATCTGTTCGTCTTGATCAGCCACGATAGCATTCAGCTCCTCAGCCTTGAGAACAAGTATCTTGATAGCATTCAGCTCCTCAGCCTTGAGAATAAGTTTCTTGATAACTGCAATGCACTGAGATCGTGAGTAGTAACCAGAATGTGAATCATTAGAACTTACATCTGTAGGTGATTCCTTGGAGGAAGTCTTCCTAGATGAAGAAGTTGACGATGAGGTTTCTGAACTTGAGGTACTTCCTTTCGCCATCAGACATACGTTTCTTCTCAGGTCACCCATGTTGTTGTCTTCATCTGAGTCTCCCCAGGCAAACATGGCTTTCTTCCCTTTGTTATCCTCCTTCTGATTCCTCTCATTCCGAGCCTCATCATTTTTGAGCTTGTAGCAATCTTTTTTGTAATGACCTTTCTTCTTACAGTAGAAGCATTCTACGTTCTTCTGGTTGTTTCTGTTACTGGGTTTCCGACCCCAAGTCCTTGTCATCTGTAACCCTGAGAGCTTTGGTCATCACGTTCAGTTCCTCGGTCCTTGAGGATTCCTTTCCTTTGTTTCTGCGAAAGTCCTTTCCTTTGAATTTCTGGTATCTGGAACTCTCTCCAACCAGCGCAATTTGTCGAGCAGCCTTCTGAGGTTCTCGACTTTCCAGTTTGACATCTTCAATAGTCTTGTTACTGTCTAGCGCGGCAACCAGTTCTTCTAAGGAGTTTTCCTTGGTACTTGGAAGAACAGCCAGCGTCCTTGAGATATCATCCCATTCTGGACTCAATCCTTGCATGAATTTGTGAGTTATTTCCCAATTCTTATATTTCTTCCCGAGATTGTTGAGCGTGGACAGGCATCCTTGAAATCTGGAATGATATTCATGTAGTGGCTCGTTCTTCACTTGTCTCAGGGAGTTGAACTCAGATTGGAAAGCAAGAATTCTGTTTCTCTTCACATCCTTAGATCCTTCATAGATTTTCTTGAGAGAGTCCCAAATGTCACTCGGGTCCTTATGATGAATGATCTTCTTCAGGTCTCCAGGTTCTAAGGCGTTGTGAAGAACCCGTAATGCCCTTGCATTTTTCTCGAGTTTCTTGTAGTCTTCAGTAGTATACATAACCCTTGGCTTGAGTTCTGTTTCACTGCCCTCCATGTAGACATACTGTAGTCCTTGTTCAATAATTTGCCAGACCTCCCCGTCATAGCCATGACGTGAGCTTCAAATCTGAGTGCCCAGGTCTCATACTCGCCCAGCTTCAATTTCGGAGGATTTGAGAACGAATCACCTGACATACCTGCAAAGCTAACCAAAATCTAGAACCTGTCGGCTCTGATACCGATTGATAGGATCGTGGTTAGTAAGTCAGAGACTTAAGATTGAAAGTCAGAGACTTAACAAAGGTCGGAACTGTAAAGAACCTAACTTTGTATGCAGATAATTAACTTCACAGAATACGCAGCGGAATAAACTTAAATAGCTTTTGTTACTATTTAAATACTGTACACTCAGCGGTACAAAACTTGCCTATTAAGTGTAATCTAACCTAGAATTACACAAGCAATAATCAGACTACTTCCCTGACTGTCTCGTCGACGTCGTCGTAGTCGTGGCACCTCCGTCGCGTTCCGGTTCTGATCAAGAATAGCTCGATCTTACTGAATATCACCTCGCACAACTCGTTGGATAATCTCTGGGAAACCCCACATGGAAAGCTCTCTCGGATGTGTGTGAAAGGCGCTCGTTACTGAAGAGATTGATCTAGCTTATATAGGTTCTTCAGTAACTGCCACAGATCATGGCTTGTAACTTCCAGCCCATGATCTCCTTGACGTGTAGTGGGGACGTGTCATCACTCCATGATGTCTTTGACTCCCCTGTCAACTGCTCAACTGCTTTGTTGACCTCAACTGCTCAACTGCTCTGTTAACTTGACCTATACTCGGGTTCTTGGTTGATCGGAGACTTTCGCAGGTATTCAAGTCCAGCATCACGTCCTTGAATGCTCCAGTAAGTTCCTGACTAACAGAAACTCAAGCAAACCATTAAACCGATTTGTCAATCATCAAAAACATGTGAGGCCAATGCCTCAACAGGTACAAGCAAAACAAGTGACTCGTCATTCAGAGACGCGCTCATTCCGTGGATGTCGTACGCCACATCACATTTTAAGTGCCGCGCGCGGCAAACTTGAAATGCATTGTGGTGGCGGCCCACACAGGTTTATCTCCGCATACATAATTTCAGAAAAATCAACGAAGTACCATACATCATGTTTTTAAAAGGTTTATATAAAAGGATGTGGTTTATATTTGAATCGTTTTCTAATAAGATAAAAAGTCATGAATTAAGTAGATAATTCATGATTGGTTGACCTAATGAGGATTGATTAATGGGCCCGCCCGGTAATTACGATTCGCGATTTGGGCTATTGATCTACGCCGGGGCCATGGACGTTATTTAAAGAGTTGCCACAATAAAATTGAATATTTTATTTATACCAAGCACAGTAATGAATCATCGTCGCCACGATTTTGAATTTTTAACGCCGTTTTCACATTGGTATTAATTCATACAAATTCGTTTAATATAATTAATAAAAAGTTATAAACCCATTTTGCCGGTTGCGATTTTTCGCATTTATTCAGTTTTGTAAGATTACCATTTGCAGAAAACAAGAGAGAGAATGGCTAGTCTGATTGTGCCGGCCGCTGTTCCTTCTCCGGCTGAAGATGCTGAGCAGCTTCACAAGGCTTTTGCAGGTTTTTTTTTTGTTTTTTGAATCGTATTATAATCTTGATTAGTGTATGTCTTATTGACCGATCTTAGTGATGATTGACTGTTGGTTGGATTGATGGATCGTGGATCACTTTGATAACCCCAAGATGTGGTTTTTGATGGATTGATCTTTCGAAAAGTCTTGATCTTGGTCAACGATTTTGGGTGTTGGTCTGATGGAGAAATTTAATTTTATGCCCCGTTTTAACAAAGTTGCGGTTTTTGTATGATTGATGATGGAATTGATACTTCAAGTTTTTTTTTTGGATTGGAATTGATACTTCAAGTTTTGATCTTGTGTTCTTTTGGATTTTGATTATGACTTTGATCTAACAAATTTGATTCTATGATAGATGGGGGGTGTTGTTGTAATTGATCAAGTAGATAGGCTTTTGATTTTATGATTCTTTTGAACCATTCTAGCTGGAATGCTATGTTATCCAAGATCCGATCTTTAGTTGTTATCTCTTTCGCTTCAGTCTTTGAATTTTCACTCTGAAGACTACTCGGTTAGATGCTTGTTAGTTGACTTGGTTTATTAATCTCTATCTATGTGTGATTGCAGGATGGGGAACAAATGAGGACTTGATCATATCCATCTTGTCTCATAGGACTGCTGCCCAGCGCAAGGCTATTAGACAAGCTTATCAGGAAACTTATAACGAGGATCTCCTCAAGGACTTGAATTCAGAGCTCACCAGCAATTTTCAGGTCTTGTTTTGGAAAAAGCTATATATTTTCTTGTTCGCAATTTGGCATGGTTGCTATTTGTTTATCAAGTCATTTTGTCTCAAACAGCGAATTGTATTCCTGTGGACACTTGACCCAGCTGAGCGTGATGCGTATCTAGCCAATGAAGCCACAAAGATGCTGACATCCAACATCTGGGTCATAATGGAAATAGCTTGCACTAGGTCGTCTCATGAGCTGTACTTGGTCAGGCAAGCCTACCATGCACGCTACAAGAAATCCCTCGAAGAGGATGTAGCTCATAAGATCTCTGGGAACATCCGCAAGGTACTTATTTATCTTGAACTTCACACACACACAAAAAAAACTTCAGATTGGTCTCAAAAATATGATTTGTGGTTGCTTCGGTGGAACAGCTGTTGGTGCCACTTGTTACAGCATTAAGATATGAAGGTGATGAGGTGAACATGATGCTGGCAAAGTCAGAAGCTAAGAAACTGAGGGAGAAGATCACTGACAAGGAGTTCACCGATGATGACCTCGTCCGTATATTGACTACTCGCAGCAAGGCTCAACTGAGTGCCACGCTTAATCACTACAACAATGAGTTTGGCAACCCCATCAACAAGGTAACAGAGACAATTTCACCATATCAGTGGGATCCAAAAAATTTTATGCCATACTCAAAGGAAACTTCAATGCAGGATCTGAAGACTGATCCCGAAGACGAATACCTCAAGCTACTGAGAGGAGCCATCAAGTGCTTGACCGCTCCAGAGAAGTACTTTGAGAAGACCCTCAGGTTTGCAATCAAGGGTGTAGGTACAGATGAGTGGGCACTCACCAGGGTGGTGGCAACACGCGCAGAGGTGGACATGCAGCGTATCAAGGAGGAGTACTACAAGAGGAACAGCATCCATCTGGGCATTGCAATTGCTAAGGATGCCTCTGGTGATTATGAGAAGATGCTTCTGGCTTTGATTGGCCACGGAAGTGCATAGAAGAAGCTGGAGTCTGAAAAATAATGCTTCTGGATCATATGACTTGTCTAAGACTAAGAGATACGATTTTGTTTTCAGCTGCATTTGTGTTTTGTGAGGATTTGAATTGCCATAAATTGAGTCATTTTATCATGATAACTTACAGTTCAGTTTTCAGCTGAGAATTTTCAAGGGGTTGTTGTACAATGACATCCTTGCCACACTTTCATCCTTCAATAAACAAAAGCTTCACAAAGAAACACTGAAAATAGACTTGAAAGAACATATTCTTATCCACCACTGCGATTGTGAAATAACAATATTTACTTGTACAGACATAAATAGACTTGATTGTACACCATTTTTATCAATGTGTCGGTAATTTATTGAGAGGATGACTTGTCCGTCTATTTATTTATAGGCACAATCTTTTGCTTTGCTACATGCATTTCTATCATATGCTTACTATTTTACCTATGCTGTGTCCAATTGCTACTATGGGAGATGTCCGGAAGAAGTGTGGGGACTTTAAAAGATACAAGAAGTTGCAATGTGCATTCAGGGCTCAATTGTTCTCAGCTCCCAATTGCCTTCGCCATCAATTAGCCGCAACTCAAGGGAATGAAATGGAATCAAAGCTGGGCGCTGAGAAAACATGAAAAGGAGGGTTCAGAAATGCATCTACCAAATTCAATCAACATTTTGCTGATATTTGTGAACGTGCTCGTTTATAAATAAATAATAAAAACATACTGGTACCAAGCAACTTGTATAATATGGTAACCTCTGGATGAATATATGAAAGTGAAACTGGCACTAATATGGACTTACTTGTGATGAAGTGACGACTGTGATGCCCAATTCATTTGCAATTGTATATAGGTGTTCTTCGACATCAACACTTGTAGCGCTGCCAAAGGTTAACCAAAGGTGGCGATCAGATTAAAACTAGTACAATCGAGTCAACTACATCGAGAGGAAAATAAGGTTATAACAAAATAATTTAATTGGGGGACGTACTTAGTGCACTCGTCGAGGATGGCATACTTGGGCTTATGGAAGAATAAACGAGCCTAGCACAGCACACATATAACCATGCAAAGAGATCAGCAGAAATCCATATGCTATTGATTAGAAAACCGATTGTTGAGACATGTAAAATCAAGGGCAGAAACCAAATTTACCATCCCTAATCTCTGCTGTTCTCCAAGAGATAGAACATCCTGCCAGTTTGTGTTTGCATCCCAGCCGCCCTCTCTCTCCAAGAGATAGACTAGACGAACATTTTCCAGGATGGTCCTCAACCGACTTTCCAACAGGCTCTGTGGATCCGCATTTGTTTGTCCTGAAAAAGTGGCTCATTTTATTAGAATGGATGGGGTAATATGACATTTTCCTTGTTTAGATAAGCTTTTATAGAGCAAAATATGTTTGTATTCTTGAAATAACTGTTCACTCCAATAGTCCTTGAACCATATATTCATATGCCCCCGACAATATTTTTCCTGGATCTGCCACTGATGAGTGATGACTATGAAATGAGAGTGGAAACCTATAAAACAAAATTTTAAGGCAGTGGAGTCGGATACCTTGACCGAACAAACTTAAAGCTCTGGACTCTGCTTCTTTAAGTGACAGAGGATAAATAACTTGGTCTCTTAGGGTTCCTAGGCACGTGTACGGCTTCTGCGGGATATAGAATATGCCACACCCTGCTTCAGCCTTTTCATCAACAGATTGAGATGGCCTGACAAATGTCCCACTTGCAATAGGCCAGAGACCACGCAGGACTCTGAAAATTGAGCTTTTCCCACTACCATTTGGACCTACAGAATAGCCATCAGACATGAACTGGGGTCTGATGATGTAGTATAGTATAGCAAGTTGTTACACTTACCAGTCACTAGCAGACTTTTCTTTTGATCTATGTCAAATGTCAGCTGCCTTGCTAACAGTTTCTGCGTGGGAGTGATGATATCCACCTCAGAAAAGGAAATGATGTCTTTGGAGTGAACATTAGTCTTCGAAGAACGTCGTGAAGCACTCTTTATAGGTTGTTCTGGCAAATTAACAGGTAATGTCAATATTAAACTGATCACGAGTCATAAAATAAAAACTACCAACGAATTTTACTAGTCACTCCATCATTCAATAGCAAGATAGCAAAGTCATGATAGTTAAAAGGAAATATCAATTTCAACAGTAAAATCCAGGTGGATGCATGCCTTCTTTCAACTTGACCTTTTTTTTAATAAATAAAACAATAAAAAATGATTACAGAAACAGTTTTCCAATTGCTGAAAACAGGTATGAAGCATGTCATCACGGAAGCTTTTCAACAAAAAGATGAGGTACCAGATTGGGCAGCGTCTAGAAATTCCTCGAACTCGAATATACGGTTGATGCCACCAGAGAGTTCGACAAATTTTTTGTGCAACTCAAGAATGTCGCCAAACGCTGAAAAGCTTTGAGATACAACAGATGCCAAGAACCGAAGTGCATGTGCTAGTTCTCCTGAAACCAATATAGAATGTGAGACACAGCAGTGCACTATATTTTATGAGTGGCACCACAATACACCCAGACTTCACCTTGTGTAGATGTCATTGCTCGATCACCCTGATGTTCCATGGCATACAACAAACTCAATCCCCAAGTGACATTATTAGGCAGTTGCTTCGTTGTAAAATCATCAAGAATTCCATATATCCATTTTTTCTGTAGAAGCAATGAGGAATGATCCAACAAGTCCGCGAACCTTGACTCTATCATCTGTTATATGAGCAGATCATTAACTGGTCATCAGAACAATGATGCATAACCTCACATTGTACAAGTTGTGCATGAGAATGATACATTCTCCAAGACAGATGCATTAATAGAAAACATTTAAACACTTATCTGCATGCTAACGATTAGAGTTAGAACCTAACCAGAGCTACAAATAGTTCTAAGAGTAGAGCCTAAGAAAGCATTTTTAAAGGGTTTAGTCCACTTCTTAGGAGAAGATTTCAGGGAGGAGCATAAAATGGCATGAACTTCCCAGGTCGTAATTCCAATAAAACATGATAAACAAACTATACAGCATAAACCACATTATCTATTCCATTTTACATAGAACAACTGGAATCAGAAGTAGTCGTCAAAATGAAGAAACATATAAATATTGTCACCACAAACTAACATCAAACGTACATCTTTTTCTCGAGCACCGCCTCCAAAGAAAGCAATAGACTCGGCATGGGTTCTAAGCCTTTCGTGCATAAACCTAAATACAGCAATACAGTGGCAAAGATTAGCAGCAAACTGCAGTCATTGATAATGTTTACAACATAAATTCTAGTAAAAACAAACCTAAAGGTTCCTTCAAGCTCTTGCTCTCTGCTTGCCAGATCACCGAAATCAGGAGTAACACTTCTTAAAAATCCCAGGCCGAGCAGCATATACAGATATAATATGGCCACCCCCCTACGTCCAGTTAACATCTTCATCCTCCACGTGAACCTATTATACTATCCGCTTTTAGAAGTGGATCAAGCAAGACACTGGGGATACATGATCAAATAACATAACAACTAAGAACACAGCGGCAGCACACAGCAGTAAGTATTTACAAAAAATAAGCAATCTTATATTGTTAGCCTCTCACCATATGATATCCACAGATGGCTTTACCATCCCTGTGACTAATCCTGATAAGTCACTTGTTAATTTCTCCAAGTCATGAGTCAACCTTTGATCCGCGTCTATGGATTTGCTGGACATATTGAAAACCTAAGAAAGAAGACAGAGACATTCAGTTATACCATCTTCCTGTACCAGAGATGGCTATCAAAATATTATTTAACAAGGAGAGATTAATATCACTTCAAATCACACATGGTACACACACGCATCTTCATTATATGAGAGAGAGATCACATTATAAAACAGCATCAACAATATTAATATTATATGGTGGCTACGAAATGAGGCAGTTCACTACCATTTACCAGGTGGATAACAAAAATAAGGCTTGTCATAGACGCTAGTGAGGCCTTAGATGTTAAGGATATTGACTACCTTGTAGAACGCATTATTTCTCAGATAATTCTTCAACAAATGTTGAGTCAAACGAATTCTCCAGCCTAAGGCGAGCTTTGCCGTTAAGTGCCTGCAAAATAAGGTGAAAGAATCAGCGCTCATAAGGTAATGTAATTTGAAAAACACAATTCCACATGACTAATTGCTCATGTACATGGGAAACGATATTTATTTACCCTAGTAAATGGGTCTTGCTCAGTTGTTTATGATACGTCAACATAAAACCCATGGTAACAATGGAGACTGAAGTATTGTGTGATAATGACAAATCAAACATGTCATTTCCAATGTGTCAAAAAACCCAGGATTAATACCTCAAGGAAGGTGCAATGAAAGAAGAGGCGGCACTCTGGAGCACACTAACACCAATTAACCGTACAAATGCTGCTTTGTCCTGCTCAAGTACATACTTCACGGTGGTGCCTGACAAAATTTACAAGGTTATATGTGATTGGAGTCATCTCACTGCTAACATTAAGTTGCAATAACAAAAATGGAAAACAAATCGAGAGTACCATTCAAGGATGCAATACGATCAGAAATAAAAGTCCTTGAAACAACAAGTAAAGCAACTGCAAGCAGTTGCGCTCCCTGTTTGTCAAACACTGTCGGTACCTGTACTCATCTCAAAATTACAAATAGCGGTCAGAAGGCACAATATACGAAGATAAATGAGAGATTGTCCAAGTGTGAACCCAAAAAACTTTTAAAAAACACAACTCACCAATATTTTGCCCATAGTGAGTACCCGCAATGGCAGTATTCTAGGATCCGCATGAAGTTGGGGCACTACAGGCAGTGGAAGCTCATGAACTATAGAAGGGGCAGTAGCTATTATTTCTGATTTGTATGATTGACCTTTAGAATTGGAGAAGGCAGTCCCCTACATTTATGAACTCAGGGTTAAAATATCACACCATATAACAGAGATACGACACAATATAAATAGCTAGACATGTGTCATTTGACATAAGATGTATACATTGCAGTATTGCACATTAATATGCTATAAGACCACAACGATCATAAAATGCATTTATTTACCTTTTTGGTGCTTGCAAATGCTCGTTGAACAGTCATTGCATCACTTTTGCGGTTCGTTTCATATTCAGTTGCATGGACTTCGGCATCAGTTGCCTCTAAAGAGTCATCCCTGGAATATATAAAAAAACAGTGGTAAGGCATATGGCCCTAACAGTGTAATCAAATCTATTACATACAGAGCAAAATTTGAACCTTTTATAGTGAACACTCCAACCTCCCTCACCATCCAAGGATAGAACTAAATCATGAAATGCTACTAGTGCTGGTCGATGTGATATTGTAATGCATGATGTTCCCATTGCCCGAACTTTTGCACAAAAGCGCTCCTCCATATCAGTTGTCACAGCACTGGTGCACTCATCAAGAATGGCAAATTTGGGCTTATGATAGAAAAGCCTAGCCATCCCTAGTCTTTGTTGCTCCCCAAGAGAAAGTTCATCACCCCAGTTGATCTCCCTATCAGCTGGATACCTATCCAAGAGATACTCGAGGTCAACCTAGAGTATAAAACAAATAGAATAGGTGAGTCTGTCAAGCAATACATGGATGGCAGAAGCTTTTAGAGTTGAGGAAAATAGAAAGAGAATGTCTACATACATTTTTAAGCAGCTCAATCATTCCAGCATGGGTAAGCGGCTCGACCTCTTGATCAGCAGTAAGTGGATAAATTAACTGATCGCGAAGTGTTCCAACAGCAGTATACGGCCTTTGTGGCACATAAAAAATTTCCTTGTTTAGATCGGAACCAATACCAGGCTTAACAATATGGCCCGATACTAATGGCCAAAGGCCACCAAGAACTCTAAATAGTGAGCTTTTGCCGCTACCATTGGGTCCTTCAATAAAGATTAAACATCCAGGCGTCAATTGAATGCCTCAAAAATGATCACTTATACAATTGTCTATGCTAACTTGTTTTCCAATATTTCAAGTTCTTTCGATGAAGCAACTAACACAAAGAGTAGAATGGCAAGACTTACCTGTAATCAAAAGATTAGAACCCGTTTCAACTCTAAGAGTGAGATCATTAACCAAGACATTACCGGTTGGGGTCACAACCTGGAAACCAACATTATTGAAATGGAAACGGGTAAATAAAAAACAACCGGACACACAAGGTCTGAAAATTCCGTTGTCACTACCTTAACACCAGAAAATTCTATGTAGTTTGCTTCAGTGATATAATTCCGACTGATGGTCCTCTGCAACGAAGTTCTATCTTGGGAGGCACTCAGCTCCCTTGATATCACAATTAAATCATGAATGCGATCAGCATAACCACTGCGACACGAACAACATAAATTATTCACTCTTCAAAACCTTCTCTTAATAACAAAAAAAATTGAACCTGAATCATGGATATTTATAGAACATAAACATAAAACTTTATTCAATAAAGTGAAAATATTAACCGTGCACCCAAACTTCTTCAGTAATCGTTAGCTGAAACGAATAGAGATGTCAAGCATTAAGAAGTACCTGATACGATTCAGTCGCCTGGAACTTATAGAGAGGGTTCCTAAGGACTGAAAGAGAGATATTATAACAGATGTATGATATCTGAGATTACTTAACATCTCCGCGCGCCCTAAAGTTGAAGAATCTGGCCTTAAATGTCCAGAAAAGAAAGGCTCGATGATAAGGACAACAGCTACAGTGGCACCAAGATACTTCAGTAAGAAGTCTTGGATCATGCCAAACCACCAATGATCATGGAGAACAACTTTTAAGTGACCAACAAGATTCCAAAATTTCTGTTGAATATGAGATTCTTCTCTTGTTTCGCCACCATAAAATGCTATGCTTTCAGCGTGAGTCCTTAATCGTGAATGAAGCTGTCTATATTCCCCTTCCAATTGTTGCTCTTTTGACATCAGTTTTCCAAATGGCGGAGAGAAATTTCGTATCATAGTCCCGGCTCCAAGAACATAAGCCTATAAAATAAAATAACAGCAGATGTCATTGATGCTTGCTCACTCCCTATCAGTTCATGTATAAACACTTGGTAACAGAGGAGCTTTGTGAATGAAAAGTATATTACTTTAGATAAAACTCAAAAGTTACCCTACTTACCAATATCCAAAAAACATATTTAGGACTTGCGTAGGAACATAAACGCCAAGTGTAGAGAATACCATCAGCGACTGCTGTTAAGTCTTCCTGTACAAGGTCACTTAACTCCGAACAGAACTTCGGGACATCACTGGCAATCCGTTGCTCTGGATTAGTTATCCGACCATCAACATGTGACAATTTGTAGTAAGACATATTCTGCAACTCGAAAAGAAATGTAATCAAGATGCTCAATTAACCAAGGGACTTGAAAGAGAACACCAACTAGTTAACATAAATTTTTAAGGTGGTTTATTTTTACATGCTCAAAAAGTACAAGCCGGCGTGTTGAAATCCCAATGAATGATTAGCAATTCATGAGCAATAAGATAAATTTAATCAAGGAAAACACAGATTTGTGCTGCCAGTAAAAAAGCACTGACCTCAAAATAATGTGTATGAATCAACTTGGTCAATATTTTTCGGAACCGCAAACTTAGTGTCCCTGTCACATATTTTGAAGTGGAGTGCAATGCTGACTGGAGAAAACACAGTATAATGTTTTCTAAAATTAAACGGAAGAACGTTGGTACGCGTCTGAGAAAGGCTGCACGGAACAAAAATCCTTGCACTTTTGCTAGTCTATTGCTTAAGGCAGTTCGTAATATCTGCATAGAAAGTAAGACACATTAATAACATGGTCTTGTGGAACACAAAATATGTTTGGTTAGTAGGTCCTGCACTAAAAAAAGGATGGCCAAACCCACCCATATCTATGCACAAATAAGCTGATGCATTGCACAACTGCCTAATCAGGTAAGTGAGATCATTCATTAATGAGTAATCTGTCCTCTTATCTTAAGGTAAAATCAACTTGTGTTACATCGATGCAGGATGATTATCATACGTGCATTTGGACTTGGTTAGCCTTATCGAGCCATATATCTCAAAGTAAATAACACTCGTGCACTTTCAGCAACCTGCCGACAGTATGGCCTAAGTGGTTAAGTATGAGAGAAGGTTTGAATGCTTACTCAAGATAATATAATACAAAGAAACTGTTTTAGGACGCATAAGGGCAAAATTGGCTTCAGAATCCATGAAATGTAATTATTCATCTTATGCCTGGGGTTGCACACTAGAGCATGATAGTAATCCTTCTTAAATTTTAGCCAGATATCGACATATATGAAGCTTACCACTATGGCTACTAAAGATAGGAGGTCCCTTGCGCCTAGTCGACCCATTTTAGACAGAAGTATTGCGGTCAGAATCTTAAGTGACTTCAAAAGTCCCTTCTTTTTAGGTCTCATCGCAAGGTTATCAGTAACTGTTCCATTCAAATTTTCTTGATCAGGATTCCCATTTTGTGGACTAAATGATTCAGATTTCTTATATCTATGCCTTGACTGTACATATGCAGCCGTGCCACTTGCAACTAAGACTCCAGAGGCAACAAGAAGAGCCTTTCTGTAATAACATAAGAGAGACAGAAGCATCAGAAAGCTTTTTATATTCCAGTCATATCAATGAAAAGAGGACAAGATGGGAAAACACACAAAATTATAGTACCTTCTCGAAGCGAAAAGGCCCCGGCCTCGCTCTGTTAACTGTAATAGTTGTAGAGAAGGCATGACTAGATATATGACCTCTAGATTCTGAATCAATCAGCTTTGGAGAGATCTTGTTTATTGAAGAAAGGCAATCTGAATCATGGGCATACAACTCTGTGACAGTGATAGGGATAGAGTGAGTTGTCTTCATAAATACTATGGAAGAACAGTCTGCCTAACAAAACCAGAGACTAAACTAGCATGGCAGTGAAATATCAAGATGGAGCCCAAAAGAACTTACTAACATACACATACCAAATTAAAATTGCACATCTTAAGGGCTTGTTAATGAAATCAAAGGAATACTATTTTCTTTTCTGTTGTGTTTGGATGTGTTAATAAAGGTATCATGGAAATGTTCTTCTTCTACATACTCCCTACGCTACATTCACAATAGCCCATCAGGGCGTGACCGGATGGTGGAGGTTTACAAAACCCCTCATGTTCAGAGTTTGATTCCTGACCGGCACGGGGTAGGGTAAGGGGTAAAAATAATATTAAGCGATACATACTTTTTATAAATGAGGGATGCTGATTTTCCAAGAAAATTTCCCTAGAAATATAAGTTGCAACCAACCAATGGAAACTTACATTCCATACTAAGATTTTCTTTCTTACTTATTTTCCTACAACAACAACCAAACAGACCCTAAAGAGTCATCAGGGAGTTGAGATTGTATAACCAAGTAAGGTCGGTATGCATATATTTGCATCAAAGTTACATGTGGTCTACATAACCCATCAAGTACTTTGCTTAACACTAGAAAGTTTCTTACAATAATAAGGCTACTGATGCGAAAAATGAGCATAAACAAGTAAACAACAGTGGTCCGGTGCCACTCACTCCTACCAAAAGCTATCATGACTTGCAACAACTACATGTGCCACTGGATACACTCAGATACACAAAGCAATAAAATTTCTGCAATATACTAAATTTGAGCAACCTAAGTCCTATTGAAACATTGACACTAAAGAGTAAATAGCCTACTGCACCTAACCAGATGGCACATCATAACATCCTTCTAACTCTACCACATTCAATCATCTTTCTACCCCAATTCTCATCAAGCTTCAGCTCAAATAACAAGCTCAAACCATCAAAATTCAATCATAATAACTCCATACCAAAAACTCCGAATTAAGATGATAAAAAAAATCACCAGCCACGCAAACTCCCTCTCACTATCCCAATCTATGCTTCCGATTCCCATCGATCAACATCCGCTTAATCAGATTCCGAAACATGTGTGTAAATCAGAACAGGCAGCAGTCGGCGAATAAAATCGGAAAATTAAAATTTAGCTCCCCGGTCAAATCCGCCAGTTTATAAGCCGATCGCGGTTTGTCGAATTGAGAAACCCTAAAATCGACGAATCAAGAATTGCAGAGTCCCGGAGAACAAGGGAACCGAGAAGATGAGATGACAATGAATGTGAGACGAAGTGGATTATTTTATTTGTTGGCTGACGACGATACCCGAATATTAGGCCATTGATTTGATATATGATAAATACAATTACCCAATTAAAATAAATATCGAAAAAATATGACGTCAGCGAATCGACCCGAAAAGGGTATCGTTAGCGTTAGCCTAGAATATTTTGTATCAGATTCCAGTACATGTTTTTTTGGTCACATGTGGTAATTAAAAAAATTAAGTTTCTCAAACAAGCTTTGTTTGATACAATACAGATACAGTTAATAAACATAAAAGTAAAAAAAAATGAGTAGTCCTTATTTGGCAGCAAAATCATAGTATAAATTCAAGAAAAGGTCACTCGAAGTTGGTGTATTCATGCTGCTTTGTATGTTACACAAAATCGCACAATTGTAAGGTAAATCCCTCCAATGGCGCAACCAAATACATTGTTATTCAGTTAAAAACAGTGTCTTTGACCCTCAAAAAAAAAGAAGTTAAAAACAGTGTCGTTCTCAGCAAACTAGTATAAGCCTTGATTTTATATGACAAACCTCGTTCGCGTTTATTGGGCTGGAGTGCTGGACTATGGAGTAGTCTAAAGAGAGACAGGCATCAAAGCAGGTCAAGCCTGTTTGACTTTTGTCGTGTTGTACACCGGCCCAAATAGCATATCAAGGCCTATCACGGCAATCCATGTTTTTTTATCAACAAGCTTTAGATTTATATTATATTAATAGAAATAAGATTTGGCGTAAATGAAATATTTTTTTTAGTCCTTGATTTGTTCATTTGGACGCATGAGATTAAATTTCGTTTATGGTTACTATCTTGGTGATAAATTATAAATTATTCGTGACGAACTATATCGTACTTTTGGTTTCTCGACGACGAATTTGACTAACTAATAAGTATTTTGCACCAACAAAATTTTTTGTACCTAATCTTTACTCTATATTAGCATTATCTAATACAATTTTTCTATCGATTCGAAGTCCATGTCTTATATCGTACTACTTATTATGTTCAGAGTTCATATATAAACAATATATCAACTCCAAAACTCCATTATCACCCACAAAAGCACAAGTTTGGTCATCACTCATTAAAATTTAAATATGGAATATGAGGATTTGTTGACATAAACACTTCAACCAACTGGTCACTTTCGTGGCCAGTCACTGAATGTCACATTTCAAATGTGTATTAATGTTTCAAATCATGCATAGAAATTGGTGGAAATAAAGAATAAGACAAAGTGAATGAAAATTTTATATTCTGCAAGTTAAGTATGAAAATTTTATATTTTACACCATTGTTTATATTCAGCTGCGTCTATTAAAATATTTGAAAACTCGGCCTCTTAGCTCGCATAATGGAGCTTTTTAAAAACCCTATTTCAAAAATCCTATCATTTTGCCTTGATGACATGACAATCGCCACCAAAAGAATCATATAAAACACTGCCTCAATATCTTTTTTATCTCGGGGTAGATCGTAGATGTGGAGCTGAAAGTCAAGTTTCATAAATACATGAAAACAACATCTTGTTACATTGTCTCCATGCAAACCATGTTTATTAGATCCACCGCCGACACAAGTCTGCATGCACCGTCGGTCGCACATTGATACTCCTCTACTTGATCATTTATTTAATGTTGCACACATCACACTAACATGATTGAATTATTGATCCCCCTAACACGAAAATGTATAATTTGTCCTACGCTCGAATTATTTAAAATAGTGAGTAAAAATATTAAAATTTAGCGAAATTATCCCGCTTCTTTACCGTAATGAGAATTTAAATAATTAAAAATACTAATAAAACCCCAAAAGAAATAAAAATTACATACAACAGCCAGTAATTAAGTTAATTCTTCTTCCCCTCTTCCCCGCCTTCCTCCAAATATTTCTTCTTCCTCCTCTCCGCCATAGCAAACAAACTAATCACAAGAAAACACGTGGCATAAACCGCATGCACTTTCCAGTTCGTCTTCGGTGGCTGGTGCAGCACCACCCTATGAAAGACCGCCACGTAGTAATGCAGGCCAACTGCGAAGCCCACGAATATCTGGCCCAGGCCCAACATCTCGAGCCCAGCCCAGTTGCTGTCGAGAACACCAGCACCAGGTACATCACCAGCAGCAGCAAGTAGATGACGTAGCAGAGCGTCTGCAGAATCTGAATCCCGGCGTAGGTCGACTGCGACGTGGCGAAGAGGAACCGAAGCGGCTCGAGGCCGGTGACGACGGCGGAGAGGGAGAGAATGGAGAAGTAGATGCAGAGGTAGATGTTGATGAAGACGAGGAGCTTTTGTAAGGAGAAGTAGATTTTGACGCGGGAGATGAGGAGGGAGACGAGGAAGAGCGGAAGGATGATGAAGGCGAAAGAGACAATGTTGGCGGTGATGGATGCGTATTTCTTTCCGATGAGCGGTTTGAAGTTTTTGGTCATTTCTTTGTTGGCTTCGGTCAGGTAGGCTTTGGAGGTTTTGGAGATTGATTCGAGGTCGGGGAGAAGTGTTTCCTGGAATTTGTATGGGAGGTTTCTGAAATCAGAGACGAGTTCATATTCGTCGTCTTGATCGATCCAGCTCAGTAGTGATGGTTTCTGAACAGCGGTTGGTTTTGGCTTTGAATTGGAATTTGTCGGATTTTTCGTCTCTATGGATTTCGATTTGGTGTCTGTTTCCAGGTCAGTGATCGTTTTTGCCTTTGGAGTCGTGGTAGAATTTGGCGGGCTGAGATTCTTGGCTTTGATGTTGACTATGGGCGAGGTTAAGCTGATGGAACCTGGGGATTTTTTTGTGAGCAGGGAGCTGGGTTTTATGGAGTCTGTTGCCTTGGATGTTGAGTTGGTGAGCTTTTTGGATTTGGAGGTGATCAGTGTGGTAGAGTTTTTGGAGGATGTGGATGATATCTTGGAGCTTGAAGTGGTGGATGAGAGCTTGGGGCTTGAACTGGTGGAATTGAGCTTCTTGAGCTTGGATTTAGGCAGTGACAATTGATCTGACGTTGGAGATGACTTGGTGAGGGGCTTGGATTGGGAGATGGTTGTGGTGGTGGTGGTGGATTTTGTCTTCTTCGGTGGAGGCTTAGGTTTGTCTTCATCATCTTCATCTGCCAACTCAGTCTTGAGCAGCAGTTTCCTGACTCCAAGTGGCCACTTTGTTTGAACTTGGTCAGCTTTCGACGATGATGCATTGGAGCTGAGTAGCAAGCAACTGAGCAGCAGTAAAGTGGTGTAAAACATAACCAGCCGTACCTTGCTTATAGTAGCCATGTGTGGCTGTTGCTCTGCTGCTGCAAGACACACAGATTGGATCTATGTGCGAGGTAAATAAATGAACTTCTAGGAAGTGAAGAGGCAAGAGGTATATATTGGGGACGGGTAGTCCTCACTTTGGGTTGGTAAGAATACTATTTATGGCGCCGTGATGGTGACTATGGGTGAAGTTAGATGCAAAAGACTAGAAGAAGTAAAATGGAGAATTTAATGAGAAAGTTGAGCAATTAATGAAAGGTGAGGTCAGTCGGCCACATGGGATCAGAAATGGGAAGGTTAGGTCCCTTATATTCTGCCTTAACATGTTTTAAATTAAACGTTGTATAGCTTTGATTTATTTTCTCGAACTCATATTTGAAGAAGGCATTATCTCAGTATAACATCCGGTATACACTATTCTTTGAGAAATGAGAATACTTGGGATTGGGACTTTTTTTTTGGATAGGGTAGAATACTTGGGAGTTGGGACTTGAGAGTGAGTATATATACCTTTGTTTTATATGTTCCTTAAATTAGTAGCTGCAGTCTCTACCTGAGCATATATTAATGAAGATAGTGAAAACTGGTCAATGACTGTGGTAGAATGGAATGGGGTGAGAATTTATATTGGTTCTCAAAGAAAGGCTTGTGCAGTTGACTTTGTTTGATGAACCAAAGACTAGTTGAATTAGTTTTTTTTTATTGTGGGTTTACATCGAACAGTACAAGGAAAACATCGCATAGGATGGAGGAAGAGGTAGAAAAATGCCATGGGTGGGGTTTGAACCCTCCACCTTGTGGATGCAAGGTAGGGACTCAACCACTAGCCCACACTCTTGTTGGCACTAGCTGAATTAGTTGACAAACTATATGGGTATTTGTAACAAAGCTATTTCTGCGGTGTATTCTCCTCAAGGTCAATACGATGACCTTTTGTTCCCTGTTTAACCTCTGGCAAACATCTGGTAAATTGTTAGACAGTTGATATTGGGTTACTCATTGTCTCTACCTTAGTGACTTTTGGTTACAGATCAGATAGCCATGCTTTGGTCATAAAGCAGCATCTTTCCTATAAAAGCTTTATTCACATTTACAGGTAGATCTGGGGCCATGTTGAAACTCAATGGTGTAGTGTTGGTTTGATCTCTAATTATTTCCACAAGGGATGTTATCAGATTTATTTGATTCTTGAATTATGTGGCTGATTAGGAATGCCAGCATTCAAGTCCATGTTGCGGTGGGAAAGGGTATGGGGGACCATGAATATCGCCTCTCCCATGGCATCAACATTAACTGTTGCATTCTTATGAAAGTGACCACCACAAGTGTTCATTGTGGTAAGATACTGTGTCACTTGGTTAGATCTGTACTTGTTACTGGCTCTGAAAAGATCAAAGATGGATCCATGTGGTGAAGAATGAAGCATTAGCCAATAGCTGTAAATTCAACATGTGTTTGGACCTACTAAAAAAATGTTACGTATGATGTTCATGTTTCCAATGGATAAACAAAGGTGGGTCATTATAATGGCCACTCTTTTGTTTTCTTGCTGATCTGTTGCTTTAAATCTTAAACTCTCTTTTAGTTTAACTATACTATGGTGTTCAAGGTTCCAGTTTTGTATTACATGTTTTTATTTATTTATCTGCATATCATCTTGAGCACTCAAATTCGACTTGCGTGAATAATCCCATTCAGTGTTATGAATGCTGCGGTTGATTTGGTAGGCAACTGGCCGCTTCCCTAGTTGGGAAATTTGAATGCAAGAATTTGTCAAACATTTCCTAAAAAGTGGATTTTGTGTGTTACTGAATATATCCTTAAGAGGATAGTTTGGTTAACATGTATTAGGGTCTCTTCTGTATAGTTTAAATTTTATGTTTTTCAGTTGTAGAAAGTTAAATAAAGTTCAATATAATTAAATGAAGTTCTGTATAGTTAAATAAAATAAAACTAAGTTAAATAAAATTAAGTAAAATTTTCAGATTTTAATTTTGTAGTTCAACATGATTAAAACTTAATTAAACACTTTTATTCTAAAAAATTAATTTTTTTAGTTCAGTAAAGTTAAGTAAAGTTAAATAAAGTAAAATAAAGTTTAAATAAAATAAAATAAAGTTCAATTCAATAAAATAAAATTAAATAAAATAAAATAAAGTTCACCAGTCAGACATTAAAAGCTGATCAACAACTCCCCGAGAGGATAGAAATCTTACAATAAAATCTGACGGCAGAGATCTGAAAAGAATTCGGTTCAATTTGGGTTCACATATTAGAAAAGGCCGCGCGAGCCCATAAAATCTTAATCAGTTCATTCCAGCCCATCCCGAAAAAAAAAACATTTCTTTCGGGGCAAGGCGAGACCAAAATGACAAAAGCCTCGCTCGTCTCTTCCTTTCTCTCTCGTTTCTTTCATCTCACTCAAAAATGCGAATCGCTCGGCCTCTCTTCTCCGCTGCGTCTTCTTGTAACTATGTCACGAGGTACTCCAACTCCAACTCCAACTACCTGGTTCACTTTGCAGCTCCCTCTGTTCCGATCGCTTTCTTGTAGTTCAATTGTATATATTGAATCACTTTTCTGAAGTAATTCGAGCTGTATTATGTTAAATTAGCTTAATCCCACCTTATCTACTAATGCCTCTTTGACTGGTGATGTTAGATCTATTGAGTAGAAATCAGAAGTAAAATCCTTCGGGATTTTTGTGTGGAATTATAAGTTATGTGATGCTCCTAGGTGTTCTGGTGTAGCAGCTTGTGCAAAAATTTCAGTTAGTTTGATCATTTAGTTTTCTAGGGCTTAATATCAAAGGTTCAAAAGTTTGATATACAAAGCAATATGAATGATCAAAGTTAGACGTAGTTACAATTGTGCGATCAAACACATTATTCTGAGTTCGCTGCAGTATGCATTGACCTCTTTGATGATTGGGGTTCAGCAGTTCGTTTTCTGGTCGAATCAGGCATTTATGATTTTATTCAATGTAGGTCTAATCCAGCAAGGATATTGCAGTGTTGTTGCTACGTGGGATCAGCAGAGCCGAATGATGGAAAGTCTCGCTCCCCCTTTGTTTTGCACACAGAAAAGCAGAATTCTACCTTTCTGAGATCTGGTTTTGTTGTATGTTAGTTGTCCCTCTTTGACTGATTCTGTTTGATATTTAATTATAATGTTAATGGAAAAGGTTTTTATCCTTTTATATTTGTAAGCTTACTTAGCTTTTGTGTCTCTAGCCTGCTGCGTTCGTAGGGGCGGGATTTGCTGGGTTAGCTGCTTATATTCATTACAACGATGAGAAGAGGGCTGTCCCAAAAGGTACATTTTTATCACATTTATTTAGTATCAGATGTCACTCAAACAAAATGTTTTCAGATAATAATTGTATTTCCAGAAGAAAAGGACTTACTGGAGTACTAATACTTAGATGATGATTGTTGTGTAGTAAGTCATTGAATAGCTCATTTTCTTCGAAAATTACTTTTCTGAAGCTTTTTTTTTCGTTTTTTTTCTTCCATACAGGCCAGGGTGATCATAGCCAAGATAATACTCAAAAAGGACCTGTAATAGGAGGCCCTTTTAGTTTAGTGAATACAGAGGGTCAAGTATTCACTGAACAAAACTTCCTCGATAATTGGGTGTTACTCTACTTTGGTTACACCTCGTCTCCAGATATCGGCCCAGAGCAGTTGCAAATGATGGCCAAGACTATCGATATATTAGGTTTCATTCAATCAACACCAACATTTTACATGATACAGCTCTTTCTGTATTGTCTTTTCACGCTCTTTCTAACATACCCTTTTGACTGAAAAGAGACAAAACAGAAAATCAAGATTTTACCTGTATTTGTGACCCTCGATCCTGAACGAGATAACCCTGCGCAGCTACGAGCATATCTCAAAGGTAGGTTTTGTATCTTTTAGAATCTCGGATTGATAGATAAAGATATATATACTTGTGTGCATGTCACTAAGATTTGTACCCGAGTCATAAAAGGTCAATCTAACTTGTGTTTAAAATACCCTCTGTAGAGTTTGACTCAAGGATAGTGGGGCTGACCGGACCTGTTTCAGCCATTAGACAAATGGCGCAAGAATATCGTGTCCATTTCAAAAGAGTCGAAGAGGATGCGGGCGATTACCTGGTGGAGACTTCACATAACATGTAATGTTCCGGAGTTCATTTTATCCCTGTTTTTAAAAATTGTTGTAATTCCTCGGCAAGCTATTGATAGAGTGTATATTGTATCAGGTACTTACTGAATCCAAGTGCAAAGGTAGTTAGACTATTGGGCGTGGAGTACAATGCTGAGGAGCTTGCGGAAGCAATAACTAGTGAGGTGAAAAGATCAACCAAATGACATCTCATTCGTTCATGTTTCAAATGCCATTTAGTTTTGGCCTTACACTAGGGAGAGCACTGGCCTACAACTCATGATATGATTTAGGGAACTGAATTTCAAATCAGGAAGGCGAGTTTAGACTACTTGCTAAGAACTGGTTGTGTTAATTTAGCTTCAGTTCTTATAAATAAATCAGATCAGAAAATTTTTTGTAAGCAAATTTTTGTCGGGTGATCACGAACTAACAGAAAGTTGAATTTTTTTTTAATTGACAAAAACTATTAATGTTGAATAATTAATGTTGAATAAGTGGCAGCCGTAGTAGTAAGGGCAAGTGCAAGTCCATAAGCTAAAGCGAATCTAAATCCGAATCGGGTTGCTGTCGTTAAGATCGGACGGCTGAGATTCAACGGATGCTCACTGGTCTCCAATCTCGTTTTATACCCAGGCCATCATGAGATTCCAACCCACTCACTCAAGCCAAAATCCCAACATGTTGATGGGCAGCAGCGGCAGCAGCAGCAGCAGACCCAAGACACGCATCAGACGAACCTCAAGCATGAGAGGCCTCGACGGAAACGACTCTCCACAACCCTCATCCGCCATGATCCTCAATCATCAACAACCTCACTTCCACCAAAACCAAAACAACGACCACATCTCTGGTAATATGTTTGACCAGTACTCAAACTTCCTCAGGACATGCGGCCTCTGCCGCCGCAAGCTGGCTGCCGGCCGTGATCTGTACATGTACATGTGAGAATAATCTTCTTCTTTTTTTTATTTATCATAAATGGAATATACCCTTTTGACTGATTTTATCCAGGTACAGGTTGTGTTTCTTTTTGTCAGATTATTGATAGTACTTATGGTGTTGTGATGATTTGAATCCAGGGGAAACTCAGCTTTCTGCAGTCAGGAATGCAGAGAAGAGCAGATGAAGAGAGATGGGACTACAAGTACTACAGCACCAGTAAATGGAAACTGACTGACTCCGTCGTCATCGCATGTATATGATGCTATAAATTGAGTTGTGTTAATTATTTAAATAATTTGAGGCTGTAAATTTTCATGTAATGCAACTCTTTGTCTTTGGTTCTTATCAAAAAAAAAAAAACTCTTTGGTTACAGGTTGTGGTATTGCCAAGTTAAAATTATAAATAATGGAATGTATTTAGGTACAATATTTATTATTTACTCATTTTCACAGTTAAGTTTCTTAAATAAAATGTCGCTTAAAAATTTAATCTCCAAAGCAAAAAAAAAAAAAAGAATTTAATCTCATAAAACCTGGTTCAACAACTTTAAAGTTGTACTTGTAAAGTAGGTCAATAGTGTTATTGAATGGGAACAGACTACTGATATTAGTTTGAATTTTTCTCAAATATTTCTTTTTTTGTTTCGGAAAATTGCAAATTCATTACCTGAACTATCACTTTGTTTCAAAATAAATACCGAACTTTCAATTTTTTTCAAATCAAGTATCGAACTTTCAATTTTTTCAAATCAAGTACCGAGGGATCAAATTATAATAAGAAAACTTTTAAATCTAACACTGTTAAAGCTTTCAACCTTTTAAATTATTTAACTATAAATAAAAAGATTAAATTTAATTTTTTAAATTTAAAAACATCATATTTTTTTATTATCTTTGACACTTTTCTATATAAATTTTTTTTTAAAAATATATCCAAACTAAATAGAAAAAATTCACTATTATAATTATATTTTTATTAAAGTCATAAATAACTAAAACTCAATGTCTTCACAATTTGTCAACATGTAAATTATAGATAAATTTCAATAATGAAAAATATTACTTAAGAAGTAAATTATTTAGATTCCGAATATCCAATCATTTAGTGATAAAACTGAAAACAACATATCATACAAATTTAAATATAACTGCAATATTGAACTTTACCTGTTTAGTTTGGGTGTATTTTTTAAGTTTTTGTAGATTAAGCATCAAAGATAATAAGCACGTGCTATATGTTTTCAATTTTATCACTAAACAATATGATATTCAAATTCTAAACAATTCAATTTAATCATTTAAAGGTTAAATGGTTGAATATATTTTTTAAAATTTAATTATATAGTAGATTGTAAAAGATAATAGGCAATATAATGTTATCAATTTTATCCTTGAATGAAAGGATATTCATATTTATAAATAATTCAAATGTAATCATTATATTTATAATTAATCATTTAAATAGTGAAATGGTTTAATGATGTTAATTTTATAAAAAAAATTTATTACAATTTGACCCTTTGACACTTGATTTGAAAATTTAATACTTATTTTGAAATGAATTTATAGTTCTTTTTTTAATAGGAAATGAAGTTATAGTTCAAATAATGAATTTGTAATTTTCCCTTTTTGTTTTAAAATTTTGTTTTAAAGACATAAGTGTTTGATTGATTTATTTGATGAACTTGTCATTCAGTCATTGTCTTTTCCTTAGGTATCTCCACACCATTTGTCCTTCAGGCAGGCCCCTTCAGAGAACTAATCAATCGAAATAAATTTGCATTGACTTGACATCTTAATATCAAATTTGACATAAAATCCATGTTTGAAAAAATCTTGGATCTGAAATTTTAATGTAAACTTTCACTTTACTTTCTCATTTTTTTTATTTATGAAAATCAGATCTGATAATAATTTTTTAATGCAGTCTAAACATGTAGATCATATGTATAAATAAAGAAAAGTAGACCCAGCATTTAAATGTGACAATTTATATATATTTTCTCCTATCAGATGTTGGATATTTAAGCAACTGAATGTGACAAATTGTATTTGATATACTTTTACGTAATGGGTTCTAGCTCACTTTGAGTGTGCAAGTGACAAACAACCTCACTATATAGCAATAAACATTTCAGCATTGGAGGACTAAACCCAGCATTTAGTTTATAATAGTGATGTTTATGTCACAAAGGAGATCAATTATTGGAGCAACACTTAAATTGTAAAGTAAGCAAATTCATTGGAACTCCAAAATCAACCTGTCCACATTTGTTTTTGGTATTTTAAGTGTTTGATTACGCAACGACTTTGATTAATTAATCATATTTTAACGACTCTTATATCCACTAAGAAGAGGTGGTTGAGTTGGCTAATATTTTAAACAACCAGGGACGTTCTTCGTTCGATGAGGCCTCCACTATAATGATGAATATATGGCAGTGACGGTTGCAGGTATGTCTCGGGTCCCACGACCCCTCTCATTTTTGACAATTTTTTTGAATATAATAATATATAAATAATTTTAAATTAGAAAACTAATTTACGAGTCATTAAAATATAATTCTCTTGGCCATCTTTAGTCTCTGATTTTACCAGCTTAACCTTTGAATTTTCTTGATGTAAACATGAAAGTTGTAGAACATTCAATTAGCTTTCCGGTGATAAATAGATCGTCTTCAACGGATATCGGACGAGCCCTTTGTGAGCTCCAGAAGATTGATCGTTCATTAGCAACTTCAAACATACGATTTCGACTTGGTTTTGAGTGACCTTAACGTTATATTCAAGTTTAGGTGTAAACATAGAACTTGTAGCCATTGTCCTTAACTTTATGTTCTAGGTGATCAATTTTGCAAATGGTGATCTGGTTGCTTGTTATACCTTGCAAAGTTGCTATGGTTATATGTGGTTGACCACGTACACTTGTAGGTGACCTAAGTTTGAGCATGTTTTCAGCTGCTTTAATGTCCGATTTAGATCTTAATATCAGCTGAAGAGTCGTAACCTATTAAATTGTCTTTCCACTGACATATGAGTCAAAATGATAGGGGTAATCAATATGAGTTTTTTGACCTTCCAAAGTTAGGTTGTCAATGGACTACATATATGAGTTTGAATTTAGTATTTTACTTAACTTTTTATGTCGTTGAAAATAAAGGATACATATCTGCAAAAAAAATTGTCAAATCAGACTAATATCCTTATTCATCGATGAAAAAAAATTTAGGATCCCCACTTACAACGCTCTGGAACCGTCACTGATATATGGTATCAGGAGATTTGGATGTGGAATGAAATGTCCTATGCTAGAAAAATTATAGTGAATAATAGCTATGAATATTGACTCTTGTACTGGATCAAAGGGTTATTATCATAGATTAAAGTAGGCCTTAAAATTTGGCCGATGCCAAAATAAACTCTAGGGCGGCCCGAATTTGACCATGATTCTAGTTCTACGCAAGCCCTATTATAGTCCGATCCGAAGGGCTTAGGGTTGGGGTAAGACTTCGATTATTAGGACCAGTTCGAAATACAAGCTCGATTTAAAATTACATATTCATTTATTTAAGGACGTTCTTGACATAAAAATGTGTTTTTTGCACATCCATCAAATCACACACGTCCAAACTAATAGCATTTGCGTTTAAAGAATTATTTTTCGATTAATTAGTCATCCATTTAGGGCCAAAATTAGCCCGAGCCCGACCCTAGCTCGAAAAATCCTATGAAATGAAGGGTCGATAATGATTTTAGGATCGATGAATTTTCTCAGGATCCGACACGACCCAACCCTAATGTGCAAAAGGCTAGGGCTCACCAAAAGCCCTGCTCAACCCCATTCAATTTCAATAGGACTAATCCGACCGGACCCCTTGACGACCCCTGAATTAAAGTATCATATGATCGACAACTAGCTTGATAACACTTGAACTAATCAACAAATCAAAGTGTGTGATTGATTGTCCATGTTATTTAATGTCCTCAAAGATGCCATAAGTGACATTTGTTTTTTAATTAAGTTGACAGTGTGACATTTGGGATATATAGCATATAGGTTTGTATAATGAAACATGTTATAAAAATTGAAATAAAATCTTATTGTGAATTTGAATACAACTGTGGCAAGCAATCCTAGTACCTTGGGAAGCACGTGTTTACAATATCAGTATTTGGCGGAGCTCTTGAGAAGTTTTTTTTGTTTGATGAGGTCCTGAGAAGTATTTTTGAGCTTAATGTTTTAATAATTGGTTGATCCTAAAAAACAATTTATCAGTTTTACAATTAATGAGCCTTAAGGCTCCTGTTCTCAGTCCAACAATTAATAGTACATGAATCAAAGAGAAAACCTAAGGAAGCTTGTTGGGCTTACGCCCGTGTTTGGCCCAAGGCTCCTGTTCTCAGTCCAAGCTTCTATCCTCGGCCCAGTCGCTGAAACCACGACATTTATGTTCACCAAATTTAAATTGCGGATTGGATTTAGGGCTTGGCATGTTCAGCACTTCAGCTTTGTTACATATTTAGCAAGGTTACAAAAAGGGAGCGTTCGGCGACATCAGACTTAGTAGAATGAGACAGTGAGGTACGATCCGAATCGTTGATCGAGTTGATCGGACGCACGTGGCGAAGCCACGTGTCACGAGCCGCCATTTGCGTTCACACTACGAAGTAGTGAGTTTTACTATTTGTCACGTGGCGCGCCCACAATGCACGGGGATTGATGGATGGCTAAGATCATGCCTCACCTGCCTCATTCTACCAAAGGTTGCCTCATTTCATCGCTTCTCGTTACAGAAAACTTAGCTAGAGGGCGGAAAGTGTGTTTGAATTTGAAGATTAATCATTAATAAAATTTGTATTTTTGAATTTATAAATAATCAATATTCATATAAATACTAATAGGATTTTTCTTCTTCTTCTAGGCATATAAATAGTATTAGGATATACATTTATTGTATTTTAAAATATATAAAAAGAAATATGATGATAGAAACATTTTAATAGTTTATAAAATATTAAAAAGATATAAACATATACTAAAAAAGCAGATGGATTTTTAGTTTTAATTAAGAAGTCGGTTGTCCGTTCGCCACCTATAAATCAAATGACCTTCTAGACTTTCTGATTGATTGATTTATCGAACGAATTTGTGAGTTTTACCTTTTAGGCGAAGCATAAGCGGAAGATTTTTAGAACATTGATATTTAGAGACTAACTAATTTGTACACTTTGTGAATGGCACTGAACACAAATAAAAAAAAGACAGCAATACCTAATGAACATTTTTGGGACACATAAAAAAAGACGTAGTAATTGAGACAGTAGACAATTTATGTAATCGTGTAGTCTTAACAATTATGTATTTATATACCTTCAAGTGAGTCGAGAGCTTTTTTTAGTTTCCGCTCGCAACCATTGCAATCGATTTTGCAGTGAAGAATTACAGTTTGGTATTGTTGGACTTCCTTGCTACTGGAAATATTTTTCACCATGCCGGAAAAATACTCAATAGTACCACCAATACCCATCTAAACAACTGAATGTGACAAATTGTATTTGATATACTTTACGTAATGGGTTCTAGCTCACTTTGAGTGTGCAAGTGATCGACAAACAACCTCACTATAGCAATAAACATTTCACCATTGGAGGACTAAACCCAACATTTGAGGACTAGTTTATAATAGTGATGTTTTAATGTCACAAAGGAGATCAATTATTGGAGCAACAAGCTATGAAATCATACAATAATCTTAAATTGTAAAGTAAGCAAACTCATTGGAACTCCAAAATCAACCTGTCAACATTTGTGTTTTGGTATTTTAAGTGTTTGGTTACGCAACGACTTTGATTAATTAATCAGAGGTCAGATCTGGTGCAAAGTAAATTTTTGGTACAAAATACAAAATTTGTCAAAATCATTTTATAATTCGTAAGTTTATTTTATAATTCTTAAAAATTCGAGCCGAAAAATGAAAAAGACGAGCTGAAAAATAAAAAGAGGACATAATACGTCAGGTTTATTTTATAATTCGTCACACACACAAAAACCGAAAAAATCAAGATTTAATCCCATCCATTCAATCACAAGATCAATGGCTACGATTAGTTTGTATTTTGTACCAAAATATCAATTTTGTACCCGATCCTTTTCCTAATTAATCATATTTAATGACTCTTATATCCACTTAGAAGCAGTGTTCTAAAAAACAGTCGCCTAGACCACCTAGGCGGCCATTTTCTAGTACCCGTTCCGTTTTATCCAATTAGGCGGATGGAGGGTATTGGGCGGAGCCTGGGAGGTCTGGGCGGCGCCTAGGCGGTCTAGGCGGCTCCTAGGCGGTGTAATCAGCTTCTGGGCGGTTAAATCGGCTTCTGGGCGGTCTAAATTGGTTTCTAGGCGGAATGGTCAATCACATGTCAATAGTCAAACTTGAAGGGCTTATTTGTTAATTTTTAAAAATTAACTTATTGAAACTAGGGATTTAGATTTCAATGGTTCAATGTGTATTGTTTCTCCTTCATGTTTCTTATATTTCATAATTTGGATTTGATTAAATGTTCATATTTCCTTGCAATGTGCATGAAGCCATGAACTGATTAGAAGTCTACGTTCTGGAGAATATGGAAGAAGAAGTTTGTATATTGATTAATGTATATATAATTATATATTTTAAAAATATTATATATTTTAAAATATTAAAAATTCAAAACCGATTAATTCCCGCTTAGGCCCCGATTAATCCTTAGAGACTCTTTCCGTCCGACTAGCGCCTAGCTTTTTTAGAACCTTGCTTAGAAGAGGTGGTTGAGTTGGTTAATATCTTAAACTATCAGGGACGTTAATATCCACTATATCTTCGTTCGGTGAGACCTGCACTTTAATGATGAATACGTGGTGTTGGAAGATTTGGCCTATAAGCGACATATGCTTCAATTGCTAGAAAAATTATACTGGATAATAGACATGAGCATCGAATCTTATATTGAATCATTTATACCCGATAACTAAAAAAAGAAAAGAAGTCATCATCGTTGATTAAAGTATCATATGATCGACAGCTAGCTTGATAACACTTGAACTAATCATCAAAGTCAAAGTGTGTGATTGATTGCAGAGGTGGCAAATAGGGCGGGCGGGCGGGTTCTTAATGGACAAGGGTTGAACCATATAAAACCCTTTAAAATTAAAGGGTTCAATTGACTGATTTTTAATGGGTAGAGGGTTAAAGGATCAAAACCTTCAACCCTTTAAGAACCCTTTGGACCCTTTTAACAATTTTAGACATTTTAAACCTTTGTAACCCTTTTAACTTTAAACCATTTTAACCCATTTAAGCATTTATAACCCTTTTAACTCATTAACCCACGTGGGCACAACAACTCACATGGAAAAACTTTCCATTCAACAAGAGAAGCCCTCTGAAATTCAATTGGATCTTTAACGTCTCCACAAAGGAATCGTTTGCAGGCGTGTTGTCCAAAGTGATGGAGAACAGATTTTTATCAATTCCCTCCAAGCACATATAAGAGAATTGATCTTCTTCGCTAGAGCATTTCCAGTATGCGGCGGAGGCGTGTGACAAAAACTCAATATCTTCGTGTGTAGATTCTATTCACCATTAAGAAAGTGAGCGGTGAGTGCCGAGTATCCATCTGTTGTATGAGAGCTCCAAAGATCATAAGTTAAGCATATTCTTCCTTTTACACTGCTTAAAAGTTCTTGCAATTTCGACTTCTCACTTGCGTGTATCTTTGTAATATGACTCTTGACTGTGTTTCTGCACGGCAAATGAAGTTCTGGAGACACATAATCAAAAATAGCTTTTATTCCTTCATATTCCACGAAACTGAATGATAAGTCGTGCTTTACTATAGCTTCAATAACCAACTCTAGGAATCTTTCGTACTTGAAAGTCGACAAATCCGTGTAGCTGAATGAGGAGAAACGCCTAAATATGAAATTAAGTTGTTAGATTCCATTTCTATCATCTGTTTATTATTTCTGGATCTGGAAGAACTAAATATGAAACGTGCCTTTTAATGTTATGGCCCTTCTTTATGTCTAAGAAAATTGGGCTAATTGTGTACAAGAACAGCCCAAGGCCTCGATCACTAAGTTTTCGGTAAAACCCTAATTTCGATTTCTACTGTCACAGCAGCAGCTGCTGCGGATTTATCATCTATTCGTTTCTCGTTTTCGATTTTAGTTCGTCTGTCTCGCCTTGATTGATGATTCGGTGATCTAAGCGCTGCATCAGTTTTATTTTATTTTCCGAAGCAAATTTCAGGCCGTAATGGGCCATAATCTGTAGTCTTATCAGGCCTTCAATTCCTGGTGGTTTGACTATCAAAGCTGCAAAGCGACATTACCGAAGAAGACTCCAGACTCAGATTTGTGGAAGCGGTAAAAGATACTGAAATTGATAGTGTTGAAGGAGAAGGAGAATTGGAATCTCTAGTTTGTGCATGAATCGAATGCTTGGATTACCAGCAACGTTATATCTGGTGTTAGATTCACGCACAAACTCGTGATTTTTAATCTCTGTTTTTAAACGAAGAAAAAGAACATCGCTGTGCAAATCTGGATCTGGTTTTTTTCTAAATTTGTGTATGCTAAAGATTCCATCTTGTCGCTTGCTTTTATTGTTGGATGCCTGTAATTGATGTTGAGCTGACGATTAATGATCCATTTTTATTTATTTCTTCTGGATTAATTGATGTCTTGGCCGCCGACGAAAGTCATCAAATTGATATCTTCATCGCCGGGGGATAAAATTTTCAATGATTTCTATCTATGATGTCCGGTGATGGTAAATTTTTGAGACCTGATCATATTCTTTGATGACAACTACAAGCAAATTTCGCTGAGGACATTTTTTATATATAATAATATTGTTTTATACATATGGATTTTGAATTTTTTTTTTTGATGGAACTCGATTTGAGTATGTGTTAGAAATGTGATTATGATGACTTGAACCCTGCCCACTTTGGAATGCAGGGAGAAGCCAACCACTGGGGTACTTCACTTTGCCTCATGGGTTTTGAAATTGAGATGATGTAATGTGCACTGGGCAGTGTAGTAACGCTGCTTAAATTTGATGCATATCTGCAGCCCTAGAAAAGCTCTTCTGATCTTCTTATTTGTCGGCTCTAAAACATTGGTTGATATTTTTCTTATATATGGTTGTTCACCTGACGTGTCAATCAGGTGGATTTAATTTGAGAACTATCTCAATGGCTCTGAAAATAGCCTTGTGAGTCAAACAGTAGAACATTCAATAATGAATTTCAGTCATTATAGTCTATAGAGCTTCAGAATTTCAGTTGTCCAAGGATATGGACAAATAGAAATGAAAGTGGAGTTGACAGTAATGTTAGAGACTAGAGAGTAGTGCATTTGTCTTGCAAAGTTAAGGAAATACTTCCTCATTTTAGACATTGTGGAGCCTCCTTGAATGGATCACGAACATGAAGCACCAGGGCCTGTATGGAGTTGCAGGATAGCCAGTTATTTCCCAAGCAGTGGCTTGTTTGGATGAAAGCGATATGGAAGAAAACATGTACCGCTGACCCCAACAATCACTGCCCCGAAGAAGATCAATCCTATGTTGTCTCTTGATGGGGATGATGATGAAAAATGGGATCGGCATAATCTGTTACCACGTCAAACTGACTGAACTCTCTAGTGCTCCATCCACTTCTTCAATCTCTGAAATAAAACAACAAGTCCAGTTCAGTAAAATCATTCCCAAATCTGCTGATCAGTTCACATGAATCAAAATCAATAAAGTTTTTCTCAAAATGATCCCTGTCGATATAGTTTTTCTCCCAAACAAACAACTACGCTTCCAAATGAAAATCACTAATTTTGTATCGCATATATATGTAATTTCAGTGCATACACCTAACCATGGGAATCGCATTTTGCCAAAAAAAAACACAACATTTTGAAAATGGTAGGAACAAAAAGAACTTCTAGAAAAATGGCATTTTGACAAAATTTTCTAAAATCAACTACCACACTATTTTCCACAAGGGAATAAGTTGATTAGAAACCAAACTGAGGCCATTCAGACTATATAGAAAGCCAACACCCATCAGCTACATCTACACAATGACGCAACCAAACAAAAACAACACGGTTGATTCGAATTAGCAAATGTGACCTATGAGTTGAACTTGAACAAGTCACAAGTGGCTGAATACCCCGGGGGAGTATACGGGAAGTAAAATAAGAATGAACTTTATTGGATACTAGTAAGCCTGATTGATCATATTTTTTGTAACAACACGAGGTAGGAAACTTCCAAAATGTTAAAGCTTGGACTGAGTTTTGGAGCTACAGTCAACTATGAACTCTTGCATTTTCTTGAACTGGTCCTTCGTCATCTTGTTGTAGTAGTCATGGGCTCTTTCCTAGAAAATTAAAGAAAACAAAATAAATAAGCAATTAATTTAGTAGAACCTTGAATGGAGGGTTTTGTAGCGTATTTCTTCTGTAAAGCATGGTTCAATAGGTCTACTTGAATGAGGTCATCTAGAACGGAGATAAATAATATGTATGAAGTTGATCAAAGCACCAGATGACTATTTACTTCAATGAAATGAACTACTTAATTATTGTTCTATATGCAGAAAAAAAAAACATGATTCATCAACAAATAAAAAACATTAATAAGCTAACTGCATCGGGTCACAACACAATAGTTTTAGAAATTACTTCGGCTTCGTGGTAAGTGAGCAGGATTCTTAGTTTTATTCTTTCAGTTAGACTCATGTCCACTGTTGATTAGAGGGATTCTAAGCTTTATTATTTCAGTTAGACTTATGCTCTATTGTAGATGAGCAGGTTCTGGAGACAAGATGTTAAATATTATTTAATTAGTATTTATAAATTTCAGTTATTGTTTTATGATTGAATTAAAGTTTAGTTCTTTACTTAGATAGCTATATGTGAGGCTTATTATTTTTTTGGACAAGCTTTGGTCTCGATCTACCGAAACAAGTTTCACGGCACCGGATACTTGATAAAAGAAGTGACACCTAGCTATGCAAGTAAGAAAAGGCATATGGTAATTGGTGACATGCAAGTCACGCCTGATGTTCGAATACAACAAAAACTTGGAAGTGAGAAGAAACAAGATGCACAGAACTTCATCACAGCAAGAGTGAATGTTTTCTGTACCTTTTCAAGAGCAAGGGCCTGGCCAAGGTCCAACTTGATCCCATCATTCATAACAGCCTTTTACCTCAACATCGCCCAGAAGCCGATTACACCGCCCAGGCGCCGCCCAGACCGCTCAGGCGCCGCCCAGGCACCACCCGGACCGCCCAGGCGCCGCCCAGAAACCGCCTAATATCCAAAACCGCCTAATTGGTCAAAACGGAACAGGTTCAAGAAAATGGTCACATAGAGAGTCTAGGCGGCTGTTTTCTGGAACACTGCTTATACCTCAACACCAAGTCCTGATTATTTTTTATAATAGCCAACACAACCTCTCGAGCCTTGTTCATCAACTCAGACACTTCAACTACATGGTTCACAAAACCCATGCTTTTCAGCTAACTCAGGTGTCAACGGCATGGCCGTCAAGGATACTTCACGTGCCTTGTTAGGTCCTATTATCCTAGATAGCTTCTGAGACAAACCCCATGATGGAAATATCCCAAATCTGCCAAAACATATCATTCAAAGAACCACTCAACACATCTTACAGTAAAGAAACACAAACACTCATTGTACAATTCATTAAATATACTCTGAATGACTTGTTGCATCTTACAAATAAAAACGACACAATTTTTACAATCAATGCCAACAAAGAAGTCTTAACTAAGCTGTAATACTAAGCCGATAAACTCAAAGATCCCAAATTGTTTCAATATTGCGCATTCAAAAAAGTGGAACACTGATCTGCAAAACCTAATCCTGAACTCCAGATGTCAAAACTAGCAAATTAAATACCAGATAGCAGAAGTCAATACCAATTAAAAACCAAACTTTTTTAACTTGGAAAAATGAGAGACTAACCTGGCAGCAATCAACAAATCACAAGCAAGCGCAATCTCGAACCCAGCAGTAACAGCAAACCCAGCAATCGCGCCGAGCGCTTCCAGCAGTGCACTTCTCCATTTGAATCACCGGATCCTTCTCCGCATCCTTAATGTTCCCTTTGAACACATCACTTGGCTGCATGCTATTCTTTCATACTCTTGCTGGACTTGTCTTGTGATGTTTGGAAGAAGATACAGCTTCCATTGGAGTGATACAGTGAAGCGCAGCTATAGTGTTGTATTTGTCGGGTATCATCGCTCGTTCTGTCGTAGGCCGGAGAATACATTCATGTGTAAAGTTTATGACTCAGAGTCTGGAAAGTGGAGGAAGTTTGCTTCGCTTCAGGATGCATCATTTACTCATATGAGTAAAATCCAGGTAGTGTTTGTGAATGGCATGCTGCATTGGTTGGCTGCATGCTATTCTTTCATACTCTTGCTGGACTTGTCTTGTGATGTTTTGAAGAAGATAATGCTCCCATCGGAGCTGAGTCAAGAGTCAGGAACTCGAGTCTACCTGCTGCAATTAGATGTGTCCCTATCCGTGATTCAGATATCAGATTCTTGGATGAACATATGGGTCTTGAGCAACTACGAATTTATGGCTTTGATGGCTTTGAATTGTTGGGCTTGGGCCAGTCAAGTTTCAGCCCATTATTTAATTTCATTTTTTAATTATACGAAACCCTAGCCGTACACTTTGTCCTCCTCCCCTCGTTTCTTGGTTTAAGCCATGCGACCTGGGATTCTGATCCTCGCCTTCCTCTTAATTGTCTCTTTCTCTTACACGGCGGATGCGCTCGGTGGCGTGGCTCTGAAACTCGAGCGGGCGTTTCCTGTTGATAATAATAATGAGACGGTTGAGTTTTGAGTTACCTTAAATCTCGGGATAAAGTCAGGCATGGTCGCCGGCTTGATTCCGTTGATGGTGTTGTTGATTTTCCTGTCGATGGTATCTACGATCCGTATCTTGTTGGGTAATCTCATTCTTCAAGCCCTTGTATTAGTTCATTTCGCTTCAATATCTTTGAATTTGGAAAATTAGATTGATTTTTGGATGGGTGAGTTTGTGTGTCTTTGTAGATTTAGGATTTTTGGTATTTGTTTGTGTGTATTGTTTTTGCCATTTCATTGTTGATGTATTTAGGCTGTATTTTACAAGAGTGCAATTGGGTACTCCGCCAAAGGAATTCTACGTCCAAATCGACACTCGGAGTGATGTTTTATGGGTAACTTGCGCCGGGTGCACTGGCTGTCCTCGCACTAGTGGTAGTGGTGTCTTTGTTTTTCTAGGGTTGGATGTTGGACTTGTACTTATAAGTGCAATTTTTCTACTTGCTAGTGCTTACTATATTCCAAAGTAGGTAATTTACAATTAAAATTAAAAATACATATATAATATATGGGGCGCGCTCAAATGTTATGGGTTGTTAAAGTGTTATGTGTTATTCTATTGTGCACCTTTAGATCATTTGAATCTAATGGTCCAGATTACATCTTGCACTTTCGTCTTTTAGGTAAAAGACAAAAGTGCAAAATGACAAACAACTTTGTCTCTTTTTGACTTTTATTTTGCACTTTGACTTTATTTTGCACCTTTAGATCATTTGATCTAAAGGTTGAGATTGAAGTAACACATAACACATTAAGAAGGCCATAACATTTGAGCGCTCCTCTATAATATATAATATTATATTAATAAAAGGTAAATTCGGCGATTTTACGTTCCGATTCTACCTGGGCAAAACGAGTTATGGTAAAAACTTGATGAGTTGGAATAATTTTGTAATGTAGTTATTTCAATTTAGATATGCAAGAAATTGACCTTCTATTGACGTTATTGGTACTAAATTTGTGAAGTTTTTAGCGTCTAGAGACTTTGATTGTTGCGAGACATATTGGGTGTTCGCGTGGTGGCTGGATTAAGGGTATCTATGTTAAAGTCACTTTCAAAAGCCAAATAGCTCTTCTGTTCATTCTCTTTCTCTTGGTGCTCTCGACTTTTTCAAGTGATATGCATAGACTTTTCCAAGTGTTTTCCAACTGGTTCTGATCAAAAGTAATGTACACAGCTTGACATGGACCTCTCGTTAGACTTGCTAAACCGCAAATGTCAATTGGAGAGCTCAAACACATATGACGAAGAGGTTTTTCGACAACATGTCCATGCATACCATTTGAAAAGGTTGAGCGAGCACCAAGAGAATAAACAGAAGAGCTATTGGCTTTTGAAAGTGACTTCAATCCAGTCATCACGCGATTCGCGAACACCCAATATGTCTCGCGACAATCAGAGTCTCCAGCTAAAAACTTCACAAATTAAGTACCAATAACATATGTATTGATATCAGCGACTTGGTGTAAATATGCAAGGGTTGGATATTTCAGAGACTCGGTGTAAATATGCATGACAAAATTTTCAATGATTTCTATAATGTCCAGTGATGGTAAATCTTTGAGACCTGATCATATTCTTTGATGACAACTACAAGCTGGATTTTGAAATTGAGATGATGCAATGTGCACTGGGCTCTGAGGCACTGTATTAATGCTGCGATGCATACATATCTGCAGCACTAGAAAAGCTCTTTTATCAATCTTATTTTGTCGGCTCTAAAACATTGGTTGATATTTTTCTTATATATGGTTGTTCACCTGGCGTGTACGGTGTACCCCATGGATTTATTAGAACTATCTCAATGGCTAAATCCTATCTGAAAATAACCTTGTGAGTCAAACAAGAGAACATTCAATAATGAATTTCAGTCATTCTAGAGCTTCAGAATTTCGGTTGTCCAAGGATATGGACAAATAGAAATGAAAGTGGAATTGACAGTAAAGGTAAAATACAATTTCCATCAAGTAAGAGTAGTGCATTATTGTGTTGCAAATTTAAGGAAATACTTCCTCATTTTAGACATTGTTGTAATTTGGAGCTTCCTTGAATGGATCGCGAACATTGTCACATGAACTATGAAGCACCAGGGCCTGTATGGAGTTAAAACTAGCAAATTAAATACCAGAAAGCAGAAGTCAATAACAATTAAAAACCAAACTTTTTTAACTTAGAAAAATGAGAGACTAACCTGCACCTGGCATGAGTATCCATGAAAACTTAGCCCCTTTCGCAGCAAATCAACAAATCACAAGCAAGCGCAATCTCGAACCCATCAGTAACAGCAAACACAGCAATCGCGCCGAGGATCGGCTTCCTGCACTTCTCCATTTGAATCACCGGATCCTTCTCCGAATATCGAAAAAGTGAACACACATTTAATGATTAAGAGAAGTTTATGACATCGAAAAAGTGAAACGCTATTTTTGATAACGACTTGCATGAATTTGCACATCATTTTGAGATATCCATAAAAGCACACAAAATATCTCGCTTTTAAATCAAGGAATGGTGATTTTTAATGACAATTCACCGAATATCAATTCCTTGTAAACTAAACTTACGTTGAAAAATTGAACTGATGTGGAAATTTATGCAAGTTGGTATAATAAATAACCTTTCACTTTTCCCATGTCATCAAATTCCCTTAATCATTAAATGTTCACACTAACCTTATTTGGCATGCTCCATAATTCTATAATATTTGCACAAAATATCATGGTCTAAAGCATGATATATAAATTACAGAGTTTTCAGTACAATTTTTTTTATTGTGGGTTACATCGAACAGATCAACGAAGACAACACATACATATCATGTTTCGGGTACATATATATATATATATATATATATATATATATATATATATATATATATATATATATATATATATATATTTCTAGGTCGTTTTGAAGCACATGTCACATAAAGAGCCACGTTGGCACCTCTAACCCACGAGACACACACCTCCTTGGTAAGGTTATAGTAGCGCCTAAGCACGCCTTCACGAGAGGATATAACATAACACCTGCAAACGTCCACACGGGGCGAAGAAGATAAAAGGGAAATAAAGAGGTTCACATATAGGCGGGAATAGGAAGAACCCACACAAAATGTGGAGAGGAAAATGTCATGGATGGAGCTTGAACCCTCCACCTTATGAATGCAATGTAGGGATTCAACCACTAGGTCGTCAATACGCTTTATTGGCGAGTTTTCAATACAATTAAAAATTATAATAAGATAGATATTGTGATAGGAAAAGCATGTCTTGTCATTATTATGTGTCAGCCTGCACCTTTGGACTTTTTATTCTTGCAATTTTTACATCCTCGCTACCTCTCTTTCGTAGTGTATCAAACCGATCTTATCAACCTCTCATTCGTAATGTCTCAAAACGATCTTATAAACTTCATATGTCGGTGAACCACCAACCTCGAATTTTGCAAGTCAACTTTTTAATCCCATCCCAAAAGCAAAGGGGGCGAATATCGACAATGTAGGTCATATCGTCTTATACTTGGCAAACAACAGTAGTGCTACAACCTTATTTCGCATTATACATATGGTTGAGCATGGGCCGGATCCCAATGAGAAATTTCGCCTCCAAGGGTGCGAGGTGTCATAGCGCTGTGATAGATAACTTAAAGAGGGCGAGAAGCTTGTGGAAAGATTGGCAGCTGCAAGGAGCAAAGAGATTGCGCAAAGGCAGGCATTGATGTTGTGGCTGAGTGTAGGAGGAATCAATATATTGATAGGGAGTTTCCTTTGGAGGGACACAGCCGTGATAAGGATTTTTTGTTGCATGTGTGATGTTGCTGGCATATGAATCATGAAAATAGTCGATATTTGAGAAAAAATATATATAATTACTATTATTTTGATTAATAAAGTCCAGAGAAAGTAATTATGCTGCAGATTGCATCGCCCACAAGGCGAGAACTCAGCAATGGTATTGGGAGTAGGCTAGATGCTTTACCATTGTGTCTTTTAGATGTTATGTAGGTTTTTCGTTTTGTCTGTTTTGGTTAGTTTTCTTTGTTTCTATAATTGTAACTTTCTCATCAAAAAAAAAAAATAAAGTTTGAGTTTAAATTTGTAAAATAATTGTTAATGCTTATTAAATAAATATAAGTCATTCCACTAGAATATGAAAAGTATAATCTAAAATTTAAAATTTAAAATGACTTTTAAGTACATGAAAAAATCAACACTATCAAATTCGTACACAAATACTTTCAAAATACAAACTTAAATATGACTCAAATAAACAAGATTACAATTAGCTTTGTTGGTATAACAACTAGCTAGATCCTTAAAATGAAAGTTAGAGATTTGAATCTTGACCTAACTTAAGTTTAAAGAACTATTTATCTACTGAGTTGGGTAATCCGATGCCAAACTCTAACCGGACCTGAAACTAATACCAGTTAAATACAACCATATTTATGGGTGACCAGATCGGACCGTATTGTACCCACCCCTACCTGCAACAGATCCCCAAGTATCAATGACTACGTAAAAAGATCTCATATAACGCAGTTAAATGTTGCGAGTGTCAAAATGTTATATTGGCTGTTCATCAACTTTGTAAACACGGAGATTTGTTCAACGTTAGAATTGCAAGTGCGAGATTATCGGGTGCCTTAAAATTAGATATTCGTTGGTTATTATCATCAGGTATGTTGTAAAAAATTAGATATTCCTTTTTTTTTACTTGGCATGTTCAGATTGTACAACAAATTAGTAAGTTAGGATTTGTTATCAAGCTAAATGGATTTTGTTATATATGCGTAAGTCATAACGGATAAGTCGTTCCGTAATTAACTATTAGAAATAACATGCTTTAAATCAAGCTTCAACAAAAAATTCATAAATGGTACCTAATTGGATTTAGTTATATATGCATAACAGCAAATAAATGCTGAGAAACTAATATTAAATGCATATTTATTAAATGATAAGAAAATAACAACAAGTTGTTGGGATAATAAATACTACTTATTATGAATTGATTACTTACTGAGTCAGTTTCCACATAGCACCTTGTCACTCCCACATATACAAAGTTGGTGATCCTCCGGGTCAATGAATCATAGTCCGGCATTTTGTTGTTTTTGTTCAAACAGATGCATTGTGGGGTGCAAAGCATTTGAGCTTATGAATTGTATTAATTTATACAACATAACTGAGCATCTATGCTGTGTTTTGCATTGACCTATTACTTTAGGTGGCTAGTGAATTTCCAGAAGACAGGCCGTTGAACAATTAAAATTTAAAACTATCATACAAATGGGGTGTAACAGTAGTTACCTGAACCGGCGCGAAAGGAGTGGCCAAATGGTGGCCATGTCATTATGGGCAAAGTCCAATTTCAAATCTCATATTAGAAAAACGATTCGATGCAAACAACATATTGTAAAAAATATAAACTAATGACAGTTCTTGATTTGGTATTTGACGGATGAGATTATATACCGTCTTATGGATTATTTTTCAGCAGCGAGTTATAAATCACTTTTGACAAACTATATTGTACTTTTGGCTTGTTGGCGACGAATTAAAGTCCATTTTTGACGAATTTTACAATTTGCACCAAAAGGGTCAAGATCAGGTACAAAGTTAAATTTTGGTACAAAATACAAAATTCGTCAAAATTATTTTATAATTCGTCAGTTTATTTTATAGTTCGTCAAAATTATTTTATAGTTCGTCACTTTTCGAACCGAAAAATGAAAAAGACGAACCACAAATGAAAAGACAACATAGTTCGTCAGTTTCATTTTATAATTCGTCACCAAGAAGAACACCAAAAAAGCAAGATTTAATCTCATCCATTCAAATCACAAGATCAATGCCTATGATTAATTTGTATTTTGTACCAAAAAATTAACTTTGCACCGGATCATTACTCTGCACCAAAAATATAGTTTGCACCGAATCTTTCGTCTTCCATACAATTATTTAAAAAGTGGAATATTCAAACTTTAATTATATGTGGTCGAGCTTCTCGCATTTGAAAATTTTCTTGTAAAAGAAAGGTTTTACCTCGCCTGGAGGCTGGAATGAAATCCGAGTCACTCGCGTGATATACGGGAATAACTAAATTAACACTAACTAACGATATGCTTGGTGTGTTTATTAATTTATCTGTTTCAAATTAAAATTTTAAAAAATTTGATATGGATGACTAAGTGATAGCTCTAAAATATACGCATTTTAGGCGACCTCTATGCTTATTGTTTCGTTCGTTTTATCACGATTTCACTTGCTATTTGATGCCTTGTGGTTCATTTCAGGCAAATTACAGAGTTTAAGCTGAGAACACAAGCGGGCATTGACTTTGGAGCAAAATCGAGCATTCCGGAGCAAAAATATGGATTTTCGGGCATTACGGGACACATAGACCTCTCCGGAGTATTTTGGACCTAGAGAGCTCATTTGGTGTCCGATTCTAATGATTCAAAGCTTGTTGGAAAGCTAACTCAAAGAGCTACAACTCTCTAGTTGAAGCCGAGACCCAATTCGGAGGTTACAGTTGCCAACAAAGCCTTGTGCGATCGCACAACATCTTTATGCGATCGCGCATCCTGGAGCTACGGTCAGAACATGGGCAGTTGTGCGCTCGCATAAGTTGGTTTATGCGATCGCATAAGAAATCCAGTCGCATAAACTATTATGCGATCGCACACCCGGAAGCCGAAGTCGCAAATACAGCTAAGGAAAGATGTGCGATCGCACAAGCTCAGGTATGCGATCGCACAATAAATCCAGTCGCACAAATTGTTATGCGATCGCATCCCACCGACCACCAGAAAAGATGTGCGATCGCACAAGCTAAAGTATGCGATCGCACAATAAATCCAGTCGCACAAGAATCTGTGCGATCGCATAAACTTAAGTATGCGATCGCATAAATCGGCAGATGTTATAAAACCCAGAATTTTTAGGGTTTCAGGTGTGACTTTTTGGGGGGCCGATTTTCTGGGTTTGGAGAGCAGTTTTTGGAGGAAATCTTGGATTTTAGAGAGAAGGAAGAGCTTCAACAACGTCTTGAATCTCCATATTGGTTTTGAAGTTCTAAACTCCATTTTCATATGATTGTTTGCACTTTTGTCATTGTTTTTTTATTGTAACCTCACCATGAGTGAGTAGTGACCTTGGTTGGGGATCTATGAATCCCCTAAACATGTTTGTGACCTTGTTAATGTTATAGATGTTATTGATGAATGATTTTGCACATGATTCTTCTTCATTGGAACTTAATGTTAATGGGTGCCTATAAGGTGTTTGTGAGAAGTCCTCAATAGGGACCCTAGTTGATTTCATGTTTGATGTAACTAGTGTTGAAAAGCATGATGTCAAATGAACTAAATGAAGAAACATTAGGGTTTTTGTGTTACATGGCGACACTCTAATTCTAATGAGAATGGCATGGTTTTTACACGTGTATGATTATCTAGCCAATAGAGCTAGGGCTTGAGGGTAGGTAATCTTACTTTATAATGCCAATAGAGCGAGAGTTTGAGGTATTGAGCGAGATGTGACCTCTTAATATTAAGTTAGAGCGAGAGTTAAACTTGGTATTAATGTTGCATGCCTAAATTCTAAGTGTGTGCATGAGAAGTTCATTAATAATGTCCTAATTTACCGTCACAATGATTGTTTAGTGGAGGATTGGATCCCTAGTCATCTTTTATTGATTGTTAATCCCTTTTTGTTAATCAAACTTTAATTTGGATAGTGAAATTTGCTATCAACCTCTTTGGAGAAGCATTCCCCCCCTAAACCATAGACATCTATTTTAATCTCTAGCATCATAAGTTTAAACTCCTATCCTCTGGGTTCGATCTCGGATTCCCGAGCTTTTATAAATGTTTTGATCAACGTGACTAGCAAATAGTATTCGAATCTCATTTGAATATTTTCCGCTATTTTACAACCGATCACTAAGACAATTTAACAGCCCATTCATTGGTTTTTTTTAATAAAGTCAACCCTGATACTAGTACAAGGTTGACCAGGACGGCAGGACATGTACAATAAAATCCACACACAAGTTTAAACATCCATCGGCTTATTCAAATCTATGATACATAGATTTGAATCGAGAGAAGATAAACTCTATGGGTTTTTCAAAGGCGGTTTAAGGGGTTTTTCAAGGCGGCGGAAGGAACTTCCGGGATCAACGAGGGGCCTCTCACTGTTTTCTCTTCCCCTTCTCGCCGGCTTGGTGCGTCTGTCTGTCGCTGGGTGTAGATCTAGTTGGATCGAGTGATTTCGACGAGATCTGGACCGGAGGTGGTCTCGGATGGACGGTAGGGGGTGGAGCAAGGCGGTGGAGGTCGATGATTTTGGATTAGGAGGTAGATCGGCCTGGCTGGGGGGTCGCCGGAGGATGCTGTTTAGCGGTTGCTAGGCGGTTCGGATGGCGTCTGATTTCTGGCCGGCGGTTGTGATGCGGGCTGGCGGCCTTCTCTCCGTGGGTTGCCTTTGCTGGTGGCTCATGGTGGAGGAACGCCGGCGGGTGGTGGAGGGCCGGCTTTTGCCAGTTTTGGTGTACAGTTTTATGGTTTTGTTGTAGATGGTCGGACACTCGGACTGGCTTGGTCTGCCGGGTCTTGTCCGATTGTGTGGTTGACTGGAGTGTGCCTTGATGGAATGGTGGGTTCAGTTTGTTTGTTTGAAGAAAAGGGGTCAGGTCGTGAATGAATCTCTGGAGCGTGGCTTCATCATTTTGGCCCCTTTGGTGGGTTGCGGACTTTGGACCTTCTCACTTTTAAAGATGATTCAACAGGTGTTGATAATTTCGCTTGTCACAGTTTCCGCTACTACGTTTACTGTGTCCTTTATGAGCTGAAATTGTCCGTTTGTTGTATTGTCTTAAATTGTTCAGCTGTTTATGTTGCGCGTTTGCGCTGTCCGTGTTTGTATCTGCCACTGTTTTATCAAAAAAAATCTATGATACATAGGATGGAATTAGATTAAAATCAAATAAAGGACGACCAACAAAGGATCAGCAATTAGAGTATCAGAAGTCGAGGTAGTGATCCTAATAGAGAACGGACCTTGCAGTTCGGTTCCTGAGTTGAGGGCCCAAACTGCACTCTCAGATTGTTGCATGGGATGCCATGAATCCGAGATTGAGGTTTGCTGAAGATCAATTTGGTCTAGGTCACCATCCCCCGGTACATATTCAATCAAGACCGCGAAGTAGTAAGGGTTCAATCTACTGTCGATCTTGAAAGTCAGAGGTGTTCCCGTATAGCTGCACTCAACCCTACATGACAAAACTCGTATTATCAAAACCCTAACTTGTGCATCATGCTATAAGAATTTATATAGCTGGTTGGATCGAAAACTGAACAATTTTCACAACTACGTAATTTGTACTTAAAACACACAAAATTACAGCGTTTTATTAAATGACTATTGTTTAGGGTACCTTGGGAACTCTATTTCAATACTTCTAGCATTTCGCAAGGCATCGTCTTGACCAGAGATAGCGAGGACTCCGAATGCAGTACCGCTAAGATCAAAGTGAGTTGAATCAGAGGCGCAAGGTCCGCCAGGGCAGCTGTCAGTTATGACAACTGTGACCGGATTTCCAGAACATACATCATTTGCGTTGCATTTAACCTACCAAGCAGCATATAGATTCTGTCAAATTAGTCATGATCAATTCCAACTGAAATAACTGTGCACCAAGTCTTTTTTTACTAAGTTTACGAATTTTAACCTAGAAACAAGTGCCACCGCCTTTTTCGGACAAGAACAAAGACGGCCCCCCCTGCAGACACCATCGACGAAAATGGCGCTTTTCCGACGACTTAAGCGTGACGTTATTAATGTTCCGGGCAGGAACGGAGCCAGCCAGACGCAGTATGGGCTGAAGCCATAGTAGATTTGGGCCAAAGCAAAAAAATTGTTTCTTGGATAGCCCAATGTTATCGTTCAAAGGCACATTCAGCACTACGTATAGCCCTACCTATTCTGTAGGCAATTGTGTACACACTACATCTACAAGAGGACTCATGAACTAGCCTATACTTTATAGTCTGTATAAAATTTAGCCCTACCTAGCTTTAAATCCTAGCTCCGTCACTGGTTCCGGGCATGAGAGCTAGGGTTCATGAGCATGATCATCACACAGCCAAAAACTAGTGCAAACCAAGCAGCCATGAAGAGGATTTCAAATGTTCACTTAGGGTTTTGTGAGTGGTGATAGGGTTTGGAGTTGGACTCTCTGCCTAGGGATTTTATAGATGAATTGCATGCAGTTGGAAGTTATTACAAAACACGTCTTTCTAGTATTACAATATATATTGTTTTACATTGATTGATATGTTAATTAAGATTGTCAAATCCATCGGATTTTAAGGACCGTCATGAAATTATCATCTTCAAATATTTTACCATTCGTTTCATAAAGAATACTTGAAGGAAAATGTGATTTTATTTTGATTTTTCATTAAAAAACAAAATAAATAAAATATTCGTGTATTTATCATTTTTCATGAGAAAAATGACTTTTATTTATTTTCATTTCATTTTCTTTTTACCACATTTTTTATGATCCGGTTGGAAAATGTGTTTATGTTGATATTAAATATTACCGTAGTTAGTATGTATGTAATTAACTTGGCAAATATGTATGATATATAGACTAATATTAGCGTCTCCAAGATTTATGCTCAATATTATCATTTTTCATGTATCATTTAATACACAAATATTTTTCGAATAAAAAATCATCAATTTATTCAAACTCTAACGACCTGGATTGTGCTTTAAACCTAATTAATTCTATTTGAGCTATATACTTTTTTTTATAATGGAGTACAATAAATAAAAATAATACAATGCATATGAGGTCTTATCATCTTGTACATATAATATATTGATATATGAAGAGGCATCTGGACTGAATTCGAAATCATATGATACAGTTTCTCAACTTCTGAAGTGTAGGCGGCACCTTTATATGCATGGATCCGCACATCTACCCCAAATCACCATCGGTACATTCTCGACACTTGGAGCTCATGACACCTTGAACACATTTAACGTTGTGAGACACGACACGTCCATCTTAACGGCCGTAAGAAGCATCACGCGTATATATACGTTCGGATAAATTTTCTTAACTAAGCACTCCATTGTCTTAGCTTGTTATGATAATTGTTATGTACATTTCAACAAATGAAAAGTAAACATTTCTTTCATTCGGTTAGTCAGGGCTCTTAAGAAGCAATTAAAGTTGACCATTTTAGTCATAAAATAATATATATTTTTTCTAGTAATTAACGCCTGCTGGGATTGAAAATCCATATCCAACATATAACCATCACATGACACAAAATAAAATCTGCAAGATTAAGGGCGAAAATTTAGATGATTCAACGATTAAAATAGTTCAGCTAAATAGGTATCGAATGTCACCTCACGAGATTTTACTTCGTTTTTTACGTGATCTAATGGAAATTTAATCCCATCACATTACTGTATATAACTTGCGAGAAGTAAGATATTAATTTGGAAAATTGAACAAGTTTGGAAAGATAGAGAACTAGTTTTGTGGCGCTGATTGGTCACAAACATCTATTTATAAATTGATCAATTTTGAATTGGTCTTTTTTCTCAAATTTATAAATTTCATTCAAAATGTTATAAGAATAAGTAAATGTGGTGTAATAGTGTAAGCCCGGGCCTAGAAATCTGAAACGTGGCCCAAAGTGGCTGTATCAGGCCCAGTAACACAAACGCTCCATGTGCTACACTCGATGGAAAAAGTACATTAATATAAAAAGAAAACATCAATTTCAGATGATTAGATTTATCATTGATCGGATCCCGTTATTAATCTCTTAGTACTTGTCCCTAAGCGGAATGAACACTACAGCTGCATGTGTAAGTCCAAAATGAAAGTCTTATTAATCATAATGTTTGCACATTATACATACATTTTGGATTATATTCTCCGAATCAAAATTAATACAACTAAAATCTAAATGCAGGCCAACCACGAAACAAGCGTACCTAAGTAGCACAAATATGTAGCCTCAATACTAAGCACTACAAATAATAATTCCACATCACCCAACATGATCATACCTTAATTAACTATACCAAATTGGAACTAATTGTCCGTTTGGTTGAAATTATACATTAATTAGACACAATTCTTTATTAATCTCTGGCCATGCATGGTCGCACTCACACGACATTATCCCCCGCCCTACAAATTTATTACTAGTTATAAATGCAGCCTTCCAACTAGCAAACCTAACTTTACACAGCCGCAAATAAATGAGAATCTTTAGACAATATTTTTTTTGAAAGTTGATTTTTACATCTCATACATATCGATCATCTATCTTATACATCTGCTTGTATGAGAATTTTTTATCGGGTACATGTGAATATTAGACGCTTGAAGCACAAGCCACACACGACACCACCCGAATTTGATGCTTGAATTGTGTTCATTGAAGCACGGACCATGAGACACTTATGACTTTGAAACCCACGAGCAAAAACTTGAACTCAGCACCTCCACGCGCGCATGGAAGGAATATACAAGACATCAATGCATACCTGCATGACAACATGTCCATGAGAAGACGAATACCACCTCCGCGATGGAGGAACAACACGTCCACGCCGAGGCGAGAGGAAAACACATCCACAATGGATGAATTACACTCCTCACAAAATTGAGAAGAAATATGCTACTCAAAGGAGTCGAACCCTTGACCTATTGACAATTTGTCAATAGTTCAAGCCACTCGACCAAGCTAATTGAGTATGATAATAAATATATATAGAGTTGAGTTCAGCAAACTCTCAAGCTAAAAACAGTTAATTAAAAAAGTGATGTCGTTTTGAGTAGTTATAATCTATAACTACATCATTTATACTTATCATACATAAATAACGTCTAAAAATAAAAGCTATTTTTTTTATGAAGGGGTACAACGATTCATAACATTTCAAATACATATCGTGATAGCCTTAATCATCTATCATGTCGTTTAAAACGGACAAATAACAAGCCATCACCCCAGTTGGCCATCTAAAAATAAAAGCTTGAACCTTTAAATCACGTTGTTTAAAACCGACAAACAACAAAATGATATATTGTTTTTTATTGTTTTCACAATTTCGGATCTCATTCCTTAATTCAAATTAATGACTTCCGTTTCAAATATGTATTTACCGAGCAACGCTCCATTGAGAACCTCCTCATAAATCGAGAATTTGAGAACTCAAATTTGATTATTGGATAAAGTCGCATTTTTAAATCTGCATCTGATACGTGTCTTACTGACATAATTAAACTTGATGACTTAATTAATTTTAACTTTTTATCTTTTGGAAATGCAAGTGGGACACGTGTCAGCACCACATCGGCATGCTGATGCATTTTTAAGGTGAAAATTGAGTATCCATGTTCTCGAAATGTTGAAGATTTTTCATTTGGGCGCTCGGCGCTCATATGTCTATATATATATGAGCGCTCAAATGAGAACCCCTCTTTTTTCGAGAACCTTGAGAACCTTCTTTATGCATTTTCGTTTTTGTCTAAGTGCACTTTCCGAAACTTGAAAATGCATCTAGGCAAAAATAATGCTCGAAGCTGCACAATGAAGGAAAAAAGTGAGTGGGACACTTGTCACCTCCACATTCAAAGATGCAACTTGATCTAATGGTGAGATTTAGAGTCTCAAGTTCTCGAATTTCTAGGGGTTCTCAACCTAGCACTCTCATATATATAATATTTATTAATTTATAAAAAGAAAATAGATTGCTGATTTTTTTTCAAAAAAATTAAGTAGAACGCGGCTTCCTAAATAAATATATTGCATCACATATGCTAAAAAAGGAATTGTAATTATTGCCTAAGCTGATTCAGAAAGCCACAAAGATTCTCACGCCTAAACGGATGGATACCCTTATAAAAATATATATATATATATATATATATATTAAAAAGATGGATACCAATTCTCAATTTTAAACAAAAAGGTTTTATGTAAATAAATCTCAATTGACAGCATGATGATGGGAAACCGGGTTAGTTAATTAACAAGCTGAATATATTATTAATACAGCAATGATGCTATAGCTATGTTTAATTATAATTGTGGCAAAAATGATTTATATTATGAATTAGAGGACGGATTAAGAAAGAGATGAAGCCGCCCGGATGACATGCCACTCTGTGACAAATGGTCTACTCGTCTCAAATATTCATTACATGATTAGATATTCGAAGTGCATGTATCATCATTTCAATTATCGACTCTTAATGAATAAATTAAGGTTGAAATTATTGGGGGTGTTTATCAGAAAGGTGACATGATTAATTAGGTGACATGTTTATCCCTAAATAGCTATAGGACAATGATCCTTGATAGTCTATTTGCACATAGCATCTCATTCTCAACTCTTTTTGTTCCAAAACAATGTGTGCTTCAGGGCGAAGTGAGTGGCCTGTTGGTCAGGCGCTCCCCCGTTGCTTGTCAAAGTTCGGGTTCAAGTCCCCATTCCCACTTTCAAAATTAACAGAACAGATGCTAACTTAATCTAACCCAGCCTACTCAATCAAAAAAAAAAACTCAATGTGTGCTTCGATGTGTATTTTGCACATAACCTCTCGACTCTTGTGATCAAAATTAATGCATTTCGATTAGGTTTAATAAATAAAAAGCTATCAATTCTTTTCCTCCACATTTTTCTATGAGAAAATGACTTTCTCATTTCAATTTCATTTCATTTTCTTTCCATCATACATTTTAAATAGGAGGGTTAAATGAATCTACATTATTTGATGAATCTATGAATCTCTGTTATGGGCGTATTTTTGGATCAAATGAACTAAAAGCTAAAAAGAATTCAACTGTTTTATCTTCTACCTAAAATTCAGAAAGCCCAAATCTAAAAACATGCAATATTTTTTGTCTTTCGCCTAAAATTCGAAAAGTGCAAATTTCAAATCTACTTTTTGAACTTAATGAAAGCCTTTGAACTATTTGATCTCAAGTGCACTTAATAGTAGTGGATCGAATTAAACGCCCCAACCCACATTTTGTCACATATAAACAAAGTGAGATACATATACACGCATATAAAAATGGTTTACATACATACAATAAAAAAAAGGTTACATACATGTATACATATACACATACAACAATGACTAAAAACTACGTATCACAACATGACACGTGGGATGTATCTCCCATGGTCCTGCCCGGCACTTTGACTAGCTAATTTGATCTCTTCTGCACATCTCAAAGTCCTCTCCACATGATACCCTCCCCCGATCCCAACCTCCCTCTCCAAATGCGAGCAATAGCTCTCAAATACACTCACGTTCACGTGCAGCTTGAAGTCCAATGCGAACAAGAAATCCATCTCAAGCTTGTTCATCTCCTCCCTCTCCAGTCCTCCAACCCTTGCGTAGTACGAGTTTCTGTAGTTCCTGCATTTCCAAATCGAGCAATTCATCAAACCATTGTCAGTACTAATGCACCGGATCCCATAAAAACTCCACAGTGTAGAAAAAACAAGCAATTTATCAAACATTTAATTATTAGGATTTGTTCCAATTGAATTATAAGTAAAGTTTGTATATTAGGACTTACATGTCCTCGACGTATTTGGACGCGACCATGATCGTGGTGACTAAGAGGCGGTGAACATTCCAGGCACTGATTCTAAACCCTGGAAAGTTTTGGCAAAACCTGTCTATATAAACATAAGCCACGACGTAAACTGGCGGTCCGACTCGAGTGTATTTGAAGATGCGCTCGAGGTATGATTGGACCGACATGTCAGGGGTCTCGTTGCAGTCAAAAACTTTACTTGTTTTCAAATTGTCTTTTCGTAATCTCGCGTTCCTGGTCCTCTGGTTTCTTGCCATTGTCCGCTCGATGAGGGACGCGAGGACGGAGATGACAAGTGGGGCTTGAGGGTCGTCGTGGTAGGAGTATGAGTACACTTCCGAGTGGAGCTTCCGGGGAGATATCACAATTGATGTTGATGAGGATGTGGACGACATTGTGAGATTGGGCTAAGGAGAGAGATGTCAATGTTGGGAAATGGAGAGGGCGTTTGGTGGAGTTTTATAGAGGGTTTAGGGTTGGGGCAAGTAGAAAAATATTTTACAAAAATAATTAGAAAAATAGGGAGGAGGAAAGTGAGTGGAAGAATCAAGAAAGTGTTTGATGAAGCCGATCACCTCTGGCGCGAGGAGAGTGTCGGGTGGTGAAAGAAAGAAAGATATGGTGATTGGTGCGAGTGTCATCATCACCTCTGGCTCAGAGGTGCTTTTCGCGACAAAAAATTAAAAAAAAAATCATATTGTTTATTCTCAATATTATATACTTATAAGAAACAATCAATATAAATAATATTTAAGAAATAATTTAAAATTATAGCTCAATTATTTTGCACATAAATTTCTAAAATTCTACTTCAGTATAGGGATGCACAAATTTGATCGGATCATAAACCTGGATCGGACTGGACTAAAATTTTACGGTTCGATCCGATCCGAACCGTAAAAATCCCGATCCAGTCCACGGTACATATTTTAGAGAATTCCGATCCACCGGTCTAACCAGACCGTAAAATTTGGGTCCGGTCCAATCCACCCGGGCTGGTCTATATATACCCGATCTGATCTGTTAGGATCGTGGTTAGATAGTCAAAGACTTAAGTTCAAATAGTCAGAGACTTAACCAAGTTCGGGACTGTTAGGAACCTAACTTAGTATGCAGGTAATTACTCTAATTAAGTACGCAGCGGAATAAACTTAAATAGCTTTTATTACTATTTAATCTGTACACTCAATGGGTACAAAACTTTTGCCTATTCAGTATAAATCTAACTCAGATTTACACAAGCAATCTGACTACTTCCCTGACCGTCTCGTCGACGTCTTCGTAGTCTTGGCACGTCCTTCACTTTCCGGCACCGATCAAGAACAGCTTGATCACACGAATATCACCTTGCACAGCTTGCTTGATATTCTCACTTGGAAAGCTCTCGAGTGTATGTGGATGCGCACACGGTTCTGAAGAGATGATCTTCCTTATATAGGTTCTTCAGCAACCGTCAGGTAACTGCCACAGATCATGGCTTGCAACTGCCAACCCATGATCTCCTTGACTTGTAGTGGGGACGTGCCAACTGCCACTGCCAACTGCCTTGACTCCCACTGCCAACTGCCTTGACTTCAACTGCTCTTGTTGACCTCAACTGTTCAACCGCTTCGTTGACTTGACCAATACTCTGGTTCTTGATTACTCGGAGACTTCCGCAGGTATTGGATTCCAGCATCACGTCCTTGATTGCTCCAGTAGGTTCCTGACTAACAGAAACTCACGTAAACCATTAAACCGGTTTGTCAATCATCAAAAACTTGTGAGGCCAATGCCTCAACATGATCCATCCACGGTTCGTATTTTTGAAAATTTCTTATCCACCGATCTGATTCGTACCATAAAATTCCGGTGCGATCCGAATCGGATTGATTGTGCATCCCTTCTTCAGTACTTTTTTTTGTTAAAGGTATGTATGAATGTATAGCGGGTCCCACTTCCATTTATTTGTATTAATGAATGGGTCTGATTCTTTATTCCACAAATAAAAGGTGGGCACCTTGAAATGTGACCCTGATTGAAATATTTAAAATAAATGGGAAATATTAGGAAGGCGCCGACAGTTGTAACTTGTAAGTTGTAACATATACAAATGCACGGGGGGTGGAGGCCTGACTCAATTGTTCCAATTTTATTGTTATTTTCTCTGCATTAGGTGATGCCTTGAATTTGGTCGACTGTAGAGAGTTCACTTGAAAAAGAAATTAATTGAGTTGAAATAAATCGAGTCTCAAAAGGAATTTAGTAGACAATAAAAGGTCGGTGTATCGGTCATAGAGTTCAATTGAAAGAAAAATTAATTGAAGGCAACTTAATTACGTATCCAATAAGATGATGTCTAATGGTATGAACAGGGTTTGAAATGACATTAGTCTGGTTTTCAGTCCTCATCATTGAAAATGAAGAATTAAGTAAATTTTGCAAAAATAAACCTACCGTAAATAATAAAAATGATTTGAAATGAAATTATTTTTACTAGATGGAACTATGTGAATGCAAATCTAGCAAGGGCCCTAACGATGCGACATGAGGATCTTCTTTAATGTCACAATTGGAGAGAGATTTTTTATGTCACACTCTTTGAATTGCTAGTTCAGTACGGCCAGTGTTATATATGAAGACAAAGTCAACATCGAGTCTCTCTCAGTCTCACTCCACCGACAGCACCAAAGTCCAAAAAGATAACCAGTAAATACATCAAAGCGAAACGGAACCTTAAAGCTTAAACCCTAAAAATTGAAGCCATAACCCTAAAATATCTAAGGATGTTTCCTGGTTACTGCCACACGTGCAGTCCTTCCATTGCCACGTTGTAGTTGTACTGGTTACAGTGCCATACACTGATACACTGACAACAAGCAGTACTGTGTTAACTGTTGGTGTACTCTACTCTACATTGAAAAATCTCAGATCTACAAATTCATTAAAAGTTAAAACACTGAGAGATCTATTTGGCTTCAAAGATCATTAAATTCAGACAGAAACTTTAATAGTAATAAATGTTGCGAGTACTTGTATGTACCTAACATGTCCTACACCACCAGTTGTATACTGTGGAAATAAAAGTATCAATGACTAACAAAAAAATGTTAGAAAAAATAGAGAGAGGGGAAAATCAGGGTTTGATTATAAATGCATGATAACTAATATGGTTGATCATAAATGAGATGGAGCCTCAAGACAGGAAGAAGCACTAAAAATTTCGAAGGAGCCCGAGTGGATGGACAATCTGAGGCAATTGGTAAAAATATTGGTGTCCGTTTGGATCTTTAAAAAAAAAATTGTCAATATATCGAATGGGTGGGCATGCTATTGATATAGATAAAGTCTCAGGTTGGATTCATTATAAACACTTTCAATGAGGATAACAATTCTTGGTAAATCGATCAAGTGAGTCACTTTATTATGAGGTGATCATATCTGATTGTCTTGAATCAAAGAATATTGTACCAATCATTAGGAGTCGATTTTTTTTTTATAAAAAATGTACTAAAAATTGTTGTATGAACTGTATTCGAAAGTTGTGTTTCACAATTTGAATATGTTGGACCCGAGTAAATGGCAAAACCCAAAATTCATAACTGTCAAATATTACAGATTGTCGAACTTCGATTTTATGATGACAGAAAAATCACAATTTGGAAGGAAACTTTTGGATTTGCTCAATTAGTACAAAATTGATTCCCCTTTTACTCGATTCTTTAAAATTCATGTTCATTTAACTCAATTTTCACTTAGACGTTAGCGCCTAAGCCTCAAGCATTTTTACTAACGGCATCTTTAGGTCAATCAACAATTTCATACTAACCTATGCTTAGTCACCACTAAATGTGGCAAAATTAACTTTGAATGCCGTTATGAGCACCACATGACTCCGCTTAAAAAAGAAGAAGAAAAAGAGACTCCGGTTCAGCCACCAAAGTTCAATCTCGGTTAAATCTTTAGACTCAATTCCTAGGCGAGCGAGACTTCAATGAAGAACAATTATAAGTCGTATACATCAAATTGTTAGAGGAGGTGAATCATAAAATTCAAGTTTGGGGGACTCTCATCCTATCTGAATGCATCAGCATCCCTTTAAGTTTGGGGGACTCTCATCCTATCTTAAGATGAGAGGCAAATGGTTCTGCTGATGCCTTGGCGAAGATTTCCGGAACACGAAAAAGGCGATAGACCAGATTGGATGCTCTTCCCATGCTTACATGTTCAGTCCAATTAGTTTAACTCATCTTGTGTCTGTTTTTCATGCATTCTTTTGCCCTTATTCAAAGAAAAGGAGTTTGGGAGATTCATAATTTTGTTCGCTGCCTATCAAAATAATAAAAATTGTTAGGTGAAACCAATTACAACTACAAATATGATCAATAAGGTGGTGGTTGAATTGGTAGAGCACTTGCCTTGCAATAGCGAAATCAATAGTTCGAATCTCAGGTACGCATTGTTCCTCCTTTGCGAAGGAAATTCAATATGCTCATAAAATAAATGTTTATATGTTTTGTACCGATTTGTAACCTATGGAGAACAAAAAAAGTTCATAAAACAATATAATTTTTTTTTGCTACACAATACACATTATTGATCATTATGACATCAAATTCGAATGCAAGGATCTAATTGTCAATATATTGATTACACTTCGAAGCCGTAATAATTGTCGAATTGGCATGTAGGACCACCACCATTCATTTTTCGAGTTGTTTTTTTTTCCATTTTGCCCTGTTTGGAAAGTCGATTCTTGTTTTTGAGTTAATTTCCAATTTAGCTTAAATTCAAATTTGATTTTCCTATGTGATCAATTTTCAAATTGGTTTTCCAAAATGGTCACATTCCCTTAAGTGTTGTTGTCAACGACGCCTAAGACATAAAGCGTCGTTGTGAGCAGCGCTTTAATCCTAGTGTCGTTTTTTACTCGATATAATACTTAGTCACGAGCTTATGTGGCAATTTTTTTAGGTGATGTTAGAAGTTGAGATATTTTCTCCTCAATTTTCTCTCTCTCATGATCACATGAAGAGAAAATATCTCAACTTAGGCGATGTTATTGCCACATAAGCCCGTGATTCAGCATTATATCGAGTAAAAAATGACACTAGGATGAAAGCGTTGTTGGCAACGACACTTTATGTCGTAGGCGCCTAAAGAAATATGGTCATTTTGGAAAACCAATTTGGAAATTGGCCACGTAGGGAAATCAAATTTGAATTTAAGCTAAATTGGAAAAAATTTCCTTGTTTTACCGTGTTTCAAACTAAAATATCACTTTTTTGCTCTGTTTTTAATAAGATCGTTTCCCTCAAACCGGTTAGTTCATTTTTTTGATAAACTCCCAAACCGATTTGGAGAAATCGGTTTTTCAGCAGCAAGCATCTCTAGTTCTTTCATTTCATCACGATCGTATTCGTCGAGCACTGGATTATCTAGGGTCGCCAGTGTGGATATAACCATCGGGTCATCATCTGAATCACCAGTGTAAACAATGTCATGTTAAAGGGAAGTGATATTGAATTGTAGTTTGTTGTAAGAGGCCAAACTACACTGCAGGTTTTATATGCATATTAGACCGAGTCCCCCAAACCGGTTTCACCTAAAATTGGTTTGTTCGGAACCGATTTTAGATGTGAAACCGATTTTCCCTGAACCGATTTTAAAGAAGATGCTCGGTCTAGTCCCATCGACCTGAAAAGTTTGCAAGGTCTGAAACGCATGGCAGGTCTGAAATGCCGGTCAATTATATAAAATCGGTTCACCGCAAACCGGTCTAAATGATTTTTGACATCAGACCGATTCACCCTGCTCCAGTTCACACGTGATTAGAAAATGAATATCGTTGGGTCCATGTAGGAGCACCAAACCGGTGTGGGAAAAATCAATTTTTATCGAAAATGAGTAAAACCAATTTCCTAAACCGATCTTATTAAAAAGAGTACAAAAAGTGATATTTCAGTTTGAAACGCTGTAAAAACTAAAAACGAGAATCCAGTTTCGAACCTGGACAAATAGGGAAAAACAAATTCTTCATTTTCCTGCGGAGCTCTAATCCAATTCGATCCAGCGATGATCGAAAGCGGCGATGTTTCTCGATCATTCAGGTTCAGGGTTTGCATATTGGATAAAGTATCAGTTGACTCCGTGGATATAACCGCCGATAGTCGTAACCTTTGAGGTAATCGAATCGCTAATTGTATCTAGGGTTTCTTTGAATTGGGAAATTGTCTGAAACCCATCAGCTTTTACTGATCACGAAGTTCATGTCTATTTTTCCCGATGAAATCGTTGTTCAAATACTCGCTAGGCTACCGATTAAGTCGCTTATCAGAGCGAAATCGGTCTGCAAATTATGGTACAAATTGTGTTCCGATAAGTACCTAGTCAAGCTGTTCAACGAAATGTCTCTGAGAAACCGGATGGTGTTTGTTGAGGTGTCTGATTCGTCGCCAGAGTCTAAGCATAGGTTGATCTGCATTGATTATATGAGAGGCGTGTCCGAATTCTCATTGGGTTTTTTGGGAGAAAGAGTGAGGGTTAGGGCCTCCTGCAATGGATTGTTGTGTTGTGTCAGTGTTGCTGATTTGGGTGTTTACTATGTATGCAATCCAATGACCAGAGAATTTAAGTTGCTTCCTAGCTGCAGCGATAGGGCTGTTACTCGATTTTATCCTTACACTGAGGCCACATTGGTTGGGTTGGCTTGTGATACAGTGAAGCACAGCTATAGTGTTGTTTTAGCCGGGTATCATCGCTCGTTCTGTCGTAGGCCGGAGAATACATTCATGTGTAAAGTTTATAACTCAGAGTCTGGAAAGTGGAGGAAGTTTGCTTCGCTTCAGGATGCATCATTTACTCATATGAGTAAAATCCAGGTAGTGTTTATCAATGGCATGTTGCATTGGTTGGCTGCATGCTACTCTTTCGTACTCTTGATGGACTTGTCTTGTGATGTTTGGAAGAAGATACTGCTTCCATTGGAGCTGAGTCATGAGTCAGGAACTCGAGTCTATCTGCTGCAATTAGATGAGTCCCTCTCCGTGATTCAGATATCAGATTCTTGGATGAACATATGGGTCTTGAGCAACTACGAAAACCAGGAATGGACAATGGTGGGACAAGTAAGTTTGAGATGCATCAGAGTCATGGTGCCCGAGATTTTCCCAGTCAGTCAGACAGCTACGTGTGTCTACTTCGCAACGCACAAACAGATTTTAGTTTACAACAGAAAAACTCGAGTATGGAAAGAGATGTTCTCTGTGAAAAATGGCTCCTCATTACCGCTGTGGTACTCTGCACAAGCATTTCAGAGCACCATGTTCCCTTGTTGACATATCTTCACACATGTTTCAACATTTGATCGTCCTCTCCTCGCCTCTCACCTCTGTACATATTCGCCACTGCCTTTTCATGGTACCAAATATGTCTCAGGGTACCTTTTCTTTTGTTTACCTTCTAATCCAAGACCTCTATTTTCTACAGGTGATTTGAGCCGACTAGTTATGCTTTGTAAATATTAATAAAAAGCTTATTCTCGAAAACATGGAAACTTCCAACCTCGTCTTTGGTCGAAGATATATATTCTCTTGGTTGAATACTTAACTAGTCATTTGATTTTGCAGGAATGTCGAAAGTGAATCTTATCATGGATTTTTGATGTCAAAAATTTGTATTGATAGTTACCCAGATTTACACTACAGTGGATAAATAATTGCAGAGCAGCACCATAAAGCTCTCACTTTTCCTGGAGCAAGAAACATAAAACTGGAGTGCTCTGACAATGCTGTGGTATGAGGTTTGGAACAAGGCAGCCTACAGACGAAGATAGTGGCCAGCGCTCTGACAATGATGTGGTATGAAGTTTGGAAAGCTAGAAACCATCAAATCTTTAGACCGGAGCGAATTGAAGAGGACAAGGTGACCAAAGCTACAATGTGGTATTTGAGAAAGAAAATAGGGGCTATTGATAGTACAATTTCACTTTTACATGATGCTAACTGGTCAGAGGCTTTAGATTTTAACTACAGCACCTCTCTATTGTAGCTAGCGAGAGGGTTTGTGCAGTTGGTTTTAGGTTTTGAGTTTTTAGTGTGTTCAGGTTTTTTTTTGTAGGGTGAGCGTTGCTGCCCTGTTCTTGTTGTGACATAAAACTTGTATGAAAAGGTCCAAAATAAAAACAATAATAACTACAGGGATGCTATCCGAAATAAAAAAGATATCCGATGAAGAGTTTTCTCCGGTCCATCCAGCTATCTAGAGTCAGAAAATAAAAAAAATTTAAAATTAAAAAAAAAGAGAGCTTGCTGACTCGTTTTCTTATTCGTCAAACAAAAGCCTCATCAAAGCGCGATCCTCTTTTCTCAAAGTGCTGACTCGTTTTCTTGTTCGTCAAACAAAAGCCTCAACAAAGCGCGATCCTCTTTTCTCAAAGCGCGGCTCACTTCGTCAACAACTGCAGTTACGTTTCAGGCTATTTTTTCCGGTTTCGATGTGTTTAGTCTTGTTATCCGAGCCGAGGAAGTATAGCGGATTCGTTTGAGCATTATTGTTGTTAATGTGGTTGAAATAGAGTTGACTTGATGAGGAATTTATCCTATCCAGTCCTATCTGAGGTTAAATTTACACTACAAAATTTTGTTGAAAAATACGACAATTCATAACAATCGTAGATTTGTCGTATGGTTGTTGTATTGCACGACTATACGACAAATCTGAAAGTTGTCGTAAAAAACATTGTCGCATGCCCTCTACGACAATGCTACGGCAATATTTTACGACAAGTATACGAGAAGAGTACGATAACTCAAACAAGTTGTCGTACGCTTATCGTATAATTGACAAATGTGTTTTACGACAACTTGTACTGCGACAAATCCGTAAATTAGTGTTTAATTTACTATTATTTTCATTTTTACTAATAATTAATTTAATTAAATAAAATATTTAAAATTAATAAAAACAAATTAAATCAGAAATAAGAAACTTATATTAGTATGCGTAAAATCAAATTACCAATAATATTTAGATTTTATTAAATAAAATATTCAAAAATGTATTCTAAAAATTGTAATACAAATGAATCAAATTGTAATTTAACTTGTGTTATTTTGCCAATGCAAGGAAGTCTTCAATCAACAGACTGTTCAGATGGCAAAAAAGTCTTTAATCGGAATGTGTTGAGATGGCATGACTTGCTGCATAACATTTGAACTCTGGCAATCCCTTCCCTGAATTGCAAAGCGTGTCATCTCTGGAAGTCCTGATATATATATATCAAGCATCAACTAGACCATCGGAAATTGAAATAGCATCTGTAAATGACAATCATGTTGGTAGTTTGTGATCCGACAACAAACATACCCTAACTAAAAGCTTGACCGTGTACACTGGCCAATGAATATGAACAATTATGAATCTAACTAATCAGTCTATACCAGAAAATAACAACTATGAAACAATTATAAAAAGTGTAAGAGATCAAGGCTCATCAATAATGTACAGGCCAAATTGTGGCCAGCACCGAAACTAATCGTCATAAACTTCATACATTAGTGCTTTTCTTCTTGAAAAAAGGATTAATGAGCTAAAACACATAGTAAAGATAAAATTGGTTTAAATCATGTTACGAAACATAAAGAGTGTCTTTCACATCTCATCCGCAAACAAACACTAATGCACTAAAAGTATAAAACTAAAGCGATACATTCATGGTTCTAGATAATTTTTCAACAAAAACCTTGTGCATGGGAGGAAATCATCAAATGTAGTATACATGTAAAAGCTATGGCCCATTAAACACATACAAGATTCAACAAGCACCATGATAGAATAAAAAAGCAGTAACTGCTCTCGGTGCATCAATGTCAGTAAGCATTTAGACTATAATTTCTACTCCAATCAAGATGTGAGATGCATAACTTATGGACTGGAGTCACATGGCAGGGCTACAACCAAAAGATGCATACATATGAGTTGAAGGGAATTGAGTCTTATGCACTGGAGTCACATGGCAGGGCTACAACCAAAAGATGCATACATATGAGTTGAAGGGAATTGAGTCTTACTTTTCACATAAACAATGAAATAAATAACAAAATTAAAACCAAAGAAAAAAAAAATGAAAATCATTCTCAGCAAAAGAGCCCTCAAACACACCAATTTCTGGATTCTCAAACTCGCTTCCAAAACCCTCATTCCCATTCGTCAACCCCGACTTCGACTCAGCTCGACCGGAGCTGAAATTAGGGCACGAGTCGGACTTTTCAGTTGAGTCTCGGGTTAGCTGCTAAGGGTTGAGTTTTAGGAGTCTCCGACTACGGCGCTGGACCCTGGAGGTATGATGATTCTTCACAGCAACTGAGTCGGCGGCGTGGGGTTAGGATATATGTTGTTGGGTTTTGGTGCGGGTGTGGACTGTGATGGAGGAGAGGGAAATTTTCAAGGCGTTGATGTTGGGTTTGGCGGTGGGTTTCTTTACTAATTCTCACATCTGCAATGCGGTTGGCTGGGGGCGGAGGTCGGGGAGGCGATTGTGAGAGGAGACTTGTGCAGGAGAGAAAGAGAGTGAGATGTGAGATTTCTTATGGTGGAAGAAATGTGTAACTTTAAAATCTACAACATTGGCCGAAAATGCAAGGCAAAGAGAGTTGTCGGCACCGAAATGTACGACAATGATACGATGGTTATACGATAACTTTTTGTTGTCGCACATAGTGTTATCGTACATTTATCGTCTAGTAGCATGATTTTTTTATTATTGCAACTATTATTGTATAGTTGTCGTATGTTTTATATGACAACTTATATTGTCGTACGTTATTATCGTATTTTTAACTCAAAATTTGTGGTGTTAGGGGTTGACATTTTAATTTGGGAATGATGGAGTTGTGGAGTGTTGCTGCTTGTATTTTTAGTTGTTAGGGTTTTATTTGATGAGTTGGAATAACTTTGTAATGTAGTTATTTCTATTTACATATGCAAGAAATTGTCATTCTATTGACGTTATTGGTACTAAATTTGTGAAGTTTTTAGTGTCTGAAGACTTTGATTGTTGCAAGACATATTGGGTGTTCGCGTGATGGCTGGATTAAGGATATCTATGTTAAAGTCACTTTCAAAAGACAATAGTTCTTCTGTTCATTCTCTTGGTGCTCGCTCAACTTTTCTAAATGGTATGCATGGACATGTTGTCGAAAAACCTCTTCGTCATATGTGTTTGAGCTCTCCAGTTGACATTCACGATTTAGCAAGTCTAACGAGAGGTCCATGCCAAGCTATGCACACTGGTTCTGAACAGAAGTTTTGTTATGAGAAGAGTCCTGTTGTTGAAGGAATTTTATCAACAAGACCTTTGAAGTTTCTTGCTGATATCAAAATGTATTTGGCAAACTCTATTGCATTTGATAGATCCTATTCGTCGATCTCTGGCCCTATAGGAAATGGTTCAAGGGATAAAATTAGCACATCCGTTTCTGCAACAAGTGAATCAAACACAAGTGATAGTGGCACAGACTTTATTGAGAAACCTAAGAGTGCATGACAATCTACAACAGTTGCACTAACATACACCGGGGGAAAAGCTAAAGAAGCCACTAATAAAATAACTCCACATGTTGAGCAGCTATTTGAAACATACCCTTATGTGAAAGAAGTTGTTGTTCCAACTGGATGTACACTAATTGGAACTATTTTAGCATTGGCAGTCCTGCCTGCGATATTAAGGAAGTTTCATAGTGCGAAGTAAGAATGCTACTGCAAGATTGTATAGGAACAACAAGCCGGGGCTAATCCCATATGAGAGAAGTTTTTGGAGTGCTCTTGAAGATCCAGTGAGATATTTGGTGACATTTATTTCACTAACCCAAATGTTAGTTATTTATTTGAAACCCTTTACAAACTGCATTTTAATTGCTTGTACTTCTATTCTTAATGTATGCTTATGAATGGTTGTATCTAAATTCACAAAGGTCTGATGGTGGCACCCAATGTTATTCGGGCAGAATATATTATTCGGGCATGGAGAGGGACAACTATCGTTTCAGCTGTTTGGTTTTTGCATAAGTGGAAAATAAGTGTTTTGATTGCTTATTGGCTTTTCCGAGTCTGACAATGCTCTCTTGTACAAGAAAAAACAATAACAAAAAATAGTGCTTGCTCGTTGGCAGATAAATTTTTTGGATAAACTTTTTTCTACAGGGTTAGTGGTGATTAGAGTAATGGCACTAGGTAAAGCATATGAAGTGTTCGTAAAATCCATTCTAACAATGGGTGGTGTAGGAGGTAAATTACTACACTTTTTACTTGACATTTCTCTATATTTGAGCAATGCATGTTTTTAGTTTTTTTGTTATATTTTTTTAGTTTTTGTATGTTTTTTTAGTTTTTTTATATATTTTTAGTTTAATGAAAACTGACGTTTATTTTAAGTAATGTAATAATTCTTTTTAAATAATAGTAATTTTTCCGTAATGAAAATTATTTTAGTTTGTCACCATTTAGGCATTTACTAGATATGCATAACGGAGTTAAGAATTGGATTTAAGAAAGTATACCATAATAAAAATCATATGTTTTTTGTAAACCCCGGTAATTTCTTAAAGTTGATTTTTAAAGATATCAAGGAAAACAAAGTTGTGGATTTAAGAAATATGGGTGGCATACCCACATAGGACCTGAAGTAAGTCTAGCTGTTAAAATAGTTGACACACTCAGACGAAAATACTTCCATTAGTTTGCAAAAACAAAAAAAAAACAAACAACGGAACAAATTAGCTCACGCCGAGGATGAAAAGAAATTAGCAAATTAGCTCACGCCGAGAACAAATTTACTGATCATTTGCTTCATAAATTCACACGTTGGGGCTTCTCGACGTCATAGATACTGACATGATTGGTAGAAGTAACTGATAAATTAGTTTGAATACCTTGATCGTATCTCCAATAGAAAAAGGTCGACTGCATTGACAACCCGCTGAGGAAATTTCCAAGTATGTCTTTTGATGCAAAAGCAGTGGCCACTCCTAGTAAGACACGTAAGATAAGAGTTCCGAACATCATTCATGATTTTTGGATTTTTTTGTACAAGTAACAGATAGAAATCCAAACAATTGCATGTCACATGACAGAGCTGGTGTGATTTAGCAGTTCAGAAGCAGAGACAATATTGCAACAGTTTAGGGCTTCAAGCCATCTCCAATGTTACACAAGTGGGGTAAGTGTAACGACGAACAAATACAACATGACAGTACTCTGGTTCATGAATAGTGTCTTTACACTGGATGTGGTGCACAACTACTCATTTGCACCACATTTTTTATTCACACGTTGAATATACAGTCTTACCCATTTGCATCTTACTTAAAACAAATTTACGTCTCTATGTCTACCATTTGAATTTTGATCTGATGTTATATGTATTTGTAAAATTTAATTGAAAATTATGAAAATTATATGCATTGCCATGAACTTAATAACTAACTACAGTAATACAAGTTGTGCACGGCCTTCTCAGACGAGAAGTCTGTTGTAGCCTGTTGGCGTGATAATTTTATATAAAAAAACAATAGTAATACAAAAGCACCAAATGCATTACATTTTTTAAGGGAAGCTAGTGCTTTATATTCAAATACTGATATTAAATAATTAATATTGTATTTCAAAAATAAGTAGATGGATATTATTGATTCAAACATGTGAATTGTTTTTGCAGCAATCTAGTTCAATAGTTGAACAAACATTGGAGATGAAAAAAATTCAGTTCAACAGTTTTCTTAATACAAGAAAAATATTGTTTTACATAGTGCTGCAGAAACTAGAGCAGAACTTTAGAGATGCTTTTAGAATTTTTTTAATAGAAGGTGCATTTAGAATTGAACCTCATGAAAATGGCTAAACTTGATCAATATGTGCCACTACTATAATATCCATACACTTTTAATTTAGAATTTAAACCAAACACAAAATACATCGATCAAACTGCAAACGTAATATTTTTCACCGCTGATCAACAACAAGAAAAAGCAGGAATCAGATTCGGTGCTGCGCAGCGAAATGCTGCGAAGCGCCCGGAACGACGTCGTTTAGGTTTATTGTCTTATTTCTTGTTAATTTAATTAAAACGCAGTCGTTTGGTGGTATATTTGCATTTTTGGTCACGTGACCTTCTTTCAATCTTTCTTCGATCCTCCGCTGAACACAGCAGTTTATACTTTATAATTATCCCTAAAAAAATACTTTATAATTAGAAAGTATCAGTGCCAGATCCAGACTTCTCATTCTGCCATTTTGCCGAATAGTCAGAAGATGTTAACTTTACCGCATTTCATTAACATGGGGAGACGGCAGCAGCGAATCTAGGGCGTTAGGCGGCGACATTGAAGCTCCTGGGTCTCCGAACCCGTCACTAATTGCTGTAAAGCCACAACTTTCTCAACCCGAATCTCCAACTTAAATTGCTTTTCATTATTTGTTGGGTTTTATTGGTTTTTGGCCCATGAGGAAGAGCCCAACAAAGGCCCAGTCTAGGTATTCAAAGAAACCCTAGCTATGAGATTGCATGAGTTTTTTGAGAGAAAGAAAAGTGATTTTCGGATCTGCTGGAACCAGCCACAAAGATCAGTGGATTCCCAGAGATTGAACCGTCCGATCATTCTGAAATTTTGGCAGTAGCTTCACAGCGTCTTGGCCTTCGTTTTCAACGGTGGAGATCGGTTTTGGAAGTCTGGAAGTATTTGTTTTGTGGCCTGAACAGAAGCAGATTTTTGGGTGAAAGTATTCCTCATCCTTGCTTGGTTTGATCCATATATCTTGATGTGATTTGTTCCAAGTATATGATGATGATTGTATGCCTCTAGTATATCTAGAGAAGACTTGTATTGCTCTCTCGTATTGGTGATAGTGGATTTAAGCGGCCTAAGAGGTCCCGTGGTTTTTACTCTTGTTTTGAGAGGTTTTCCACGTAAAATTTCGGTGTCTCGTGTGTGATTACTTTTCTACTTTGTTGCTGGTTTTTCTTTCCGTTGAAGTACCCTATTTATTTGCATCCTCAAAGGTTCATTCAAGTTGGGAAATATTTGTCAAACAAAGTTTATTCCGCTGTGTTTGTTTACCGTTGTGGCGGATTTCCCATCAGAGTGGTATCAGAGCTATTGGTTTTCTATTTGAGGTTGACTTGATTGAACGATGGAAGCTAATACAAGTAGGATGGTTAATCTGAATGGTTCAAATTATCATGTTTGGAAAGGAAAGATGGAAGATCTTCTTTATGTGAAAGATTATTATTTGCCCGTCTTTATCACTGATAAGCCTGAAAAGAAAACTGATGAAGAATGGAAGATTCTGCATAGACAGGTTTGTGGGTTTATCCGACAGTGGGTTGATGATAATGTTTTGAACCATATCAGTGGGGAAAAGAATGCTCATACTTTGTGGAAAAAGCTCGAACAGCTCTATGAGCGGAAGACTGGGAATAATAAGTTATTCTTGATCAAACAGATGATGAGGCTAAAGTATCATGATGGAACTCCTATCACAGACCATTTGAATGCTTTTCAGGGAATTATTAATCAGCTTGCAGGAATGGGTATCAAGTTTGATGATGAGATCCAAGGTTTATGGCTCCTTGGTACTTTGCCGGATTCTTGGGAGACTTTTAGGACATCATTGTCCAACTCCACACCGGAAGGTGTGATTTCTATGAAATTGGCTAAAGGTAGCATCTTAAATGAAGAGATGAGAAGAATGTCGCAGAGTTTCTCTTCACATTCAGATGTCTTAGTTGTAGAAAGGCGGGGGAGAAGTCAGAGTCGATGTCCGAGTAATAGGGATAATCAGCGAAGTAAATCGAGAAGAAAATTTGCTGATATTGAGTGCTACCATTGTGGTAAGAAGGGACACACGCAACGATTTTGCAGACAGTTGAAGAAAGAGAATAAAAGAGGCAGTCACAATAATCAAAAGACTGGCCATGAGAAAGATGATGGTTACCATGAAAATGTAGAAGTAAATGCAACAACCGCTGAGTTTCTTATTTGTTTTGATCATGATATGGTCAATCTCGCACACGATGATTCGAGTTGGGTTGTTGACAGTGGTGCTACATGTCACGTTACATCACAAAGAGACTTTTATTCGTCTTACACTCCAGGTGACTATGGTGCCATTAAGATGGGCAATGATGGGTCATCAAAGATTGTTGGAGTTGGAGATGTCTGCTTGAAATTTGATACTGGGATGGAATTGGTTTTGCGCAACGTAAAACATGTCCCAGATATGCGACTCAATGTGCTTTCCACAAGCTTACTTGACGATGATGGTTACTATAGTGGATTTGGTAACGGATTGTGGAAACTCACTCGTGGCTCTTTGATCGTTGCAAGAGGAAAGAAGTTCTTGCAGTTATATGTGACACAACCGAAGATTTCTCACAATATTGTTAATGCAGTGAAGAATATTGATATGACCGAGTTGTGGCATAAAAGACTTGGGCACATGAGTTTGAAGGGGATGTCTCTGTTATCGAAGAGAAAGTTATTACCCGATGTGCATGATGTTCATTTAGAAAGGTGCTCTCATTGTTTGGCAGGAAAGCAAACCCGAGTTACCTTTAAAGGTCATACTCCTACCAGAAAGGAGAATATACTTGATCTAGTGCATTCCGATGTTTGTGGTCCTATGAAGACTAGGACAATTGGTGGTTGCTCATATTTTGTCACATTCATCGATGATCATTCCAGAAAGGTCTGGGTTTATACACTAAAGTCGAAGGATCAAGTTTTGGATGTGTTTAAGCAGTTTCATGCCTTAGTTGAGAGACAAACTGGGAAGAAGCTCAAGTGTATTCGAACAGATAATGGAGGTGAATACATTGGCCCTTTTGATGCTTATTGTAGAGAGCAAAGTATTCGGCACCAAAAGACTCCACCAAAGACACCGCAGCTAAATGGTTTGGCAGAACGGATGAATAGAACATTGGTTGAGCGAGTTAGATGTTTGCTCTCACATGCAGAGTTGCCGAGATCCTTTTGGGGTGAAGCTTTGAGTACAGCAGTGCATGTTATTAATCTAACGCCTTGTGTTCCCTTACACTTTGATGTTCCTGACAGGGTTTGGAGCGGTAAGGATGTCTCATACAGTCACTTACGTGTCTTTGGGTGTAAGGCATATGTGCATATTCCAAAAGATGAAAGGTCGAAGCTTGATGTTAAATCCAAGCCATGTGTACCTTTTGGTTATGGCCAAGATGAGTTTGAGTACAGGTTATATGATCCGGTTCAGAAGAAACTTGTTCGAAGTAGAGATGTTGTTTTCTTAGAAGATCAATTTTTAAAAGATGTTGAGAAGGAGGAGACAGTTCCTCAACATACTGATGATCTTATTGATTTGGATCTAGTTCCTCCTCAGCTTGTCGAGTCACATGATGGAGATGATGTTGAAGATGGTGAACAACATGATGATGTTTCTGAGCAAGTAGAGATGGAAGAAGTTCATCCTGAGTTACCAGTACCGAATATGCCATCATTTATCCCAGTTAGGCGGTCTTCGAGAGATCCTCATCCCTCTACAAAGTATCCTCCTAATGAGTATGCGTTACTAACTGATGGGGGAGAGCCTCAGTGTTATACCGAGGCCATGGCAGATGAGCATAAGAATGAGTGGCTTGAAGCTATGCAAGATGAGATGACTTCCTTGCACGAGAATAGTGCTTTTAAACAGGTGGAATTGCCTGTCGGTAAGAAAGCCTTAAAGAATAAGTGGGTCTACAGATTGAAGAATGATGAGTTTAATTCAAGCCCTAAGTACGAAGCCAGATTAGTGGTTAAAGGCTTCAGTCAAAGAAAAGGTATTGACTTTGATGAGATTTTCTCACCAGTGGTGAAGATGAGTTCTATACGTGTTGTTCTTCGTTTAGCAGCTAGCCTTGAGATTGAGATTGATCAAATGGATGTCAAGACAGCTTTCCTTCACGGTGATTTGGACAAGGAAATCTACATGGAGCAGCCTGAAGGTTTTCAGGTTGAAGGCAAAGAAGATTATGTGTGTAGACTTCTGAAGAGTCTATATGGTTTGAAGCAAGTACCAAGACAGTGGTACAAGAAATGTTGCTTGATCGCCGGGATGGCGGTCTCTTCCTCATAGTCAAAAAGGGGGAGATTTGTTGGGTTTTGTTGGTTTTTGGCCCATGAGGAAGAGCCCAACAAAGGCCCAGTCTAGGTATTCAAAGAAACCCTAGCTATGAGATTGCATGATTTTTTTGAGAGAAAGAAAAGTGATTTTCGGATCTGCTGGAACCAGCCACAAAGATCAGTGGATTCCCAGAGATTGAACCGTCCGATCATTCTGAAATTTTGGCAGTAGCTTCACAGCGTCTTGGCCTTCGTTTTCAACGGTGGAGATCGGTTTTGGAAGTCTGGAAGTATTTGTTTTGTGGCCTGAACAGAAGCAGATTTTTGGGTGAAAGTATTCCTCATCCTTGCTTGGTTTGATCCATATATCTTGATGTGATTTGTTCCAAGTATATGATGATGATTGTATGCCTCTAGTATATCTAGAGAAGACTTGTATTGCTCTCTCATATTGGTGATAGTGGATTTAAGCGGCCTAAGAGGTCCCGTGGTTTTTACTCTCGTTTTGAGAGGTTTTCCACGTAAAATTTCGGTGTCTCGTGTGTGATTACTTTTCTACTTTGTTGCTGGTTTTTCTTTCCGTTGAAGTACCCTATTTATTTGCATCCTCAAAGGTTCATTCAAGTTGGGAAATATTTGTCAAACGAAGTTTATTCCGCTGTGTTTGTTTACCGTTGTGGCGGATTTCCCATCATATTCCTCCTTGCAATTTTGTAACGTGGTGTTTCAATTATGCAGCAAGAAAAAAAATCTGGCTTTCGAGACAGCAGAAGACGGCAGCAGCGAATCTAGGGCGTTAGGCGGCGATGTGCGGGACGAGAGATAGAACCAACTTCCCCTGAAAAACTTGCGCGTTGCAGACGTCATTTGACTGCCAAGCTGCATAAAGGCTACATGGCGTAGCGGCAGAGGAGGAAGAGGACGAGACAGGCTGAGAGCAACCTCCAAATCGATCCAGTTTTCAGGTGTTCAATGCTACAAACAGTATCAACTCTGTTCCAGATCGCAAGTCGGCCTCTGAAGCGGGAGATGAACTTTGTAGCGAGACTTGAGATTGATTAGATGATTGAGGAGTTGGAGGACTGGGGATCGACTGAGCAGATGATTAATCGATCCTCCGCTGAACAAGTAGGATGGAAAGAGTAAAATCCTTTTTATAAAGTAGGATGGAAAGAAGGTCACGTGACCAAAAATGCAAATATATCACTAAACGACTGTGTTTTGATTAAATTAACAAGAAATAAGATAATAAAGCGAAACGACGCCGTTTCGGGCGCTGGCAGCATTTTGGCTGCGCACCACCGGATCTGGTTTCGAAAAGCATCTTATGATTGAAGTCGGTTTCACAATAATTTGAGTGGTGTAACAACATTTAAGTGCTAGCTTCATCACATATATTTCAGGTTGTATGTATGAGGGGAAACACATTCAACATGCGCCATTAAAACGTAATATTAGTCGTTTTCTCCTTCTTTTTCTTTTCTTTTCTTTTTTGTAGAGTCGAGGAAATACTTGTAGGTCTCCATGTATTCTTGAGAACTCTCATCAATCCCAGCACCCGAAACATCAGATACTCTCCAACAGATTTCAAGTTCTTATATAGAACTCATCCAGTACAAGTGAAAGGCTACGGGTCAATGTTGTTCATGAGTATGAGTTATCTGACTCGAGTTCGTTTTGAAACACCTCAAAGTCTTCCATCCACTGCACCAATAAACAGTAGCAGGGATGGCGAATAATTAACATAAATCTAAAAGCAGATGGGGTTTGGTGAAAGTTGGCAAAAAATGGAGATATGTGATGGCATCAAAAGCAGCAGGGTAAATAAACCAACCAACCAAAAGAAAAGCTTTCAATAAATCGAACGCAGATACTACAAACACAAAGGCTAAAAGGGGCTGCTTTCGCAAAATAAAGAACACGTTAAATACAATATTTAAAATACCTCCAGAACAAATTGATGCTGAGTAACATCAGTCTTGTGTTGAATGCTAACCAAAGCAGGTAGACGAGTCTTGTAAAGGATGCTAGCTACAAGCATATTAAAGCATATTGCTCATAAATGTACAAAGGCTGCACTACAAATTTGGGCTCAATTGTTCGACGGCGATAAATCGACGTAAGTGTGTCTTAAGGCTATCGTATGTACGACATATTTGCGACAGAATCAACCAATATCGCACAAACCTATGTCGCAAGCACAGTGCGACACACATGCGACATGATTGTACGACGGAGTTCCTACGCTTGTACGACAAAAGGATAATGTCGTCGTACAGCCCTCTCAAAGGTGTCGTACAAAAGTTGCGACAGCTCAAAGACACTCTTGCGACACTTTTATAATTTTACCAATAGTAATTATTTATAATGAATTAATATTATTCTGATTTACTAATTATTAATATAAAAAAATTAATTTTTAAATAATGTTATTTTTAAAGAAAATCACAGAACTGATAAAACTATTCAAAATTTTAAGTTTGTCATTCATATATAACAAGAAACAACAGTAGCTGATTGTTCCTGATAAAAACATACAAAAAGATAATTGGACGAAAACGCAAAAACAGCCAAAAAGAAAGTTCAAACAAGTTTTAAAAATAGAAACAGGATCCTAAACAGTCTGTAGCTGCTAAAGATTGTCCTCGTCCTCATCAAATCTGCGGATGGAGCGGATTAAGATTGTCCGCTAGACAGTCTGTAGCTGCTGCCCATGTGTCTCCCGCACCCGGAGAAGGTATGGCAGGCTGAGGCGTTCATAGGCTCCATCGTCTGTGGCGTAAGCATAGCAGCTAAAGCCATTTATCATGCATAAATAGTGCTTCATTAAGTGTCACACCTTTGTCCACCTGAAATCAACAACAAGAAGTGAGAATTCAGCATTTAGCTAAATGCCGTCTCAATCATATGGGCACAAAAGAAGAAAACATGATCTGATAAAAGTATGTAGTTGGCATTTCTGTTAGCAGATTTTACATGATTCAGTGGCTAAATGCCGTCTCAATCATATGTTGCCTCATTAATGATTTAATTGTATCATAACAGAACTATAATGGGATCATTTATTTTATATCTAGTTATTTACAAATTCAAAAAAGTACTTGGAATCTAATAATACGAATGTCATCATGTCGTGTGCTGAGGAGACTACTTGCGAACAAGGGCCTGCCGTAATGATAGACAAGTTGTAAGCAGGCATGCAAAAAGGACACACGAGATTTAGATTTGTCTACTGGACACGCCAGAACTTGAAATTACTTTAACATTTTTGCTAAATCACCCGTTACACCGCCATCAATGATGAAGCTTCTTCTAAAGAGATTGTTAACAACTTAATAATTTCAAAAATAGACCACCACGGACCCTAAAATGTTGTAGTGTATTATTGGAATTTGTTTTGAGCTTCAATAATACGGAAAACCGTGAAATGAATGAACGTCCTAAATGTAGATAAATAACAACAAACATCAACTTTTTGCATATATAAGAAATTCATATCATTGGGAATTCAGGATACAAACGATTGAAGAACAGAACTGAGTCGAGTCACTAAGTTCTCTACCATCAATCATCATAACAGTTAGTCACCACAATTATCAAACTAAGAGATCAAGTTTACTAGCCGTAAAGCCATAAAACAGCTTGTAAAATCGAACAAAAAACTCAATGATCAAACTAAGAGAGCAGCCCAAATCTCTCCCAAACAGAACATATAAACAGCTAGTCACCGCAACGATACAATTTCCCACTAGCCATTAAGCATTGCCCTTTTTATTGCCAAGTGATGGATTTATTAAGAGCATACTCAAACATGGGACTTGCAAAGAAATTTTAAGCCTTAAATGGAAAAGAGATCAAGTTTACTAGCTGTAAAGCAGTTTCAATGACCTAACTGTTGATTTTCACTCAAATACAATTGAAAGGCGGAAGAAACAATCCATAGAAAGATTTGAAAATTAAAGTTTGGTAGAGTATACCTCTTTCCAGCTTCCTTTCTCACAGACATTTTTACAAACAACTTGCATTCATCATCCAAATCGCTTGCAACTGAGCAACATCATATCGGACTCCACTTTAAAATTGCAATCCCTCTTCACCATCAATCATACACATATGTCCCTCTAATCCCTTCACCGTGGTCAAATTAACCCCAATATCCTTCACCATGACCAAATCAACCCTTTATCCTTTCACAACCAAAACCCTAAAACTTAAAAACAACGATTTGAAATCAATAATACCTTAGTTATGGTGGAGTCGACTGGCCTGCGGAAGGGAGCGAAGGAGGAGCGACCGAGCAGCTTGGAGCGTCGGCGGAAGAGAGATGGAGGAGCGATGTAGGTTTCACGATCGGGAAGAAGGATGAGAAGGAGAACGGATATTATGTGGCTGATCGTGTAGGTTTCACGATGTAGGTTTCACACAAGAACGGATATTATTAAAAAAAATGTGTCTCAAGTTTGTCGCACATAAAAGGACAAAATCGACTTACACATGCCTCATGTGTGTCGCACATAAAAGACAAAATAGACTTACACATGTCTCATGTGTGTCGCACATAAAAAATAAATAATTTACTTACCGCATATATGTTGTTTGTCTGTCGTATGATTCGTTCGACGCCCCATTTGCGTCGTACAATTTGTGTCGTAAAACCGCCCCAAAATTTGTAGTGCTGGGGCTAAGCGAACATATGTAACGCTAACGATGGTGGGAAATGTTGATGCGAATGCTTCTGTGTGATTATAGATCCAGAAGCTGACCAAGTAAATAATATATTTCAATCTGGCCGGGGGTATCAACAAGAACATAATCAAGCTGATCTGCTGCTCGCTTCTCAATCATACCAAACAACCTGGTATCAAAACATAACATCTAGACTATTGATGGACAATTGTGGTGTAAGAAAAAAATGCATAAAAGGCACAGAACAGATGCAGGAAAAGTTAAAACCTCATCAAATTTCGTAGCAAAAAGTTCGAGTGATGATGTAACTATTCCACCATTAGGACCAAGGGTTGAACTGTTTCATCACTTCTTTGTACTTCACAAAGGCGATTATTCATGAATGTTGTTGTTGACCAACGTAAGCCCGCTAGCTTATTCTTTGTCTCAAAGGCATATATGAGAAACAAGGCGATTCATGAATGTTGTTGTCTTTCCACTTCCTACATAAAAACAAAAACATACAAGGACGTCAAAAAAATGACCCAAAATCAACTTGTACTTCCTCGTCGCAAGCTTCGACTCTCCTCTAACTCGCTCGACTATATATCGATAAAGTTGACTTGGAGAGAGAAAGTCAAATCTAAGCTTCCTTTGTTTCTTAAGCCCTAGCTGCTTCAAGAAATCATGAATTGTGAATCAGTGTATGTGACTGTACTTGAGTATCTAGTGTTCATCAAATTTAAATTGCGGATTGGATTTAGGGCTTAGCATGTTCAGCACCTTCACCTTTGTTACATATTTAGCAAGGTTACAGAAAACCTAGCTAGGGGGCGGAAAGTGTGTTTGAATTTGAAGATATCTTGTATTTTTGAATTTATAATTAATCAATAATTATAAATACTATTAAGATTTTTCTTCTTCTAGGCATATAAATAGTATTCGGATATACATTTATTGTATTTTAAAATATATAAAAAGAAAATCTGATGATAGAAACATGTTAATAGTTTATAAAATATTAAACAGATATGAAAAATAGATGAATTTTTTAGTTTTAATCAAGAAGTCGGTCGTCAGTTCGCGACTTAGACGGGTCTCGACTGCGACTAGACGCCTATAAATCAGATGATCTTCCAGACTTTTTGATCGACCGATTAATCAGGCGAATTTGTAAATTTTACCTTCTAAGCGAAGCATAAGCGGAAGATTTTTAGAACACTGATATTTAGATCGAGACTAATTAATTTGTACAGTACTTTTTGAATGACCTCAATACACACACAAAAAGACAGCAATACGTATGAACATTTTTGGGACATAAAAAAAAGACCTAGTAATTGAGACTCGACAGTAGACAATATATGTGAATTACATGATGGAGCAGCTGTCTGTATTATCATCACTAAACATAGTCAAGTAGGGCTCATCCTGCTTCTTGTTGGTGTTTCCAGAAGGTTCAGCTTTCCTAACAAATCCAACAGGAGCCTTCTTATCATACAACTTTGCCTGATAAGGCTCATCTACAAGATTATAAGGCACAAACTGCCACATTTGCACCCTTAAACCAGTCCTTTTAGCCTTCTTTAGGACCTCTTCCGCTTCGATGTATCCTGTCACACTTATCTTCTGTTGCTTCCTGTTAATCTCCACGCTCGAAACACCTGGAAATATAACACAAAATATTTTCGATAAACTTGAGCGGTTGTATGTAACAGAAACTATATCATCGTAGTCTAATTAACAATTATGTAATTATAATACCTTCGAGCGAGTCGAGAGCTTTTTTTAGTTTTCGCTCGCAACCATTGCAATCGATTTTGCAGTGAAGAATTACAGTTTGGTATTGTTGGACTTCCTTGCTACTGGAAATATTTTTCACTATGCCGGAGAAATACTCAATAGTACCACCAATACCCATCTGAACAACTCGAACTTGCTTCTCCAAGCTTCAATCAATAGCAATGAAATTAATTGTATTTGAGTAATAGTAAGAGGTGAGAGTTTGATAGAAAGATATGAAACTTAAAACACCTATTTGTGCCTTTTTTATAGACCAAGAATTCCTAAGCAAAATATCCATGCCATTAGAATACATTATTCACCGAAAAAGATAAATTATTCATTATTCATTATCTTGGGTTGCAAGTAAGCTTATTTATACTTGTCAAAGCATTTTTTTTTCTAAATGAGACAATTTCTAAAATCACATAAGCATTATTACATAGTTCAAACTAGTTTTTGTTTTTTTAACAAACAATGAAAACACCCACTTCAATAATTGTGGTACCTATGAATGAATAATTAAATTATATAGAATAACCGTGACTGTGACAAATTAGTATTTGGGAGTAAAATTTTATTTAAACTTACTCATTTATAGACCTCAAGATTAACATGATATTATCGATAACGACTTCTAACTTAAACTATTACCAAGTGGTTTATAAGTCAATAGTCTTGTAACTTATGAATATTTGAAGTTTTGTTGGCTTTCATTGTTTGAACAAGTTATACTTGTCAGCTAATCTTTCCAATAGGATAAATATAATGTTTTCAGGACAATAATAGATTTCAAAATTAGTTTTATTTTCACATAGTGATATGTGCTTGACTATGTATAGTAAGTGTCGTCAGAAGGACATTGATATTTTTAAGCAGACTACTTTATTCATTCAATTCAACAATTTCTTCCTAGTTTCCAAAGTTTGTGGAAAAATATAATTAGGTGACAATTTTGAGTTTTCAAAATTAATGTAGATGAAAACATATGATTTGAAAGGGTCAGATCATAGGTCAAAGATTTTGTGAACATTGCTGAAATAATGAAAATTTATCTTTTGAATTAATTTTTGGATTATTATATGAACAATCAAATTGTTGAAATTGATTCCAAATTTTCACATCAAAAGAAGGTACTTGATCCGTGCTCTAATTTGAAATATTATAAAATATTTCAACCAAGTTTAATTGTTTCCATATCATATAACGCACTTTATTTAAAATTTTAAACACGTACTAGAGATTTATTGGTTGTCAATTTTTGGTTAAAAAAAATGCATGGTCATGTATCTTATGAATCTGCATGGAAATTTCTGATCCCCAAGCAGCTTTCCCACAAGATGTTGACACATTAATGTATCCAGCCGGTTAAGGTAAGGGCTTTGGATTTTTAAATTAAAATTGACTGAAAGAGAAGTCGTAAAATAAACATAAATTAATAGACTCTTTTTTGTGTGGGATAGAAACATATATCAATAGACTTGGCATTACAGTCATGCAATAATGATTAAATATGGATTAATAGCTTGGACCTTTTCTGTACATATCTATAGTACAATAAATACTTTACAAGTATCAAGCACATCTCAAAATGTGTTTGTACTTCAAGCGCATTAGTTTCTTCTCGAATGATTTTTTTTGTTTTTTGTTTTTGATAATGTCTTCACTGATTACTTGATTGAATCAAATTATTGCTTTTTTGTTTTGTTTGATAGAGAATCAAATTATTGCTATTTCATGAAACTATGAGGAAGAGGAGATGTTTACATGTTCTAAATGTTATTTATTTGTCCGGCTGGATACATTGAAGGTGATAAAAAAACAAAAAAAAGAGTAATAGTCTAGTATAGTCATAGTTTTGGTCAATTGACCAAATGATCGAAGATTCAAACCTCATGAGAAAAGTGCTATCTTATATGGTTTTATAGAACTATAATTCACAAGTTGAGATATCTCGAAATTTAATGGCCATTCGGAATCGGAAGAAATAAGCTTAGAGACACTGTAGTGACCTGGCCTGCAAGCAAAAAGAGAAATAGGTAAGGGTTTGCTGAATGAGTCGTGAACTCGATATCGTAGTAGGTGGACCATTCAAACCCTCTTAATCAATCTTATCACATGAGTAAGGGCGAGGGTAAAATTGGAATTTTCAATTTTATGATAGTCTATGAAATATCAGAATAAATCATTTGAGTCAAAGTGTAGGACTAAAGATCAAGTGCAATCCATATTTTTGGTACAAACTATAAAATTCGTAAAGTGAATTATAATTTACGGCCAAAAAATTAAAAGTACGACATAGTTCGTCAAAAGTGATTTGTAATTCATCACTGAAAAATTATTCATACGATGACAATTAATCTCATCCGTCCAAGTTAACGAATCAATGATTGTCATTGATTTGTATTTTTTACAACAAAAAAATTATACTATTTGTACCGGACCCTTTTTCCAAAGTGTAGTAATGAAAGATGACTATGGAGAATGGTTAAGAATTTTTCCAATGAATTGCTGCTATTCATCTTTTTACAGACGAAATGGAGTGTTAATTAGCGACAATTATAATTTGTAGTGATTCTGTTTTGAACTTTGATCGTTGACCAGCGACCTCTCTAATTGGAGTTCGTTGGATTTCGCATGTTTGGGCTTTCGTTTAATTTTGGGCCTCTAGTAGCCATTGTGACCCAATAGTGAAGCCCAATAAGTCAACAGAACACATCCTTACCTTGTCTTATAAAAAAAGTGAAAATTTAAAAAATAATCAGTAATGAATTAATATAATACGTAGTATTCTTAACTGGTTTGAGAAGGGCAATTCTGCCATTTTATTATCGAAAATAATTATTGTAAAGACGATAATACCCCTAATGTGAATATTTTTTTTATGTCCTTTAGACTTTTGTCATATGACTTCATTTGGGGGCAATTTAGTCTTTTAACTTCATTAGTAAAAACAGGGGGTCGGTGCATTTAGTAGCTCCCAAAACTATTAACACCCCATCCGTATCACTTTCTCGCCATCGCATCCGAGAAGCCAAAAAATTGAAACCCTAGAAATCCCAATTTCATCCCTTTCCGGAATCGGCCCCGATTCCGCCTGAAAATCTCTCCTTTTCGTTAAATTTTGGTTTGTGTTCTTTTGGTTTTCAGGCAATATTCGGAGCTGCGTCGTCGCGAGATTGATCGAAGCGTTGCGGTTAATTGGTTTACGATCTCGGGTTGTTTCGGTAATGCTGTGTCCTGTAGTGGAATTATGGTTATTTCTTTTTTTCGATATTGGTGGCTTCGAGGAGTGGTCTGAGGTTTCATTTGCCTCTTAATATGAGTTTTAGTATCTGTTTTTAGGTCAATTTCGATTATGATGGTTGTGGTTGTTGTTATGAATTTAGTGAATAAGTTTTAAGGCTGAACATTTTCTGCATAATGAGTGGTTTAATTTACACATTAAAGTTAAGTTCTCTTACCTGAGAGTGTTATCAAGTGAGTGATGGTGAGATTGGCTGATAAAGGTGTTTTTTTTGTTATAGTTAACAGGGTCTTGGTTGAGTATCTTTTTCACGATTTGAAACTCCAAGAAGAATGTCAGGAACACCGAAGAAAACATCATCCTCGCCGTATCAGGTTCTGGGGAACAGGCCGATCGATCAGTGGAAGGTTACTGAGTTGAAAGAAGAGCTTAAGAGGCGCAAATTGATTACTAGGGGACTGAAGGATGATCTGGTCAAGAGGTTGGATGAAGCATTGCGTAATGAGAGGGATAGTGCTTCGGCAGAGGCTGAAGCTGAAGCTAGTCTAAATGGTGCTACTGATTCTCAAGCTCACGAGACAAATGATAATGCTGTAACTCCGGAAAAAGATTTGAGCGGGACTGACAAGGATTTTGAGACACCTCAGAAGGTTGAGGATAGCAAGGTTGAGAAAACTGATGAGGATTGGGTTGAAGTTAATGCAGCCGACTGCCAGTCAATCACAGAACATAACGTTGATGCACTCGATGTCCCTAGTGGCAGGATTGTAGGGGGAGAAGAAGTCATTGCTGTTGTGGAAACCATAACTGAATCTGTGGAAACTGTTGTCGAGACCATAACTGAATCTGTTGAAACTGTTCTGGAAACCTCGTTGACCGTGCAGGAAATAGAGAATGAGAGTGTGATGTCTGAAACAGAGAATGATGAGCTCAAGTCCCAGCTTGAGAATGAGGGCTCAAAGTCTGAAATAGGTATAGAGTATACTGAGGGTTTGAAGCTTCAGAACAATAGTGAGAAACCTATACAAGTTGATAGTGCGGGATTTAGTCCTCCGGTTTCGGGGTCTGGAGGTCAGGATGCAGGCACTCTAACAGCTATTGAGACAGAGGGTCAAGTTCCAACTTCCGGACAGGAGGATGCTCCTCTTCCTACCAATCAGGTATCTGAGGTCAGCCCTGCTTTAGGGTTAGAAGTAAAATCTGATTCTATTTCTTCTGATTCTGTGTCAATTATTGAAAAGAAAGAACTAAAAGATAATATAACTGCTGAAAATGTTAAATTTGAACTAAATGTTAAACCGGAGATGGTGAAACCATCATCAATAAATGTTGCTCCAGATGCCGGTGGATCACATCCTATGGATGTTGAAGATCCACTTGAGAAGAAGTTATCTGCGGAAGAGAAAGATGGAAATGATACCAAAAGTAGTGCAGATGTGGAATACACAGAAAAATTGAGTTTAGATAGAAGTTCTGGGGATGATTCCATGGATGAAGATGTATTTGATAATAAGCAAATGGATACAAAAAATATATCCAATGCTTATGAAGACAAAAATGAGCAAGTTAAGGTTGAGATTAAGGATGAAATCTTTGTTGATGTTGTGAGTGAGGGGAAAGAGGATTCTCGTGTTGAAGATAAGGGTGTTGTTGCAGCTGAGAAAAGAAAACTAACAGGTATAACGTCAATCTTTTTTTTTTGTATTAAATATCCTTTAGACCTCTGCTCTAAGCCATAATGATACTTGTGTGATTCTTTTCACTTTGTCTGTGGCACCTGTTGGTGATTTGGATGATTAAGTTTTGCTGAAAAGAAGCCGCTAGTGTTGTCACCTCATTGGTCTGCTAATTTACCAAGAGCTGGGAGTTCTTTTGCCATAGTAATGAATTACATACTAGTTTTTGCCATAATATTTAAGCACCTACTATCATTTGTGTCCTCAGACTCAGTTGGTTTAATAGGAAGCTGCCATCCCATCAATTAAACACATGGATATCACCTGATTATTACAATAATCATATTGGTTCCAGAAAAAATCAAAGAAAAAGATTTAGTGACAATCATGCAAAAAATTTCTCATGTTTTCAGTTTCCAATCTGTTTTATTATACTTCATCATTTTGGAACTGTCCTGACAGATCAACAATCCGCTGGAAAAAACGAGCCCTTGAAAAGGCAACGTAGGTGGAACACTGAATCTGTGAAAGTTGAGCCACAAATTACTGCTGCAGCCCTTTCAACAACGCCCAAAGAAAGTATCTCCCCAGCAGTTGGAAAACGCAATTTCTTTAGATCCGACTCTACAAACAGTGAGGATGCAACCAAGGAACGCGTGGGTGAGTTGCAACTTATAATGCACTTGCCATAAAAGCAAGGCTTCTGTTTTCATATTACTTATGCCTGTGCTGTTGCTTCCATTCTTGCAGTTCCGCCGTCTACCAACCCTCCCACAAACTCATTAAGGATTGATCGTTTTCTGCGACCTTTTACACTGAAATCCCTGCAAGAGCTTCTTGGCAAAACCGGTAAGGTCATTAGCTTCTGGATGGATCACATCAAAACCCATTGCTATGTCACTGTAAGCTTTCTTTCTCTCACAACTGCTCTCGTAGTGCTGGAGGCCACATTTGGCTGGCATTATGATAAAATAATTGGACTTATTATGGTGCAGTATTCATCAGTGGAGGAAGCTACAGAGACTCGGAATGCTGTTTACAACCTGCAGTGGCCTACAAATGGTGGCCGCTTGCTTGTTGCTGACTTTGTTGATCCTCAGGAAGTGAAAAATCGAGTTGAGGTCCCAACTCCAAGTCCTGCTGCCCCTGTCAGTGCTCCTCAAGTTGATGTTCCTACAAAGCAGCCGCAGCCTTCTCCACGACAAGTGCAAAGGCAGCAACCCCCACTACCAACATCCTTCCCTCCCCCTCCGCACCTCTCAGTTTCACCTCCTGTCAGCGCACTTCCTCCACCGCCTCTTCCCGAGAAACTTGATCCTCCAATTGTTACACTTGATGATCTCTTCCGCAAGACAACTACCTTACCAAGAATCTACTATCTTCCTCTATCGGAAGAGCAAGTTACTGAGAAGCTTGCAGCTCGTGGGAAAAACATCAAAACCTAGGTACTTCATTCGATAACCAACCATCTTTAGAGATTCATTTCTTCTTGCTGTTAGATCATCCCTCTCTTTGATACCTTGTAGGTCCAGTGGAGCAAGTGAACTATACCAGCCACTGATGGCTAGCGTCCAATGGAAGTGGGAAAGTATGCTAAACTTTTGAATGTTGCTACTCTCTAGAATTCTCTGTTCAGCTGGGATATGTTTTTAGAACCTGGTCAAACACATTGCAAGTGACTTTGATTCTGAAACCGTTGTTGTTTTTCATTGATTGAGAAATCTTTCTTGCTGAACTAACCTTTGCATCAAAAACATGTCTCAGCTATGCCATTGCACACCTTTTCATTCATCTTAATCCAAACCATGTCTCAAAATAGTGCGATGCCAATACCAACAACAACACTTGCAACTGCATATTACCACTGCACAGCCGCCCATAGTATACAAACAAAGCTATGATACCACCAAACCCAAATCATATACATATCTCCCATGTGTCATGCATAGTGGGCAACTGGCCTCAATATAACTTGTAGTAGTGTACAAAGAGTTACAAATAGCATCAGAAAATGATACAACAATACATAAAAAAGCATTAAAAAATGCCCATTGTTTTCCTTTCCCCCTCTTCAACCTTATCCATCCTTTAATGGCTTCTCTTATAAATAGCATACACCAAAATAATATCTCAGAGACAGAGACCAAGCAAGCTATCTACACAAATCAAAGAAGATCCAACCAACCAAAATCTTGCAATTCTTTTGTTTATATGTCCTACCAAATCATCAATGTCAGACATCGCAATGCTGGTTGCAGAAGAGTATGAGAGAAGGATGAAGAACTCAAGGAGGCTTGGAGTTGAAGATGATGAGGAGAAGAAGCTGACTGTTGTCTCAATTGATGTGAATGGTGTTCTGGAAAAAGTTTTGAAACCCAGAAGTCAAATCAGCCTTGCAGCATCAAATGGCTTCTTCTCTGCTTGAAATCTTCATCTAATTATAACATTTGGGTACTTTGTACATACATATCAATTCAATCAAAACTCTCCATCTGTATGCAATCCGTTCTCACAAATATCCATCAGGGCTAAACCCTCAATTCCCAATTTTGTTCAAACTTACATATTTTTGGCAGACTTAACCTAATTCAAGCTACAATAATGGCTGATAGTTACATCAGAATCCCCATCTGGGTCCATCAAAATTCAACTGGAGAAGCCAAAAATCTTGCAAAGACTTGATCTTTGATATCTTACTTGAACACTTTGCCCAACCCAAAATCATCAACAAGGCCGATTTCTTCAACCTTGAACAAATAAAAAATCCCAGGTACCATTCAAACACACACAAAACCCAAAACAAATCTGAAAAGACCAAAAATATAACTGAAACTCTGAATATATGCAAAAGTTACAAAACCAAAAAAATGAGACATTTTCTCAAGTTATTAAAATTTACAAAATTCTCTGCAAATTGCTATCTTGCAAAGCCGACAGCACAAAGATCAACTCCTCATCACTCCCATCATAATCATCCCTTGAAATTGAAACCTCACGCAGCCTGAGCCTCTTGGTCTCCTCCTCAGGCAACACTTCCCGTCGACAAAGCGGACACGTGGCGTTGGCGAAGTCCTGCTCAAGCCACCGATCAAGACAGTCTTTATGAAAAGTGTGTTTGCATTTGAGCTTCCTGATTTGAACCCCTTCTTCGAAATTGGACAAGCAGACTGCACAATCGAGTGGTTCTTGGGCTAAAGTTCGGAGCTTGTAGAGCGTGGTGGGGACTTTGTTTTCGATGAGCTGGAATAGGTTTGTGGGGGAGGAGCGGAGGGAGGGGAGTTTGAAGAGGGTGCGGAGGTTGAGGAAGAGGAGGGTGAGTAAGATGGCGGAGATGGTGTAGAGGTGAGAGAGGATCTGAGGGAGTGCCGCCATTGCTGATGTTCTCAGAGAGAGAGAGATGGAAGAGGAAGAGGAAGAGGAAGAGGAAGAGAGTGAGTGGTAAATGGGGAGATTTTTATATATTGGGATTTTTGTTTGGGTCAATTTTTATATTGATGATGGATGATATTTTCATTTCTTTTTTCAGATTTAATGTTTGTGAACTTTTTCGATTTTTTTAAGGGTAAATTATAAAACTATCGCCTCATTTTAAATTGGATATCGAACTTTTTCAAAATTTTAATTTAGTGGTTATTCATATCGATTTGCACATGTTTCATCATATTAATCATATCACCAATCACAATGAAAATGAATTAATCCTACTACTGAATTTATATGTTATCGACATTAAAACTCTTCAAATTCTAAAACAAAATGTATGCATGTTAATGTAAAAATTATTAAATTGAAAAAGTTTGATAACTAATTTGAAATAAGTTATAATCTTAGTTTTATAAGTTACCCTTTTGTTTTTTGTGTGAACTTTGTTTGGGATTTATTACTTAAAAAATAATTCTAGAAGGTATGGTTGGAGGGGTGTAAACGAGCCGATACACTCGTGAGCTGCTCGCGAACAAACTCGGTCAAAGCTCGGCTCGATCTTAAACGAGCCGAGCACGAGCACAACTTTCAGGCTCGTTTAATAAACGAGCGAGTACGAGCAACCTACTGCTCGGCTCGTTTATGTTCGTGAGCCGCTCATTTATATGCTCGATTAAAACTCGTTTAGAGCTCGATTAAAACTCGTTTAAAGCTCGATTATTACTTGACTATTATAAAATTATTAGTCAATATTCAATAATGTCAATATAATTTAAAAATGTGCATATGTACACTATTGAATATTGATATGAATTTTAATAAAACATGATATATAAATATTGCTTGCATCACAAAACAAACATTTCAAACAAGGTTCAGTTTTTTTCTAATCTTCGAGCTTTAAACGAGCTCACAATCGAGCATCTTGTTTATAACTCGAGCTATAAACGAGCAGCTCGTTTATAGCTCGATTAAGGCTCAAGCTCGATAAGATGACGAGCCGAGCTCGAGTATGTAAAAGAGTTATCGAGCCGAGCTCGAACACATTCCTTTCAAGCTCGTCGAGCTCGAGCTCGAGTTCGAGCACAATTAATTTCTTATCGAGCCGAGCTCGAGCAGCTCAATACTCGGCTCGGCTCGTTTACACCCCTATGGTTGGTGTCAGGTAAAAATTATTTTTCATCTCACAACTAAAGCATGTGACAATTACGGATTACCATAAATTCCTGAATGACATTTTTTATGTGCTCTAAAGTTATTTGTTTAAAATGGTAATTATTTCATATTTGTTTCTCACTATTGTGTCTCGTTATTTACATTTTGGAACAATAGATCAACATATGGAGCCAAGACTTTGTGAACAAGGTCAAAAATTTTGTGAATTATCGATACTTTTGTGAAAAATAGATGAAAAAACTAATGAAAAATTTAATTACCAATGCACCCTTGATCATTGCTTACCGAATTAAATCTTGGAAAAAAAAGTCTTGTCACTTTTAAGTTTTAAGTTTTCATATACTTTGGTTTTTCTGTGATGATTTCCTTTACAAGGTAAATATATATATTTATAAATAAAGAAGTGTACAAATGTTATCCCCTTCTTAGAGTGTTACTCAATTAGTCGATTCTGATTGGTTGAGGGGAGGTGACACCTCACAATCCACTACCAATGCCACCTCACAATCCACTCAAATGTTCAATGGGTCCCGTGCTTTGTGAGGTGTCACCTCCCCTCAACCAATCAGAATCGAGTAATTGGGTAACACTCTAAGAAAGGGTAACATTTGAGCGCCCCTTTATAAATATATATATATACTTTAAAAAACATATATGTTATAAATTGCATGAATGAAGTGAAAATCTCAATTAAACTTTTTTGGCAAATTTGCATGATATTTTATAAAGGTCGGAAATGATAAGGTAGTATTTTTGACAAATAGTGGTAGTTTATGCCCATTTTATTTACTTTTTAAACAAAAAATAACGTTGATGTTCATTAAGTGCAAAAAAAAATCAATTTACTCCATACAGTTTACATTTTCAAAAAAAATTTTCCGATAAGGATTTACATATTCGAATTAGTTGAACAATAAATTGTAAAAAAAGTGATATACATTCACTTTTGTTTTCACTTTTCCCTAGAGTAAGGATCATATGAGAAATAACAATTATGGTGAGAAATAATAATAATCGTTGGATTTTAGATCGAACGATCCGGATTTTTCCTGATTTTTCAATTATTTTTATGCACTGAATTCGTATTTGAGGGCTAATCAATCATTTATGCAGTACGAAATATTTTGTTAAGATCACGATCCTATTTTTTTGTGCATCGACATCGTCGTAAAACCGTAGTTTAGACGGAGAATCGCGGTGGCTTTTCTTTCGGAGTGATTTGGATTTTGGATCTTGAGATCAGTACCTAATGTCGATCGGCTTCACTCATTAGCCTCACTCATCTGGACATTGAAGGACTCCGACTCCGCCACTCGAATCGCTGGTAATGTTGTTGATTTTTAGGGTTTTTTCTTGTTTCGAACTCTATATTACATGGATTGATTTTTGGAATGAATTTGTTTTTGAAATCGGGTGCTGTAGTGATGGGGCATGCTGTTGGTTTGTCGGGTGGAGGTTGAAATTGAAATCGGATTTGGGTGGTGATTTTATGGTTGTCGGATTTGAAGTTGAAGCTACTGAAAATTTGGATTTGAACTGTATGTGTTATTGAAAAGATTTATAAAGAGTTACTCTAATTTAATTCAGGCATTTTGAAGCCTTATCGACTTTGTTGTGCGGAGGTGAGGATGAGGAGACATTGATTGAGTTCAAAATTGTATAAATGATGCCGTTTTGATAGGTAGTCTTATGTAAGAGGCTAGATGGTGTTTGCTGACTTAGTCACTCATTTTCAGAAATACAAGGCATTCACGGAAGAAAAACTATTTTTTTAGACTGCGATTATGGCAATAAACGTGATCAATTATCTCCAGAGAGGAGCACCTGTCTAAATGCAAATGTGCAGGAAGGAAAGGTAACTCTTATACAGTTGATTAACTCCACTAGATATATTTACTTTTAATCTTCTTGTTTAGACCCCAGCTGGGAATTATTGATATCTGTGGAGACAGTAGGGTATTGGTATTGATTTATACATTTTGAAATTTCTGAATGGAGATCCGTATGTGCTTATCTTCACTGATTTGTGGTTTGAAGATATTTAGCGTGTTTGTGGAAGAGTGATTTGGGAGCCCGGACTTGGGAGAAGAAGGTATTTTGCGCTGTTGGTGATGCTCAAAACCAATACAAGTTGAACTTGCTAATTTCTGATAAAGATAAGGTCATTGTGGACAGGTTCAGCGTTTGACTTTCTTTTGTTGTGTCTGTGATGTAGATTCGAAAGTAATAATAGCTAGGAGGCAGCCTTGTCGCACCAAGAGTTTTGCAGGAGATACTCATGCTGGTGGGATAGTCATGAACAACAACAACAAAAGGGCATTGCTGAAGAGAAATCACCATTTGTTTATTGGAAGAAAAGAACGATTACATTGGACATGCAAGCAAAAGAAGGCTTTAACGACCCGACAAAGCTGGAGAACATCCTCAAATCTTTCGTTTCCAAGCACGAATTGTTTAATGTGTAGCAGTTGTATATGTAGCTTTTGTAATAGGCCAGGAATCTTACGCATTTTATCTTAAAGCTTACGCATTTTACCAGGAATCTTACAATAAATCTTACGCATTTTACATTGTATCTTACGCATGCACCATCTAATGAAACGTTAACTTATTCTAACTAGTCTTTAATTTTCATCCAGTCAGCTGCGCGCTGTAGCACTGTGTTTTTTCTAACATTCAGATGTGATTGCATTCAAATGTGTGTCGCACAGGGGCATCAATTGGTCTGTTTGCTGCAATGCAAATTTAATATCAATCAATGATTCCACAGTTGCAATACATTATATTAGACCTCAAATTTTATGGAAACTATAAGGTGAACTGTAGTTACTTGATCAGATGTAGCATATGCTCCATAGTGCACCTTTTCGGTGACAATGCCTTGAGCGAAGAACCTAAAAACTGCACCTGCAGAAAATTTTGTCCATCAAAGTATCCAATAAGTATAAGATAATCAGCATTAATCAGGAGTTGGTGCATATCAAACCTTGATGTCTGATGCATACTTGTTACTATTAGATTAAATGAAACAAAACTGCATAAATAAAGTAATAAGTATACATAATAGGCTTTGTATTTATAATAACCATGTTTTCACAGTAGAAACATGATCACTTTACATTATACAGAAGATTAAAATGTTTCACTTTAAATGAGAAAAAGAGATAGAAATGTTTTTCTTCATCGATTTCATACCTGTAATGACATGAAGAAGAAAATTTAAGGAATCAAGTCAGAGATGCATTCTTTTTTATTATTAATATTATATTGCAGTCTATTTCCCCAGTAAGCGACAAGTTCTCCCAGTTGATTGTTTAAGTCTGTCATTTAACTCGTCTACATCCTTCTCCATTGGATCGAGAGCCTTGTTTTGCCTGCATAAAACAATACAGTACAACTTAACAGTTTTAATAAGATGCGGCAAAAAGGTCATTTCAGTTCAAAGTTAATGGGCATAGTTATGTATAGAAAACAGTTGAAACTTAATCAAATGATTCTGATTTCGAAAAGAGAAAATAATGAAACTACAGTTAGAAAAGCTTGAAAAGCTACACAGTTAATGAAAATCTATGCAGTTACGCATTTATGTATCAATGAAAAGCTACGCAACTACGCAGTTATATATGAAATGCTACGCAGTCCACAGTTAATGAAAAGCTACGCAGTTACGTAGTTACGCAGTTATGTATGAAATGCTACGCAGTTTACAGTTAATGAATGAAATCGTGAATGGGTGTTATGTCGAAATTTTACGCTTGAAAAGCTATGCAGTATGTATGACATGGGACGCATTTTATAGCCATTGAAAAGCTACGCAGTTACGCAGTTATGAATGCATTGAAAAGCTACGCAGCTACGCAGTTATGAATGCAATGAAAAGCTACGCAATTATCAGGCTAATTCCGCACCCCGAACGCCAAAATAAACCATATAAAAACCCTAATTCCAACAAAACCACACTAAGTCGCCTAATTCATGTACCTGTCAGTGCAGCACCAGTCGTACTGGGATAAGACAATTGTTGGTAGTCAGACGACCCGGCCCATTGGCGACGCTCTTCACGACGTACCGTAAAATTGGTGGGCTGTCGTCGCCTGCCTGCCTTTGTCCGCCATTGAATATCGTCGCTGTCGGTCAGATTTTGGTCGCCTTCTTTCGCCATCGCTTTGGATTTCTCATAGAACGGCAGAATCGCAGCGACTAATTGAATATGGTTTGGAGATTACGTGATAAGCGGAATTAGGTTTTGGATCGAATTCTAAATTCCTAATTTGCCCTTTAAGTGTATCTAATAATTAAATAAATACGAATTTTAATGTAAATCATGATTAATTTTAACCGTTTATTATTTCAATCTGATGGATATTAAAATTTCTCATTTCTCATATAGAAAGCCCTTCTCACCAGATCTCTAGTTCAGAGCCACATACACTTTCAAAGAACTATAAAATCCCATGAAATTCATAAAATTTTCTTTAATTTAACTGAGCACAAGCTTTGTTGTCAGGGCATTTGACTTTGGGCCTGTTCTATAGGGATTGGGTCAATCCGACCCAATCTCACCCAACACAATCCAATCTCACCCAATCTCACTCAACACACCCCAATCTCACCCAATCTCATCCAATCTCACCCAACACAATCTAATCTAATCTAATCTTCACTCACCTAATCTAATCTCCACTCACATATATCTAACATTTTCATTCAATGCTACTTAGGTCAGCTCTTCACATCCATCATTAGTGAACTCATGAAAAATAATACCACCAAATTTTCGGTGCTTTCCGTGCAGGAAGTTGATATTTAAAGAATACATGTGTAGTTTTTTTCAATTATGAAGGTCTGAGCTTCAGTGAACATTACAGACGAGTTCTTGTCTCTGTTGGGGCCTTGAGTAGGCATGGAATTGCTACTGGAAGCAATTGAGGTTTTTTATTGAGTCTTGTCTGTATATGTTTCGTTGTTTGTTGTATCAATGTTTGTTTTAGGGTGTTTGTTTGGCTGCTTGTGCTTTTAGCTTCGATTAGCTCTTGTCAAGTCGAGTTGTTTGTGTTTGTCTGGTTGTTGTTCAGTTTCGGTTTAGTTGTCTAGTCCCCGGTTGTTTGTTGTTTGTATCCTTATCATTTATAAACAACAAAAAATCCGGTGCATCATTAATCAAAGACCAAAAAAATAAATTAAATTCATATAAACTAAATGAAGTCTTTATTTTTTTCGATACAAATAAATGAAGTCTTTATGGATAAATGAGTACATTTATAAAAGTTCAATATATATTGATTCATTTGCTCATATGAGTTTAATTTATTTTATAATGGTATAGAGATATTTCCATCTCTTTAATGAGTTAATAAATACCGAAATTCTTTACACATAGTAGTGTATCATTATTCTATTCTTAATAATTGTTTTGTGGAACTCAACCTCATTGCTTTAATTTATCATATCATTCGAGTTAAAAAAATTTTAAAACTTGTGAGGTAATAACTCATTATATGACAGAGTAAAGATCATGTAAAAAATATATTTTTGGTGTAAAATGTAAAGTTCGTCAAATTAGGTTATAATTCGTCACTGAGAAATCAAAAGTAATACATAGTTCGTCAAGAATATTTTATAATTCGTCACCTAGAAATCAACCATATGACGAGATTTAATCACATGCGTCCAAATGACTAAATCAATAACTGTCATAAGTTTATTTTACTTTTTACAAAAATATGTCTTTTACACCAGATCCTTTTTCTTATATAACACTATAAACATTATTTTTAAATTCAAGTTTAGTTTCAATTGTTTATTATTTTAATTCAATCGAATACCTGAATAAACAACAACCTTATTTTAGGAATTGGCTTCATATTAGTATTTTATAAGTTCACACGTTTGTCTCTTGGAACATGTTTACTGTGAAACATCTTGTTTACTCTAACAGAAAAATTCCATAAGCATTTTTGCGTTCAAAATGTGGAGTGTGTTGCACCTTGCTTTCTCAAATTATAATAAATGGATTACAAAAAAATGCGCCTCAATCATGTGCAATAAATCCTTTCATGTCAACTCTTTTGTATATCACAAAACACAATAATTGATCAATTTGTAGACTAGAAAAAGTCATTGATTTTGGTTTCGTGTTGCCATGGGACCCTTTTATCATGAAGATATTTTGCTATAGAGGAACTTAAAAATTGTTAACCTAAGCTTATCAATTATCATCTTCATTACGTGTAATTTTCCATCTTTGTCCACTACATGTCATAAGACTATTGCTACATGTAACAAAGACATAAAAGAGATGCGCCTACTTTGGCTGTTCTATATTTGTTTTGTTCAAAAAAGTGTGTTTTTATGGGTAAAAGTTGTACAGAAGTAGGACATCGACTACACAATGATTTTATTCGGTACATACACTCAAATTGAAGCACAGGCCTACAGCGGCCAACCCATCCTCGTAATAACAAATATCAAAGGTTGCGAGTCCATGCTCAGCAAGCACTAAAATCCCCTGGCCATAACCGGAGAAATAGGAAAACTAATGAGATTATAACTCAGTTCACAAACGGCTGAGAACTACCAACTCCGTCCGTAAACCGGCTGAGAATAACCTCTTATTGAACCTAATCTAACCTAACTAAACTACAACTTGAAAACACAGAAATAAACTTCATCCGGAAAAGCCGGTCAAAAGAGTCAGAGTCGACAGCACAACACCCAAACAACCGGTCAAGCCCCAACCCACCCAGGACGACAGCCTGCCACCCCGTGACCGCTCACCTTAGCACTGCACCACCCGTTAATTCAATGTAATTGTTCAAGCTGTTGTACAAGAGAGAGTTCCAGACCAGAGAGACAACCGATGTGGAACAACATTGAAGAAGCAGAAGTTTCCTAATCCATATTAGGCAAGTTGATGTTGTTGTGCAACAAAGATAAGATGCAAATGCTGGAGTCGATTGACGCAAATATCTGGACGCATATCTAAAATTTGGTTGAGAAAATTTAGGGAATACTTGCGCTTGAAGATTACTTGGCGAAGAAGATAATCGAAGAAGTTGCGTAAACGAAGTTGAAGATATGTTGAAGATTATCTACAACAGAGATGCGCAAGAAGTTAGGAAAGATTTCCTAAAAGATCATATGCGGTCGGACTTGCTGAACAAGTCAGATTTGGAATCGTCCACTCCTATATTCTGCGGAAAGCGTTGATCTTCGTAGAGGATCATCTGGTGAAATCGGATGGGAGACTCAGATCTAAAGGGAGACCTAGTTAGCAATTACTAGAGTATTAGAGGCTCGGCAGTTTAAGATAGATTCTATAAACGTAAGCTCCTGTACTCGCAATATTCAATATTTGTGAATTGCTATCCACCGGGCTAAGGAGACAGCCTCCAGGCGTAGGCTTGTTAACGCCGAACTGGGTAACAACTTTGCGTGTCGTTTATTTTCCGCACTGCACTTATTTTTTCATAAGTTGTTCTATATATTGTTATATACTCGTCTAACTAGAACAACATCTCAACATACACGGAAAGATTTCAGAATGAAATGATCGAACAAAGCGTACTTATTTTTTTAAACTATACCCATGAGAAGAAACTCGTCCTAAAGCCTATTAAAATGTTTGATTGATACTTAACGATCTCTTTAGTCTTTAAGCATGATATTTGGGACCAAAACATTTCAGTTTTCACCACCCATGTGGTATTTTTTTTGTGATGGGGAACTTAAGCTCAGATTTTAGTATCTATTCTTTTTTTTATTTTTGCACTGGAAGGGACTTGAACCCGAGCCGCCACAAACACCAGAGGAGCTCCATACCACCATGGCAACTCACTTCGCCCTACCCATGTGGTATATTTGTCTACTGATGATGAGTTGCTATCCATGTGCGCCAATCAATAATCTCACAATTCCAAAGATGCTTGATTTTGTTTTTGTATAAAAGTTGAACATGTAATGTAAATTCTTTTTTTATTAGTACAAGTGCCAACATGGAAACGAGGGGAAACAAGCTGCTCACGAAAGGTACCACTCCCAATAAGGGCACAAAAAAATAAGTTGGCCGGCCGATCGCAGTGGCCGACACTACATAACCAAATGACGCGTTGTCGTGTCCTTCGAGTAAAACAGGAGTCGAACTCCTGAGACATAAAAACTAAAACTAAAATAGTTCAGACCGAAACCGGCTGAGAATACATCCCTCTAAGTGAAAAATTAATTTGAGGACGAAATAACTAAACGAAACTAAACTAGACGACTAATCTACACCAAAAATTCAGCCGTTTTGAACGGAGCCGACTATCCCCACCACCGAAGCAAATCTGAGCTGCCGAAAACCACCATCCATGAAACGCCATGGCGAGCTTATGTAGCACGGACATCCCATTTTTTTGGTGACTTGCCGTGTCGGACACTCGGACACGCCTCGGACACTTGGACACATCTCGGGCACTTGGATAGGCTGACACTTGCAATTAAACCGATTTTTAAAAAAAATTGGACCAATCGACCGACACGTCTGGCTCAACCTCACGTGTGTTCTTTGAAGATAGTCAAGCAGAAAACACATTATGAGTCTTTTATGCATTTGTTTGACTTTAATGTTTGAATATTTGTTTTTAATTTCAAAAGAATTGCGCATGGTTAATTATAATTATATTTTTATATAATTTATGTCGCCGTATCCTGTCGTGTCCACTTCTTATACATTTTGAATTTGGCGTGTCCACGTGTCTTGCCGTGTCCGTGTCCCATGTCTGTATCCGTGTCCGTGCTACATAGGCGAAAGCCACCACCACCCATCGAGCCCAAAAACAGCAGATCCACAACCAGAGACGAGGGCTTCCACACGGCTCCCAAGCTAGCCCGGCCAACACCACAGCTACCTACTTACTGTACAAACCGACAACGAACTGCAATGTAAATTCTGAAATGAGATATTTCAGTGGCGACAAGTTCACCTGCCAATGTTAGGCTGGATATCCATTTTAGATAACATCAATCACATCCCCATGTTTTTGGTTGTGTCCTTTTTTTAGTATCAAATGTCTCAAAATTTCAATCTTTATCAATTAAACAAAAAAACTTACAATTTCAATCATACATTTCCATATTTAAGTGCTCAAATTAAGTGTTCAATTTAAGAAAAATGACTTTCAATTCGCTTAAATTGAGTCCTAAAATTCTCGAGTTAAAAAAATTCATTTAGTATTTATTTATTGTAAAGCGCGGTTGATAACAACACGTTATAATTGATTGTCGTTATAACGTCGATTTAGCCCAATCATGCAAGTGAGGTGACCCACGACCAGGGAGTACATGTACATATATGTTAAGTGAAAATAGAACCTAAAATGCAGTTGATAATGATGCTAAACTTATATGAAGCCTCAAGTAAGAAGCAGTCAAGTTTTCTGTGTTTGTTCGCTATTTTGTCAGTCTTGTTGTTTACTTTTATTTGTGGAGTTGTTCCTTGGTCTTTGGACGTCTTGTTTTATCAAAAAAAAAAAAAGCGACCAATTGTGAATGAATTTCTAAAATTTAGTAGATTAAAAATAAATTTTCTCAAATTGAAAAAAATTAGAAATAAATTTATAATTTGATTTTGAGCTTAAAAAAGAAAAAGCTATATACTTTTTTTTTATATTAGAAAAAGGTATATACTTGAGCTCAAAACTACTCTCACAAACCAAGGCGAGACAACAAACATGGTGCTGGTGCAGCAGCCCCACCTCATCACATGCCCAAAGAAACAACCGTTCCTCTCTTATTATAAATTCACTCTTTAATCCGAGCATCAGATATCAATAAAATCTTCTTCGGGAAACACAAGAAGCTTGATCTCACATTATTATTGAGTTGAATTTCCTGCTAGCCAATCATGTCGTCGGTCGGATTCATGTCAGCGAAGATTCATGTGCAGCAAAGGGAGCTGAAGCAGAAGATGAAGCTGCGTGGAGTTGGGGAGGAGTACATGAGGATGAGGCCACCAGGAGTTAAGAAAACTATCAGGTCGGTGTTGAAGAATGTCTGCAAGACAAACAAGGTGTTACCTGTCATGACAACTCAAAGTTCATAACATCTCCATGTGAAAAGTTGTGTTTAGGAACTCATCCATGTATCATATTTGTGTTAGCTCACAGTTTCCATATCTACTTCCAATTTCACATAATCATGTGTAGAGCTACTCTAGTGAAGTGTTATGTGCTTTTACCAACTAAGTTCAACGAAACAAATGCGAAACAAATGAGTAAATTGGAAATTAATATCAGAACCAAATTGAGCCAAATTGAGCATAGTGACGTAGAAAAAGATCCGGCGCATCACAATCAAATGTTGCGAGTGCCAAAACGCGATCGTTTCAATAAAATTGATGTGGTCACGATTGATATTTTTTGAAATATAAAAAAACGACGTCGTATTGATCGAATGGATGCCGTTTTAACACTCGCATCATTTTGCAATATGAAAAAAAAAACTCAACTTGACGAAATTGGAAAAAAAATTCCAAACCAACTGTGTTGATACTAAAAAATATCTTGCAGGAAAGATACCATTCATGTAAAGGCAGTTGAAATAATCAATTCCCCAACCACCAATTTTTTTTAATACCTTCCATCTTGGGATCTCACAATCTTGCAAGCCCACTGAACTCTGCCATGCCTATCTATTCATTATCATCGCACAGTGGTTGAATTGAATCCATCCCCTGTTGACATACAAGCATGCCATCAATTGGTTTCATGTGTGTTATGGTTCATGTGAAGCAGACTGACCGGATCATGGAGAAAACGGCAGATGAGGAGGAAAGGGATCAAAATGGCCCGGATACGAGGACGACCAGCAAGCAGAGTATACCAAAGTGCTTCCATTCATGAAACAGTCGAGCAGTCCTGCAATGCAATTTAGTAGTGACACCAAAGGCCCTGACCAAGTTCGATAAACTGTAGTAAAAGATTATGCGAATATTGCAAATGAAAAATTAACTAAATCATTGAGAAGGTAAAAGTTCAAAAGAAACTTAGAACAGGTCCTCTTTGTTTCATCTCCGAGAGTAAAGGGTATTATTATAAAGTGAGACTCGGTTTATTAGCCTTGAGAATTACATTTCATGGCTTGTTGTCGGCCTGCTCGGAACATACACACAACAATTACCAAACCACAGTGTATGCACTTTCAACTCATCTAGTTTTAATGGAATACGCAAACCAACCCTCAGTGTAAATGTAAACAAATCTTTACAGCCCTTGAATGATCACGACGATATCCCTACCTGCAAAAGCATAATGAAGTACACAATCAAATCTCAAAGCCCCGACAGTAAATTCTTCACTCAAAACCCCATCAAAACACAGCCAATTAATTCACCATTGTCAGCATATGAACTGAAGATAAATTTCCACGTTAAATTTCAGTTATTACACATGCACAACTGAGCTGATGATGCATGCTCAACGCTCAAAAAAAAAAATTCAGAACATATAAAAAATAAACCTAACAAATTATTAAAACTCATCTGCTTATATTACAACAAATGTTGACAACTTGACCTAACAGCCAGCATAAAGCTTCTAAATTTTCCAGACTCCAGTCAACTATATATATATATATAACATGGGGGGCGTTCTATTGAGGACGCCTCTAACTATGAGGATGTGAGGACGACCAATCAGGGCGCGTCACGTGGCGCAAATAGTGTCCAGCCGCAATTGTTGACTTTTCAAAAGTTAGTGGGGTTTACTATTTGGACACGTGGCGCACCCACAAAACAGGGGGTTAGATGGATGATGATCCAATGACTGAGATTAGTCCCTACGTCCTCACCAAATTTGAGTGTCCTCATTTGAACACTCCTCTATAACATAATTTGCTTCAAAAATCAAACAAGCTAGCCAATTCGGTCAAAATTCAACATCAATCATCACCTACATAATTCTGCATTTTAAAACCATTGGTGTCAAAACCCGCACAAAAAGAGTCAAAATCTTCATTACTGTACTATACGATTCGAGGCAAATTCGGAACTGAATTTGCTCCTCGGGTCCATCCTCCGGGTCAATTTCAGTAGGGCTAGGGAAAGGCGCAGGTGCGATTAGAGGAGACGAGTCTAAGTGATCCGCCATCTTCAAAACACCCGATTCCCATCCCTCTCCTAAAGCATCCAAATTCTGAAGAAAATTCGAAGAGAGAATCTGTCGAAGACCGAGTGTCCTTCTTTGCAGTCTTCTCTCTCTTCACTTTGCTCTTTTTCGGAATTTTCAACGTTCAGAAAATTCTGAGAATTACTTCAACAGAAAAAATATATATCAAAAATAAATTTCCAACAGAACATTGTCGCCTTGTCGAGCGTATATGGGCCGGGCTTATTCGAATTTAAAGCCCAATTTCAACTTTTGTTCTTTAAAATGTGTTTCCACATGGCTTTTTTACATAAAAAAAAGTGTTTCCTCATAGTTCATTGACTTTCAAGTCAAGAGTCAAGAGTCAAGACACTATCCAAATCCATGGTGAAATTATTATGAAATTCTTTTCATAAAATACGAAAATAAATAATTTAATTATACTCCTAAGTCCAATTAAGTACAACTGTTATGAATAATGTCACTTGAACACATGTGACATAAATTTGAAATGAGACGAAATTATATCATTTGGAATCATTTTTGTATATCTATTCTGAATTTCACACGCTTATCTTTTGAATTATCAATTTGTGAAAAGACAAAAGAGATGTTTTCATGTTGACAATGAAATTAGGTTTATATATCATGGGCTATTCAACCTCTCTAGAAACTTGACACGGATTTGGGCTTCATCCATTTAGTCACCTTTGGCGTGATACGAATTTGGGCTTTAAGAGCGTAAAGACGGTTCAACAGCTGGATGATGGATTAGCTTGACACGGATTGCGTTACTACGTTTTCTGTGTCTGTTTAGTTTTTATGTCAAAAGTTGTTGTATTTTCATTATGTTTAGTATTAGCCTCTGTTCTATAAAAAAAAACCTCTCTAGAAACTGGCTAAGTATCCTAATTTAAAAAAGAAATAGTTGTCATAGAGTATGCTATCATGTTTTGCTACTTTTGTAAAATGTCGAGCTAGTAGAACCTAACATTATCTCTTCCACATAGCTTTAAAGTTAGATCTAGCATCAATATACGGAGTATAATTTTTTGAAAGTTAGGATTCATGATCATGATTGTTGAGTCCGTACATGAATTTCTTTTGGCAAGTTCATGTGTCATTTTGTTGTTGGATGTCTCATATATTTCTTCTCACCTAAAAACACATGAGACATATATTGTTTAGTTTAGAAGAAACAAGTTGTGTCAGATATAGCTTGGCATCAATAAGGTGAGCTTAAAGTTGAAGAATCTAATAAGCAATAAAAAAAATTTTGTTTACAAAAAGACTATGTGTGGCGGTAAGAGAGGAGGAGGTGCTAATAAGAAATAGATGTTTAATTGTTTTTGTTATATATTTTTTATCATCAGCACTTCCTCCTCTCTTACCGCTGCACACATGCTCTAATGGATGTTAGAATTTTTTGAATGCTCTAATATGTTATGCATAATTTTAAGGATAAGTTACAAAAATGTTAATAGGACAATCACCTGATTTACAAATTCGAAGGGTAAATAACAAATAAAATATTATCTTTAAAAAAAAGTATTATTGATATTTCAAAAGTTTATAAATCTTCCCTCTTCTTATCTAGAAGTAGACTCGATCTCAAAACTTTACAAGTAGAATGCCATTTTATATATATATATAAGTACATGATGTTTATTCAAAAGCACTTAGCTTTGACTTTGATAGCAAAATTATATTCCCATGAAAACAACCCCTACACCAACTATCACTTCATATATGCTTTACAAAATGCAACTACACTAGCCAAAAAAGAAATAGAAACTTTCTCATCCGCACGTAAAATTATTCTAATTTGTTTAAGTTAGTCCATTTTATGCTCAAATTCAAAACTTCATTCATCGGCTTTCACAACAAACATCAGTGCGACGATGTTACTAACAACATTTTTAGGCCGTGTACATCTTTATTATTAAGGAAATGTTCGCCGTTAGACGCTTTTTATAAAGACGCCTATGTAAAAAGGGAGCAAACCAATAATGAATTTTTGGATTCGAGTAGAACAAAATAGTATATTTTTTCCTTTTGGACTTAAATTGTTTGTTATCCATCAAATTCAATTGGAATTTTGGGAGGGCATTATTCTCTAGGTAGTGGCAAACCATTGTGCAGAAATGCACTGTATGCGAGACTATGACTACATGTGTATTATTTTGAGTGACGCACTTCTGATAATTAATAACCTTTTGTGAGGAAAACAGATATTGAAAAAACCCGGCCAAGAAGAATATTTGGGAATTATATAATGAGATCTCAATATGCGTCGTCTATTAATTATATGATGAAGACAGACAATAATAAGGTAAGTGCAGCTGAACCCCACCATAGTGAATTCTGATCAACTTCATCACTTTTACACCCATTAATTAAGCCACCATTTAACCACAGTTCGATCATTTTATGCAGGTTTACTTACTTCCATTTTCGCCATATATTAAAAGCACCAGTGTGGTGTAGTCATTCATAAAGGGCTTATTTAAGTGGCGGATTCAGATTTTTTTTATTATTACCGAGATAATACGAAACTAATGAATCAATAATAGTTGAATTAAGATAAGTTTCCAATTGTACCGTAGCAGCCATATTAAGCTAAAATATTAGAAGTTTTTGAAAAATGAACCAGGGCAAGTGTCCCTCTCGCCCCTCAAGTGATTTTGACACTGATTGGTTTATAGATACGAGAAGACGTACGCCATAAAAATTATTATCTCGGATTTCTGAGTTTAATTATTATCTCTGTTATATACTTTCATTTATTGTGTTTATCATACACATTTATCATGTACCGTATATATTGATGAATTCGTCACACATCAATATACAATTTATATTCATAACATAATATCAGATACTCTGATTTGATATTTCCTTTTCATAACATTCATCATGTTTGAAATAAAAACTACACATCATCTTTGCGAAACTCAAAGTGATTCAAAGTAACCTCGGAACTCCTAAAATTGGAGAATAAACGGGAGGTGGGGGATGCACCATGTAAAGTGACTCTCTCTACTTCAATCCAACTTGCACAAGGAAGACTTCAGGTAGATAGAATTCTGCAACTTTTAATACCTCACCAGTTTATTGTAGTAAGCACGCCTAGGCCTAGGCCTAGGTTCATCAAGCATAACATGATTAAAGTTACCAAGAAAGACATCAATAAAACAACGTCGTTTCCATTGTGGAATAACGGCTCCTCAATAAGAATGTGTCCTTGTCGACAAATGAAGGGTCAATGTACATAAAAGTAGTAGTTTGTATTAGGTATGATTTCCACATCATCCTAATCATAATTTATTCTACTACCCCCCATATTCTTCTCTATCCTTTGGAAAATCATTATTATTATTTTTTCCAAAATGCATGCCAAGCTATATCCATTGTCCTCTTCCAACAAGACAATGAAAAGAAGACTTCTTTACACATATTTTTTTTTTTTTTTTGATGGGTACATGTTGTACAGAGTTGGACATTGACTACTCAATGACTCAAGTCAGTACATAAAGTACAGATTACGTCCAGGCCGACAATGGCCACCCATCCTCATCATGACAGTCTATCAAAGGTTCCGAACCCATACACAAGTGCATGGACTAGGAACCTCGTCATGAGATAACTAAAGTGACTATAACTCAGTCCGCAAGCGGCTGAGAAAAAAACAACTCACTCAATCTGTAAATCAGCTGAGAATAGCCACTTATTCAACTAATCTAACCTAACTACTAAAACTATCTAACTATGAAATGGGTTTGCTTAAAGTATAGTGGATAAGCTTAGAATGCATCCCATTCTCTCCCCCCACCCTCCCTTTTGCCTAGAATACTTTCTTTCGCTCTCTTCATATTCTACCCATAAACCCTTACGGAAGCTATTGTGGTCCTATCAAGATTTGGATAAGAAATGATGATGGATTAATTCTTACAACGCATTGTAAATAATCAGATCAGGTCACAACAAGTTTAAAACTATACTTGAAAATTTGAAATATTTAAGATTTATTTTCCACATATTTGATAATAACATTTCTTGATGCGTACAATATATTAAAACGCATTCTTAAAGACTACATCTGAAACCATTCGAAATTTAACTTCAAAAAAGAATCTCACATGTATTCTTACTTACATAATTGTTTAGGACTTTAGGTTGGTTACCTTAAGCTACAAGTAACCCAACATAAACAAAATAAGCTCACCTAGCCAAACAAAGAATTGTTACTTTTTCTTTTTATGTCTTTCTTATCCGTTTTGTTTTAGGCAAAGTTGGTGATCACAAACACATCTCATCACATCCCCCTCCAAATATGAAGCATCATACACATTAATCTAATACACAACTTGGTCATTGTAAATTCAAATTGCTCCATGTAAAAAAAAAAAGGCAATTACCAGATCTAATCTTTTAATTACATTTTTTAAGTAAATATAAAAATACCCATTTGTTATTCCACGCTCAGATCCAGTGCAGACCTCCATTTCCAGCATAAATTTTCCACCTTTCTCAATCCAAATTCGATTGCCGGGGTTTTGGATTTCGATTAGTGGGTATCCGAGTAATAACGAAAACGACGACGCCATTGTTTATTGGAATGTAATCTAAATCTAAAAATTCCATTATTTTAATGTCGAAATTCCGAGACCCACTTTATCAGTTTGTGGATTCGACTATATGTGTCTCTGTTCCTGCTCCAATATGCACATTCCAGATTCTAAATTCGCTCAATTTTGGAGTTTTAGGGTTCCCTGACGAGGATGAAGACGTGAAATTTGCATCTTGTTGAGTTGAAATTCTAGCGGGAAATTGTTTTCTTGGGCTATTTGTTGAGGGTAGGATTCTGATTTACAGTTGGTGTTGTTGAAAGTTTTCTACTTGTGGGTTGAATCTTGATTTGGTGATAGTTGCAGGTAAGCTGTTTGATGTTTTGTCTCTTACATTTACTGAGCACTTAATTTGGATAGCTTTGCTCTAATACAAAGATGTGAGTGAGTAACAATTAAGTTGCTTCCCATTTAATGATGGATGTTATGCTTATCAAATTTAGTATTTGCCTATTTAGTTGATGTTTTATGTCATGTATTTTTGATCCTCAAGTAAGTTCTATTGGGTTTATTACTCAACTGATCAGACTTTGAGATGTTATAATGGTGTAGCTGCTGGTAGGGTCTGGTGAAATCACTTTAATTGTTTGATGCATCAGCTGGACCGAAGGTGTTGTTATCTGGCCACTGTTAGAACATTTATTTGGAAAATTTTCTCGCACAATGATAATAGCATGATTTTGCAACTTGCTCTATGGCTGAGTGGGGAATAGGCTCTGCCATAATTGTGATTTGTATGTGGTTCATGTAAACAATATGTGGGCTAGTGATATTTGATTTTTCTGATTACTGTGTCTTTGTCTATGTCACTGCAGTTGCCGCTTCTCCACCTCCTCTTGGCATCCTGTCTTTCATGATTCTTATACTTGATAAGAGTTGGAACACTATTTGAGCATCATGCACTCTCCATCAACCCATTTTGTGCCGCCAAGAAGAATGGGTCTGTATGATCCTGTTCACCAGATCGGCATGTGGGGAGAAGCATTCAAAGGTAATGGGTTCCAGTTTACGACAGGGGCAACGATCCTAGAACTGGAAGGAAAGCTGGACAACCAGGTGCCGTTTGTTCAGTTTTGTAGCGAGTCAGTTGGTCTCACCTTTCTAATTAGTAGCTCATAAATAGTTGTATTTGAATTGTTTCAGTCAGAAGATACATCTCATGACACCCTTGGACCTGTCAACAATTATGACGAGGAAGCGTCTAAGCCGAATGATAAGGTAGTATACTCATCGTTTGAATTCTTTCTAGAAGTGCAGACTGTCAGTGATACAGTAGAAATTGAGGTGTGAAAGAAAAGTAAATATGGCTTTCGCATTGCTCATCTCGCGACATGACTTTTTAATTCAACAATACAACGAATTCTCAGACTGCTGCAAGTATCCTAATTACCTTTGGCTTCATGATAGATACAAAGACGGCTTGCTCAGAACAGGGAAGCTGCACGTAAAAGCCGTTTGAGGAAGAAGGTAAGTGTTTTTATTTCGTACAACGGTTCAGGAAGAAAAGTTAGAGACACTCATGTTTGTGTACCCTTTGACCCTTGACTGTCTTTGATTCTTCAGGCATATGTTCAGCAGTTAGAATCAAGCCGTTTGAAGCTTATTCAGTTAGAACAAGAGCTTGACCGAACTAGACAGCAGGTAGATTTTGCGAGCAAATGGTTTCTTTCGTATACTACAGGATTTAGTTAAGCATATTTGTCTCTTCTGCAGGGAATGTATTTAGGAGGTGGTTTAGATGCTACCCATCTAGGATTTTCAGGAGCAGTTAACTCTGGTTTGTTTATCATGCACAACAAACTTCATTGTTTGTCTTTTGTTTTTCGATTTGGTATCGAATTTTGACACTATGGGGTCTGCAGGCATTTCTGCATTTGAGTTGGAGTATGGTCACTGGGTGGAAAAACAAAACCGAGAAATAACAATACTGAAGGCTGCACTAGAAGCCAACATAAGTGATGCCGAGCTCAAAATCTTAGTAGATGATAGCATGAGTCACTATTGTGAACTATTCCGTATCAAAGCAGCTGCAGCTAAGGCTGATGTCTTCTATTTGATGTCTGGGATGTGGAAGACAACAGCTGAGCGCTTCTTCTTGTGGATTGGAGGGTTCCGACCATCTGAGCTTCTCAAGGTAACTCACCCGCCAAACATTTAGGCCCCATTTGGTTTACATAAAATTTAATGGATGGAAAGAAATTTTGACCCTCCTCTTGGATTTGGAAAAAAATGGAGTAAAGAATGAGATGGAAAATAAATGGAAAAATGACTTTCCAATTAAAAATTATAGGGAAAAGTTAGTATTGTATTCTTTAATTCTTTTCTCTGGTTTTCGTTTTCCATGAAATATTTTCCTTTAAAATCTTATTTCTTCAAACTTCCCAAGAGTCAAACGGCTTGACGTAAAATGAAATTTGTGTCTGGTTTGTCATGAAAAATAAAAATAAAATCAGAGAACACTTAAAGTTTTCCGTATAATTTTCCATGGAAAGTCATTTCTCCATTTATTTTCTTTTCACCAAATATTTAAAGTTAGAAAATTAAAAGAATCGAGATTGAAACTGATACCTGCTCATTAACTGACGGCAGATTCTTGTTCCGCGAATTGATCCCTTGTCCGAGCAACAAATCTTGGATGTTTGTAATCTGAAACACTCATGCCAACAAGCAGAAGATGCTCTCTCACAAGGGATGGACAAACTCCAGCAAATTGTGACCGATACCCTAACCACAGGTGAACTGGGTGATGGGCGCTATATTCCCCAAATGTCATCCGCTATGGAGAAACTTGAAGCACTCGTATGCTTTGTCAACCAGGTAACTTACATAGTTTCTCATCCCCATCATCGCTATGAAGTTTGTCTACCACACCCTAACACCTACCGCCTTCCTGCTACATCACCTCATATGTATTTTCTTGAAATACTTAGGCTGACCATCTACGCGAGGAAACCCTTCAGCAGATGTCCCGCAACCTGACTGTACGACAATCTGCCAGAGGGCTTCTTGCCTTGGGAGAGTACTTCCAGCGCTTGCGAGCTCTGAGTTCACTCTGGACTACACGTCCCTCTCGTGAAGCAATGTAAATTTTTGACACAGGGTCCGGTCAGTCAGGCAAGGATATAGAGACTTTGACAACCCATTCTTGGGCTTGTGTGTCTCATACAAAGCTGAAGTGCAGATATTGTAACATTATTCTTCCTAGCATGAAATTATACTTCCCACCATGTATATATAACAAATCATTTTTGTGTTGGAGTATTCAGACTTGGAAGCTATATATAATCACTACTGAGAGATTTGCAATGCTTTTCTATCTAATACTTATTGCTTATGTACTCAGTATTAAAGACGCCGCTCTATTGTATCCCTAAAACATGATTTTAGAAAATCCGTATCTGTAATTTTGAAAAACATTCAAAGATAACATATTTACGGTACAAATCTGTCCGGTCTTTACCAGTTTTTTTAAATGACGGGAATTAAGTGCAAGTACAATGTACTTTTGCGCCAAATTAATTGTAATATGTATTTTAATGAATATCAGGTACAAAGTATATTTTTTGTGCAAAATGCAAAGATCGTCAAAACCGGGTTATAATTCGTCGCCGAGAAACCAAAAGTACGGCATAGTTCGTCACTGAGAAATTAACCATAAACAGGACTGTAATTGTTTTGTATTTTTTTATAAAAATATATTATTTACACCGGATCATTTTTCGTATCTTATAAATTTTTTTTGATGACAGACTCGATTAATCTTATGAGGAGCGCTGAGGCGGTTTGCGTGTAACAAATTCTTCCTGTCAGTGCTTGCAACCAAGTGCAATGCAGCAACCAATGTAATCCTTTTGCAAAAACTGTTACCTACAGGCTACAGCTCAAAATGTATTGGTCAAACTGCATGTCAATGCACATACTGCTACAATTAATAACGATATATAATTTTTTTTTTGTTGATAATTGTGACTTAATCGTAGTATCTCTTTTTATATGATCTCATTTGGATTGATAATTTATCTTTCTTGCAACATAACTTTGTTGCTACGCGCATCATCGATTTCTCTCCCCAAATTTTGGATACTTTATGTTATGAAATGAACCATTAATCAAATTGGCGGTTATTTGTGTATCAAATGTGTAACAGCCCAGAGCTGCAGCCCAATTGATGATACATTCCCAATAAAGTGGTTAATGTATCAAAGGGTGTTCGAGTTCGACTCTCGGGGCCAACAACCTGCAGGCAATTAATGAGAATTAATTCCTGAGAACTGGTTGGGGTGTATGGCCTGCAGGCATGATAACAGTTGTTCCCAGTATAACCTGGGCAGATCTGGGCTGTTACATAAAAGTGCAGGAATTAATTCTCATTAATTGCCTGCAGGTTGTTGGCCCCGGGAGTCGAACCCGAGCACCCTTTGATACATTAACCACTTTAGTGGGAATGTATCACCAATTGGGCTGTTAAATGTAATGCCCCAAAATCCGTAACCTTTAAAACGGCGTCACATCGGCCGTGCATTTCCTAAAACCATCTTTGGAACGCACGAAGCCTCTAAAATTAACGTTACTAAAGGAATTTTAAATAAATATAACACATATCATCTGAAAATCTTTAAATGACTAAATAAAACTAAGTAGCGGAAACGTTGCTAATAATTAACAGATATAGACTTCGGTTTTATGTTTACGTGAACAAATCTATTAACGTCCTCACGGTCACACAAATCCCCCAAGCAAGTTGATCATTCATGCCTGAAATAAGAATGTGGATGTGGGGTGAGTTCCACGGCTCAATAAGCAATATAGACCCAAACTAGTCAAATCATAAGTGAAAGACGGACACAAAGAACAAACGAAGATGGCCTCCCAGAGTACATATGAAAGAATTAACTCATGATAGAACAAACAGAATAAACAGAGACCATTTTTAGAAGTATATGCAAACAGAGATACATCCGATAACAGAATATAACAAACTTCAGAAATGACAACATAGATGACAGAACATAACCGACTTCAGAAATGCTACAAAGATATCGAAACAAAACAGACTTCATAAATGGCTACACAAATAACGGAACAGAGACTTCAAAAATGCTACACAGATCAAGGAACAAAATAGACTTCAAAATGTTATACAGATAATGGAACAGAACAGTTAGAATTTCATAGTACAGAATTGGCTTCACAGTCCAATCATATCGATTCTTTAAATAACAGTCCTTTGCCGCGCTTAACCCCGCGATGGGCTCGGTCCTTTGCCGCGCTTGACCCCGCGGTGGGCTCGGTCCTTTGCCGCGCTTAACCCCGCGATGGGCTCGGTCCTTTGCCGCGCTTAACCCCGCGATGGGCTCAGTCCTTTGATGCGCTTAACCCCGCGATGGGCTCGGTCCTTTGGATCAAACAGAAAAAAGGACAAGACAAGTATACTGACACGATACATGATTTCAAATGACAAAGCTGCAAAGGCACACATGACTCGAAAGAGAAGAATACCACAAATCAAGATAAAAGAAATAACCAGAACGAATCTACATTACTTACCTCGAATCCGCATCACGCTTCAATACAATTTATATCACGCTGAAATCAAGTAAGAATCACCTAGAAGTCATAAACAACATACTTAAACTATCAGACTTATTAAACTCATTATCAAATATCAAGCTACATATTATTTCAGTCCATTTCGCCAATATCAAATCATTAACATTAGAGAATTCAGATTTGAACCTAAGCATTCACAAAACAAACACAACTCCATAAATCCTATTTGTTCAATAAATCAATTCTGCCATTTGTTCATAAAATTCAGATTTCATGCGTGAACTTCAAAACTGTTTTTCTCACAAAATACTCAGAGTTAGAACACAAAACTAATATTTCCAGAAAGATTATTTTGATTACTATAATTTACGATTTTGAATCACTAAATTCCGACATCTGAGCGTCAAGATATGAAATGTTGAAGTTCAACTGTCTAAAGTTTCAGATATCAAATTCTGCAATTTTCATATTACAATTCTTAACTTGTAACTCATTTTTCTAACAATCTAGGAAGAACTAAAATATGTTCGGCATGTTGTTGGAAAGATCTTTTCAAGTAACATAATAGGCTCTTGAAACACACAATTCGGTCACCAAAAATAGAACTTATTTTCACTTGAAAATCACTCAGCGAACCTGCCCAGATTTACTAGACAGATTTCAGCATCAACTTCAAAATTAGATTACTCTCACATCCGATGGAATTAGAAAACCTTCTACACATCGTTGAAAAGCTCTTTTCGAGTACTACAACATAACATCAAGAATTAATGAATTCCAGTAACAGAAACAGAAGTTATTCCCAGTTTAACGTAACAAGGCAGATCGAATTTTCACCTTATCAACCAGAAACTAAAAAACTTAGAGCAAAAGCTTACCCAACACTTGAAGCTTCCCAAACAATAATCAAGTGATGTCGCATCATATCACAGTCCTGACTAGCTTACTTTAGTTTTCATTTGAAAGTGAGAGTGAATTTGAAAAACTGGTAACAAAAGAGGCGACTAACATGAAATAAAACAAAGAAGAACAAGGCTAGGGTTTTGGCCCAACTCAATTATTCTGTTTGTCGGAATTAAATTTTATTGTATCCTTTTCTTTATTTTCTTTTATTAAATCATATTTTTTTGGGTTATTACAAAATGATAGAAGATCCAAATTTGATATTTTTCACAATGTGAATTAGTTTCGCATCATTGTAAAAAGAATGACATTCACATAATCAAATTAAGTAATTAACAACCATTTGCACATATAAAATGACTCGTAAGACATAAAGTTCGTATAATGCGATGCTTTAATATTGCGCTTAGTTACCAGTATACATTTTATAAATTAAAGTTTACTAATTTGGATATTCTTAACTATAAAAGATTGATTTTTAATGGTTAAGAGTAAATGACAAAATATATAAGTTTTTTTGTAAACTAATGTACTGAAGAGCGTTCAAATGAGGCAAGACAAATAAGAATGAGGCAGGTGAGGCACGATCTCAGCCATCCATTAACCCCCAACATTGTGGGCGCGCCACGTGGCAAATAGTAAAATCCACTACTTTCGTAGTGTGAACGCGAATGGCGGCTCAACTCACGTGGCTTCGCCACGTGTCACAATGGAAGGCCGAGATCGTGCCTCACCTGCCTCATTCTACCAAGCTACCTCAACCGAACGCTCCCCCACTACAAATTTTGCAAAACATTCCGGCCACATTTTTTGACGGTATTCCGGCGACATTAGTATCGCCGGAATTTTTTGCGGCGAGATTTCAGCGACTGTCCGGGAATAAATTTCTTAAAGACAAATTCTGGTGTTTTTCCGGCGGTATTCCGGCCAATAAAATTTCGGCGACAAAGTAGTCCCGAAATATCCTCGGAATAATTCCTGCGCAATTCCGGAGACATTCCGCACCCAAATCCATGTTGCCGGATTTCCCCCAGAATTGGGCCGGAAATTATAAAATGCAATATTGAATTTTGCCCCTAAATATGGCCGGAAAATATTGTAAAATTCAAATTGCATTTAACTCGTCGGAGTTGCCCCTAAATATGGTCGAATTTTCATTTATTCAAAATTTTTATTTCGCCGGAGGTGCATCTTTTTATTCCTAATTAAATCAATTAGAATAATTTCTAATTACATGCCTTGCATATTTTATTCTTAATTTCTAATTGGTAGTGCCCTAATGTACTTATATAACTTTTCAGGTTGAATTTTCTTTGTACTTAAAAATCAAGAAGAGCCTGAGTGGTGGCCTGTTGGTTGAGGAGTCCACCTTAAATGGTTAGATCTTCACGTCCGGAGTTCGAGTCCCGGAGCCGATGTATTGTTCCTAATTGTTATATCCCATTACAAAAAAAAAATCAAGAAGAAAAAACCATGATTTTATCATAAAATACATATTGTATTTCTTAAATTAAGATGACAACGATTTTGTCACAAAATCATATAACCATGGGAAAAAGTTATAAACACCAATTCTATGCATACTTAATATATCATATTTTCTGCAACAATTTTTTCTTTTGCCATAACATCATTTATTGAAAATAGTTATCCTATTTTATTAATTAGGTTTCAACCATCACTCTCGGTGCAACGCACTCAAATGCTGAGAGTGTCAACCGATGTCATTTCAATAAAAACGGCATCGTTTTGATTTAAGTAATAAAATTTAGCATAACAAAACGACGCCATTTGTAGTGAAACGACACATCTTAACACTCGCTATATATGGCTGCACTGCACCGGATTATCTTTTACTTCCATATATATGTGTATGAATGATATTGTATTGCAAATTCAGTGAAATGATGTTTAGCATGTAAGCTGTGTTGTATTTAAAAGTTGGAACAGCAGGGGTTTATTATTGATGTTTAATTTCAGGTGGATTTGAGCTTTTGTAAAGCCAAATCTGCCATTTTTTTTGAAGCTTATGCATCGGTTTTTGAAGAAACCGTTGCATAATGTGCATCGGTTTGAACATTATGCATCGGCGGTTTTTCCTTGAACCGATGCATAATGTGCGGACTTTATGCATCGGTTTATCAGAAAAACCGTTGCATAATGTCTGCCCATTATGCATCGGTTCAAGGAAAAATCGATGCATAAAGTCCGAACATTATGCAACGGTTTTTTTTATGAACCGATGCATAAAGTCCCCCACATATTGTGTTGTTTGTAATAGTGGTGGTTCCCAAAATAGATAATTAATTAAATATTTAAGACATGATTGAAGGTATCAGTGCAGGTTTGAAAATAAGGCTCAAAATCTCATTTAAGTACATTTATTCATTTAATTTTATTATTCAAGAGAATTGATCAGGGGCTCAGAGCTCTTGTATATGTAGACTAGTTGCAGTGCAGCTTACATAAGAACCTCAGAGCTCATTTGTCATCTTCATAAGCCAAATTGCTCGAGCCATGTCGAAGTACTCGTATGCCATTAGTCTCGTCCTGATGACCTTGCTCATATTCTCTTCGGGTAATAATATATATAATGTTTAGCGAAGTTCTTGTAACAAATTTTTTTACCTTATTATATTTGCGGATTCGTCTGATTCTTACATATATACTTGTTTGTGTATTTTTTTTTTCCAGACAAATGCTTGGTCGAAGGAGCGCGGACAATGGGCATCGATGGAACTTGTTCAACCATGCCTTACGAGTGTGACAATGCTAGCTGCGCAAAGATTTGCAATGCTGAATTTGGCCATACACTCCGGGCTGCTTGCGGTACAAAGCTAAACGAATGTTGCTGTTTTGTGCTTTAATAGTTGCGAAAAAAGTATCACAAATTAACGAGTCATCATCACAAAGAATTGAATTTCAAATCTACTTAATTTGAATGCTTTATTTATTCCGTTTATATTGATGAGATCCTAATGTTTTCATGAATAAATTATCAATGTTTCTGTCATATATGTCTAAGTTTATACATGCAAAATATAATTAAACGGCGTCTAAACTTGAATCAAGAAGTCAAACATATATTACTCAGACAATGACTTTTATTTAAAAAATCTATTCAAGATCGATCAATACCACCATGACGCAAATATGTTTGATCATATTTCTATTTCTTTATGTAACTGCGCAATGGTGCACATGTGAATCCAATTTTAATGCATTTGAGAAACAAGGTCATAATGGTCGTGAATGTTGGACCCTTTGTGTTTTGATGATAACAAACACTTAACTAATATTTGACTTGAGTGTGCAGAAATCACAAATCCGTCTGAGAAGTTGCAGGGTCCAGACTGTCTGAGAGAAACGTGACTGGACATCTCTGAAAGAGCTCAGCGCTGCGAGAGAGGTAAGATCTGCGTGAGGGACGAGATCAGCACCGACATTATGACGAGATCAGATCAGCGAAGATATACTCGAGATACGAAGATATTCGAAGTATATAAGCGATATATTTGACAAGTGATATTGATGTGGATATATACAAGATGTACGACTCAAATATATGACGGGAAGATACAAGCCAGATTTGGAAGGTAAATATGTGACAGGGTTAAGATATGGAAATATCTTAACCATATCATATCTGCTGGATGCAGTCAGATATCTGATGGAGACGAGTTCCAGTCGACTTAAAGAAGACTATAAAAGGAGGAAGAGTCTTCGGTTTGTACAACAGCTTCTTGGAGAGACCAATCGGAGATTGAAGAGTAGATCAATTCCGGAGCTGACGAAGTGCTGCTGTGCGTGGACAAGGCGATCGTATTAGTTGACTCTTCGAATTGAGTAGTTGTGTTAGTTGTCACTGTGTGAGACAAGTGTAACAAACTACAAGCATATTCCTTTGTCAATAATACGGATCTTGAAGCCCTTCTGGAACTGTCCAGAAGGCAAGTGGTTTTCAGCCTGCTGCAAAGGTTGCAGTAAGGTTTCCACTATAAATCGTGAGTATTTACTTTCTGTCTTATTTCCTGTACGAGAGTTAATTTCCGCTGCCATCTGTCTGAGGGATACCACTCTGGGATCTCCCTCACATAGTTGGCTAACCTAACGATCCAACAATTGGTATCAGAGCCGGGAAGCTCTAGATTTTGTGTTAGCCTTTGCAGGAAATCATGTCTAACGGAAGCGACTCGTTCTGGAAGCCGCCGATGCTCAGTCCGGGAGAGTATGACTGGTGGAAGGACCAGTTCGAAGCTCACGTGTGTTCCCTGGATGGGAAGCTGTGGCAGGTATTTGAAAAGGGTAACTTCCCTATTCTGGATATGACAGACCCTGCCAAACCGAAAGAGAAGGAAAAAGACAAGTACACAGATGCTGACTACAAAGCTCTCCAGCAGAATGCCAGGGCTAAGAAGATTCTGTACATGGCCCTCTCACACGGAGATCAGGTGAAGATGGATGTGTACTAAACTGCGAAGGAGCAGTGGGATGGCCTTGCTAGACTGTACGAGGGAAACGAGGATATAAAAAGGAACAGAATCCTAGCCGCCACAAAGGATTACGAATCTGTCGAACAGCGCAAGGACGAATCTCTGGAGGACTTCTACACCAGATTTCAAGTCATAGTCGCGCAGCTGAACTCCCTGGATGAGGTACTCCCACAGTGGAAAGTAACTCATCAGTTCATGCAAGCTCTCAACTCCAGATGGGACACAGTAACTTCTGCTCTCCAAGCTCAGAAGGGGATCAAAGACGTTACTCTAGAAGAGCTCGTGGCGAATCTGCAAAGCCAAGCTGGAATAGCAGAGAGAAAAATGGCTAAAAGGCAAGCAGGAGAATCTCAAGCTATAGCATTGAAAGTTGAGAAGGCTTTGGATATGGAACAGGTGAGTATGTCATCTAAAGGTGAGGATGATGAGATTGATCTCCTCTCGAGAGTTTTCAAGATGGCAAACACAGGGAGAGCACAGAACTTCAACAGAGGTCTCTCTGGTGGAAGAAACTCTGGCAGAGAAGAAAGTAGGACAGAGGCAGGAGCAAAGGAAGAAAGAACCTGCCATCACTGCCAGAAAAAGGGGCATCTTGCTAGAGATTGCTACAGCAAAAAGAAAGGTGAACCACCTGCCCCAAAGGAAGCTCATGCCATGTTCGCTGCCTGGGGTGACTTAGATGAGGAGCGCATCGATGGAAAGCAAGCTAAGGAGCCATGTCTGATGGCGCGAGGCACTGCTAGTGAGGTAAATGATACCGATTCCTTTATTAATGAAGTCTTCAGTGAATCTGATTTTGCAGAAACTATTGCTGAGTTGCTAAAGAAGATTACGAGTCTCAAAGAACAGCTAGAGGTTATGCAAGATGAACATGAGGACGATATGGCGAACAATCATCTATGGTCAACCAAAACCATGTGACTTGAGAAAGAAATGAGGGAGCATGTCTGCAAATGTCCCACCTGTGACAGAAAGGACACACAAATTAGTGATCTAAGTGATGAGCTAAGGCGCATGAGAATGGACGACACCGAACTGATAGATTTCAGAACTAAAATGGAAGAATTAGATACATAATTTGCCAGGCGCCAGTCGGATAATGATGAACTCCGTCAGACAGTGGCAGATCTCAGACGAGAGGAGATTGACAAAAAGGAGATCTGGCAGCGAGAACATGAAGCCAAAAGGGTTAAAGAAGTAAGAGAAAACTTCAAAAGAAGGTTCGTTAGACCAGGGCTTGGCTATGATGAAGGAAAGAAAGAGCACAAAAGGATTTCCAAAGGAAAGGAGGTAATAACCGAAGTCGGTGAGTGCTCTCATCAGGAGGGAAAGCCAGGAGCCATGAGACAGTTGGGAAGAGCAGCCACATCTCCGAAGGAGAGCCATCTCTGTGACAGTGACTCTATACCCTTCAAGGCCGGGAAAGCCATTGAAATTTGGAAGAAGATGAGTTCCAACCGTCAACCTCTCTCGATTGACTCTCAGGCACGGAGAAACAGGAGACCTATGCCCTCAGAGAGAAACAAGAAAACTGGTGGTCTCTACTACCGTGTCTGCTGGCACTGTGGTCACTCTGGCCATTACAGATCAGACTGTAAGAAATGGAAAGAAGCCAACGAGAAGAGTCACAACTATCAGAGAAAAGCCAGCACTGCGTATGTCCCTAGGAGAAAGATCTCTCCTCGTAGAAGGGAAGACAGAGCTGAATGTGTCCGTCCTCACCACGACACAGCCATCTACGGACGACCCAAGAGAACTCCCAGGAGGAGAATCAATCTCGCTGATGATAATGATTCTCGTCCTTTAAAGTTTCCTTCTGCTGTTAAAACTGTCCCAAAATCCAGTAAGCCCAAGCTTGTCTGGGTTCGTAAAAACTAATCTCTCTCTCGCAGAAATGAGGCCCCGACCCTGGTATCTGGACATGGGATGTTACGGGCACTGAGGGGGAATCCGGGACTACAAGCGATGGGAGAGTTATACAGCCACCGGTAAGGCTGAGGGACTGCCAGTGTTACGTATCGCAGGATCAGGTAAATCTAAATTATATGTGTCATTTCTATGGATTTGCGTCCCTTGTCTCTATTGCAGAATCGAGGAACAGATTGCAGACATATTCACAAAGGCATTGCACAGAGAACCCTACGAGAAGCTGAGGCTTGAACTAGGTATGGTTTCTCTTCCTTGGAGCTATGCTCATATGTTGCTCCCTCGGTGATTGGCTAGACTAGATGCATACAAGTCACGTCTGATGGAGAATTTAACATGGATGTTCTGTGTTAGTGAAAAAGTAGGTTGTGTTCACACTTTATCTATGCATGCTAGCTATGTGATTGATGACTGCATTAGAGATTAAAAAACATGAAATTCTGAATTCTTTCTGCCCAAAAGAGACCTCCATGTTGATCCCTCACTATAAGCCCAGGAGGTTCTCTAGACCAACCTTAGCCTATCTTCGTGTGGAGTGCTCTTATGAGCCCGTTGATACGCTTCTTTTTCTGGGGTTATTCCACATGAGGTACGAAGACAATATGATTTGTTTGGATGATTTTATTTTCTTTTTGATTGTGTGTGGTGTTATTTGTACCAGTTGGGTAAAGTTAGCACACCATACCAAAAACCTTGCGTACCCATGAGACAGGTCAGATTGAGTTATCACTGTGGAAGGTTCAACTTTGGCTGGGAAACAATCTCTGTGACAGTTATGGAGATGGAGATTGCTGCCATTTTTAAGGCTGCTGAAATGGAGCAGCAATTACTGAGATGAAAAAGTTATGGTGAGGAAAAGGTGAGGGCAGCTCTCCTACTTTTGAATTCAGTGTTGAAGATTTGAGCCCATGATGAATGGTCGTGTGATGGTGATTTCCACGCTTTAGAGAGTAAGTCTTGCGTGCTTGAAATGATGTGCCTTGTGGTGGAAAAGACAATACTACAGTTCTGTGAGTATGCGAGAAAGACAAATGATGATGTAATCTCGTTGAGGAGACTTCCTTTGATAGAGGAATGAAGAAGCAGAAAAGACCACGTTAGATGGGTGCTAGCTATGTGCAGGTCACTCTCATGCAGTTGATGGTGTGAAGAATGATGATGACCTGAGTTTTTCCCTCAGAATGGGCGGGGAAGGCTATCCTTGAGCTGATGAACTGTTCAGAAGTTGAAGGAAAGTGATGACAAGCCAAGTTGCTGTGTTGATGACTTGTATGGAAAATTCAACAAAGTCAGGTGTGCACGTTGAGCTGGTCAGCAAATAACATGATGCTGTGCAATAGGCATTCATAACTCAAGAAGTTGTGAAGGATGCCGGATGACAGTTTTGAAATGTTCAAAATGACTAGAATAGTAATTTTGGGAGTAAACCCAAGAGAGGGTATGATGAAGGCCCTACCGCTGCGTGATAGAAATGTGATGTTTGGACAATGGTCCACGAGTGCTGCAAGATCAGTCTTGGTGATGGTTAGTGTATTCAGTTGAGTCACACACATTATGAGAAGAAGATCATGAGTCCTGTAGCGCAGTTGGTGTTCTTCTTGCTCCCTTGTGAGCGTGATTGCTGAAGTCTAGTGATGAGCAGATCCTCAAGCTGAGTCTGGAGTACTCTGCAGGAGAAGGATGGATTGTTCCGCGCTCCCCGACCTTGTCCCCTATAGAAGAAGATGTTGTTGAAGTGACCCACGTTTCTGTTCCTGTGCGTGAAGAAGATGTTCTCCCCTCTGATAGTATGGGCGAGATGATGTCATTATTGAAGGAGCTTCGGACTGAGGTTCAGGAAGCTCTGACTGAGATGCAGAGAGTTCGGTCTGCATTGGAGGAAGTGGGGTCTGAGCTGCAGGATGAGAAGGAGAGGTTAGCAGGCTTGGAGGTGGCAGTAGAGGTAGACTCGGGTGGTGTGACAGCTGTGCTTGAAGGGCTCCCATCGCAGATCAAGAGCCTTGCTACAGAGATTGTGGAAAAGTTGAAGGTTCCGTCCCAGAATGATGCTTAGTCTGGACTGTCTCATGGACCCCCCCTCTTTGCCAACCCTACCACATCTCTCCCTGCTTTCTTGATATATTCTTTTTTGAATTTCATGTTAGATGTCTCTGTGCATTTTGATTTCCCTGCTTGGATGTGTGGTGTCCGTGTGACACACTTATGACTTGCTGGCATGACTGAAGTGTTTTCTTTCCATTACTCTGTGTTCCTATTTGCATATCTTTTTGATGATGCCAAAAGGGGGAAGAACTATGTGCATACACTAAGGGGGGAAAACAGTACCACAGATTAAGCGGATGTCTATCTGAGGGGGAACTGCGCTCTGCTAGAGCTAAATGAAAATCGGAATAAACTCTAAAATAACTAGCACCTGTAGGAAATTGTTGATGTGATGTGTGTGTGATTTCTTATTTGTGAAGAAGTGTTTGTCATCATCAAAAAGGGGGAATTTGTTGGACCCTTTGTGTTTTGATGATAACAAACACTTAACTAATATTTGACTTGAGTGTGCAGAAATCAAAAATCCGTCTGAGAAGTTGAAGGGTCCAGACTGTCTGAGAGAAACGTGACTGGACATCTCTGAGAGAGCTCAGCGCTGCGAGAGAGGTAAGATCTGCGTGAGGGACGAGATCAGCACCGACATTATGACGAGATCAGATCAGCGAAGATATACTCGAGATACGAAGATATTCGAAGTATATAAGCGATATATTTGACAAGTGATATTGATGTGGATATATACAAGATATACGACTCAAATATATGACGGGAAGATACAAGCCAGATTTGGAAGGTAAATTTGTGACAGGGTTAAGATATGGAAATATCTTAACCATATCATATCTGCTGGATGCAGTCAGATATCTGATGGAGACGAGTTCCAGTCGACTTAAAGAAGACTATAAAAGGAGGAAGAGTCTTCGGTTTGTACAACAGCTTCTTGGAGAGACCAATCGGAGATTGAAGAGTAGATCAATTCCGGAGCTGACGAAGTGCTGCTGTGCGTGGACAAGGCGATCGTATTAGTTGACTCTTCGAATTGAGTAGTTGTGTTAGTTGTCACTGTGTGAGACAAGTGTAACAAACTACAAGCATATTCCTTTGTCAATAATACGGATCTTGAAGCCCTTCTGGAACTGTCCAGAAGGCAAGTGGTTTTCAGCCTGCTGCAAAGGTTGCAGTAAGGTTTCCACTATAAATCGTGAGTATTTACTTTCTGTCTTATTTCCTGTACGAGAGTTAATTTCCGCTACCATCTGTCTGAGGGATACCACTCTGGGATCTCCCTCACATAGTTGGCTAACCTAACGATCCAACAGTGAGGACAAACAATGAGCATATTGACGAATCCAATCTTTATGTCTGAAATCCCAATGAATGATTAGCAATTCATGAGCAATAAGATGAACTTAATCAAGCAAAACATGTATTTGCTGGGTCGTCCTTGAACTTCATTTTGCAGCAACGAGTAGTGATAGGGTCTTCAATGCGGGCTATGAACTTCGGTTGAATGCAGATTTCTTCTTTCTTGTGTGATGAATGAATACTTGGATAGCAATTTGAACCACGTAATCGCTGTCCGAATTCAATATTTCCATCATATTCTATGCCTTGGGTTGCAGGAGATTTGAATATGGGATACAATCCAATTTGTTGAAAACACTTTGTTTCTAGGCAAATATAACAAAGCAAACTTAGGGTTTGGGTGTTTTACAAATCAAGATAAAGGATTGTGAAGTTTCTAGCAATTGCACAACACAATTTCGTGTCTTATGAATGAGAAATCAATCTCAATTTATAGAGGGACAATCGGGTATGAGCAGGAGATGCGACTACAGATTGAGCAGTCGCACCTGTTGAAGTCATGCGTTCACATGCTAGTACTTCGTTGCGAATTTAGCCTTGTTTGTAGCCTTGTGCGTTCGCATAGATCACTTCATGCGATCGCACAGCCTCGACCCGACACATAGAAATCTCGTGCATTTGCACGGTTCTCCTCCTGCGGTCGCACAGACCTAAAAACCCTAAAATCACTAACAATCTTCCCCCATTTTTGGGTTTTCTTTTGATTCACAAAATACCTTGTTTTAAGCAAAACACGCATAATCGGAAATGTCACTAAGGATTGAATTTCCGCATAGTGTAATCACGCATACAATATACCCGAATTGAAATGGTGCTCGTAAACGGTTGAACCAATAAATTCATTTGGGTACTTGACGGCGACACACGCATGTGTTACTTCACAAACCGTTAAGTTAACTTGACTCTTAATGGCCCTTGAGTCCCTATCCATTCATAAACGTATTGAGATTAAACCCAATCTCTCATGAAGCGACCAGAAACTTCACGTTTACATAGGTAGATTCCTTTGCGGGTCACACCACCCAATCGTGCTTCTACACCTAGCACTTTGTCAAAGAATCTATTAAGAAGAGTTCATCTTCAATCTAGACCTTTGTAGGTACTGAACACACACTTGGGGATGCATATTATGTTCATCAATCTTCTAGGAATGGGCTTTCCGCATTGAATTCATCTCTAACGCTAGTTAGATGTGAATTGGGTGTCCCACGACTAGATGTATATATGGGTTTTAATCCCATCCCCTTCACAGACTTAGTGATCACTTCTATAACCAGTCCCTTTGTCAAATGATCGGCTAGATTCTACTGTGACTTAACAAAATCCACAGATATTACCCCATGCGTAATGAGCTCTCTTACCGCACTATGTCTAACACCCAAGTGTCTAGACTTCCCATTGTATACATGGCTATACACCTTAGCCAACGCTGCGACGCTATCACAATGAATTAATATGGGTGATATCGGTCTCTCCCACAATGGTATTTCATGAATCATGTTCTTTAGCCATTCCGCTTCTTTCGAAGCTGCGGCTAGAGCAACAAATTCAGATTCCATTGTAGAACTATTGATGCAAGTTTGTTTCTTAGATGCCCACGAGATCGCACCTCCCCCAAGCAGAAATACCCATCCACTTGTGGAAGAATGATCCTCTTCGTTAGAAATCCAACTTGCATCCGAATATCCTGACCGAAGGGAATTCAGAATATACAAGACCTAAGTTCATTGTTCCTTTAAGATACCAAAGTACCCTATGAACTGCTCGCCAGTGATCCTTGCTAGTATTACTTGTATATCGACTTAGCTTGCCCACCGCAAAAGCTATGTCAGGTCTTGTACTTGTCATCGCATACATCAAACTTCCGATGACCCTTGAATATTCCAGTTGTGATAATGGGGCTCCCTTATTTGGAAAAAGGTGTTTGGAAGATTCAAAAGGAGTATTCACTGGATGACAGTCCAAGTACTTGTACTTCTTTAATACTTTCTCAATATATTGAGATTGTGTCAAAGCTAGACCGTACCCCCTTTTACTCTTCTATTCTTATACCAAGAATAACTTCCGCCCCCCCCATGTCCTTCATGAAAAACTTAGATGATAAAAATTCATTTGTTTGATTTATGCACTTTATGTTAGTGCCAAAAATCAACATATCATCTACATATAGACAAATGATAACTCCATTTCCAGAATAATCAAACTTGCTATATACGCATTTATCCGATTGATTTAAGATAAATCCATCGGAAAGCACACCTCATCAAATTTTTGATGCCATTGCATAGGTGCTTGTTTGAGTCCATATAACGACTTAACAAGCTTGCATACCTTGTGCTCTTGTCCCGTTACAATGAAACCTTTCGGTTGTTTCATATATATTTCTTCCTCTAAATCGCCGTTTAGGAAAGCAGTCTTTACATCCATTTGATGTACTAGCAACTTATGGATAGATGCTAAAGCAATCAACAATCTGATTGTTGATATTCTCGCAACCGGTGCATAGGTATCAAAGTAGTCCAAACCAAATTTTTGTCTAAAGCCTTGAATAACCAATCTTGCTTTAAATTTATCAATGGTTCTGTCCACTTTCATCTTCTTTCTGAAGATCCATTTATTTCCCAATGCTTTATGACCTTGTGGTAAATCTACCAAAATCCAAGTGTTATTTCCCACTATTGATTCCATTTCATCATTAATGGCTTCTTTCCAAAATGATACATCTTGGGATTTCATGGCTTCATCAAAGGTCTTAGGATCATCCTCAATGATATGGAAATATAAATATTGCAAGCCAATGTCTTCCCGAGTTCATTCCACTAGGTATATTTGAAAATCATCACCAAACGATTTTTCTTTCCTAGCCCTCTTACTCCTTCTATTTTCTGAAATTTGAGGTTCACTTGATTCTTGAACTATACTAGGTGCAAGAACCAAATCTCTAGGCATGCTAATTGATGAAAATCTCTTTTCATCAAATATGGCATCTCTTGATTCAATGATAGTATGAACCGGAACTTGCTTATTAGGTTCTATAACGTAGAATCTATAAGCTAAAGAGTGTTGGGCATATACTATGAATATGCATTCAACTCCCTTTTCTCCTAAAGTTTTTATCTTAGGTAGAGGTAGTCTTACCACTGCCTTACATCCCCAAACTCTAACATGTGCCAAACTTGGCTTCTTCCCATGCCAAATCTCATAAGGAGTGAGGTTTCTAATATTATTAGGAACCCTATTCAGTAAGTAGCAAGTCGTTAACACGGCTTCACCCCAAAATCCATCGTTTAGACCCGAGTAAGAAAGCATGGCATTAACCATTTCTTTCAAAACTCTATTTTTCCTTTCGGATACACCATTTTGTTGAGGTGTGTAAGGAGCTGTGGTTTCATGAATGATACCAACACTTTGGAAATAACTAGGATTAAAGTATTCCCCACCTCTACCGGTTCGTAACTTCTTAATAGAAGTTCCCTTTTGAAGTTCAACTTCACTCTTATAAATCTGAAATTTATCAAGAGCTTCATCCTTGGAATGCAATAAATATACATAGCAAAATCTAGAACAATCATCAATGTATGTTACTACATATTTTTTGTTTCCTAGAGATGGTGATGCATGAAAATCACATAAATCGCTATGTATCAAGTCTAGTATATTGCTTTCTCTAGTAACCTTATAAAATGGTTGTCTAGTAATTTTAGTAAGCATGCAAGTTCTACATTTATCAATGTTCATGTCAAATGAGGGAATTAAATTATGCTTTGACATTTTAAGTAATCTCTTGTAATGAACGTGTCCTAAACGTGCATGCTATAGTGTATTTATGTCAACATGTGAACATATAGATTGAGTAGGAATTTCATGCTCATAATTCATGTAAATAGAACAAACACTTTCATTAAGACTCAACTTGAACATTCCATTACACAAATATCCTTTGCCAACAAATATACCACCCTTTGACAACACATAGTCATCGACTTCATACACTTGCCGATAACCTTGTTTATTTAAAACAGTACCCGACACAATATTTTTTCTAATATTCGGTACAAAAAGAACGTTACAAAGAAAAATAGTTTTTCCACTTGAGAATTCTAGTTCTACTTGGCCTAGTCCAAGGATTGGGGCAGTTGACTCGTCTCCCATGTGAGGAACTCTTCCTTCACTTGTGGCGGCAAATGACTTGAATAATCCTTTGTCTTTACACACATGTGCCGTAGCACCGGAGTCAACCCACCATGAAGTCTCATCATCCTGCAAAGCAAAGATTTCAAAAAAATTAGAAACATAATCTATATTAGAATATGTATCTATATTAGTTTCCAAATCTGAAACCAACAAATTCTGACCTTGAGATTTCTACTCTTGATCTTTATTACCAAAAGCCTTATCTTGAGCCTTCTCACTCTTCCCCTTTCCCATGCGGCAGTCACGTTTAAAGTGCCCCGCTTTTCCGTAAGTCCAGCACATGTTTTCTTTAGACGGATGCTTCTTCTTGTTGGGACCTTTGCTCTCATATTCATTAGGCCTCTTCTTGCCTTTGTTCTTGTTCATCTTTTGAGAACTAGTCTCCAATACATTTACCTTAGGTAGATTTGTATCCACTTCCATCGAGTCCTTTACCCGAACACGAAGTTCCTCTTCCATTCGCAATTCCTTTGCGAGTTCCACAAGAGATATGTCTTCCTTCTTGTGCTTCAAGGTACGACGAAAGTCCTTCCAAGCTGGTGGTCATTTGTCAATGATACTTGACACCGAGATGGCTTCATCCATCTTCAGATTTCTTTGAGCAAATTGCCCCAAGATACATTGTATCTCATGGAACTGTTGCATTACAGGACGAGAGTCCACCATCTTGTAGTTATTGAAATTAATAACAAGAAATTTCACGCTCGAGGCGTCCTCAGCCATTTACTTGGCTTCAAGAGTGTCCCATAACTCTTTTACAGACTCTACGTTTTGATATAAATCGAAAAGAGGATCGGACATACCGTTGAGGATATGTCCTCTTGCGATGTAGTCGTCATTGTCCCATTTGTTTCGTTCGCGGAATGCCCCCACTGGTGCGTTATCTCTAACTTCTGGGCATGGTGTGGACAACACGTATACCACTTTCAGATTCGTCAATAGGAAGTGCATCTTCCTCCTCCAACGCCGAAAATCGGTTCCTTCAAACTTGTCCAATTTCTAGAATTGGTGCATCATGTCTCTCATGCTCGCCATTGAAATTTTAGAATAGTATTGAATTCATTTGTATTTGCTGGGTCGTCCTTGAGGTTCACTTCGCAGCAACGAGTAGTGATAGGGTCTTCAATGCGGGCTATGAACTTCGGTTGAATGCAGATTTCTTCTTTCTTGTGTGATGAATGAATACTTGGATAGCAATTTGAACCACGTAATCGCTGTCCAAATTCAATATTTCCATCATATTCTATGAACTAACACGATCTGTCTCGTCTGCACACAACAACACTTCGTCAGCTCTGGAATTGATCGCTCTTCAATCTCCGATTACTTTCTCCAAAAAGGCACTTTGCTCTCTCCAAAAGCTACTTTTTACAATGAAGACTTCTCCTCTATTTATAGTGGTCTTCAAGTCGGCTGAAGTTCGTCTCCATCAGTTATCCGGCTGTATCCATCAGATATGATATGGTTAAGATATTTCCATATCTTAACCATGTCACATATTTCCCTTCCAAATATGGCTTCAATCATTCTATCGTATATACAAATTCGTATATACCGATATTAAATCTTCTTGTCAAATATCCAGCGTATATACTCATATATCTTCTTATTTATGTTGAGTATATTTCCTCATATCCGATCTCGTCACAAAGTCGGTGTGTCCCTCACACAGAACGCATCTCTCTCGCAGCGCTGCTCTCTCGCAGAGATGTCCAGCAGATCTGATCTACATCAGAGATTCGATCTCCATCAGATAGATTTGATCTCCATCTGCAGATTTGATTGGTTAAGATATTTCCATATCTTAACCCAATAAATCATTCCCTTCCATATCCAGCTCGTATATTTCCATATCATATCTTGAGTATATCTGCTCAGATATTTCCATATTATATCTTGAGTATATCTCGAATATCTCCAGCTCGGATCTTGATATATGTTTACTGCTGAGTTTGATCTCGTCTGTCACGCAGATCTCATCTCTTTCGTAGCGCTGAACTCTCTCAGAGATGTCCAATCACGTTTCTCTCAGACAATCTGGACCCTGCGACTTCTTAGATAGATTTGTGATTGCTGCACACTCAAGTCAAATATTAGCTAAGTGTTTGTTATCATCAAAACACAAAGGGTCCAACAAATTCCCCCCTTTTGATGATGACAAACACTTCTTCATAAATAAGAAATCACACACAGCTATGACAGGGAAATTACATCTATAACTCCCTACAACAGCTAGCTTCTTCAAATTACTTCAGAATTTATTCTTTAAACTCTTATTTAAGTCTAGCAAGCGTAGTTCCCCCTCAGATAGACATTCGCTTAAACATTGGTACTGATTTCCCCCTTAGTGAGTGCACATATATTTCTTCCCCCTTTTGGCATCATAAAAAAGATTAAGCATACAAGGACACAGAGTGATGGAAAGAAAACATTTCAAGCATGTCAGCAAGTCATAAATGTGTCACGCGGACACCACACAGTCAGGCATGGAAATCAAAATGCACAGAGACATCTAACATGAAATTCAAAAAGAATATATCAAAGAAGCAGGGAGAGATATGGTAGGGTTGGCAAAGAGGGGGATCCATGAGACAGTCCAGACTAAGCATCATTCTGGGACGGAACCTTCAACTGTTCCACAATCTCTGCAGCAAGGTTCTTGATCTGCTATGGGAACCCTCTATCACAGCAGCCGCAGCACCCAAGTCTTTCACCCAATTCTCCTCTGGGACTTTTAGAGCTTTCTCTGCTGCCAACTCCATGGCTGCTAACCTCTCCTTCACATAACGCATCTCAGACCTCACCTCCTTCAATGCAGACCAAACTCTCTGCATCTCAGTCAGAGCTTCCTGAACCTCAGTCCGAAGCTCCTTCAATAACGACATCATCTCGCCCATACTATTAGAGGGGAGAACAGCTTCTTCTCCCACAGGAATGGCAACGAGGGTCACTTCAATAACATCTTCTTCTATAGGTGACGGTGACGGGGAGCGTGGAACTATCCATCCTTCTCCTGCAGAGTACTCCAGACCCAGCTTGATGATCTGCTCATCACCGAAGGCAGACGATAACACTTTCTCAGAGGCAGGGTTATAGATCTCCCAGTACTGCAGGATTTCCTTCATCACCAGACTTCAGCAATCATGCTCATAGGTAGGAGCAAGAAGAACACCAACTGCGCTACAGGACTCATGATCTTCTTCTCATAATGTGTGTGACTCAACTGAATACACTAACCATCACCAAGACTGATCTTGCAGCACTCGTGGACCATTGTCCATACCTCACGTTTCTATCACGCAGCGGTAGGGCCTTCATCATACCCTCTCTTGGGTTTACTCCCAAAATTACTATTCTTATCATTTTTGAACATCTCAAAACTGTCATCCGACATCCTTCACAACTTCTTGAGTTATGAATGCCTATTGCACATCATCATGTTATTTGCTGACCAGCTCAACGTGCTCACCTTACTATGCTGAATTTTCCATACAAGTCATCAACACAGCAACTTGGTTGTCATCACTTTCCTTCAACTTCTGAATAGTTCATCAGCTCAAGGATAGACTTCCCGTCCATTTTGAAGACAAAACTCAGGTCATCATCATTCCTCGCACCATCAACTGCATGAGAGTGACCTGCACATAGCTAGTCACCCATCTAACGTGGTCTTCTCCACCACAAGGCACATCCTTTTAAGCACGCAAGACTTACTCTCTAAAGCATGGAAATCATCCTCACACGACCATTCATCATGGGCTCAAATTCTTCAACACTGAATTCTAAGGTAGGAGAGCTGACCTCACCTTTTCCTCACCATAGCTTTGTCATCTCAGTATTTGTTACTCCATTTCAGCAGCCTTAAAAATGGCAGCAGTCTCCATTTCCATAACTGTCACAGAGATTGTTTCCCAGCCAAAGTTGAACCTTCCATAGTGATAACTCAATCTAACCTGTCTCATGGGTACGCAAGGTTTTTGGTATGGTGTGCTAACTTTACCCAAATGGTACAAATAACACCACACACAATCAGAAAAAAACAAATAAGATCATCCAAACACATTTTTATCATCTTCATACCTCATGTGGAATAACTCCAGAAAAATAGCACATCAACGGGCTCATAGGAATATCCCACATGAAGATAGGCTAGGGTTGGTCTAGAGTACCTCCTTGGCTTATAGTGTGGGATCAAATATGGAGGTCTCTTTTGGGCAGAAGGAAGATTCAGAATTTCATGTTTTTCAATCCCTACTGCAGTCATCAATCACATATCATGCATGGATACAGTGTGAACACAACTTAATTTTTCACTAACACAGAACATCCATGTTAACTTCTCCATCAGACGTGACTCATATGCATCTAGTCTAGCCAATCACTGAGGGAGCAACATATGAGCATAACTCTAAGGAAGAGAAACCATACCTAGTTCAAGCCTCAGCTTCTCGTAGGGTTCCCTGTGCGTTGCCTTTGTGAATATGTCTGCTATCTGTCCCTCAGTTCTGCAATATTCCATCTCCACTATTCCCTCTTCAACACAGTCTCGCAGAAAGTGATATCGAATCTCTATATGCTTAGTGTGTGGAAACTGCACAAAATTTTTATAGATACTAACAGCACTAGTGTTATCACATAGAATTTTAGCACAATTAGTAATAGCACCATAGTCACTTAGCTGTTGCCTGAGCCATAGCAGCTGCGCACAGCAAGCAGCAGCGGCAATGTATTCCACCTCTCCTCTGACATATCTATGGGATAGTAGAAACTGTGACAATCTCTCATACCTTGTTCCTCTCGAACTGATGTAGCTCTTCTTGCATGGCATTGACCCATTCTGAATCCTTGAGCGCTTCTGCTACTGTCTTTGGTTCTGCAAGAGAGACAAAGGACGCAAATCCATAAAAATGATACAAATTATCTAGATTTACCTGATCCTGAGATACGTAACACTGGTAGTCCCTCAGCCTTGCCGGTGGCTGTATAACTCTCCCATCACTTGTAGTCCTGGATTCCCCCTCAGTGCCCGGAACATCCCCTGTCCAGATACCAGGGTCGGGGCCTCACTTCTGCGAGAGAGAGATTAGTTTTTACGAGCCCAGACAAGCTTGGGCTTACTGGGTTTTGGGACAGTTTTAACAGCAGAAGGAAACTTTAAAGGACAGGAATCATTATCATCAGCGAGATTGATTCTCCTCCTGGGTTGTCCGTAGATGGCTGTGTCATGGTGAGACAGAACCCATTCAGCTCTGTCTTCCCTTCTATGAGGAGAAACCTTTCTCCTAGGGACATAAGCAGTACTGGCCTTTCTCTGATAGCTGTGACTCTTCTCGTTGGCTTCTTTCCATTTCTCACAGTCTGATCTGTAATGTCCAGGGTGACCACAGTGCCAGCAACAACGGTAATAGAGACAACCAGTTTTCTTGTGTCTCTCTAAGGGCACAGGTCTCTTGTTTCTCCGTGTCTGAAAGTCGATCGAGAAAGGTTGCCGATTGGAACTCATCTTCTTCCACATTTCAACTGCCTTCCCGGCCTTGAAGGGTACAGAGTCTCTGTCACAGAGATGGCTCTCCTTCGGAAATGTGGCTGCTCTTCCCAACTGACTAGTAGCTTCCGGCTTTTTCACCTGGCAGGAGCTCTCTCCGACTTCAGTCATCAATCCCTTTCCTTTGGCAATCCTTCTGTTTGCTGCCTCTTTGTCAGTTTCTTCCATATACCTAAGTCCAGGTCTGGCAAACTTTCTTTTGTAGTCTTGTTTTACCTCCTCGACCTTTTTGGCTTCTAGTTCTCGAAGTTAGATTTTCTTTCTCTCAGCCTCTCTTTGTCTGAGATCTATCACAGTCTGACGTAGCTCATCGTTATCTAACTGGAGCCTGGCCAGCTCTGCGTTTGACTCCTCCGTTCTGATGTCTGTTGACTTGGTGTCGTCAATCCTCAAGCGCCTCAGTTCGTCACTCAAGGCATGGACATGTGTGTTCCTTCCGTCACACGTGGGACATTTCCAGACATGCTCCCTCATTTCTTTCTCAAGTCTCATGGCTTTGGTTGACCATAGACGATTGTTCTCCATATCATCCTCATGTTCATCTTGCATTACCTCAAGCTGTTCTTTGAGACTCGTAATCTTCTTCAGCAGTTCAGCAATAGTCTCTACAAAATCAGATTCACTGAAGACTTCATTAATAAAGGAATCGGTATCATTTACCTCACTAGTGGTGCCACGCGCCATTAGACATGGCTCCTTAGCTCGCTTCCCATTGCTGCATTCTTCATCTGAGTCACCCCAGGCAGCGAACATGGCATGAGCTTCCTTTGGGGCAGGTGGTTCACCCTTCATTTTGCTGTAGCAATCTCTAGCAATATGCCCCTTTTTCTGGCAGTGATGACAGGTTCTTCCTTCCTTTGCTCCTGCCTTTGTCCTACTTTCTTCTCTGCCAGAGTTTCTTTCATCAGAGAGACCTCTGTTGAAGTTCTGCACTCTCTCTGTGTTTGTCATTTTGAAGGCTCTCGAAAGGAGATCAGTCTCCTCATCCTCACTTGTAGATGGCATACTCACATGTGCTATATTCAAAGCCTTCTCAACTTTCAATGCTATAGCTTGAGATTCGCCTGCTTGCCTCCTAGCCATTTTTCTCTCAGATATCCCAGCTTGGCTCTACAGATTCGCCACGAGCTCTTCCAGAGTGACGTCTTTGATTCCTGATGAGTCGTATTTATACGACTCGTCGAGTCAACTAAACCCGTTTATTTCGACACTTTATTATGCGAGCAGTTACTTTTTAGTGTTGTTTTGCATTTCAGGTGTTTCGGAAGCTCTAGGAGGAAAAGCGCATAAAAGATGGCTTTTCATGCCAAAAACATCACAGTTTCAGATTAGACCTTTGGACCTTCGACAGAGCGCTGGGAATGAACCGCTGATCATAAAAATGTGAGTCATACGCCGTTGCGAAGCTAACTCAATTCCCTACAACTCTCTAGTTCACACCAAGAGCATCCGAGGTCATTTAGATGGTCAAATCAAGAGCCGAAGTCGGGATACAGTGCAGATCGCGTTTTTCCTTAACGTTAGCAGCAACGCTAATGCCAAAGGAAAAAGCGCCGATAATGCTAAGGGAAAACGCGGTCGCTGACATCAGCAGGCCGTTTGATGACGTCAGCAAGTCCAAATTTTGATAATTCTAGCCCAAAACAGATTTGGAAATCGCAGTTTAATATAAACAAGAAGCGTGGGTTAGAGTTTTTAATCATCTCATCACATACGAAGACGGAGACGGCTCTGGAGAAGACGAAGAACGCGAAGCTTTCGGCGATACAGAGAATTTCTACTTCCTTTTCATCAAAAATATTTGTGTTTATTTCAATGACAATGAGTAGCTAAATTTCTCTTTCGGTTTGGGGTTTCGTACGTTGTGAACACGTTTTGAGATTGTCGTTCTTAATGCTTTTTTATATTTCACTAGTTCTTGTGCTTATCTTATGAATTGACTTGTTAGATTAAGTGGATGCTTTGTCGCAAAGCTTAGTTGAACAATTAATTCTTACCGTTAATATTTAATGGATACTTTGTCGTGAAGGTAGATAGTAACACCTAGGTTAAATAATACCTTTGTCGGATTGTTTAATTTAGGAGAGAACTAGAAGTCTAACACCTTTGTCGGGTTAGGTTGTGGCGTATCACCTTTGTCGGGATACTTGGGTTGTTATCTTTGTCGGAACAATCACACTTTGAAATATAGAATTGATCATTAGTTATCGATGATAAACGTGTCACAATAGAAACCCTGGACTGAATTTTCTCGCTGATTGAAATCCTCGTTATTTTGTTCTTCTGTGTTTTTTTAATATTTGCTCACACACAAAAACCCCCCAATTTATTTGTTTACAGGACAACTGAACCACACCAGCTCTCTAGGGTTCGACCCCTACTTGCCGCTCTACTAGTTGCTTGCAGGGAAAATTATAAATATAAATTTGAGACGTCAGACGACGCGTGTCAAATTTTGGCGCCGTTGCCGGGGAGCTGCGCTTCGGTGAAGTTGTTCTTTTTATTTTTGTTATTTTTCTATTTTTTTAATTTAGTTTTGCTGTGCACCATGTCTTCTTATTATAGTACAGAGTCTTGGAACTATGAGGAGTTTTCCCCACCATCCTTCCAACTTGAAGTCCGCGAGAAGATCATCAACCTCAAGCAATCCCGGGACGAAACATTAGACTCGCCTTTCGGAGCTTTTCTGCGACTGAGCACTCGCCGCCATTATCGACCACCTCCTACGCTTCTTCCGCTGTCCCCGTTCTGTTTCTTTCTTCTTTCTTCCAGGGTAATTAATTTTTAATTAAAACAGACTAATTACACGAGTAATTTAAAAGGGATTTTCCATTTATTTTGTACTATAATAATACCTAGTGGATGTAGATGTAATAAGAATAAAGTCATAAATTAGGCAAGTAAATAATTCATATTATCAAGTTCAAGATCAACAACAACAAAAAAGGAAAGTAAATAATTGTGGACCAGGAATGATAAATAGGCCGACCCGTTAACGATTTGGGTTGGGGATTACTCTGGATCGTACTTTTTAAAGAGTTACCTAAAAATAAATATATAAAAAAATATTTTATTTAAATTAGCGATTTCATATACGTACATTTTACAGCGTGAGTTTCAAAACCCTAGCCGGCTCAAAAACAAAGAAAAGTTCGTCTTTGTTTCATCGGTTTCATCATCCTTCTGCATGGCGTCCGCTTCGCTTATGGAGGCCAATCCGGTCAACTGGAAACGCATGTCTTCCTTTCTTCGTCGCCCTATTTCACACGCTACTTGCAAATCGCAACTTGTGTTTATACGGAAGCCGAAAAATACGAGACCTTCTTCTTTCACCCTTAAATGCGTCTTCTCCAAGCCGCCGAACAACACGGCTTCAAGCAACGGATTGCAAGTGCCTGTTTCCAGGAATCGTAATCTGGATGCGATTTTGAAGGCGACCGAAGGACTGCGGCAGCCGGCGGTTGTGGCCGTTTTGATGGGAGCTTTGTTGATGTATGATCATCCTCATTCGGCGTTGGCGGCTTCGGGTGACAGGCCAATTTCTTCGCGATCCTCTTTATCATCTTTCACACGCCACGAGCACTCCTCGGAGGAGTGCGCTCGTGGCGAATTGGGAAGGATACTTAAGAACATCGGGCTGTTTCTGATTATTTCGTTTTTTGTGAGTCTGATTACACTTACTGATCGAAGCAGTGTTATGAAGCTTCAGATTGTATTGTCGGGGACGGTAAGGTCATCACTTCAAAAGGAACTAAATTGTATTGCTGAAGTTGCTGATACATCGACTTACGATGGCTTAACCGATTTGTTATCAGCAACAGCATCGTTTTTGCTTCAACATCCTGATCACTGGATCTCTGGTTATTCTCATGTTAATGTCATATGCAACTCTATCACCAATCTAAAGAAGCGCTTTAAAATGCACAAATTAAATGTAGAGAACAATATTAAGAGATGTAGCGGATTAAGCAATGAGTACGTAGTGGTAACAACCATCTTGGTAGCTGCTCGACGCGTGGTCAAACTTCCATCCATCAATGGAAATGAGGATCTGAAGGAAGCCTTGCAGTTGTTTGCCTCTATCTCACCTACCCTAATACTGGATGTTGAGGTTTTAGAGCATGCATATCCGTTGAGGACCCCTCCTCAGCAACTAGCAAGGGCAAGGTACTATTCGAACAATGTGTGTACGTAGCACTTCAAATTAGCTTATAAATTGTCAGTTTGAATTTCTAATAAGTTAAAAAAAAAATTGCAGCTCCTCCATCTCAGCATCTCTTCTGCCACCGTTGCATCCCAAATCGCAGCCGGCACAGCAGCAGCTCCCCGATGTATAAGCTCTTATGGACGCCTCAGAATGAGAATGACGTATATCTTGAGGATTATCCATCATTGGACTACTAGTTAATGATGCCGTTTTGTATTGTAGCACTTCCAATGACTTATTTCTGGATCGTATAATTTTAATTTATAAAACCTTATTTTACCAGTTGCAATTCTTTGCATTAATTCTATCTTTGCAGGATAAGCATTTTTCCTGATTGTGCCGGTTGTTGTTCCTTCTCCCGCTGAAGATGCTGAACAGGTTCCATGAAGATTTCGTCCTCATATATATATATATATATAGGAGACGATACGATACAACCAAAGGAATTGACTCGTCATTCAGAGACGCGCCCATTCTGCAAATGTCGCACGCCCACTGCACATTTTAAGTGTCGCGCGCGGCAAACTTGAAATGCATTGTGGTGGCGTCGCACACAGGATGACACACTAATGTCACCAGCGGGCGGTGATCGGATCATTTTTTTCAAGTGGGGGCAAAAATTATTGCTTTTAAGAGTAACATATTATGGTCAAAGTAACTATTTTCATTTGTGAATGAAGCTGTCTATATTCCCCTTCCAATTATTGCTCTCTTTTGACATCAGTTTTCCAAATGGCAGAGAGAAATTTCGTATTATAGTCTCCCGGCTCCAAGAACATATAAAGCATATACAATAAAATAATAGCAGAAGTCATTGATGCTTGCTCACTCCTTATCAGTTCATGTATAACCAGTTGGTAACGGAGGAGCTCTGTAAATCAAAAGTATATATATTACTTCAGATAAACTCAAAAGTTTGCGTAGGAACATAAATGGCAAGTGTAGAGAATACCATCAAGCGACTGCTGTTAAGTCTTCCTGTACAAGGTCACTTAACTCCCAACAGAACGTCGTCTTTGGCACATCACTGGCAATCCGTTGCTCTGGATTAGTTATCCGACCATCAACACGTGACAATTTGTAGTAAGACATATTCTGCAACTCGAAAAGAAATGTAATCAAGATGCTCAATTAACCAAGGGACTTGAAAGAGAACACCAACTAGTTAACATAAAGTTTAAATGTGGTTTATTGTTACATGCTCATCAAAAAGTATAAGCCACCGTGTTGAAATCCCAGTGAAAGATTTGCAATTCATGAGCAATAAGATAAACTTAATCAAGCAAAACACAGATTTGTGCTGCCAGTAAAAAAGCACTGACCTCAAAATAAGGATGTATGAATCAACTTGGTTAATATTTTTCGGAACCGCAAACTTAGTGTCCATGTCACATATTTTGAAGTTTACTAGTGCAAGGTTGACTGGAGAAAATTAACACAGTATAATGTTTTCTAAAATTAAACGGAATAACGTTGGTATGCATCGGAGAAAGGCTGCACGGAACAAAAATCCTTGCACTTTTGCTAGTCTATTGCTCAAGGCAGTTCGTAATACCTCCATAGAAAGTAAGACACATTACTAACATGGTCTTGTGGAACACAAATTATGTTTGGTTAGTAGGTCTTGCACTAGAAAAAGTATGGCCAAACCCACCCACATCTATATATGCACAAATAGGCTGATGCATTGCACAACTGCCTAATCAGGTAAGTGAGATCATTCATTAATGAGTCATCTTTCCTATTATCTTAAAATAAAATCAACTTGTGTTACATATTATTGATGCAGGATGATTATCATACGTGCATTCGGACTTGGTTGGCCTTATATGTCTCAAAGTAAATAACACTCGTGCACTTTCAGCAACCTACGGACAGTATGGCGGCCTAAGTGGTTAAGTATGAGAGAAGGTTTGAATGCTTACTCAAGATAATATGATACAAAGAAACTGTTCTAGGACGCATAAGGGCAAAATTGGCTTCAGAAATCCATGAAATGTAATTATTCATCTCATGCCTGGGGTTACGTTGCACACTAGAGCATGATAGTAATAATCCTTCTTAAATTTTAGCCAGATATCGACATATATGAAGCTTACAGCTACGAAAGATAGGAGGTCCCTTGCGCCTAGTCGACCCATTTTAGACAGAAGTACTATTGCGGTCAGAATCTTAAGTGACTTCAAAAGTCCCTTCTTTTTAGGTCTCATTGCAAGCTTATCGATCAGTAACTGCTCCATTCAAATTTTCTTGATAAGGATTCCCATTATGTGGACCTAAACGATGCAGATTTCTTATATCTATGCCTTGACTGTACATATGGCAGCCGTGCCACTTGTAATGCAACTAAGACTCCAGAGGCAACAAGAAGAGAAGAAGAGCCTTTCTCTGTGGTAACATAAGAGAGACAGAAGCATCAGAAAGCTTTTTATATTCCAGTCATGTCGGGAAAATACATGGTGGTATCCAGAAAGTACAAAATGGTGGTATGAACTACTATCATTTTGCAAATTCTTGTCCGAACTATGAACATTTTCAAAACACAATCAATTTACAACTTATGTACCAAATTGCAATTCTGATTAATACATTAAGCTTTCAAATCTTTTGTAAATTATGTATTTGGTTCAATTGAAATGTATTTGGTTCAATTTAATAATATATCCTTAAACCAATATATATACTTTTAAAATTGTTAAAAAAAACTTTACAAAAAATTATTAATTGTGTCATAATTTTTGCCACAAATATTTTTTTTGATAGGCATAATTTATGATATATATAAAAATATAAAAAAATACGTAATTTATAGAGAAAAGAAAAGAAATACATGTATTTAAATATATATGGCACCTATCAGCGAAAAGAAAATACGTAACACATATGTATAGAGATTAAGATCGAAATACATGTATTTAAATATTTATGGCACCTATTAAAAACATATTTATGGCAGAAATTATGATACAATTAATAATTTATTGTAATGGTTTTTTAACAATTTTAAAAATATATATTGGTTTAAGGATATATTATTAAATCGAACTCTATATATATGTGTTACGTATTTTCTTTTCGCTGATTTTTTTATATTTATATATATACATATAGAGAGATTAAGATCGAAATACATGTATTTAAATATTTATGCCACCTATCAAAAAAAATATTTATGGCAGAAATTATTATACAAATAATAATTGATTGTAAAGTTTTTTTTACAATTTAAAAAATATATATATTGGTTTAAGGATATATTATTAAATCGAATCAAATACATTTCAATTGAACCAAATACATAATTTACAAAAGATTTGGATGCTTAATGTATTAATCAGAATTGCAATTTGGTACATAAGTTGTCAATTGACTGTGTTTTGAAAATATCCATAGTTCGGACAAGAATTTGCAAAATGATGGTAGTTCATACCACCATTTTGTACTTTTCCCAAAATAATAATAGTACCAATGATGGAAGCGAATGAATTAGAAGCGGGGTGTTGGAACCCTTTGGTTTTGATGATTACAAACACTTAGCTGAGATTTTGTCTAAGTGTGCAGAAATCCATGGACAGATTTGTTGATGCAAGTTCCAGGTGAGGAAACCAAACGCAGTCTTGAAGAATCAAGCAGCTAGGGCTGAGTTGGCATGTGAAGATCTTGAAGATATGATTGGAAATATTCTTCAAGATATTGATCGAAGATCTTGAAGATATGATTGGAAATATTCTTCAAGATATTGATTGAAGATATGATTGGAAATCAAGAAAGATTCAAGATATTGATTGAAGACTTGGATCCGTGAACATATGATTGATCAAAGAATATTGAGGATAATATTCTGCAGATGATCGAAATATTGATATAAGATGTGCGCCCAAATTGGAAGATCTCAAAGATATGAATTGGAGATATTGATTGAAGAGATGCGCCCAATTTGGAAGATCTTGAAGATATGATTGAAGATATTGATTGAAGATTGGAAATTAATAAAGATTCAAGAAGATCCAAATAGGAATTTATTGATTGAAGAATATTGAGGATAATATTCTGCAGGCCAGATTTGGCAAGTTCGTATTAAAGAAGAAACTGATTTAGGCAAGATTACGATGGAATCTTGACTAATCAGGTAAATATCTACCTTGTTTGCAAGGTCAGATTGGGACGGATCGCTGGGCTCGGATTACGAGATCCGCTAAAATCCTATATAAGGCATTAAGGTTTGCCCAAGAGAAGCGGGGCAGTTTTTGGGAGAATTAAGCGTTCGCATTTGAATAGCACACTGCTGGGATTGCACGCACGAAGATTCAAGGTTCGGATCAGATTATTTGAGAGTCGGGTTGAGTAGCGGTCATCAAATAGTGTCTAGTGAAGAGACCTAGTTTGTAAACCCTACAAGCATATCTGAATAAGAAATAATCTGATTCGAAAATCCTTTCGGAGAAATTTGAAAGGTAGTGGTTTTCATTCTGTCACCATTGTGATAAGGTTTCCACTTAAAATTGTGTGCAATTACTTTCCGCTATTTATTTTCCTGCATATCTATATTTATATTTCCGCTGCTGTCTGTATCTGACGGAAAAGCACTTCGTGACTTACCGTCTGACGTAAGGCTAACACTAACGATCCAACACGTGGTATCAGAGCCGAGGAATCTAGATTTGTTTGTTAGCCTTGCAGGAAAATCATGTCGTCAATCAATGATTCATTCTGGAAGCCGCCGCTGCTAAAGCCCGGACAATTTGACTGGTGGAAAGATCAATTTGAGGCTCACGTCTGCTCGTTAGATGGACAGCTTTGGAGGATATTTGAGACAGGTCCATTACCTATCATTGACAAAATAGATCCTGCAAAACCGGTAGAGAAAGCCAAGGATAAGTACACTGATGAGGACTACAAGTGTCTTGAAAAGAATGCCAGAGTGAAGAAGGTTCTCTACATGGCCCTTTCTCCCGGAGATCAAATTAAAGTGGCAATGTACAAAACTACTAAAGACATGTATGATGGACTGGTGAGACTGTATGGTGGAAACGAGAACATCAAAAGAAACAGGATTCTAGCTGCCGTAAAGGACTATGAGACGGTCATGCAGACGAAGGATGAATCCCTGGAAGATTTCTACAACAGGTTCCAAGTCATAGTTGGATAGCTGGAAAACTTGAATGAGAAGCTTCCAGAATGGAAAATCACACATCAATTCATTGAGGCCTTGACATCAAAGTGGGATAACGTGACTTTAGCACTGCAGGCTCAAAAGGGCATTAAAGACACTACACTAGAGGAGTTGGTAGCCAACCTTCAGAGTCAAGCAGGACTCATGGAAACAAAGATGGCCAGGAGACACGATGACAGGTTCCAAGCTCTCGATCTTGCACAAGCAGATGAGTCACCAAAGAAGGAAGACGATGAAATAACCTTATTAACAAGTGTCCTCACAATGGCCAATATCGGCAAATGACAGAACTTCAGCAGAGGTCCATCAGGAGGAAGTCGTGGTAACTCCTCCAGAGGAAACAAAGGTGCTACGTCAAGTGAAAACAGGGGAAACCGAGGAGAAAAAGAAGACAGAACATGTCACCACTGCCAAAAGAAAGGGCATCTGTCTAAAGATTGCTATAGCAAAAAGAAAGGAGAACCACCTGCCCCAAAGCCAGCTCAGGCTATGTTTGTTGCATGGGGAGACTCGGATGAGGATAGTGATGATGGAAAGCGTTCCAAGGAGCCTTGCTTGATGGCTCATTCCACATCTAGTGAGGTAATGGATACTAACTCCTTTATTGATAAAGTATTTACCGAATCTGATTTTATAGAAATAATAGCCAAGCTCTTAACCAAAAACCAAGATCTGGAGGACAGACTGGCAGACATGCAACAGGATCATCACGATGACGTAGAAGAGAACCGACTCTGGTCAACCAAAGCCATGCGTCTTGAGAAAGAGATGGCAGAGCATGTTTGTAGGTGTCGTACTTGTGAAGGAAGAGAGAGACAGATCAGCAAGCTAAGTGATGAACTGAGATGTATGAGGATCGGAAACACTGAGTTGATCGACTTCAGAACAAAGGTTGAAGAGTCGAATGATGAGATGATCAATCTCAGACAAAACAATGATGAACTCCTTCAGACAGTGGAAAACCTTAGACGCGAGGAAACTATAAGGAAAGAAGAATGGCTTCGTGAGCTGGAAACAAAGAGAGATGAAGAAGAAAAGAAGGATTACAAGAGAAGGTTTGTTAGACCGAGACTTAGATATGAAGAAGAAAAGGCAGCAAAGGAGAAGGCCGCCAAAGGAAAAGAGGTAATAACAGAACCATGTGAAAGCTCACGCCAGAAAAGAAGGCCTCATGCTACGAAGCAGGAAAGAAGGGAAGCCAGTCCACAGGAGGGACGCCACATCTATGATGATGACTCAGTTCCTTACAAGGCTAGGAAAGTCTATGAAATCTGGCAAAAGTAGAATCTGAGTCATAAGCCTTCAACAATAGACTTCCAGGTAAGGAAGATCAAGAGGTCTGTACCACCTAGCAGAAGCAAGTATGTTTGTCTTCCAAGTCATAGAGTATGCTGGCATTGTGGACACTCTGGGCACTACAGATTTGAATGTCCAAGACTGAGGGACACATATGAAAGAAACCATAACCGGTCAGTCACCCAAGACCACTATCCGGAAGCCATCTATCAGAGGGAAGTCAATACTTACATGCAGAAAGGTATAGCTTATCACTTCCGCTCCCACTATGATCCAGCTATCTTAGGCAAACCGAGAAAGACACCTACGCGAAAGATTGGCTTAACTGACCAGGACGCATACTATTTATCTTATTCTGCTCCTAAATTTATTCCTAGACCCAGTAAGCCCAAGCTTGTCTGGTTTCGTAAAAACTAATCTTTTCCTTGCAGGAAGGAGTGAGGTCCCGTCCCTGGTACTTAGATAGTGGCTGCTCAAAGCATATGAAAGGGAATCCAGGATGGTTCGACTCGCTCTATAAACACTCCGGAGATAGCATAATCTTCGGAAATAAAAGCACAGCAAACGTGATAGGAATAGGAGAGATTTCATCCTTGAAGAAGAACTGTGTCTAACAAATGTTGCATAAGGTTTCATCCTATGGCGCAAGAGGTTTGGGCATGCAAGCATGAAGCTACTGCACAATCTCCATCAGAAGGAATTGGTAGTTGGCTTACCCATGGTGGAAAGTGCACTTGATCAGTCAATGTTGTCAGCCGTGGAGGAAACAGGTACATTCTGGTCATAGTGGACCAAGTGGAAAATGCTGAGACAGCTGATCCAGTAGGTGACAAGTCCATGATGACCCTGCGATGGAAGTCAACGATGAGATTCTTGGTGAGGAAGAGACTGCTGATGATCCTACCTTTGCTAATACAGAGGGGGAACTCAGAACCACATGCCGTGAACGAGTAGTTCAGCCGCCAACTAAACTAAGGGGCTACCATTGCTACACCGCTCAGGAACAGGTAGATCTTAATAGTTAAGTCAATTTTGTGGATTTGCCTCCTTTGTTTCTCTTGTAGAACCAAAAACCATGGAGCAGATTGCAGACATCTTTACAAAAGCATTACACAGGGAACCCTACGAGAAGCTAAGGCTTGAACTAGGTATGATGTCCCTTCCATAGTTTGCATTCCATATTGAATTTCCTCGATGATTGGCTAGACTAGTGTGCATGTTAAGCTACCATGGTGTGAAGCTGTTGCATATGTAGTTGATGATTGTGTGAAAGTTGCTCTATGAGGTCACCACTACATGCATGATAAATGAGATTATTAGCTAGCAGAATCCTGAGCATGACACAAAATTCTTTGTAGCCCAAAAGAGACTTCCAAATTTGAACCCTCAATATAAGCCAAGGAAGTACTCTAAGACGAACCTTAGCCTATTATGTGTGGAGAATAAATATTTAGCCCAATGTTTTTAAAAATATTTTTTTTGTTTTCTCCACACTACATGAAATTGCTTTGTTGTGACTTGGTGAAATTTTATTTCTATTATGTGTGGTGTTTTATTGTACCACTTGGGTAAACCTAGCGCACCACACCCAAAACTTGCGTAAACCATGAGACAAAATTGGGGTTACCTCGGCATTGGTTCAGACCGGTTCAATCAGATGGGTTGTGGCCATTGGTAAGTACCGAATGGAGGGTTAGTGGCTGTAAGCAAGAAAAGAAGTGAAAGCTACAACATTTATGGCGATTAGACTGACTTGTATGGAGAAAAGAAAAAGCTACGTTTGCAGCACAGTCGTCATCACTGCGCCGATTCGGATATGATGGTTGATTGTCTTGATGGCGTGGAAAAATAGCAATGTGGTCTCGATATTTGAACAATATGAAGCAAGTAGGGTTTTAAATACCTGCAGAAAGACACGTGACAGCTATTTCAATTTGGGGGTTCCACGAGGAAGTCTTATTATTGCCTAATTCTGGATTTAGAAACAGATTTCAATGTGCTATTTTTAGGAAGATAAAAACTCAATCTTGCAAGATTCGAGAATGCCGATTGGAATTTTGAAATTGAAGGAGAATTTCTAGAGTTTCTCGCAGTATAAAAGGAGAAGTAAAGACGGAATCTTGACATTGCAATCTCTTCCAAGACTAACTCTTTAAGAAATACTGTGCTGTAGATAATAAGCATGGATTACCCTACCCTGGATTTGTGAAGAAAATTTTGAGCCATCTTGGCGTCTATCAGCCAGAAGTTGAGTGTAACATCTACAGTTCTTGATATGGTGACCTTTGATAATATCAACGAGAAGTTTGATGCTGAAAAGGGATGGCAAAATGCTCGGATAGTCACTACACCTGTAAAGCTAGCTGTACCTCTGGTGGTCAAGCCCTTGAACCAAAAACCTTTGTATCCAGAAGAGGGGTCGCCAGCTGTGCTTGAGTTTCTGAAGGCCTTGTCAGAGAAGGTAGAGGAGTTGGCTGAAAAAGTGACTAGTCTGGAGTCCATGGCAGATAAGGTGCTGAAGGGATTAGAGGTTGACTGGGTGAAGGACCTGAGGAGCAAAGTTGCTATTCTTGAGACTGGGTGAAGGTACTCAGATTAAGGAGGAGTTAATGGAGCTAAACTGCCAGCTGAAGTTTGTTGGCTACTGAGGTGGTTAGACAGTTAAAGACCGTGCTCCGTGGTTAACCTTGCAATTTCTCATGGTTGCCCCATCCTTTCCATCCCCACCTGATGAGCAATTATTTGCATGATCTTTGATGTAATAATTCACACATTTTGAGCTCCATATTTATATAATATTACGCAGATTTGATGGGTTTACTTAGTGTTGCAGTGACAAAGCAATTCGAGAAGTAAAATGGCAAAATAGCAAAATAGTGAAATTGCGCAAAAACACATCGTGCACGCTCGGCCATCCGGCCTCTTCAGCCCGGCCATGCGCCCAGCCCTCCGACCGTTTCACCCGAGCATCCGCTCGCACCTCCAAGCTCCATCTCCCGGCCATCCGCTCGCACCTCCATGCTTCAGCCCGGCCGTCCACTCGCATGCCCGACGTCTCTTACATGCGTCCGCTCGGCTACCCGACCTAAAACCTAGCATTTATTTCCTTTCATCGAGCAGTGTGAGTTTCATCGAAACACAAAGAGGCCATCGAAGATTGAAAAGGTGCATTGAAAAACTCAGAGTCAAGGACGAACAACACTATAGAAAGAGCACATCAATGAAGATATAAGGAGAGACATAATCGGAGAAAACCAGAGAAAATACTTGGCGACATCATCAACATTCAGAGAAGAAGTTCATCATCAGGGTTTCTCTTAACCTCTTGTACTTCAATTTTATTTAGCTGTTGTTATGTATCGACTCACCATGAGTGAGTAGTCCACTTATTGGGATCCAATGGATCCCCAGAAACATCAGTTGTAACACATGTCTTTTTATATGATTATGATTTCGTTTCTTTACATTAGATATGAATAGTTCAATTCATGCATCCTGTCTTTGGTATTTTCGCGAGATATCAATAATGTTTGTATGAGAATTATTGGTACCTTTTGTCTGTGTTTGCAGTAGCATGTCACAGTAGGTTTACATAGTTGCATGATAGGCGAGAAGCGAAAGTTGAGTCTATGCATGTAATGAGATGAAATCTGATAGGCGAGAAGCGAAAGTTGAGTCTTGATGATTTGTGCATCTAGTTTTGTTATTATGCGAGAAGCGAAAGTTGAGCATGTAATAAAACAAACGACCTAGGGAAATAATTCAATATCATATATTAAGATCTACTGTTAGGCAAGAAGCGAAAGTTGAGTCTGCAGTAACTTTGTGTTATAATCTGTTTGTTTTTGGGGAGTCATTGATTCCCAATGTTACATCAAATTGAAAAACAACCAAACAACAAAACGTATGCAACAACAAGTGAAACCTTTAATTCTGTGTTAGTCATTTCATTGTTTCTTTTATTCACTCTACTGTACTGCACTTTTATATTTAAAACCCCCATCTCAGTACTGGTATAAACAACTATTTACAGAAAGTAGCAAACTAGTTCCCTGTGGATTCGACCTGAGTCACACTCAGATTATTTGTTTGATCCGTGTTGCATTACAATCACTACATTTACAACCGATCAAAATGGCGCCGTTGCCGGGGAGCTAGTCATTTGTTTATTTTCTGTTATTACTTTTGTTTATTACATTAGTACACTATCTGTTTAGTACTCGCTTTTAATCTTTCCTTTGTCTGTTGATGCAAACCAGTAGCAAGACGAAGAGAGGAAGGAAAGCTAAAGGAAAGATGGAGAACCATCACAACAATCTGGAGAACGTCGCTGTTCAGCAGAGGGAGCCTACTGTGGCAGATTTCATGATACCATCAACCCATACTCAAGGAAATCCCATCCAGATGCCTGAAGGAGGAAATATCGAATGGAGGTCCGGCCTCATACACATGATAACTAGTAATGCCTACAATGGGATGACTGGTAATGCTCATCATCACTTGGATCAATTCAAGGATTTCTGTGCCACATACAAGCCAACAAATGTGGATTTGGAAACGATGTACCTTCGTCTGTTCCATTTGTCACTAAGGGACAGAGCCAAGGAATGGCTCAAAAATCATCCGCCGAACACTTTCACCACATGGGACCAGTTATCCGGTGCGTTCATGATGCAATTCTTCCCACCAGCAAAGACTAAAGAGCTTAGAGAAGCAATCAGCAAATTCACTCAAAAGATGTGCGAGGATTTTCATGAGGCCTATGAAAGATTCAAAAGATTACTGTGGGAATGCCCGCATCATGGAAACTCGCCTTGGCAGCTGCAGTATTCCTTTTACAATGGAATGGATAAGGAAGCCCGGCATCTGATGGACAATAGTGGAAAAGGAGCTATCAACAAACTGCCACCAACTGAGGCCTTCCAACTGATAGAAGAACTGGCGTCAAACTCACTACAGTTTGGCAGTGGACGTAACAACTATCCTAAGGATAGAGACTTCATCAGTGGCGCTGTTGTAACCAAGGACGACATTCAACGCCTCACCACAATGTTCCAAACATTGATGAGGAATCAGAATCCTAGCGTAGCACAAGTTGGGATGGAGTACAGTAACCAGTACACTGTTCCACCACCACCTGCAGTCCTTACTCAGCAGCCAGTACCATTACCACCCATGCCAATGCAAACTGAAGAAGATGTGAACTTCGTACGGAATCAACCCTACAACAACAACACCATACCTGCGTATGAAGCTAATAGGAACTACCAGCGTCAGCCATGGATCAACTATCAGAACAATCATCAGAACAATCAGATGCCTCAAACAAACTACGCAGCTCCTGCCCCGAAGCCATGGAATACCAATCCTGTTGCACCTATTGCTCCCAAACCTCAAAACACTCACCCAGGTAATGTGGCATCATCAAGCAATTCTAATCCGACTGACCTATCTTCTATTGTTGCACAGCTTGCAGCTACACAACAACAAATGATGCAGCAACAGCAACAGAGTCAACAGATGATGCAGCAGCAGCAGCAGCAGGAAAGCCAACAAATATTGCAGAAGCTTAACGAACTACAGAAACATAATGCTATATTGGAGAATCAAATAGCTCAGCAAGCATCTGCATCTAGATTCCAGAGTCAATTACCAGCTCAAGCAGATGCGAACCAGACAGAGAATATCAATGCTATTACCTTGAGGAACGGGAAGGAATTGCAAGGAGCAAAACAAGCTAGGGCAACCGATCGCGTAGCCGACCTAAACGCTAAAGCACACGACCGCATGTCCGAGCGGGTGCACGACTAGACCTCCAAGCATTTCACTCGCACGACCGATCGTGCAACCGAGCAAAACACTCGCACCTCCGAGCGCACCTCCGACCAAGTAAACGAGCCTTCTTCAATTAAAAATTTTGCTAACTTGTTTGAACCTTTACAGAAAGAAGAAAGACAGCCAGAGATCAAGGAGAAAATACCCTTTCCCCAGAGATTGAAAAAGCGGAACGACAATTCCCACATCCAAAGGTTTGCTAAACTTCTTAGCAGCCTTCAGGTATCTATGCCATTCACTGATATAATACTTCAAATGCCTGGTTATGCAAAATTTCTGAAGGATAGACAGTGATCATGTTACACTTGATGCAAATTGTAGTGCCATTGTACAACATGCCATGCCTAAAAAGTTAAATGATTTTGGTGCATTTTGTATTCCCATTACAATAGGTCCTATTAATGTGTCTAATGCTCTATGTGACTTGGGTGCGAGTATTTCATTAATGCCATTTTCTGTGTACAAAAAGCTTGATGTAGGAGAATTAACACCGACACCCATTAGCCTGAGATTAGCTGATAGAACTCTAGGTTGCCTAAAGGTATTTTAGAGGACATGCTCATTAAAATTGGTGAACTTTGGGTACCTATTGACTTCTATGTTCTAGAGATGGATGTTGAGAATGAAACTCCTATCATACTAGGAAGGCCATTTTTGAATACGGTTAAAGCTGTCATTGACTGTGGTAATGGAACTATTGAGATGAATTTAGGCAGTGCGAAAGCGAAGTTCTTTCTGAAATCTATGATGAAAGCACCTAGGGACTCTTTAGACTGTGCTTGGCTTGATACTTATGATGATTCTAACGATTTTGATGAGCTGCCTAATTTCGAAGATGAGCTACTAAGCAGTGACGAAGAAGCAGGTGCACTTATGATGCTGGCAGAGTGCGAAGCAGTTGAAGAAGCTAATGAAGACAGTGAATCAGGTGACGAAATTGATAAAAATTTAAAACCACTTCCATCAAATCTCAGGTATGAATTTCTTGGACCAAACTTCACATTACCTGTGATCGTTGATGCCTCCTTAGACGACCAGCAGACTGTAGAATTATTACATGTGCTCAAGAAATATAAATCTGCTATCGGGCACTCTATTGATGATATTAAAGGGATTAGTCCTAGCATCTGCATGCATAGAATACACTTGGAAATTGATGCTAAACCTAGCAGTGAGCGTTTGAGGAGACTAAACCCTAATTTGAATGAAGTTGTTTTTAAAGAAATTACCAAGCTTCGTGATGCAGGGATAATATATTCGGTTGCAGATTCAGAATGGGTGAGTCCCATTCACGTAGTGCCAAAGAAAGGAGGACTGACTGTAGTAACAAACAAGAGGGGAGAGCTGGTTCCAACAAGAACAGTGACCGGACACAGAATGTGTATAGACTACAGGAAGTTGAACACAGCTACAAAGAAGGATCACTTTCCCATCCCATTCATCGACCAGATGTTAGAGAGACTAGCCGGGCACGAATATTTTTGCTTTTTGGATGGCTACAGCGGATTTTTTCAAATCCCCATACACCCTGACGACCAAGACAAAACGACATTTATATGTCCATTCGGGACCTTCGCCTACAGGCGTATGCCATTCGGACTGTGCAACGCACCAGGGACCTTTCAACGATGCATGACTTCAATATTCTCCGAATTTTTGGAGAAATCCATGGAAGTTTTCATGGACGATTTTTCGGTTCACGGTTATTCATTTGATTCATGCTTATCTAACTTATCTAATGTGCTTGCCAGGTGTGTTGAGGTCAACCTTGTGCTTAACTGGGAAAAATGCCATTTCATGGTAAAAGAAGGGATTGTGCTCGGACAAAAAGTAACCAAGGAAGGGATAGCAGTGGACAAAGCAAAAGTGGAAGCAATTGAAAAACTACCAATTCCCAACAATGTAAAAAGCATCCGGAGTTTCCTGGGACATGCAGGCTTCTACAGACGCTTCATCAGAGATTTTTCAAAAATAGCTAAGCCCCTCACTAATTTACTGTGCACTGATGTTGAATTTAAATTTACTGATGAGTGTGTTATAGCTTTTGAAACTCTGAAGCAATCTCTAATTACTGCGCCAATTATCCAACCTCCTAACTGGAGTCTACCATTTGAGCTGATGTGTGACGCAAGTGACAACGCAATCGGAGCAGTGCTAGGTCAAAGGGTCGATAAAAAGCTGCATGTGATTTACTACGTCAGTAAGGTCTTGATTGCAGCCCAAGTAAATTACACAACAACTGAGAAGGAGCTGTTGGCAGTTGTTTATGCGTTTGAAAAATTCAGACCATACTTAGTCTGCTCGAAGACAATTGTGTATACTGACCATGCGGCTATCAGGTATTTAATGACAAAGAAAGATGCAAAACCTAGACTAATACGTTGGATACTTCTTTTGCAGGAATTCGATATTGAAATCAGGGACAAAAAAGGAGTTGAAAACGTGGTAGCCGATCATCTGTCAAGAATACAATTGGATCCTACGGAAATTTCTGCTGATGCGCCCAATCAGGATTCGTACACAGGTGAAGATTTGATGAGCATAGAAAAAGATTCAGCACCTTGGTATGCGGATTTTGTGAATTATCTAGCATGTGGAATCCTACCAGGAGATATGGATTACAACAGGAAGAAGAGGTTTCTGCACGATGTGAAGAGGTATTACTGGGATAATCCATTCTTGTATAAACTCTGTGTCGATGGCATCTACAGGACGTGTGTAACAGAGGGAGATCAGCGGAGTATATTGGAGCGTTGTCACTCATCCCCATATGGTGGGCATGGTTCGAAAACAAAGACCGCAGCTAAAGTCTTACAGAGTGGATTCTACTGGCCAACATTGTTTAAGGACGCTTACCTATTCACGAAGAGTTGTGATTCATGCCAACGTACTGGGAATATTTCAAAGCGCGATGAGATGCCGCAAAAAGGTATGTTAGAAGTCGAGATATTCGACGTCTGGGGCATAGATTATATGGGACCATTCCCATCTTCGTACGGAAATCAGTATATATTGGTTGCAGTGGATTTTGTGTCAAAGTGGGCAGAAGCTGTGGCAACCAGAACGTGCGATGCTAAGAATGTCACGAGCCTATTCAAAAAGATAATTTTTCCGAGGTTTGGAACTCCGAGAGCAGTGGTAAGCGACAATGGAAGTCACTTTCGAGAAAAGCAATTCGGAGCTATGTTAAGGAAATTCGGAGTCTACCACAAATTTTCTACACCTTACCATCCACAGACAAACGGACAAGCTGAGGTAACCAACCGAGAACTCAAGAAAATCTTGGAGAAGACAGTAAACAATTCAAGGAAAGACTGGTCATCAAGGCTGGAGGAAGCTTTATGGGCATATAGAACAGCTTTCAAAACGCCTATTGGGATGTCACCCTATAGGCTGGTGTATGGAAAACCCTGCCACCTACCAGTGGAGTTGGAATTCAAGGCTATTTGGGCAGTGAAGAAGCTGAACTACGATATGAAAGCTGCCGGTGAAAAACGGATGTTAGATTTACATGAGCTGGAAGAAATTCGTATGGAGAGCTACGAGAGTGCCAAGATGTACAAGGAACGTTCGAAAAAATGGCACGATAGGAAATTAAGAGCTAAACATTTTTCTGTTGGAGAAAAGGTGTTACTGTACAAATCCAAGCTTCAGCTATTTCCAGGAAAGCTCAAGACAAGATGGGGAGGACCATATACAGTGAGCAAGGTTTTTGACGATGGACATTTAGAACTCTCAGATGACAATGGCCAAGCTTTCAAGGTGAATGGGCACAGGGTAAAAGAATATTTCGGATACAAGCCCAACAACCTGGACGATTACAAAATTGAAGATGCTGAATAAATGTACCCTTCAATGTTAACAATCTCAGCATTTGAGAGCAGCTCCGTCTTGGCCAAGACGTTAAACTAGGCCGGTAAGAACTTCAATTTTATATTTTGTGCAACAATTTAGAAATATTCAAATTCTCATGGCTAAAACAATTTAGAAATAATCAAATTTGGAAATATTCAGATGCTTATATTCAAATTTAGCCAAATCAATTTGCTAACTCAGATGCTTATAATTGCAATTCTCATATTTGGCTAAATACAGCAAAGTAGGGTTTATGACCAACAGCCGCTCGCACATCCGTTCGACAGCTTCTCGGACAGCCGGCCGAGCATCCGGCGCTCAAGCTTCTCAACCGGTCGTGCATCCGATCGCGCAATTGTCACTCGCCCGTTCGCACAGCCAGTCGTCCGCCCGACCGTCAGCCTTCAGTCCGCTTGTCCAGCCGCTCGAGTCCCAGCAGTTGCATCCAAACATCAGCCAACTTTGCACCTCCTCAGCCGCCTCTCCGGGGGGTCGAAAGAGAAAAAGAGGAAACGAATTCAGGTCGCAGACAACAAATATCCATTGCCACCGGACGACCCTGTGCGTTTAAGCGCTACAGCACCTCCTAACCCGCCTAAAAAGACTGCAGGAGAATCCTCTCGTGTTCAAACCCCACCTGTTCCTCCTCCACAGCCGCCACAAGTGCAAAACCCTCTTACTCCAGCTCATCAGTCGGCACTATCGAAATTCATACCCCCTGGTACACCACCAAAAGAGCATGCATATAACTTTGACAACACCTACAGGATCATGCTCGCAAGGGACACTGAAAAGTTGTTGAAAATCAAGAATGCTAAAGCTGCCAGCCCGTTGTACCCAGTGCATGGTGATCTAGGGATAATGAAGATTTTTGATAAAGTAAACTCCATTCTAAGAGACGGAAATCTGGAGTTCTTAATGTGGGATGATCCGGGCACTTATCAGAAGCTGGTCACTGAGTTCATTTCAACATTTGAAGTTATATGGGCATCTCGGGACGGACAAGAGAGCTGTAGGAAAGCAGGATCAAAGAGGTGGGCACACAGGTGGATTTTCCAGATTAATGGGTATTTCCATACTTTGACTGAGCGAGAATTTGAAAAGATTTTCAACTACGAAGGGAAAGATACCTCATTCACCAACACATCTACAGATGAAGATGCCGAATTTTGGAGGTACATTACTGGGAACAACACTATCACTTTTACTACTAACTCATCATCCAGCTTGATCAGATTGCCAGAGTGGAAGATTATCCACCGCCTTGTTGCTGAAAACTTGGTTACTCGAGTTGATAAGGGAAGTAGAGTGAATCATAGAGATCTGGAAATTATGAGAACCCTGCACAGAGGCACAGGGAATGGAGTGAAGCTTATGACTATTTTATCAGATCTCTTTGAAAAGTGTTTATCTTCTAGTGTGCTTCCAGGAGGGTCAATAATCACGCTTATTGCTAAGCACCTCGGCTATAATCTGGATAAAGGGAAGCCTCTGCAGCCAAACAAGCTAAGCCTGACAAAGATGAAACATAGCGGGATGGTTGATAAGGAGAATAATTGGGCAAAGGAACCTCCGGCATCGCAAAGCAGCAAGAAGAAGAATTCAGACACCCAAGCTGCCATTGCTGATGGAGATGTTGAGGCGCGGTTAAAAGTATTAGAGGAGGGTCAAGCTGAAATAAAAGGTAAGCAAGCTGAAATGGACACTAAACTGGATAACATTTACACCATCTTGCAGACCATTCTCCAGCGCCTGCCTGCGCCTGCTGCATCTGTTGACGTCACCCCTGCAGAGTGACCTAGCTGGGATTACAAGGAACGCTTGCTGCATTTCACTCATTGCTTTTAACTCTATGCGTTCGCTTGGTAAACTCTTTTCACTTTCATCAATCAAATTACATTCTACTACCCTGCCTACTCATTATTTATGCTAGAATGCTTAGGGACTAAGCATGTTTTAAGTGTGTGGTGGCTGATGTTTATTCGATTATATTTGGATTGATGATTGTTATGATTGCTACGTGTGCTAAAAAAAATATTGCAGAAAAATGATTGAATGTGCTTACCTGATATTTGCTCAAATTTTTACTGAAAACACGTTGAATGATGAACATGTTAATCACTGATGTTATGGCTTTGCTGCTCTGAACTCATGAATTTGTTAGCATCTGATTTCTGATTTTCTTGTGATATGAAAGTTTATGTAAATAGACGATTTCATGCTAGCTTAGTTCAGCATATTGAATTCGTTTAGACTTTTGGAAAAATCATGGTGAACAAGCTTTTGCAAACAAGTTTATTTTTCAGATTGGCTCTTAGGTGACTTCAGAAATACTATGGTAATGTTTTTGTGCTACACATTATTTTGGTACACTGTCAATTTCAAGTGCGGGGTTAGAAAAAAAAGAGAAAAAAAAAATCAGTGTAGATGGCGGGGGTTAGGAAGCGGTAGATATGGGTAATCCCCTGAACCAGGTCTTCCCCTTCGAAACCATCCTACACTAAAGTAGTAGTGTGAAAGATTGTTAGAAAGAAAAAAAAAACCGTGCTTGATCGTGACTGTGTACCATATATTGTGCACTAACATATTCACAGGTATTGTTTGAGGAAAGACCCTTGCAGATTACTGCGTGAGCCTTGAAGAGAATTTTCAAGTTTCGTGTAAGTGAAATTCTTCTTGATAATCCGATCGACTAAACTGACTTTTCGATTAGTCTGAATGAACGCTAGCATATTTGAGTCAAATTAGCATAAGCTGAATATCATATTGAAATGAAGAAACCTTTTGTCTATTTTGAAGTGAGTGATATTGATGCAGCACTGCCTGAACTGATGAGTTATTATGTTTATCACTGTTTCAAAATTGAAATTCCTAACCGAGCAAGTATCACGGGATTTGTGAGTATTCCTGTTCTGAAAACTCTCGCTAGTTAATTTGTTATTTTTATTTCCTTTGTTTTAAGATGTTCTGGGGTGATGCTTCTGTTTCAGTGTGTTTGTTCGGGACGAACAAAGTTCAAGTGTGTGGTATTTTGATGAGCAATTATTTGCATGATCTTTGATGTAATAATTCACACATTTTGAGCTCCATATTTATATAATATTACGCAGATTTGATGGTTTTACTTAGTGTTGCAGTGACAAAGCAATTCGAGAAGTAAAATGGCAAAATAGCAAAATTGTGAAATTGCGCAAAAACACATCGTGCACGCTCGGCCATCCGGCCTCTTCAGCCCGGCCATGCGCCCGGCCCTCCGACCGTTTCACCCGAGCATCCGCTCGCACCTCCGAGCTCCATCTCCCGGCCATCCGCTCGCACCTCCATGCTTCAGCCCGGCCGTCCACTCGCATGCCCGACGTCTCTTACATGCGTCCGCTCGGCTACCCGACCTAAAACCTAGCATTTATTTCCTTTCATCGAGCAGTGTGAGTTTCATCGGGACACAAAGAGGCCATCGAAGATTGAAAAGGTGCATTGAAAAACTCAGAGTCAAGGACGAACAACACTATAGAAAGAGCACATCAATGAAGATATAAGGAGAGACATAATCGGAGAAAACCAGAGAAAATACTTGGTGACAGCATCAACATTCTGAGAAGAAGTTCATCATCAGGGTTTCTCTTAACCTCTTGTACTTCAATTTTATTTAGCTGTTGTTATGTATCGACTCACCATGAGTGAGTAGTCCACTTATTGGGATCCAATGGATCCCCAGAAACATCAGTTGTAACACATGTCTTTTTATATGATTATGATTTCGTTTCTTTACATTAGATATGAATAGTTCAATTCATGCATCCTGTCTTTGGTATTTTCGCGAGATATCAATAATGTTTGTATGAGAATTATTGGTACCTTTTGTCTGTGTTTGCAGTAGCATGTCACAGTAGGTTTACATAGTTGCATGATAGGCGAGAAGCGAAAGTTGAGTCTATGCATGTAATGAGATGAAATCTGATAGGCGAGAAGCGAAAGTTGAGTCTTGATGATTTGTGCATCTAGTTTTGTTATTATGCGAGAAGCGAAAGTTGAGCATGTAATAAAACAAACGACCTAGGGAAATAATTCAATATCATATATTAAGATCTACTGTTAGGCAAGAAGCGAAAGTTGAGTCTGCAGAAACTTTGTGTTATAATCTGTTTGTTTTTGGGGAGTCATTGATTCCCAATGTTACATCAAATTGAAAAACAACCAAACAACAAAACGTATGCAACAACAAGTGAAACCTTTAATTCTGTGTTAGTCATTTCATTGTTTCTTTTATTCACTCTACTGTACTGCACTTTTATATTTAAAACCCCCCATCTCAGTACTGATATAAACAACTATTTACAGAAAGTAGCAAACTAGTTTCCTGTGGATTCGACCTGAGTCACACTCAGATTATTTGTTTGATCCGTGTTGCATTACAATCACTACATTTACAACCGATCACCACCATATCTACCACATGTTTTTTTGATGACTTTTCTTTCGTTGTCATGCTCTGTGTTCTGCTTAGTAGTCATTAAATTTTCAGTATGCTGTGTGTGTTCCCTCTGGGCACTTTTGCTTGTTGTTAATGAAGTATGCAGTTTCTTTCCATTGCATGGATGTCTTCACTTGCATTCTTTTTTATGATGCCAAAAGGAGGAAGATAACATGAGTGTATTACTTGAGGGGGAAATCATTACTAAAAATCAAACTGGATGTCCATCAAAGGGGGAACTGTTAAGCGATCGAAGATTTATCTGCCTAACTAAAAGTTTCATATGGATATCTATCTGATGGACTTATAAAGTGGAATATCTGTCTGCTGTACTTGTGATGGATTAAAATACTTGTCATGGATTTCTTGTCTTTTGAAGAAGTGTTTGTCATCATGAAAAAGAGGGAATTTATTGAAACCCTTTGGTTTTGATGATTACAAACACTTAGCTGAGATTTTGTCTAAGTGTGCAGAAATCCATAGACAGATTTGTTGATGCAAGTTTCAGGTGAGGAAACGCAGCTGTGAACATTGATTGAACCAAACGCAGAGTTTTGCGGTTCAAGAAGATTAGAATTGAACCAAACACAATCTTGAAGAATCAAGCAACTAGGGCTGAGTTGGCATGTGAAGATCTTGAAGATATGATTGGAAATATTCTTCAAGATATGGAAATATTCTTCAAGATATGGAAATATTCTTCAAGATATTGATTGAAGATATGATTAGAAATCAAGAAAGATTCAAGATATTGATTGAAGACTTGGATCCGTGAAGATATGATTGATCAAAGAATATTGAGGATAATATTCTGCAGATGATCGAAATATTGATTGAAGATGTGCGCCCAAATTGGAAGATCTCGAAGATATGAATTGGAGATATTGATTGAAGAGATGCGCCCAATTTGGAAGATCTTGAAGATATTGATTGAAGATTGCAAATCAATAAAGATTCAAGAAGATCCAAAGAGGAATTGATTGATTGAAGAATATTGAGGATAATATTCTGCGCCCAATTTGGAAGATCTTGAAGATATGATTGAAGATTCAAGTTCGTATTAAAGAAGAAACTGATTTAGGAAAGATTATGGATGTAATCTTGACTAATCAGGTAAATATCTACCTTGTTTGGAAGGTCAGATTGGGTCGGATCGCTGGGCTCGGATTACGTGATCCGCTAAAATCCTATATAAGGCATTAGGCTTTGCCCAAGAGAAGCGGGGTAGTTTTTGGGAGAATTAAGTGTTCGCATTAGAAGAGCACACTGCTGGGATTGCACGCACGGAGATTAAAGGTTCGGATCAGATTATTTGAGAGTCGGGTTGAGTAGCGGTCATCAAATAGTGTCTAGTGAAGAGACCTAGTTTTTAAAACCTACAAGCATAATTGAATAGGATATAATCTGATTCGAAAATCCTTTCGGAGAAATCTGAAAGGTAGTGGTTTTCATCCTGTCACCATTGTGATAAGGTTTCCACTTAAAATCGTGTGCAATTACTTTCCGCTATTTATTTTCCTGCATATCTATATTTATATTTCCGTTGTTGTCTGACTATCTGATGGAAAAGCACTTCGTGACTTACCGTCTGACGGAAGACTAACACTAACGATCCAACACGGGGATTGAGGGGATGGTGGACCTGATGAAGCGTTTGGAAATGAGAGGCTGAGCTCCATATTGCAAGGCGAGCAAAAGCGAGTAGAAAAGGACTCGCCTTTCCGAGCTTTTCTGCGGCTGAGCACTCGCCTTGCTCACCGCCATTATCGACCACCTCCTACGCTTCTTCCGCTGTCCCCGATCTGTTTCTTTCTTTTTTTTCTGCAAAAATAAATACGAATGAAAATGAATATATTTTCCAGGTAATTAATTTTTAATTAAAACCCTAATAACACTAATTACACCGAGTAATTAAAGGGATTTTCCATTTATTGGTACTATAATAATACCTAGTTGATGTAGATGTAATAAGGATAAAGTCATAAATTAGGAAAGTTAGTAATTCATATTATCAAAAATAAAAAAGGAAAGTAAATAATTCATGATTAGTTGACCAGGAAATGATAAATGGACCGCCCCGTTAACAATATGGGCTGGGAATCTACTCTGGGCCCATGTACGTACTTTTTAAAGAGTTACTTAAAAATAAATATATAAAAAGAGAGAAAGGATCAGGTGCAAACCCCAAATTATTGTAAAAAATACAAACTCATCTCAGCCTTCCAAATTAATATATGTGCGGTTGAGATTAGGAAAAAAAATCTTATAACAATTTAATTTTTTATTAGATTAAGGGCATATTTGTCCCCAATAACACAAATTTTATTCTCTCTCCATACATATCCAGATCCAGATCCAGATCTGCATTCATGGTGGACGTGGCTCCGATCAGCCATCATGGTGGACGACTTTCGTATACGAGCCCCCCTCCCCTAAGCTCCGATCTGCATCATCGTTTTCACCAAAGTCGTCAATCGCCATGGCCATGGCCGCCATGTCCGATCAGCGAGTATAAGATCCGATCTGTACATCATTTTGACGAATTCTTAACGAAAAACATGGATGAAATCTATTCGGAAAACAGCCATGTCCGATCTGCGATTTTGTATGATAAACAAAATTCACTAGGAAAATTTTGAGACGTGTTTCAAGCAGCAGTATTCAATGATAGAGAGCTCTGCCCTTCAAGAATTTTATAATTCGTCAAGGCCTAATTATAGTTCGTTATGTCATGGTTCGTCCAAATTGGACTATATTCGCCAAGATTTCGACGAATTTATAGTGCAATTTTGATGAATTATGACATAATTCATCACATTTGGACTATAATTCGTCAACAATTCGGCAGTATCATCGATAGTTAGGCATGATAATTTATAGTTCGTCATCTGCAATTTATAGTTCGTTAGACGAATTATGTTATAGTTCGTCCAAATTGGACTATATTCGTCAAGATTTCGACGAATTATAGTGCAATTTTGATGAATTATGACATAATTCATCACATTTGGACTATAATTCGTCAACAATTCGGCAGTATCATCGATAGTTAGGCATGATAATTTATAGTTCGTCATCTGCAATTTATAGTTCGTTAGACGAATTATGTTATAGTTCGTCCAAATTGGACTATATTCGTCAAGATTTCGACGAATTATAGTGCACTTTTGATGAATTATGACATAATTCATCACATTTGGACTATAATTCGTCAACAATTCGGCAGTATCATCGATAGTTAGGCATGATAATTTATAGTTCGTCATCTGCAATTTATAGTTCGTTAGACGGATTATGTTATAGTTCGTCCAAATTGGACTATATTCGTCAAGATTTCGACAAACTATAGTGCACTTTTGATGAATTATGACATAATTCATCACATTTGGACTATAATTCGTCAACAATTCGGCAGTATCATCGATAGTTAGGCATGATAATTTATAGTTCGTCATCTGCAATTTATAGTTCGTTATGACCATTCGTTCGGAATCATTTTCGATTTCTTCTGCGTTTCTCTTTGTCGATTTTCTCTGCGTTTTGATTTCTGCGTTGCTTCTGCGTTTTCGATTTCGATTTTGATTTCGATTAGTTCGTTTTCGATCGATTTCGATTAGTTCGTTTTCGATCGGGATTTCGATTTCGTTTTATATCGCTATTTCGATTTCGATTTCGATTTCGATCGACTGCGATTTCGACTAACCCTAATTCGGTTTCGCAATCGTCGGATTTCGTTTACGGAGGAGAGATTCTGGCGAATTTTTTTATTTTTTCTGGTCAATTTTACCCTTTTTGCAAGTTAAATTCAATTTCCTTTTTTCTAATTCTAATTATATTAGCCTTTGGATTGTTTAATTGAATGGATAGGATGTGTTTGTATTTTGCACCAGATCTGGGCTTTGCACCAGATCTGGCCTCTATAAAAAGATATTTTATTTAAATTAGCGATTTCATATACGTACATTTTACAGCGTGAGTTTCAAAACCCTAGCCGGCTCAGAAACAGAGAAAAGCAAGTCTTCGTTTCATCCTCCTGCTCCATGGCGTCCTCTTCGCTTATTGAGGCCAATCCGGTCAACTGGAAACGCATGTCTTCCATTCTCCATCGCCCTATTTCACACGCTACTTGCAAATCGCAACTTGTGTTTATACGGAAGCCGGAAAATACGAGACCTTATTCTTCTTTCACCCTTAAATGCGTCTTCTCCAAGCCGCCAAACAACACGGCTTCAATCAACGAATTGCAAGTGTCTGTTTCCAGGAATCGTATTCTGGATGCGATTTTGAAGGCGACCGAAGTACTGCGGCAGCCGGCGGTTGTGGCCGTTTTTATGGGAGCTTTGTTGATGTATGATCCTCATTCCGCGTTGGCAGCTTCCGGTGACAGGAGGCGAATTTCTTCGCGATCCTCCTTATCATCTTCCACACGCCACGAGCACTCGTCGGGCGGGGATGAGGTGTTTGGTGGAATTGCGGCTGAATTAGATGGGATACTTCCGAAAATCGGGCTGTTTCTGATTTGTTGCATTTTTATTAGTGTTCTTTTACTTGCTCATAAAAGAAGTGTTATGAAGCTTCAGATTGTATTGCTGGGGACGTCAAGGCCGTCGCTTCAAAAGGAACTAAAAAGTATTGCTGAAGTTGCTGCTAATAAATCGGCTCACGAGGGCTTAAGATATGTGTTAACAGCAACAACATCGTTTTTGCTTCAACATCATGATCACTGGATCTCTGGTTATTCTTATGTTGATGTCAAGAGCAGGTACATCCACAATCTACAGAATCGCTTAAAACTGCACAAATTCAATGTAGAGAACAATATTAAGAGACAAACACAGAGTTTCTCTGCCGAAAGATGTAGCGAATTAAGCGATGAGTACGTATTGGTAACCATCTTGGTAGCTGCTCGAGGCGTGCACAAACTTCCATCCATCAATCGAAATGAGGATCCGAAGGAAGCCTTGCAGAAGCTTGCCTCTATCCCACCTGGCCTAATACTGGCTGTTGAGGTTTTAGAGCATGCATATCCGTTGAGGACACCTCCTCAGCAACGGGCAAGGTGCTATTCGAACAATGTGTAGCACTTTAAATTAGCTTATAAATTGTCCGTTTACATTTCTAATAAGTTAAAAAAAATTGCAGCACTTTCACTCGCAGCACTTCCAATCGCAGCTCCTCCATCTCTGCATGATCTCCTCTGCCACCGTTGCATCCCAAATCGCAGCCGGCACAGCAGCAGCTCCTTCAAATGCCTACCGATGTATAAGCTTATCTTAGGGCATCCACACCAAGGAGAGCAATAAGCAATAATAGAGAGGTTTTATTGCTTATTGCTCTCATGTATCAAGTGAGCAAAAAAAAAGAGCAAAAAGCAATGCTTGATAGGTGAGCAATAATGGAGAGTGTGTGGGATAGGAAAGCAATAAGTAGGAACCACATATATTTATGAAGAAAAACAAAAGGAAATTACATTTTGCTCATTGCTTTTAGCTCTGCTTTGCTACATGACTTTTATGAGAAAATGCTATTTTTGTTTATTGCTCATTGCTTATGGACGCCTCAGAATGAAAATGACGTATATCTTGAGGATTATCCATCATTGGACTACTAGATAACGATGACGTTTTGTATTGTAGCACTTCCAATGATTTTTTCCTGGATCGGAAAATTTAATTTATAAAACCTCATTTGAATTTATAATTTAACGATGTCTACTAGATGACGAATCCAATCTTTATGTCTGAAATCTTTGTGAAGTTTTTATGTCTTATGAGTCAATTTATATATACAAATGATAGACATGGTCAATTTATGAGTCAATATGTATTGCAATTTTGTTGTTGTAGAATATGTATTGCAATTTTTGTCTATATGTAATTATACATTGTTTTATGGACGTTTCGAAATATTTGAATATTTTGTTGTTAGACGATACTATCATGTACTATTATTATGTAAAATAATTTGCAATTCAATTCTTCTCCACATATTTCACTATCTAATTTTTTATTTTGTATAAAATGATATTTTGTAAATTATAAATATATATTATACAAAATAATTTTTCTATACCGTTATCGCATAAGTATCTCAATGTTGTCGTATAGTTATAGCAGAGATCCGGCGATAAGTTTCCATGTCGTAGTGTTATCGCACATGCGGTAACTACTCGATAAGCGTTACGATAATTTAGTGTTACTCAGGATTTGAAGTAAATTTGTAGTGATAAGACATGCTGACACATCGACGTCTTACCTAATGGTGTTTTTTTTTGCATCAAAAACTGCAAACTTCCGAAGCGAGTTATTCTTTGGTGTATGTTGCATATTTTTTAGAGAAAAAAGCGGTAAAATCTAAATGAAGAGTTACTCAAGAATAAATGGAAGCACATTTAAGAATAATCTTATTTACCATGGTATGCGCGTTTAATTTTACGTTTTAGTTGTGATTCGATGTTTTTATCATTTAATTGATTACCATATTTATATACAAATTGACTAATAAGACAGAACGTACTTCACCATATTTCACTAACATCTCAAAATATGAAGATCTCATCGATATGCTCACTCTTTGTCCTAACCGCCTTACTTCTCCTCTCATCAGGTGATGATAATTAATAACACTTTACAATATAGTCTAGGGATTAAGTTTTTTGTATTTACTTTATGACCTTTACATATTTCTAATGCGGGGATGATAATATTGGACGACAGATTGCATTAATCCGATGAAGAGCGTCGAAGCATTTTGTGTGCAACAGGTTCATGGTATGCCTTGCACCCCATCTGAATGCAACCGTTTGTGTAATAATGGGCAAGAAGTTGCTGCCAACGGTTCTAAATGTGTTAGCCAAGTTGCATGTCAATGCATATACTGTCACCCCTAATGTGACGATATATGATGAATTTTCGTTAAATTGCCTATTGATTCAATTTATCTCTCTTTTGGATTCATAATATTTCTTTCTCGAAACATATCTATGTGGCGTTATATGATATCTACTCTTCAAATTTTGGTAAGTGACAGTACGTGTTCGCCAACATGTTTCTAAAGCTTTATTTTAATCAAATCCAAAATTATTTATGTTCGAAATGATCTGAGATATCTAAACTGGAAGTTTATTGAATGTGAACCAGTTTCATATCATATGTATCATTATAAACATTTTCTACATTCGCACAATAAAAAATCAAGGCAAGTTATAACTGCACTCAACCTCACCTTTTTAAGATGTGCATTCTATGTTGTTGTTCATAAAAGCAAGTTTATTACGAATAAAAGAAAGTTTATAAGTTGTTCTTTAAGTGTATATTCTTTTGAAAACCATTATTATGGAAGTACATGTATTCTTTTCACCACAATTTATAAAAAGCGCTAAAATCAAAATGAATAGTAAAAGGGTATATTCTTTTTTTTTATGGGGAGCTTAAAGCTCAGAAAATAGCATCTGTTCTTTTTTTGATGTGTTGGTAGGTACTTGAACCCGGGCCGCCTACAAGCACCGGAGGAGCTCCATATCACCATGGCAACTCACTTCGCCCTAAAAGGGTATATTCTTTTTTTATGGGTAAAAGGGTATATTCTTTTTGTTATCGAAGAAAATGACATACAAAGACCCGAAGGAAAAGAAAACAACAACAGTAATACAGACGACCAACTAATACTGGACCAGAACATTTAAACAATAAAAGTATTTCAAGCTTAGTTAGATAATCCATCCACTGCTTAGTAATCTTCACGCTTCAAGGTCTAAGGCATGCCAAATTGGCCAAATGGAAGAAGTGACTCAGCAGTCAACTCTGAAGCAACGATGAAGCACTAGCCCAATTTCCACTGAAGTATGAACAAGACTGCACAAGTGATCGTCATAATCCGGCCTCCTGTCAATGGTAGCACGCCGCCGAGCTCCATAAAAATCATCGAAGAGAACTTAAAAGCTAGAACAAGTTAACTAGCCGGTAACAGTAATATGCTCCACTTCGCCTACGCCAAGGGAGGTGACCAAACCACCGAAGACAGAACAGCAACCAATGCAACAAGCGCAGTCGTGGAGTACACCGGCCAAAAACCGTGCATACACGGGGAAGCAAGCTCAAATCGAAACGGCCGAGAAGAAAACCCTCATAAGCGAAGCTCACTTAGAGGGACCGAAAAAAAACCAAAACACACCCCCCACAGTCAAAGCCCACCCACCGCCCCGAAAACCAAATATGGAATTATGTATTCCTTTCACCATAATACATAAAAACGCAAAATCAAAATGAATAGTTTTTTTTTGATAAAGACTGGACACCTTCGACTCATATCGTAAGTATATGACAAGGTGGAGCTCGATCATAGGGTTGAGATCTGGTGAGAAGTTTCATTTAGGTGAGAAATAAGAATTTATCCTATCCATTCATTTTAGTTAATCAACGGCCACGATTTTGTGATATTATTTACCAAAATAAACCTAATCTACGGTTACAGGGTTATTATCGTCCGACAAACAATATCCAAAAACGCAAATCACGTTGTTTTGCTAACCGAACCCTAACCTTGATCCTACGAACGATCAGTCGATTCCGCCGCAACGAATCCGCCTCAACGAATCCTCAACCTCCGCTTAACATCTGAAGACGGAACTCAACGATCCGACGACGACGGCCATGGCTCGAAAAAGGCGACCGAACACGACGATTCACCATCTCCGCCGATGGAGTCGATTCAAAATCGGGTGAGTTTTCTAACAGTGCGATTTAAGATTGATTAGGGTTTGTTGTTGTTCAAAATTTGTCGCTTTTTGGGTATGCTAAGTTCAATTCAATTTGTCGAAAATAACTGCCTATCATAATCCGTAGCATCTCTCAAATGCCGGAAGGTATAGTTCATGGATTTGGAACGTGATTGCATCTGTGTTTGGATTTGTGTTTTGTATGACCGCTGAAATTCGATGCGTAGTTAGATCTGCTAGAGCCTTGGTAGTGTGAGAGTTTATTGGATCAAATTGAGCATTTTGAGGTATGGATTAAGATCAGTGGTGGAAGTGGTGGTTGATAAATGAGTTTTGTTGTTATTTGATTCTGTATGATTGGGTTTGTGATCAAAGATGAAGTGGAACACTTATGTGTCATGTTCATGATTCTAATGAGTGTGCTTAGATGACATATTTATAGAATCGGATAAGTGAATTTGGTTAACGAATCGACATTTAATCATATCTCTGTTCTCTTAGCATTTTTTTTAGTTGTCGTTCCTTTACTCTTTTATGAATACTAAACTAGTATTTTTCGTTAGGTGGAGCTTGCGGCACTTCTTCACGATATTGGTATTTTCATTTTATGTCCTGTCGCAGTTATATTATGAAGACATAACTACTTTTAAAAGCACCCAAACATATATATGTTCTGCATCCTGTCTGTGCTAGGCTTCTTATATTCTCATGCTTTACTTCTCTATAGATGTAAGTTCATATCAAGCATTCAAGTTACAGTTTTAGCATAACAGCAACAGGACATTATTAGAATATAAAGAATAGAACTTTATTCAGGAATGATGAACCACCCTTTCTACGTGTTTCATGCTTCACCTTGTTAAATTTGATACTCTTTTGAGTATTATTCTTTTATATGTTGTTATAAAGCCTCCTTAATCACTGTGAATTGGGTTCCTCACAAAGATGAAGTGGAACACTTCTGTGTCATGTTCATGATTGGGTTTGTGTAGTTGCCATTGACATTTTTTGATGTCTTTGCTTGATATACCGCAATTTTGATCAAGTGCTAATGTAGGGTCTTTTGTGATCCCAGGCAACCAAACTGTACTGTTTTGTACACAAGGTCCCTGTTTGCACAAGGTTCCTGTTTTGGGTACAAGCAGTGTTGACTATAGCATATTAAAGCAGTGCCCTCAACAAATATTTATCGGGTTTGGAGCTTTTGAATTCATATGTGCAATTGTGCATACTACGTTGGTGTTTCTAGGCATAATTGTTCCTTCACATCTAAAAATAGAGCAATCAGTTGTTCCTGAAACAATTCCCCCCAGAGCTCAGGTGAGAAATTGCACTGGTATTATAATCTGTAGCATAGGTATTATAATCTGTAACGTAGGAATCATAATCAGTAAAAATTGTTAACATAGTCCGTAGCATATGTATCATCATCCGTAGCATGGGTATCATTATCCGTAGCATATGAGTCATAATCCGTAGCATTGTAAGCATATTCCTTAGCATATCAATTATTTGCATGTTCTCTTCCCTTTGTTATTGCTAAAACTGTTTATCGAATTGTCATATTTTAACCTCACACTCACCTGATCTATACCAGATATTAGTGACATCACAAGAAAAGGCCATGGAATTGCAAGTTGCTGCAATTAAAAAATATGATGAGACTTACCAAGCGGCATTCAAGTCCCCTAATTTCAAAGACAGATCAAGAAGTATGAGGGGAAGACGAGTAAAAGCACAGTTTGCTGAATTGTATGACAAACTATTTTAGGTGGTTTAGTATGAACAATATGTTTCCATGTAATGTTGCTCAACACTTTTAATATGATACTCAGATACTGAGCAATGTAATTTGCGCATGTGTATCTCACAGGGTTTTTGCTATCCATTGCCTGTATTATAATCCGTATCTTTGCAAACATAATACGTAGCATTGTAAGCATAATCTGTAGCATTGTAAGCATAATCCGTAGAAATCTTTGCATAATGCGTATTAAAGTAATCATAATCCGTAGCCCAGCTTAAGCCAATAAATTATAATCATAATCTGTAGCAATGTACGCTAATCCGTAGCTAAGGAATCATGTATTTCAAAAATCGATTGATAAAACAACATTAAGAACAAAGACCAGTTTTTGATAAGAAGAATGAATCTTAATGTAAGAATTATACAATCAGATGTTGTATGTGTTATCAAGTACAGCAAAATTAACCTGTAGAACTCATTACACAGCATGAAGTCAGATTTGTAAGCATAATCCGTAGCAATGTACGCATAATCCGTAGCATTGAACGCATAATCCGTAGAAATGTACGCTTAATCCGTAACAAAGGAATCATGCATTTTCGAAAATCAGGTGATACAAAAACATAAGGTACAACGACCAGTTTTTTAGTACAAGAACATCTCAGCTCATTGATTCTCACATCTCAGCTCAACTAGCAAAATGATACACAAATTATTCAGATTTCTGAGAGTAAATATATATATGATACACAAATTGTGTACACCATTTCACTCCGGCTTCTTTGCATCATCAACCTTGTTCCATCGTCCTTGCTTTCTTGTTTAGGGTCAACCAGAAATTCCTTGATGTGCTTGTATATCTGTTTAGGCTTCTCTACATCCACCGCATGGCCGGCTCTTTTAATGATCACCCGTTGTGGTTTCTCGTCCAAATGCCTGTTATGTAAAACCAAAATGGATAAAGCAATTCAAAATCCTATTACCACAAGTTTACAAGGAAGTAACAAATGGCTATGACAAATTAAGCACGCAAGTGATGCATCTGTAAGCTTAAATTTTAGAATTGATGTCGAAGCCAATGTGCCACTATTTACTTACCCAGCTCCCATGCATAAATAGGGTAGCCTTTTTTAACCGTATAACGCATAAAAGCTTCAGCGTTCGAGTAATTCCAAACTCCGACTGCTGGAACACTCTGATCGGATGGAGCTTGGTAGAAGGGTTTTCCCATTTAAGGCATTCAATCCAAAAATGATCTGAGCTCTGATCCAAAACGAAAGTATATATATTGTGAATCTCGTTAGTTACACAAATACAAAACCAAAGTTCTGAATTCTGATGTCAAATGGAACTGTTTAACTACCCAGATTTGTTGAAGAGGACATTAAGCTCATCCCATCGCTTGAGCGGGAAACATCCTTGAGTGAATCCAAACATTTCCAAGACGTTTTTAGCAAATGGTATACATGGCTCCGTGCTATCCTCGGTCTGGTAGATCACCTTATCTTCTAAAGACCCACCCAATCTAATTTTCAGCGGAGAGAATGCTGCATCATTTTTTGATAGGTTAACACCATATATATAATTAAAATCATTAAATCAAAGAAAAACTGTCTTAAGGGAAAACCCATGGAAGCTCCTTCATCTGTACCTTTTATGGCATTCAGGAAAATTTCATTATTTAGATCCTGCAGAAAGAGCAAAAGTTTAAGCATCAATCCAAATACAAAAAAGAATACAGTACAAAAGAACCAACACAACTGTGAACTCAACGGATAACAAAAACACGACAATGTTTAATTTAACCCTCAGAAGCAAGAAAAGTGGAATAAAACACAAAGAAGTGGATTAAGTTAAGAGACAAATCCCTCTGGACAAAGCAGACTTAACACATTTCCAACCAGCACACTCTAAGAACATTCTTTTAGAGTTTCAACCGAGTATGGCAAGGAAGGGCGCAGAGTAGCAGCTTCTTGAACATGTAATTCTACAAGCCACTTGATGATTTCATCATCCCAATCAAAAACCAGTGGCCATCAACAATTAAAAACTCCACAACTGCAACAAGTTGAGAAACAACTCAGAAACCAAAAGCAGAGTTGAAGAAGCAATTTACCAAATTGAGCAGTGAAGCATGGTCCCAACTACAAGTCCCACAGTCACATTTCTCAGGAGGCCACCAATCCAGAGTTGCACAAATTGAATCATCATCAATCGACCCAATCGAAAAGCTTCCATTCACAGAAACAACCCCTTTTTCAACAACTCCATTGACAATCTCTAAGCTCGCACAAAACAAGCCAAAACCTAACACAACCTAAACACTAAAAAATCAAGAACGCTAATTAGCAGGAAAAAACAATGTTAGGGTTTAGTTAAAGCTTACGCGTTGTTGTTCCTTCTTTGATATGCTTCAACCACGATCGCTGATCGGAAAAGGGACGCTTGTTACGACAATCGGCGGCTGAGGGTAGAAAACGATCGGCTTTGGAGTTGCGGATGATGAGAAATCAAAAATAGAAGAGGATTGGTCGATTGAACGGAGGTTGATCTGTATGAGTTGTGTTACGATAATACCCTTTACATCATAATTAGTAATTAATTAAATATTAAAGATGTTGATTATTTATAACCATTAGATTTAAGATCTAATGGACTAAATAAATTCTTATTTCTCACAATAACAGTAACTTCTCACCTGATCTTTTTCCTCGATCATATCGTAAACATGATATTTACGACACCACTAAGCCACGTAAAAATAAATGGAAGCACATTGAAGACTAGTATTATCTACCACGTTATGCACGTTTTAAATGTCATTATGGATGTTTTTATATTTTTGAGTGACTGCCATATTTCTAAATAAATAGACTTTCAATAGACAAATAATACTTCACCATTTCACTAACATCCCAAACATGAAGATGTCATCAATATGCTCGCTCTTTGTCCTCACCGCCTTCCTTCTCCTCTCATCAGGTGATAATGATAATAACACATACCTTTCACTTAGTGTCAAGGGATATGAGTTTTTGTATTTACTGTATCTAAGAATGTGAGAATGAAATTTGGCTGCTTACAGAATGCATTAATTTGATGAAGAGCGTTGAGGCACGTTGCCAGAAGGAGGTTGGCGCTATGTTTCCTTGCATCCCATCTGAATGCAAGCTTTTATGTAATCATGGGTGGCCGGATGGTCCCAACGGCTCAAAATGTAAGGGCCCGTATGCATGTGAATGCTCATACAATTGTCCCTAGCTAGAGAGATATAATAAAATTTTCGTTAAATTTTGCCTATTGATCATCCTAATTAATCTCTTTTGGATTCATTAATTAATTATTCTGACTTTGTATTCTATACTCTTCAATTCAAAATTATTTGTGTACGAAATGATAGATTTGATATCTAAATTTGAACTTCTCTAAAATGTGAAATGGTTTCATACACCTTATGTATGGTCATAAACATTTTCGACATTCACATAATGAAAAATTAAAGCGAATATACAAGGGTTTGCTTGTGTCTTCGTAACACCTGTTGGAAGGCCAAGCATGTGTAGAACATCAAATATAAAAAACCGGATTATCAAAAAAATAGAAAAATCATCACGGTTCACCATAAAATGCATATTTAATTTATTTATTTAATTAAGATGATACAATCAAACACAAAGTTAAATAACCATACGAAAAATGTTATGAAACACCAATTCGATATACTGTACTTAATAACATATTTACTACGTCAGCTTTTTCTTTTACCATAACACCTATTCCTGAAAACTATTATCCTATTTTCAGGTTTGAATCTACTCGATACATGTCCTCCGTATGTTTCAATTTCCCATATTTATTTAGTTGCAATGCATTTGTGTAATTTTTCTTCATCGTCTCAAAACATGGACTCACTTTTTTTATTATTACTAGTTCCCAATAATATAACCAATTAAATACTTTACGATTTGATTGGTTCTCTCAATTTGTTCACTTTTTTATTTATCGAAAGTTGTTGGTAACGCCGCCTAAAAGTTTGTTCTGAACGTCGTTTAGATCTTTTCATCAAAGTATTCCTTTTTTTTGATACCTTATATTATTATTATTTTTACAAATTAAGTTCTAATAATATTTAAAAAAGGGGCTTTCCCCGTACTTATTTCTTTACATAAAGGGTTGACAAGATTGCTTTGAACAATTTAAAATATTTTATATTTAAAAGATTAGGTACAAAGTTAATTTTTTATACAAAATACAAAAATTTTCAAAATCATTTTATAGTTTGTCACTTTTCGAGAAGAAAAATGAAAAAGACGACATAGTTCGTCAGTTTCATTTTATAGTTCGTCACCAAGAAAAACACCACAAATCAAGATTTAATCTCATCCATTCAAATTACAAGATCAAGGGCTATGATTAGTTTATATTTTGTACCAAAAAAGTTAACTTTATACCTGATTTTTTCCCTAGGATCCGGTATTATGTGCAAACTCAACACGTGGAGTTCTCTCATTCGAACGCGCTCATAACACCGGATCCTGAAGATCTGATTTTGTAAAAAATACAGAAAACCGGATCATGGTGATCCGGTTTCATTAAAAATGGATCAGTTTTGAAATGTGAAACTCGTGTGGATCATTTTTGAAAATGCCCAAACTCATTTGGATCATTTTAAAAAAAACTCAAGAAATTCGTCTTCAGGTTGAATTTATTGCTAGAGTTCGGAATAACCTGTCCTTGCCTTAATAAATAAATTTTGAAAATGGTAATAAAATGTTTTGGTAATGCAAATGAATGCTTAAAAATGGTGTTTCGGAAACGAAAAAAAGTTGGTGAATTAAAATATAACATAAGATTAATTATACTTTGTGACCACTCAGAAATTTGTGATGCAAATTTTCAATAAATAACTCTTACAAGTTACAACTGAAAACAACAACACTGGTTCAATTTTCGCCCACAAGCAGCTCGAAATTTATCGCCAAATTTGGCTAAGCAAATCTTAGTACAACTAGCATTGTCACACTCAAAAGGCATGGTTGAACAACTAATGTACATATCCATCGATCGCGCTCCTTCGACAAACCGTTGGCCTGAAAAAAACATATGTATAGAGGTGCGTAAGAATCGGGTGAATCGCAAATATAATATCTCGATTAGTATACACTGCCAGTTCAAGACAATTTATATCGACAACGAATTTGAGAAGTTTGTCTAGTTTATATTACCTCGAGAAATTATGAGCAAAGTCATCAGGATGAGGGGAATGACAATATATGAGTTCTTCGACATTGTTAATTGCATCTGGCAATCAGTCTTTGGAGGGTTACACTACTTATATGTAAGGGCGGATTTTAATTTTATTTGAGTAAGCACAATATTAAATCAATGAACAAAAGTTAGACAAATTTAGTAGAATCAGGAGGCATAATTTTAAAATTAATGGAGGACAACATACCAAAATAAGTCAAAACATTAAGTTGATTAAGCTAAATTAGTCCCGATGAAGGTGATACGGGAACGGGTAGAAATGTAGAATAGATAATTTTTTAAATTGAATTAGTTGAAAGTTTGATAAGGATAAATTATAAAAATATTATCTAAACTGTAGCTTGATTTTAAATTTGGTATCGTACTTTACTAATTTCAATTTAGTAATTTTTTCAGAAAATTTCCCAATTTACTCAAAATTCAAAATTGCATTTCCTTTATACTCAATTTTCAAATTACATTCTCAATTCACTTACGTTTAACGATGCCTTAACTATAAAACGCTTTTCTGAACGGCGATTTAAGTCTCGTGGCATATTTAAATAAAAAATGATTGAGTAAGCTAGCTGACGTGGTAATGTAAACTAAGGCGATGTTGCTAATAAGTCATTAGGTTACAATAACTCAATCGCTTTTCATTCTTCCCGTTTGGCTGAAATCGTTTGACACTTCGGCAAAATCCAAAATCGACTTTCGTTTCGAAATCACCTACGTTCTACGTTCGGCATCCTTGCTGACCACGCTCTCTATCTCAATTCGAGCCTTTGACTTCACACAGAGTTATTAGATTATATTAAAACGCTCTAAGCAACGACGGCTTAGTTTTGACGCCGTATCGAACTGTGATTTCAAATTTACTTGCCAATTTGTACTCAGTCAACTTTATTTTTTGACGTAAATATGCCACTAGGCCTAAGACGTCGTGGATTAGAGTTTTAATATTAAGGCGCCGTCCAGGACAGCGTTAAAAAACGTGAGTAAATTGAAAATGTAATTTGAAGATTGTGTATAAAAAGAATGCAAATTTGAATTTTGAGCAATTGGGAAATTTTCCAATTTTTGCATCATTATTTTACTTACATTTTGTGTCAGAAAATTATGAATTTCGAATTAAATTAATTTGACCGAATTTTTTCATATTGTTGTTTGTGATAAATAGGATGGAATAAGCATAAATTTATGCTTGACAATTTAAAAAATTCAGTACCTAATTTAAACAAAAACAAGACGAAGGGTAAATGTTATTTTATTTTATGGATTAATTTAAGCTATTGAGGAAATGCCACAGTTTATTTGGAAGTTGTTTTTAGAATTTTATGATTTACTTTTTTAAACAGTAACAAAACTAAGCATGGGTTTATGAGATGCAGATGCAGTCCGAGCATATCTCCATGATGAAACTAATGGTAGCAGGTTGCGCTGACGGTGTTTGTACAACAAGTACATTACTCATCTATACGTAAATACATGACCTAGAGATATACAGGTACACTGCTGCGCACTGCTAGAATACAAGCTGAATATACTTACGGGGTTGGACCGGAGATTATGAGAGTACAAAACCGGTATAAGAGTTTCAGTGCCTTAAATGAATGTGGCGGCCTGCTCCAATGGAGAACCAATTTGCTTTTCCACTTTTCCACTTTGGGTAATATTTCAGCAGGGAGAATAGGCTTTACAAAAGATTTCCGCATAAGATTCTGCAGTAACACACGACATAGTTAAAACAATGAAAATGTTGGAACAAACATATGCCTCTATGTAACTACGCAATGGTGCTGGTGCATATGCATACAACTCTAATTTTGGTGAATAAATGCTCAGTTGGAATATTAATAACTTATCGTCTTATCAAGTACTACTGTTATCATGTAATTGCTTACAGTACAGGTATTGTATGTGCAGCACAAGTGCACAACATGACTTTAATCACAATGTACAGGTCAACGATGTCTTCTAATCGATAGGAGAAGAAAATATGCCATCCCAGGTAGGATAAGAACACTTTTAGCATAAAAATAGAAGTATGAATCCACATTTAGTTTTGTTGTCCTTTTCCAAGGTCCCATGCTCAATATATATTATGTAACTGTATTACAACACTATATAATGCAATGACTTGAAAAATACTTTTAATGTCTGAAGACTTGTAAACTGATGCATAAAATAGGGTGCCCGATATCATCAGCTACGCAGAGGCTATAGAAGTGCAGTTAAGAACAGAAGGACTCACGGATTGCTCAAGCAGTTCCTGTTATCAATCTCTCTTGTTGGTCTAACTTTTTGACCTTCAAAATTCCAAATAGAACTTGGAATCCAAAGAATGCACACAGTGCAAATGCTAGCTTGGCCGGGCCCTGCAAAGAGAAATTGTGCATAAACATAGGCTAATAAACTACAATTTACTTAATAAGGCAGTAAAGGAATAAATAGACACATAAAAAAGAAGAGAAGGATCTTACTCGAACCGAGTTGAGGTACAGAAGTGTTGCAAGGTTTACTAGAGTCCCAGCAGCAACAGCCTGTTATCGTTGATAAGGCCAATTTAACTTCATGGGGATAGTTGTATTCCTTGTATAGACGATAATAATGCAATGTAACTATGCATGTTAGTTAAATTAGTCTTCATATTCTAACATGTAAATATTGGTAATTCACGTGTCCCGTGGCTGTGAAATTAATGCACAGGAAATGGTTGTCGAGGCCTTCAAGGTATTGCAGTAAGTTGACAAACAACAGCTCACTCACATTCACTATAGTTTTCTGAACAGCTGCCACACGTTGGAAAGCTCTCTCTGACTCCAAAGTCCGAACACGGAGTTTCAAGTCACCTTGCTCCTAAAAATGTTTCATAGTGAAAACAAGAAAGATTTGTACAGGTAGCGTACAACATCAAACCACTTCATAACTGGCAGCTAAGTTAAGTTTGTATACCAGTCGTTGAATAACTTCAGCTAGTTTTTCCATTCTGTCAGCCTGTCTGAATAAGTTGTAAAATGCACGGGACTGTCGATCCCACCTATTTCTCAAGTCCTGCATCATGTATAAGCATAAAAATGCTGATTCTTAATTTACCATGACTGGCAGGACAGCAACAAAATATTATGCTCTAGAAAGTTCACCTTTACAACAACTTCGACACCAGCTTCACGGAATCTCAGCAACTCAAGAGCATATCTACAAATAGAATAGTGCAAAAGTCAAGATCGTAGAGAAAACTATAGAAATGTAACTGTAGCTGTTGACTGATAGTCTGATACTAAATATAGCCTGTAAAAGTTAATCGACACTCACGGTTTCGCAATTTCAGTGATGTCAAATCGTGGGTCAAGACCCTTACCAATGCCATCCAAAACTGTAAAATTGACCCATGGATTATGGTTACGATTTTGTGTTTATACCGAATTACCGAGTTATACGATACAGTACCTGAAAACGCTCTAACAACAAAAGTGAACGTGGCTGGAAATCGGAAGGGTTGATCCGCTGCAATGGCCAGTAAATCTTCCCCTGTGTAAACAATGAGACACACAACCATCTTGAGAACAACTCAATTTGAGCTCCAAGCTGAAAGCTATATGTCATGCTTCTTGTTGTTCCTCTCTTTTATACCCATTTTTCTCGTTCGAAGCAACAATAACTATGAAAAATAAGTATCTAATCAAAACTATCTTATTATGAGATCGAACGCACTTGATTGGCTACATGTGTTAACAAACCCATCATATGCATGACAAGTTAACATAAGATTACTTTCAGAAAAGAAGAAAGTAAGAAGTTCATTTTCTGAGGTTTGGTGGTCTTGGAGGTCCTTATCGTATAAATGCTAAGCTACTCTGTTGGGTTTTTCCCTAACATACATACAAAAAGAGAGTAGCTTAGCATTTATACGATAAGGACCTCCAAGAGTTGGTAAGGATCCAAAGGCAGTTCCTGTGGGGTGGTTCTGAGTCTCGCAGGAAGATTCATTATGTGAATTGGGAAATTGTGACCAGACCTAAGAAATTCGGGGGCTTGGGAATTCAGGGCATGGTGGAGAAAAATATGGTGCTGCTGACGAAATGGTGGTGGAAATTGGTGACAGGGAGTGGTGGCCTGTGGAGGAGAATGATCATGGATAAATACGACATTGCTGGCGCGCATGATCAGAGGTTGGTATCCATTAGAAGGAATAGACTGTCCAGCAGCTGGAAAAACATTCTCAATATAGTCCAAGGTAATTCGGAGGTTGCTGAGGCTTTCAGGGAAGGGGTGAAACTGAAGCTGGGAAGAGGTAACGCCATCTTGTTCTGGGACGATGTATGGGCAGGGGATAAAGCTCTGAAGCTCCAATACCCAAAGCTCTACCTTCTATCAGAGGACAGTCAGGCGAAAGTGGGGGAGATGGGCTATTGGGTGGATGGTGTCTGGCATTGGAAACTGATTTTTAGAAGATCTTTGTACCAATGGGAAGAGGCACATAGGAGAGAATTGATGGAGGGGCTGTGTCACCTGAAGTTGAAAGGAGAAGAGGATGACAGGGTAGTATGGGCTTTCACGCCTGATGGGAGATTTACCACCAATTCCCTATTGCGAGCTGCGGTGACTCTTAGAGCAAAAAAGAAAAAATGGGATCACATGCCGCTTAAACTATGGTCTGGGATAGCTCCCCCGAAGGTAGAAATGATGATATGGAGAACATACCTGGACAGTCTGCCCTCAAAGATGACCTTGTTTAGAAGGAGGGTCCTGAGGAGAGAACAGGACCTTTTGTGTGTATTCTGCGGAGAGGATCAAGAGTCCACTGATCACCTACTAATCAAGTGTGAGTGGAGTGGGAGGCTGTGGTCGAACTGTCTCAGGTGGTGGGGAGACAGTTGGGCATCACCAGAATCAGTGAAAGGCTTGCTGGAGAGTTGGGAAGTGGGAGGCAGATCCAGAGCATCAAAGACACTAAAGAAAACAGTGGGCTATGCGATTCTATGGTCTATATGGGAGGAAAGGAATAAGAGGGTTTTTCAGGACCAGAAACGATCAGTGGAGGAGGTGGCAGATTTGGTAAAAGCTCGCGTGGCGTGGTGGGCGAAATACAGAAGCACCAATTGCCCATATGCAATTGCTACTATGAAGAGATGTATTACAGAAGTGAGGGAGAATATCTAGCGAGTGGGACTGGAAGTCTAGGAGGGAGTAGAAAGCGGAGCCTGGGAGAAACCAATGAAACCAGAGAATCTCAGTTGAAAGTAGTATCAAGAGGCAATGTATTGCAAACAGGGGTCAAGTAGTATTACATTTTCAGTTGTCAGTTGTCAATTTCAGCAGTTAGTATTAAAGGGGAATGTAATGCCCTATGATTTCCGCATGGCGGGATCCAGTGTTTGTTAGTTGTCTATTTCGGTGGTTTCATTCCACTTATGAATCAAAAAAAAAAGGATGTCCAAGTTTTATATCTACCTATTGCAGCCAGCCTCTGCTTCTTTTTCTCTATTCTTTCCTCCCGGCTTAGAGGCTTTTTAAACCCAAGCTCTGCATTCTCCAGTTCCCTTTCTTTTCTTTGTTGTGCAAGGCGCTCTTCAAAGCTGTATATAGAGAAAAGGATTGTTATTATACAATCAACACATAGAATTACTGGGATAACCTGCGTGAATAAAGTGAACAATATTTATTTGGTCCGAAACTGCACCAAACAAGATCAATCTAGTAACTGTAGGGACATATATCATCAGCCGTCTCAATATACATAGCTCTATGAAAATGTAGCCGTTAGCGACAAGTTGAGATTATTTTTCCAATCAGTCGATTTTCTTGGTGCAAAACATCATAATTTGTACAGCTGTCAAGTTGTTACTTATATACTAACAAAGTCTAGTTAATTGCATAGCTAAATAGTATGGATATGAACGAGAGAACTTCTAGCTGTGAAACTAGGCTGGCCGAAACATTTCATTTCAGATATACCAAACCTATTGTCTAAGAGCATTTGAACTCAAGGTCGTAACTGAAAATTGGTATGGCCACTAAATCACCTATTCAGGAAGAAAAGTGCAGTTCGTCTAACAGCCGTCATATCCCCTGTAGGTACAAGCACACCCATTTGAATCATTGCCTGAAGGACCTGCACTGGCGTAAGTATACAATTAGTTATGCTAAAACCCTGCTCTTACGCAGATATGTAAAAAAACATACCTCGCCACCACAAAACAAACTTGAACAATTTGTATAATCACCATTACCTTATCTGGATCCTTCTCGTAGACCCCATAGAACGTCTCTAGCAGTCCCTCTCTGATATTTGGACTGATACTGCATGCATATAGACAAATTTTTAGAAACATTAACATTAGTTGCATGAGATTTTTGCGAGAACAAAATATAGCATCTGAGAACAGATAATGGCGGAGTTTTCCATTACCTTCCCATCATTCCGAAGTCATAGAATATGAGCCGTCCCCCATTCACATCATCAACAGCAATATTTCCTGGATGCTGCACGATAATAAACAGGTAAAACTATAAGAATGAGCAACAAAAGGATGCTAGCTGTATAATGTACTAAGTGATGCAAACAACCAAAATTCCTTTTCTTTAAGACAATAATTGACACTTTGTGGAAAAGGTACCTCAGTTACTAACTTACAGTGTTTGGCTGTTACCTGTATAATTATTACATGCAAAAACAAGTTTCGACTTTGAAAATGCATAGCCCACAACAATTTCCTTTTTTTTGATTCATAAGCCCATGGCTTCGAAAATGAGACTGAGGCCCAGGGGCCCATCGCAAAAAGACTCTAAAATCACTCTAGAACTCACTCTAACAACACAATACCCAGACAAAGACACTAGGGTTTCCTATTCCAGCTCACGAACAAGAAAGGACTACACAATTTCCTTACTGTGTTGGATGTTGTTCCATTTTAGTAACTTTTATTCCTTTTTCTAACTTAAAATAATCAATCAACTTTGTTACCTACAATCTCTTCAATTCATTTTTTTTCTAACGTTCAAATTTAAGAACTACTGCCAATATGAGGATTTAGGGTATAGAAGTGGAAAGATCTAAATGAAACTCACGGGATCAGCATGGAAGAAACCATGAGACAAAATTTGTTCCAGGTATGATTCAACAGCATACCGACCAATCCTGTATTAATTGAAAGAGCATATAGTTAAAATAAATTATGAGACGGCAAATGTTTATTTGAATGATAGCAAAATGTTTGGTATATCTAGAAAATAAGAGGCTCAAAATATCACATCTTACCTTTTCCGGTCAACACCCAACTGATCCAATGCTTTAATTCTATTTATCTTTATACCCGGAACATACTCCATCGTCAATACCTAGAAAAGCAGAAACAGCAGGTCATAATGAAGCAAAATGTTTACCTTGTGGTGTTCAGAATTGATAATGACTTCACAATCAGACCTGTGGAGTTGTGTATTCCCAGCAAATTGTAGGGACTTTCACATATTCCAAAGATTTAAAATTGTTAGCAAACAGTTCCGCATTAGCTGCTTCCTTGGTGTAGTCAATTTCCTGGTATCACATGGATAAAATTCAGATAATCAGATTGAACCCTTCTACAAATGATTATTTAACATAAGAAGTTTAAATCTTCAGCGAATCATGTATATAGCGCAATGAAAGGAACTCGACCTGGTACAAAACGCTTGCACATTCATCATAAATGGCAACCCAATCTCTTTTAGCACCATCTGACTTCGGGTCAATCTTTTGCAAATATTCAGCTATTACCTGAATAGTAAAAACTGTTTTCAGAACACTTACCCACGGCATGCATAAGAATAACAAATGCAAAACGTTGTAATTTGTGATGAATAAGCAGCTGATCACATTTGAAAACTAGAATGCAATAGGTTGTTGGTGGAGAAAATCAGAACCTGATCCAGTAAACAATGGAGATTTTTGAAGATAGGGCATGCTATAAAAGCATAAGCCCATGAATATGGTAATAACACATGAGAGAAAAGAGAAGGAAACTGACCCTCAGATTCTTCAGATCAATATCAAAAAGGTCTTTAAGTCCGGGTCTTTGTACTTTTACCACAACTTCCTCTCCTTTGAGCTTAGCACGATGCACTTGACCTGCGTAAAAATTACAGATCTTAAGAAGTAGAACATTAAAAACCTTTTAATAGGATCTTATATGGTAATCATGTTCATTGTCAACAATGATCTCATATCAAAAATACCTAGGCTAGCAGCAGCTATTGGTTCATAATCGAACCGATCAAAAATATCACTAACGGGTGCTCCAAGCTCCTCTTCAACAATGGATATCGCAGTTTCTGAAGGAAATGGAGGAACTTGGTCCTATATAAAGACATAAACAAATAATTTTTACGATCTCATTCATATTGAATGCATAGGTAACATTTGTTGACGAAACTCATATTCGTATCAAAGAGCAAAAAATTTAATTTGTTCAAGAACTTGAGTTTTTCAAACTAGAGGGGACTTCCCATTAAGCTTAGAAATCTAGTACCTCTAGCTGTAAGCAATGGATTAAAAGCATCAGAAACTGTGTAAACATACGACTCAATTTTACCTGGAGTTCGGATAACTGATCAACGTACTCTTGTGCAAGAATGTCTACTCTTGTGGAAAACTGCTGCCCAATTTTGATAAACGTAGGACCCAGTCTCAATATACTCTCTTTTAGCCACTTGGCAAGAACCTTTCGCCTTTCAGATTTTTTCGGCTCAGTGATTCCACCTGCATATTATTGACCCTTTAACTAAAAGTATTCTATTGAGCTGGAAAAACCAGTCGCTTCATAATTTACAAACATTTTTAATGAGAATGAAGACGGTCTATCTCAAAAAGAAACTAAAAACTAAGGAACATATCGATATATTAATTCAGTGTTTGACTCCATTACACTGCTAAAGATTTTGACCGACCTTTATACGCAAATTTTTTATTGATCAGCCATGCCCTAAAGATCAGTGTCAAAACAAATCCCCAAATTTCCAGAGATCTTTGTATAGTCGAGTAGGTCTTGAATCTACTCCACCTCCCTCCTGGTGCAACAGAAACCTACAAACAATGTACATTGTGATGAGATAGATTCTAATGTTCCATCAAGCATCAACTACATCAAACTCAAGTAACCAAAATGTCCTTGATATGACATTTCCTTGTCCAGGAAATTATGAATACCAGTCTCACACTAAATCCAACGCAGAGGCTCAAATTCCATAACAACATATAAAACAGCTCACATTCTTACGCACCGTATTACATAAATTCAAAGCAAAAACAAAAAAACAAAAACTTCATACCTCAGGCTTGACTTTCTTATCTTTTTTAAACCAAGCATCCTCTTGCCCAATCTCCTCAATGCTCTTCTTCTTCTTCTTCTTCTCCCCCTTCCCGAGCTCCACCGCCGCCACCTCTCTCACCACCGTCCCAACTGCCGCCCCATTTCCATTACCATACTTCACCAAACTCCCATTTCCATCCACAACACTCCCGTTCACATACCCCTTCTTCACACCTCCATTCACATACCGGTTCTCACTCAGCTCAATCACTCGATTCTCCTTCCCATTTATAGCCGCCTTAATCAAACTCTTCACCTTCGGAGCTGCCCTAGGGATTCTGTACACTGACAGTCTGTACCGATTCGCGGGTTTAGACGAGATTTCCGCACATCGGAGCAAGCTGAGCTGAGACGAGTAAAGAAGGGAGGCCATTGAAGCCTCTGAAGTTGATTATCGGTGTAGATGAGTGTAGCAGATGCTTGCGGTGTCACTCATTCATGAGGGTGCGTCGGTTGTAGGGAGGGACAGAGAATTGAATTGCATGGTGACCGACGAACCTCGTAGTTGGATAAAACAGACAAAGATTGGCGGAAATCGAGGCAGTGGTAGCGACGAGTGACACATGGAGCTTCACAGGATTTTCAAGGTCTATCCAGCTCGTTCTTTGACCACATATGTCTCTACTTAGAGTTCTGAAGAGAGGAAGAATCCAAACTTTGGGGATACAATTGTAATTTATCAAAAATCCAAACTGTACTCTTTAATTTTTGATATATTACGATTCGGTGCCCAAAGTTTGGTTAACCTCATCTTATACCCATCTCAAAATTGAAGAAAAAAAGCTTAGTTTTCCATAGTTTTTTTTTAATAAGCATTGGTATTACATTCCAGAAAAACCGGAGAACATATGATGATGATGATGATGATGTATGCTGATGTCTGATTCATGATGATGGTGATGATGATGTATGATGATGGATGATGATGTTTGATGATGATGTTGTATGATGTATTATGTACGATGATGATGGTGATGTATGACGATGATGTATGATTATTATGATGTGATGATGTAAGATGTATGATTATGTATGGTGATGTAAGATGTTTGATGATGCATGGTGATATATTATGATGTATGGTGTATGATCTCTGATGTACGATGATGATGGTGATGGTGATGTATGATGATGATGTAAGATATATAATGATGTATGATGTATGGTTATGTATGGTGATGAATGATGTTTGATGATGCATGATGTATTATGATGTATGGTGTATGATCTTTGATGTATGATGATGATGATGATGTATAATTTATAATGTATGATTTATGATGTATGATTTATGATGTACGATGATGTATGATGTACGATGATGTATGATGTACGATGATGATGATGATGCATATGTATGATGTAATATATGTGAGATGATATATGATGTATGATGTACGATGATGTATGATGTACGATGATGTATGATGATGTATGATGTATGATGATGATGATGTATAGGCATCAGACATAGACATGAGAAACTAGTGCCATTAACGTATGCCAAGGGTAATACAATTTCTTGAAACTCTGTTTCGCCGTAAACACTGCTTGAAGTCGGAGCAAACCTAATAAAAAGCAAATCAATAAAGCAAAAAACCAGACAAAAGAACCACCCAGTGTAACATTCATTCAAGAAATAATCACATAATAATGAAACCATCAACGATAGTGATCAATAAAAAATCATAATGATATAATAAATGAAATCAGAAGATAAAACTTAAAATTACTGCCATTTCAAAGGTAACTCACTACACAACTGAAACACCAAAAATTATATATACCTGTCAGCTCCCGATATCCTTATATCAAAACTTACCGTTTAAAAAGCTCTAAATGTCTAAGTTAAGGACAACAACATTTATCAAAACATCATTCAGAATAAAAATCACTTCAGAAGTTAACCACACGCAAACTTTCAAATGATATTTAAAAAATCTAAGTACCACTTACGCTCAGCTCCACAAGGCAATGTATTCGCAGTAACTAGTTTCGATCCATTTCTCCACCATCAAATCACATTTGATCACTGTTCACTGGCTACGAAGTAATTAACAACAATCACATGAGGAGATGAATCTTGTAAGTTGTAACAGATTTAAAAAAAACAAAAGATCAAAAGTATAGCAATGACTCATGTTGAAGCAACATAAGAAAATGACAGTGTAGAAACACAAGTAACATCAATGGATACTCATCTCTATAGCAGCGCAGTGTTACATGTTTTGTATTGAATGAGTTGAATCCAACAAACCAAGATGAAGGCTGAAAACCACAGGTTCTGCAAATGCTGACACTTAAATGTTAAGGGATATTGCGAATCCCACGCCTATAGTAATTAATATGATATAACAGCAAAAACAATAACAAATTGAAACTTCAATCACATGTGATTACACAACAATTAATCATGGACCCATATAAAATTGATCTCATCACAAACCGTCTGAACATGTTTTTGAAGCAGGTTTTTGTAGATGTGACTTGCCGATGGGGGTTAGAAAAACAGCATCTTTTTCAATAGGAGACATGAATGTTCCAAGAAATAACATGCAAAATTGTAACTTTTATTCGAACCTTCCTAAATTTCCAAATGTTTAGAAGTGCATCATCAGCAGCACTAGGAAAATAGATGCCTTATCTGGAGACCACTGCCACAACGACACAATACAGATAAGCATCGTGTGCGTTTTCAACCTGGGAGAAACTTAAAATGGAAGAATAGGAAAGTTGTCAACAAGAGAAACCACCAACCTGGACAGAAAGATCAGCTCAAATTCAAACCCGACCATCCCATAATATAAGGCCGGAATCATCACCAACTATACAGAACTCCGGGCTACAAATGGTCAACTACGAATGGCCAGTTTGGTTATGTGTTCAGGGTTCATAGTAGCCAATCTAGACACATATTGGCTCAAATAATGAAAAGCTGTCGTAAAGCACACTACGAACTTGGCAAGACATGGAACTAACAAGAGTCCCTCTACCTGAACTAACAACTTCATTTGTATCATTTTAACCCAAAAAATTACCAACTGAGAGACCCTAAGCAGCTTTACCATTGTTCCCTCCAAAGGTTAAACTTGTCTTTAGAGACTGAACCAGCCAATGCAGGATGCCTGGATCTGTAGTTGATGTGTATATGTGGTCCTCGATCCTCCACGCAACCACTAACTTATCTTTTCTGGCCGCAGCATTATGTTTCCAAATCTGATTTTGATACATATATAAGTGGACCATGACCAATCTGAAAAAAGAAGAAGAACAATGCATTGTTGAAACATGTCTCCAACCCTGTAGAAATACTCCCTTGTCCCTTGTGAAAAAAAAAATGAATTTTGTAACCTGATTACGAACTAAGTGCCTACAACTGTTAACATCGGCAAAACATTCAAATGATGATAAAAATCCAAGACCACTTACACTCAAGTCTGTAGCACTTGATGGAGCTTCACAAGGCAATGCATCCATTCTGACTAATTATTATCCATTTCTGCACCATCAAATTGCATTTTCTCACTCTTCGCTGGCTAAAGAAGTTATCAACAATGATTACATGAGGAGATGAATCCCATAACAGATTTCAAGATCAAAGGAAAATAATGAATATAAGAATGCTCTCCTCATGTTGTAGCGACATAAGAAAAGTGCCAGCGTTTTAACGCACTAAAAATCAAGGGACACTCAGCTTTATAGCCACTATGCCATTTCACACCCTATGGGACATGCCAAATATTGTGGCATAAATGTGAAATATGTCGCATAAGACTTAGGGGACTGATTGTGTGTCGCATATCTGACGTGCCGTATGCTCAATGGCATAAGTACTTAAACGACACGTGCATATTGGTCAGTCATATAAGAGGACCTCTAATACAACATGCTCAAAGAAAGTCGCATAAGATTTGTCACATTAAGATTCCTATACGACTTGTGTACTTTGATAATGATGTCCCTTTAGTTACCTTATGAGACACTTGTGAGAGTAGTGCTCTATCACATTAGGTTTCTTATGCGACAACTATAGCATTTAACCCTTTGTCCCTCCACCATATCTGCTTTAACCCTTTGTCCCTCCACCATATCTCTTATGCGACAATAGTAACAATTACTTTTTTATCCATTTTATTCTTATGCAACTACAGATGTGCAAATGGAAAGTTAGGTAACATGTCTTATGGAACTACCAGCCTTGTCAATTTCAGTCTTTAGTGCTACATCACATACTATAGCATAAACAACTTAAAAGCTACATCGCATGCATGCAAATGCAAACCAAGCACACAAGTCTGTTAAATCTATGGAAAGCTCTGCATTCTTCGCCCTTTGATCTTTCTCTCTTCGGACAGCTTTCTTATTCTCCATTTGAAGCTTTAAAATCTCCTTCTTTAATTGGATTGTCTCCTTTGCATCGTCACACTCCTAGGACACGGAATCCTTTTTAAGCAACTGCCTAAGCCAACAACATGAGTCCCCTTCAGTTTTCCAAACACTTGGGTCATTATCATTGTTTGGGTTTCCGCGGGCAGTGGATCTTCAACAACACCGGGGTCTTTGACAGCACATTCGTCTAGGATTTCTTGGACTTTGTATTTCATTTGGTCCTGCATACAAAAAATATATGAATGTGTATTCATTCAGCCATAAACCACAGAATCCTAACAACCTTACCAAAGCACAAAAGTTTAGTGAACCATGCTGAAAATGAGAATATATGATTCAAAAACATTGAAACTGACCCAGCAAACTGAAACAAATTAAATAACAGACCCAGCAAACCTCTGAAACAGATTAAGTAACCAAGTTCCAATTTTTTTAATCAATACCTTCACACTCTCTTACGTGACGACCGGAGCAACTTCAGACTCTCATTTTGGACAAACCGTATGCTCTTTCTATTCCATGGTGCCATCTGAAACGAAAACGTAGACTCTCATTAGATTTTTGTAGGGTCAAAATCAATTTAAGGTTTTAGCTAGCAGATACGGAAAAAAACGAATGTGAGGATTACTTACCGGAATCAAGCGGAGAAGACGCGGACGGAGTGCGCGAGAGAGGGTGGAGTGAGAGGTTAAGCGGCTGTATAGAATTTAAGCGGTGATGAAAAGTTGGGCGGCTGTAGTGAAAAGTTAGGATTTTGCTGTAAAATTTCCATATCACACTTTTGTTTCCCTCCTGGACAGAGTTTGGGCTTAATTTTGGGCCAAATTTTCCTCGGCTGTAGTCATATGAAACAAATTCATAAATGTATAAAATTTAAAGTTGCAATGTAAACATCAAATGTTCCCTATTCTTTATTTTTAATGATCAAACGTATCGTAGTCTCCATCCCAAAAAAAAGTTGTCCCTAGTCATATCATTCTAATTTAACTGAAATTAGTCATCACATTAATATACACACATAGCTCACATCCTGGATTAATTCTAGTATTTTGATCTCGACCAATTGTAAAATTACAATATATTCTTCTATGTGAAACAACATTAACAAATTTTCAATTATGGTCGGCTTTTGGATCTTCCAAAATAAAATACTTATCTTGCGATCGTTGCTAAACAATAGGATGAATCTTCATACCAAGTAGATGATGTATCTATGAAAAGAAGTTCATGGTCTAACCAAGTTCCACTCTCCAATAGATGTTATAACACCATTTTTGTAGAACACATGCTAACAAGTAACACCATAATATATTGATGGAATGTAAACCTCAGGATGCTAACACTATGTAAACAATCGACAGACATTGTATTGTATATGCTAAGATTATACAAATATGCTCATCATTCGACCCTCCCATTATGATCACCCGGAATCATCGGCTCTATTAGTATAACAGTGGATTTATGTAAAAGTACAAGGATAAATCATCAAACTTCAAATTGTGAAACAAAATGGTTTCTTTGCGCAACACCTATCTCTGTTTTGTTTATTGCTTTGGTATTGCTGGTACTTGGGAATTTCAAATCTCATTATTGAAGATGCTAACAGAAACTCTTTGTTTGAGGCTGGTAGCTGAACTTGGTAGCCCTATAAGAAAGGGCACTACACCATTTTGCAGATTAGGAGATAGTTTTTTTCTGTCGCGTAATGCTCTATATTGGTCGCATAAAGTTTATGCGACTATAAGTGTGTCGCCTAAAATTTGTCGCTAAAGCCTAGTAGCGTAATGTCGCGCGACATTTTTAAAATCACACTTGTCGCGTAATGTGTTTACTCTTATGCGACATTTCTTTTGATTAGTCACATAAAACAGGAATGAGTTGTACTCTTTATGGGCATATACTACATTTATAATGAACATATTTTCCAAAATTTGTCACATTAGCTGTTTAACGGGACAAAAGTAGCAGACAGAATTGTCGCATAAAATATATTTATTACTGTATTTTCATATATTAAATAATCTAAATAATATTTTCATTCGAATTTAAAATTACATAAAAATTATAAATATGTATCGTACCACATTTTCATTGCACCTTAAGAATCCAAAAATACATGTATTATTGTCAAAAAAAAAAATTAAGAACACAATAACGCATAAAAGCATATGCACATATGCTTCACACTGTCCTGTCCCAATGTCTTCTTTGCGGCAAGGTAGAGTTACTCTCCCATCATGGCACATACACATCAGAAGGCCCCTTAAAAGTTCAAGTCGTCAAGTTCATCAGCATTAGTTAAGCACATCTACCATAAACAAAGGAACTTCCACCACGCTCCTCCAACTCCAAGCTAGATCACCAGGTTGACAACTGAGATGATGGAAGGCAAGCACAATTGCTCCCACGTATGGTGGAGCGCCTAGAGCACTTCTGACCGACAAGAAAGCAGTGAACATCGCACCGATATGGGCTGCTCCACTGGCAAAGAACTTGAAACCACTGAATTACATAAGTTTAACAACAGAGCACCAGTAACATATTACAGCTGTTAATCAATTCAAAGCCCCACCTCTGAGCAAGTTTTCTCTAATGCAAATAATCATTTCAGGAATATACATTCTAGTAAATGAGCAAACAATTCACCAATCACCATAGCCGTTAATCAATTCAAAGCCACCAAATGCACTGCATTTTAACCAAACACAGACTATAAATCATTACTTGCAATCACTTGCAGGGCCAAATCATTACTTCCAGCAATCACCTTAGTCCAAGCCTTCCTCCCTTCTTCAAACCTCGAATAAGAAGCCTCAGTTCTAAAAATCAACAGCAGCGCCAAAGCAGGCGCAGTCAGCTAATAGGGCAGCGAGGAAGCTCCCAACAACGGAAAAAACTCCGGCAGCAACTCAGCTCTCGTGGTCGTACAAGGCTTGCTTGGTCTGCATCCGACCCTCCTTAATCTCGTCGGCCCAGTCCGGAATCGCGCGAAAGGTTGATATGAATGTGACATTTTGAGAGGACGAAGCTTCAGGCGGGTTTTGGGGCTGCGAGCAGTGTAAGGTTATGGGTTGTTTAAGGGGTTTGGTTGAAATTGGCGAAAGGTACAACCTTTGAATCGTGTGACAACGTTGGAGTTGTGAAAAGGTGAGAGATTTGGGGATGGTCGGAGATGGGTCATCAGATTTGTTTAGCTTCTCAAACTCCCTCAACACATCTTCATGCCCTTTTGCAACAATCGTGACTCAATAGCTCAAAAGAAGATATGAACCGCTCATGGAGCTCCATTCCCTTACCAACACTTGGAGAATTTTGGAATTTGGCCTTAGATTGTGTGTATGGGCTTTTGTTTTTGACACAATATTTAGTTTACACGACATACATTTACTATGTAAGTCGCTTAAAGTATTTTAAATTTTCAAAATTTCCCGCCCGAAAATATCTTTCCCCCCAAAACAAAATTGAATGTCTACATTTTAATTTTTTACGTTTACGCAACATACTTGGGATACCAACGTCGCTTAATCCCCAAACGGTTGAATGTCTGCATTTTATTTTTTTACGTTTACGCGACATACTTGGAATACAACGTCGCTTAATCCCCAAACAGTACATCGCCCTGCTTTGGCTATCTAATTTTCATTATTAAGTGACATACTTTAAATTGTCGCTAAATTTAAGTCGCATGAAATGTTTAACGTGACATAAACTACGGGTCGCTTAAAGATATGTCGCAAGAACCCTATTACGGGACATAAATTACGTGTCGCTTAAAACAAAGTCGGATAAACATCTTTATGTGACAACATGTTTGTCGTCGCATTAAATTTTGTCGCATATTTATGTTATTGCGACAAACAAATCAAAGCGTGGTCGTATAAACTTGTTTATGCGACTAAGCTATTGCGATAATATTCAAAATTTGTCGCGTAAGATGTAAAATGGTGTAGTGGGGTAGAATCATTCAATGAAGAGCAAGACTGGATTGTCATATAAACTATTTCATTCAATTCTCTTGAAGAGCCAAAACACATACTGCAGAAGTAATTACAAGGTAAACAAACAAAGGTATCTCCAACTATGCTCAGTTTCGTACATGATGAACTTAATTCGCAGTTCTTATGCGATCGAAGTTAGGAAGGTATGTAGCTTAAGATGTAAATAGTAGGAATGTGGCGGATGCTTATACGACATACCTAGTCACGTCGTTTAGGTGGTGTTGCTTAGGAGAAGTTATGGCACATTTATAACACGTGGCTTATGACGGTGTCCCATTTACTGTCTTAAACGACTAAATTTTACTTGTTGCATTAGATGTGTAGCTTTACAGGACTTACACGACATACCTGGTCATGTCGTTTAGGTGGTGTTGCTTAAGAGAAGTTATGTCACATTTTTAACTTGTGGCTTATGAGTGCGTCCCATTTGCTGTCTTAAGCGACTAAATTTTACTTGTTGCATTAGATGTGTAGCGTTACATGACATACACGACACAGTCTTAGGCGACATCCTTTTGTTTGTCCTATTAGATTCTATGCGGCACATTTTAATGCGACATTGTTAAAAATTGTCCCATAAGTTGTAAAATGGTGTAGTGAGCAGTGCAACACTACATAGTCATGTTAGAGAGTATAAATTTTTCCTTGGACACTCGCACCATCTTGAATCCACCAAACCAGGATGAAAGCTGAAAATTGTAGCTTCTGTAAAAGCTAGCACTTAAGTATAATGCTAAGGGACATTGCAAGTTCCACATCTATAGTAGATAATGTGACACAATAGCACCAACACAACATGATACTTTAATCATTAGACTCGTTATGTGATTGCTCGACAATTAATCACATAACAGTATCAAATTAGAGTCTATAACTCAGTTAACTATTTTTTTTCTCGAAATAAATTGTTCCCTGTTAACCTTTCTGACCAGTTTCACGAGGCCTTTTCAGAAAAGATTTTTGGTTACCCACCACTTACGTTTCTGAGACGATAAAAAGTTTGTAGAGAACTTACATGTAAATAATGCCACGATGCCAATCATCAGCTTTTATAATCAGCATCTCAAATTATCTTCAAAATAACAATTCACTCTCACCACCTTTTTATAATCAGCTTCTGAAATTATCTTCAAAATAACAATTCCCTCCCCCACTTTTAAATGATCAGCTACATGACTCTTTCTGAATAGCTCCTCCAGTTCCCAAAATTTGCAAAGATAATTTACAAGCAAGTGGTGAAACTTTTCATGCCAGATCGAAGACTATCAGCTCTCTGTATCATTCACGGAGTCTCAAGCCGACTTTTGTGAAAATGATCATGTGAGAGGAAGATAACATCCTATATTATGTGATCATTTGGATCATCATCCATTGAAACCATCTCAGACCTATGATGCAAAAAATGTCCTAGTGCCAATGAACATTGTAAATCCCAACATACAACTTTTTTTATCTGAGCAAAGCATGATAAGCCTACATTAATCGGTCATTTTCATCCTCATCCCTTAAAACAGTCCATCAAGTAAATCAAGTTTATAACAATGCCAACGGATATTGAATAGCACCATCTATCAAGTTTATCAAGTTTATATAGCACCATCTATCAGATATTGGGTAAGAACCATGCCAAAAGAAACTTGACTCACTAATATTATGATTCTCATGATTTCCCAAGAAAATGTCACATATCAAATAATCTTAAAAGCAATAGCCCAGCTTGTCTTTTGCAATCACTTTCCTTAAAAACAACTGAACCCACAAGGCCACAAAGCATCATCACTATTTATAGGGACATCGTATAAATTTGATACTCGTATTGTTAATTAGTCAAGACGAATATGCTAGAGACTATCAATTTCCCGTGATCATTCATAGAGTCTCAAACTGACTTTGCAAATCTGACCTTTCGAGAGGAACATAGAATGCTACATTAATAGTTCATTTGGTCCACATCGACTGAAACTATAGCAAAATCTATCAGGTAAATAATATCAGCATCAGATTGCTCCGATATTGTTCATGCAAGTGCAAAATTGCCAGTTTACCAGAAAAGCCGTTAAATCAGCTTCACAACCTTGTCTGGTATTTCTAGATAACTTCTCTACTCCGACACCACCATCATACCCTCAAGAAAACAGAAGCGAAGAGACAAAATCAAATGAAACTCTAGAACAAACACTGAAACAGGAAATCAAAATTTTAAAAATCAATACTGTAAAAGCCAAAACTGAATTGAGTAAATCATAGTAAAATCGAATAAATAGATTAATCAAATCAAACTCAAAACAGATAAATCAGAAGGTCAATAATCAAAACAGAAAAGAAATGCAATGAGAATAAAAGATTTTGCTGCTGCAGACAAAAAAAACAAAAAATAAAAAACCCATCAAGACAAATAAAATGATCTGTGACAATGACTTTTCCTCATAGTCATTGCCAAATTGAAAATCGAAAACCACTTCAATGACAGATGAACAAATTTACTGCAGCAGACGAAACACAGGAAATTTAGAAGCCATAATATAATCAAACGGTAGAATTGAAAAGATATGTGATAAACTATAAAAGGGACTTCGAGGCATCATTTGTGCACCAATCTGGATAATCTCTCTCAAAAGGCAACCCGACCAATATAAAAGGGACATAGAGGCATCACTTGTGCATCAATTTGGATAATATTTCGATCACCCACTGTATCTTAGTAGCGTAGTTTATTAGGATATTTTCTTAGGGCCATATGCAACCTTCGATGCAAGGGTATATATTTTTTAGCACTATACATATCCCGAACTATCAAAAGGAGCCACTATAAAAGGGGCTCCAAGGCATCATTAGTTTTTCGATCTGGACATTATCTTTTAAGGGACAATCCAACATTATAAAAGGAACTCAGATGCATCATTTGTGTATCAATATGTACACTGACTCTTAAGGGGCTATCCAACCAATATCGAAGGGACTTTGAGGCATCATTTGTGTATCAATATGTACACTGATTCTTAAGGGGCAATCCAACCAATATCGAAGGGACTTTGAGGCATCGTTTGTGTATCAATATGTACACTTACTCTTAAGGGACTATCCAACCAATATCGAAGGGACTTTGAGGCATCATTTGTGTATCAATATGTACACTGATTCTTAAGGGGCAATCCAACCAATATCGAAAGGACTTTGAGGCATCATTTGTGTATCAATATGTACACTGACTCTTAAGGGGCTATCCAACCAATATCGAAGGGACTATGAGGCATCATTTGTGTATCAATATGTACACTGATTCTTAAGGGGCAATCCAACCAATATCGAAGGGACTTTGAGGCATCGTTTGTGTATCAATATGTACACTGATTCTTAAGGGGCAATCCAACCAATATCGAAAGGACTTTGAGGCATCATTTGTGTATCAATATGTACACTGACTCTTAAGGGGCAATCCAACCAATATCAAAGGGACGTTTAGGCATCATTTGTGTATCAATATGTACACTGACTTTTAAGGGGCTATCCAACCAATATCGAAGGGACTTTGACATCATTTGTGCATCAACATGTATACTGACTCTTAAGGGCTATCCAACCATAAAAAGGGCTCCAATTCATCAATCTGAATAATGTTTCAGTCATACCTATTATCTTCTTGCATATTCTTTAGGACAACATTTGACCTTCAATGCAAGGTTTTGAACATTGCTCATCATTGTATCCACGTATCCCGAACTATCAAAAGAGAACACTATAAAAGTAACCCCAAGGTATCATTTGAGCATAAATCTGTAAAATATCTCTCAATGGGCAAAATATATTCAATGACTGAAAGTGAAAAGCATACAAGCCATACACTCAAACTATCGGGCAGAACCACATACTCCCCATTCTGAACCAAGATTCAGAAAACTATTAAAGAAAACCATCAGGCAGACAATATAAGCTCAGATCCGCAAGCTGCTAAGACGAAGAGAGGGAAAAAGCCGTTGTTACAACTTACAAGTATTTCGCAAACAATCCTCCCCCGGCTTGTCACTATCTTTGTGCGTGTAACGTCACAATATTTCGTATTGAATACAAAATAATGTTTTACAAATGATTTAATGCTTGAGAGCGGAAGTTGTGTTCGTAATCTCAAATGCTCCTCTGATTCTACTGTATTGCTTGCTTTGGTCTACTCAGCTTGATGTGTGTGGATGAAGGCGTAGCGCAACGTGTCTTGTGTAGTGAGGGTCTTGATGACTTGATCTCACGTGCGTAGCGGAGTGAGGGTCGCGGGGACTTGGTCTCACGTGTCTGCGTTGCGGAGTGAGGGTCGCGGGGACTTGGTCTCACGTGTCTGCGTTGCGGAGTGAGGGTCGCGGGGACTTGGTCTCACGTGTCTACGTTGCGGAGTGAGGGTCGCGGGGACTTGGTCTCACGTGTCTGCGTTGCGGAGTGAGGGTCGCGGGGACTTGGTCTCACGTGTCTGCGTTGCGGAGTGAGGGTCGCGGGGACTTGGTCTCACGTGTCTGCGTTGCGGAGTGAGGGTCGCGGGGACTTGGTCTCACCTGTCCGTGTCGCGGTTGGATGCTCTAGCAGACGGCGTTGGGATGCTTGGGCAGACGGCACGTACTTGTCGGTTGCTGGCGGCTGACACTTCTTTTGAGAGCACTCTTCTATGTGCTTTCTTCTCAAATTTCAGAGTATCAGAATTGTGAAGTGAAATACTCTATTTATAGAGTTCACTAGTGGGCTTGAGATTGGGCCCGTGCTTTGGGTTGAGTTTAACTCATGAATCGGGCTTGTAGCTTTGACCCAAATATCCCTTGTGGGCCAGCCCATTTATACTTTAAATAATTTTGATTGGGTCCTTAAACTTTTAGTGCCTACAAATTGCCCCCTCATGATCATGTTGTGCGACACAATTTGGGTGTCTCAGTGCGACGTGATCGTGAGTGATTGACTTGAGAGTCTTGTGGATGTCGAACTTGTCGTAAGAGCTTCCACGTAATTTTTTTTTTGAGTCACCATGTTGTTCTCCAACTTGACGGTTGACTTGAGATTTTTGTGAATGTCGAACTTGTCGTAAGAGCTTCCACATAATTTTTTTTTTTTGAGTCACCATGTCGTTCTCCAACTTGACGGTTGACTTGCGATTTTCGTGAATGTCGAACTTGTCGTAAGAGCTTCCACGTAATTTTTTTTTAGTTTGTCATTTGTCGTTTTCCAACTTGGCGAATGACATCTTTTCGAGCTTCAAATGAAAAGTTCTATCTTCTATTGATCCCTTCTTTTTACGAGTTGAAATGGTGTGGGTGATCCATCTGGAAGAAGCCTACGCATTGGTGGTTGTTGCTCGGGCCGTGAATAGTAATTTCAGGATGAATAGTAACTTCAGGCCGTGAATAGTAATTCCCGGATGAACAGTAATTTCAGGGATGAATAGTAATTTCAGGCCGTGAATAGTAATTTCGGAATGAACAGTAATTTCCGGGATGAACAGTAATTTCGGGGATGAACAGTAAATTCCGTGCGTGGCGGTTCTGGAGTCTTCTAGAATGACTTGCCAACTAAGTTAGCTTAAAGATAAAGCCAAGTCGGTTAGATGAGATTAGGAAATCTTTCCTAAATCTACTTTGTTTGATAATCTTTGGGCATAATCTTTAGGAATCGGCAGCCCTAATTCTCTCTATAAATAGAGCCTTAAGTCAAGAGTTCAAGCCATCCCAAAATCGAGAGCCTCACTCCTCTGATCATCTTCCTGTATTAGCTCCTGAAAGTAAAGATCGGTAAGCATCGACTTCATCATGTTTTTCTTTTTCTTTTGTTCTTTTTTTAAAGACCCTCTCTTTGTGTTTGTTCAACACGGAGCCATCGATGCCTGGTGTGGTACACGTGTTTACATGACTCTGAAAGTTCCATCATATTCCATGGCCTTAATTTCCACATGAGAATATCTATCCAGCATACACGTTTCCACCCTTAGATGAAGAACTGCATGCCTTCACTTGCTATCCTATCTCTGAAGTCCGCATGTCGATTGATAGATACTTGCTTAGCTTCGATTGTTGAAACAGCACCGTCACTGCAGTCAATAAATTTGAGCCAATGTTCCCTCGTGACAGCTTGTGGAATAAGCGAACTTGCCAACTTCATTCTTTTCGTCATAGATTTTCATTCTTTTTGACATGCGTGCGGAATACACATATGAACTCATCCTCCAGCAAATTTTTTTTTTTTGCAACGTTACTACCTCTTGTCTCACTAATTTAATTTTTTTTTTGTTCATGACTAGGCCCCCTTCTACCCATAGTTGCCGATTTTATTGCTCTGCCGTTGATGTGCTGTTGTTGACGGTATTTTGGCTCGTCGTTGAGAGACCAACTCGCTACCCTTCTTTGCGTAAGACTGCATTCCATCGGGGGTAGTTTCACACTTTGAATTCATTGTGTCAAGAAGAATAAGCTTTTGAGAATTCTGTCACCAAGACTTACGAGTCTAAGGAGATTGGGTTTTAAGTGAGACCGTTTGTGACTCCTCCAATTTCCTGGGAATTCCTCACTTGTCTTAATTTCTTTGACATAGTCGTTTCATTTTTTGTGACGAACTCACGCTGCGATACAAGTCTCTACCCAAAGAAGGCAGGCGCAATGGTGCTCTTCTCGGACTCGGAGGAGAATGGCCAGCTGTTTCTGAACATCGCGGCTGACTCAAAGGCTATGGAAGGCAACATAAAGCAGAAATTTCATGTGTTCCCGTCGATGTTGCGCCCGGATACAGGCTCGAATTTAGGTGGCATGAAGAAGATTTTTCCGCCCGAGCTAACATTGCCCCTTCGTGATGTAGTGCATGGTGGGCCTGCTTACCTCCTCAAGAGTCTTTTGAAGGAAAAGGAGTCGGAAGATACTCGACCCTCTTTACTTGGTCGAAGAATCGCCGCGGGCATTGTGCGGTGGAGCCCCAATTGTTTGAAGATCATTGGAGACTTTACCTATATTCCTCTTTACTGGGAGTGGACTGAAGATGTGATAGCGCGATGTTCCGAACGTTTGAAGAGTGCAAACATCTATGATGCTGTATATGCTTCTTTGTATCTGTACGATCGTGAACCCCAAATAGTGCGTGCCTTCTGTGAGAGTTGGTGTCCCTCCACGAACACATTACACACGGTGGCAGGCGAGTGGTCGCTCTCGCTCTGGGATCTTTACGAGATTGGTGGACTTCCAGTAGCAGGGCGTAGGTACGACGAAGCTGTGCCAAGTTTGGAGAATATGAGAGACAATAGAGACAAGGCCAAATCTATCCCTCAAGCCTTCGAGTGTTTGCTTGGCGCCTATTGCTCTCTTGCATCCCTTCCTGAGTCAAGGAATGTGGTTCGTGCGACGCAATGGGTCCAGTATTGGTGTAAGTGCAAGAGTTCATACAGCAAGCCGGGTAGAGAACCAGCTCGTAGAGCAGACAGTCGGCCGAAAAGCAGCCACAATCCGAGAGGAGAGATACACCACAAACCGCTAGAGTGGGCGTCCGGGGAGATGACCGTCTTTGATGATCTTGGAGTTGATGATTCTGAGAGAAAAACGGTTTATCTGGCAGCTTTTTTATCTTGTTGGTTGTGCGTCTTTGTACTACCCGAAGCAGGGGACCCAGTGATCAGGGCTGGTACTTTCGAAGTAGCTGTGCATATGGCGAAGGGCTCAACATTCAGTTTGGCGACACCAGTGCTTGCTAGCATCTATCATGGTTTGAATAAGATGGTGAATGCAGACAAGCCTTCTTCTTCTGGTTCAGCATTTCCTTCACATTACTTGTACGGATGGTTGGCCCATTATTTCGGTTCGCATCACGCAATGGATGGTATACCTCCTGGCCCTCTCATGGTCCGGTATTCAGGCTCTCGAAGCGCAAAATTCTTTACCGACGTCGAAGCTCGCAATCTGATTCATGACGGCTCTTCGTTCAAGGCCTCTAGCCTTGTGCTGCGGGGGAATCGATGCGGGCCTGTTTGTGATGATAAGTTGGATGTCTTGAAGTTTAATTACATCATTTCACTTCGTACTGCTTACCTCCCCTTGCGTTCCAAGGCTTCTTTCTTTCTGGAACCCTATCATCCGACTCGTTTCAGCAGGCAGTTCGGTTTCTATCAAGACATTCCGGGCATACTTCCACGCGATGCGGATGATGGCTTCATCCCTTATGCCACAGCATTGAAGCATTTTAGATTACTTCTCTTCAAGGATAGTCAAACTAAATTGATGCTTCCCGGACGTTCATTGAATTGGGGGGATATGACCACGTCTAGCTTTAAACAATGGTGGGGGAAGGTGACAGTAAACGACCTTCGAGAGAATATCCATTTTCTTATGTCCAGCGTCAAATATGGAACGAAGAACAAAACAGTAGCTCTTGATATGTTGCCTGAGACTGTCGATAGGGTGATCAAGCCCATGCCTGCCTCTCAGAAGAAGGCCATAGATACCGACAGACCAAGAAAGCGGGCCATCGATGGCAGTGATGGAGGCGAAGGTGCTAACCACAAGCATCGTTGCGTGTATGAGGGGCGAAAAGCTCAAGTGCATCAGCATCTATTCGGCCAGGTACCCAACTTTTTGATACGACTTCATTTTTCATATATATATATATACCCTATTTCTGAGCAGTATCCTTGTGTGTCGCCCCCTCCCTTTTTTTAGGGTGAAGATTCTGATTCTGCTATTGAAGAGGTTCGGAGGGTTGTCGTCCCAGTGCCAATTGGTGATGCCACGGATGAGACGCCTGTCGATAATGGAGGACAGAGCCCTATACGGTCGGTGCAACATAGCCAACAAGTCTCCGATGCTTCATCTTCTTCCGGACGACCGCAGGGCAACGAAGTACCAAGCTCTGGGGGTGTCACTGCTTCACCTTCCTCATGCCAAACCGTCAAGATGACTGACAAACTCGTGAGGGTTCTCCTTCAGAACCTAATGGAAGCTCCATACGCAGAAGTCGCCGATGTAGCTGTGCGTGTTACCCACCTCCTTGCTAGTCTTCAAAATGTTGGCGATGACACCTACATTCTTCAGGCGGCCGTTGATGCGTATGTAAAGAGTGTTGCCACACTCCTTGTAGTCCAGCAGCGTGTTGTTAACAACTCCACCCATCATGCCCGTGAGATTTCTACGGTTGAGGACAGTCTATGCTCTGCTCGAGTGACTTTCAAGGGTGCCCTCCAGACTAGCAAGAGTTTGGAGAGACAGGGAGAAGTAGTGGCGCAGGCAATAGAGGAAACTAAAGCCAAATTACGAACTTTGCATAAGGAGGCAGAGAGCATAAGACACCAGCAAAGCCGCCAAGTGGATGTAATTGCTGCGGCCGAGTCAAGCGCCGGTGCACTTCAACAGAAGTTAGATGAATTGAAAACTTTTCGAGCGAGCTCTGATGATTTGGTGAAGGTGAAGCGTGAGTTAGATCAATGCAAGAAGGCTATCCAGGCAGTCATGCATTAGAACCGTCAAACTACTTTGTTATTTTTTTTAGAGACTGCACTTGAACACATTTTTTTGTACTCAAGCTACCTACGTACTTACAAAGTCACGTGCGTGACACTTTGCAAGATCAAGTCAACGTAGTTCATTTTTTGTTTTTGTTTTTTGTTTTGGCCGTTCACAGTTTATACTCTTGCGGGCCAGGAGTGTCGATCTTTTTTTTTTTTTAGCCGTTCACAGTTTATACTCTTGCGGGCCAGGAGTGTCGATCTGTAGCTTTAGGAGTAGTAGCGCTTTAAGAACTTTCCATTGATTGGTCCGACGCGTAATCCTTCTTGATCCACGATCTTGTATGCCCCATTCGTGTAAGCTTCTTGCACCACATAAGGACCGTCCCACTTCTCTTTAAACTTGCTTCCCGTCTTGTGCGAGGTGATGATTGACCTTCTTACCGCTAGAACCAAGTCTCCTTTTTGAAAGGGGCGGGGATGCACTTTCTTATTGAATGCACGTGAAAGTCTGGCCTGGTAGCATTGTAAGCTTTGTTGTGCTTGCAATCCGCGTAGATCTTTCAAGCTTTTTGGCTCGGGCATTTCTTGAATAACTTTGATTTTTGTCTGGTCTATTTCGATGCCCCTGTGTGTGACTACGAAGCCAAGGAATTTGCCCGATGTGACGGCATGCGCACATTTGAGTGGATTCATTTTGAGCTGGCACTTTCGGAGTCTTTCGAAAACCGTACGAAGATCTTGGACATGGCCACTCCTAGCTTTTGACTTGACCACCACATCAACGACGTAACATTTTATCATTTTATGCATCATGTCCTCGAAAATCTTTTGTATCGCACGCTGATATGTGGCTCCCGCATTTTTTAGGCCAAAAGGCATGACTTTGTAGCAGAAGATCCCCTTCAGAGTTCGGAATGCTGTAGCATCTTGGTCTTCAGGCGCCATGTGTATCTGGTTGTGCTCAGTCGTGGAATCCATGAAGGAGAGAGCTTCATGTCCAGTTGTTGCATTTATCATGAGCTCCGTAGCTGGTATGGGGAAGTCATCCTTTGGACATGCTTCGTTGAGATCTCGAAAGTCCACGCACACTCGCAGCTGCCCATTCTTCTTCCTCACTGGAACAATGTTGGCTATCCACGTCGGATATTTAACTTCATGAATGAAATCTACGTCGATGAGCTTATTAACTTCTTTCTTAATTTCAGGAACCAACTCTGGCCTAAATCGCCGTTGGGACTGCTTCTTTGGTCCGACCCCCCTTTTGATCGCTAGACGGTGCAAAGCTATCTTTGGATTAAGCCCCGACATTTCTGTGTATTTCCAAGTGAAAATGTCTTTGTATTCTGCCAATAATTTGAGGTACTGTTCTTCTTCTTCTTCGGTTAGTTGGGTGCTAACGTATATTGGACGTGGATTTTCGGTGGTTCCGAGATTCACCTCTTTCAAGTCATCAACAGTTGATTGTCCGCCGTCTTCGAGTACCTCCGGAGCTTGATCAGCCTCTACTTTTTCGACTTCATTTGGAACTTCTTCGGCTTTTACGTGGTAGGATGTTGTTATATCATACTCCGTTATGTCTTCCTCGTTATTGTTTTTGATTTCATCTGCAGTGATTTGGTTCTGGTAAGTTGATGATGCCTTTGACGAGGATACGTGATTCCTTCCATGTCCTTTCACGGTGATTTCCATGTCGTGTGCGCGTGTGGCTAACTCTTGAAAAGTCCTAGGTTTGATACCTTTAAGGATGTATAGCAAATCCCAGTTCATTCCACCGATGCACATCTCTATAGCTGACGTCTCGCTGATGCAATCTTTGCATTCAAGGCACAATGAACGCCAGCGGTTGATATAGTCAACCACAGGTTCCTCTTCCCATTGTTTTGTATTCATCAGTTCACTCATACTGACAACCCTTCTGGTGCTATAGAATCGGTTGAAGAACTCGTCCTCCATCTGACTCCAGCTGTCAATAGACTCTGCCTCCAAGTCAGTGTACCAATCGAAAGCAATGCCTTTTAGAGATCGCACAAATTGTTTGACCAGCAGATCCCCTTCAGTTCCTGCGTTGTTACACGTTTCTATGAAGTGGGCAACATGTTGCTTTGGACTTCCTTTTCCGTCAAACTGTTGGAGTTTGGGGGGCTGATATCCCTGTGGCATGCGCAGACCATCTATCCTCTTGCTGTAGGGTTTGGCACAGCGTGCACCACCAGAAGAATCTCCACTTAGCTGGCTCTTGACTGCGTTGGTTATCAGCACTTGAAGTTGGTCTTCGTTGCACGCAACACCTCTGTTCCTGTTGGTTTCTACAGGGATCATATTATTAGTGTCATCAACTTCTGCCGTCAGATTGGCTTCTTCAACCTTTCGTTTCCCGAGCCCAGCCACCTCTTTCTGGAGTTCTTCAAGCTTTTTGTTTTTCTCCTGGTTGTCTTTCAGGACTAGCTCGAGCATCTCTCTTAGTTCTTGCATCTGCTCCTCCATGGTCTTGGTGCCTATGGTCATGACAGAAGCTACACATGGTTTGGGTGTCTCGGCTTGTTTTGGCAGAGCCACCTTCGCTTTTGGTGAGGGTGTTTCGTCAGCTTTCACACTTCCCTTGTGTCGTGCGGAGTTGGAGGCAATCACTGCCGTAGCTGCAGCCATGATGGAAGCAACGGTATATGTGCGTTCCCTCCTTGGCACTTGAGAAGCTCGTAGGCTTGCAGCAACGGCATTGACAGCCATCCTCTGAGTCATTCCTCTTGTGCAGATGCTGGTTGGTTGAGCTACCGTTGTGGCGTAAGTTTTCCTGGCAGTTTGCGGACTGGTAGGTTGAGCAGACATCTTAGCTTTAGCGTAGGGATGAGAGGTAGAGATCTTCACGTCGGGTTCACCAAAATTTGTAACGTCACAATATTTCGTATTGAATACAAAATAATGTTTTACAAATGATTTAATGCTTGAGAGCGGAAGTTGTGTTCGTAATCTCAAATGCTCCTCTGATTCTACTGTATTGCTTGCTTTGGTCTACTCAGCTTGATGTGTGTGGATGAAGGCGTAGCGCAACGTGTCTTGTGTAGTGAGGGTCTTGATGACTTGATCTCACGTGCGTAGCGGAGTGAGGGTCGCGGGGACTTGGTCTCACGTGTCTGCGTTGCGGAGTGAGGGTCGCGGGGACTTGGTCTCACGTGTCTGCGTTGCGGAGTGAGGGTCGCGGGGACTTGGTCTCACGTGTCTACGTTGCGGAGTGAGGGTCGCGGGGACTTGGTCTCACGTGTCTGCGTTGCGGAGTGAGGGTCGCGGGGACTTGGTCTCACGTGTCTGCGTTGCGGAGTGAGGGTCGCGGGGACTTGGTCTCACGTGTCTGCGTTGCGGAGTGAGGGTCGCGGGGACTTGGTCTCACCTGTCCGCGTCGCGGTTGGATGCTCTAGCAGACGGCGTTGGGATGCTTGGGCAGACGGCACGTACTTGTCGGTTGCTGGCGGCTGACACTTCTTTTGAGAGCACTCTTCTATGTGCTTTCTTCTCAAATTTCAGAGTATCAGAATTGTGAAGTGAAATACTCTATTTATAGAGTTCACTAGTGGGCTTGAGATTGGGCCCGTGCTTTGGGTTGAGTTTAACTCATGAATCGGGCTTGTAGCTTTGACCCAAATATCCCTTGTGGGCCAGCCCATTTATACTTTAAATAATTTTGATTGGGTCCTTAAACTTTTAGTGCCTACAGTGCGTATGTCCCCTCTCCCTCTCTCCTGGTCCGATTCGTTCCGCGGAAGCTTCAATCGGTCAGAGTCGACTAGGGCTTATCGGACGGACCGCCTCGCACGAGGTTCTACGACAGGCAGCGGTTTTCAACAATTCAAGCTTTAGGGTTTCCGAGGGACGAGGAAGAGAAACAAAGTTAACGTTTGTATTTGTTTGAGTATTAGCGAAACGATTGAGAATTTGAATTCCACTGTTTATTATACACGTGTCGTTATTTTATTAGTTGAACACGGTAAGATATATGTATGTGGCCGTTGAAAGTTCAAAAATCGAGCTATGAGAAACTGTAACGGCTTGTTTCATATCACAATTTTTTTTTACTTTTAAAATAGAAATTAAACTTTTTTTTTTGATGGGAGAAATTAAACATTTAACTATGGAATACTGTAATGATTAAAACGGCAATAATTGTCTCCCTGATTAATGACTTCTCAAATTTTTCGACGCCGTTTCACTTAATAATTTAACTGGACCGTAAAATTAAGCAAGCCCATCTTTATAGGCCCAGATTTACGGGCCCTACTGAAAGCCCAAAAAGAGCTAAAGTCTAATGCTAAAATGCCAGCTGAAAACAATACCTGCATATACACAAGTTATGATGAATCACAAAATTATTGATGATGAAACAAGGACTGCAAATAAGTTAAGAGCTGAAGTTATAATGACTTGATATTTCAGGTTATCTTGGGCCGGAGAGTTCGACGGCGAGGATGTTGTAAGTGGAGTCGGGGAACCATTCGGAGTTTCTAGGTAGAGCGAGGTCGAGTTCTTGTCGAAGGACTTCAACTTTTTGCCACTCTTCCCATTTTTCAGCCAGGCCGTCACCTTCTAGCATTCTGACTACTTCGGACATCTTTGGTCGCTCCATCGGGGAGCTTTGTGTGCATAGGAGAGCTACTTGGATTAGCTGTTCTACTTCAGTTTCGATATAGTTGGTTTGAAGATCTGGGTCTACTAGCATTTCGAGTTTCTTCTCCTTGAGAAGTCCTTTAACCTGATTCAAATGCAAGAAGATACGTTAATTAATAATTGTTGCATCTCTAACAGCCTCATGGCTGGAAAGTGGCTAACGTTATAGTTAGCTTACCCAATCAAGCAACATGACATCATCATCGTTAGCAAGTCTAGCCAGATCAAAAGCACGCTGTCCAGTTATTAATTCCAAAAGCATAACCCCATATCCGAAAACATCAGTCTTTTCTGATGATTTTCCTGTGGAGAGATACTCGGGGGCGATATGACCAATGGTGCCTCGAACAGCAGTTGTAACGTGTGTGTCCTTATAGTCCATAAGTCTAGCCAGACCAAAGTCACCAACAACAGCCTCAAACTCCTCATCCAATAATATGTTTGCGGCTTTCACATCACGATGAATAATCTTAGGATCACAGTGATCGTGTAGATAAGAAAGCCCTCTGGCAGATCCTAAAGCAATTCTTTTCCGAGTTGGCCAAGGAAGTGGAGGATCTGATGGAAGGCGTTCTGCACGAGGGAGAAGGTGCGGCAGATCAGATAAAAAAATTACAATCTTTGCAAGATATGAAGACAACAAAATCGATGACTTTAAAGAAAACAGTCACCATTCATTAAAGCTAATACCTCTTAAGCATGACGCGACACTTCCGTTAGCCATGTATGGATAAACAAGTAAGCGTTCGGTTGGTGTCATGCAAAACCCACGGAGTCTGAGGAGATTCCGATGCACAGCCATGCTAATCATTTCTACTTCTGTCTGGAACTGCAATTCGCCACCCGGCGTGCGCTCTTCTTTGAGTCTTTTGACAGCAACCAGCGAGCCATCAGCTAGGCGTCCCTTGTAAACCTTACCAAATCCACCTCTGCCAAGAATATTCTTGTTGTTGAAATAATCTGTTGCAACTTGTAATTCCCTCAAAGAAAATCTTTTCAGCTGTCCCAAGTGCACTTCGGGGTCCTCTTCAGCTGATGAGAGATTCCCAGTGAGAAAGAAAACAAACTACCACAGATATATTCATGGAGATAACATTTTGCAGATAATACGAACCAGGCACGTCGAAAAAGTGGTCTTGCGGTTTTCTCCTTCGCAACCATGCAAACCCGATTGCAGGAGCTGCAAAAAGTAATGCAGCCCCAATGGCCACTCCTACCGCTATTGCTCCAGTAGGGTTACTTTCTCCTGATATGAAATTTTCAGTCAGATAACTGCGAGTCATTTCAAATTTCTGACACTGACATTCAATGAAACTATCAACCAGTTATTTGAGAAAGACGGATTCATGATCATGAATTCTTGATGAAGGCTGTTGTAGAGAAAGCGAGTTAAAATACGGTACCGGGTGAGGCTACTGTTGATGGTGGCACAAAAGGAGGTGGAGGAGAAAATGGTGGAGACCCTGGACAAGGCTTTCCGGTTACAGGTCCGCAGAGATTCAAGTTATTAGCAAAACTGTAAAAAGTGCAAAATATGTTAAATCCTGCCAGTGAAACGGTAAACTTGTGTTATAGCAAACAGTGACATAAATCATAAAACCTGATTGGTGTGAAGAGTGAGAATGAGCCGTTGTCTGGAACGGGTCCCGATAGATGGTTGTTTGACAGATCCCTACAGTTTAAATTTGAAGTACGTTCAAGCAAAGCTGGCGAACTGAAAAAATTTGAAGCGAAACTTGAGCAGTAATGCTGTACAAAAACTCACAGGACTTGAAGAGCAGTAATATTAGTCAGTGACATAGGTATGGAACCTGTCAAGCTGTTGTTGTTCAAGCGACTTCCTTGCACAAATAAATATAGAAAGTTGAGGAAACGCCAAACTATTATGCGGAACAATTATTCATAAGCGAAACACGGTGTGCATAAAGAAAGAGTGTTCATACAGAAACCGTAGTTTTGTCAGCTTCCCCAGAGTATCTGGAATGGCACCCATAAAACTGTTTAAATAGAGATCCAAGCTCACAAGATTCGTCAGATTCCCAAGGTCATTAGGAACTGGTCCAGTTATGTTGTTACTGTAGAGTTCCCTGTCATAGAAATGAAGTTAAAGAGTTCAAACTGGAACCAAGGAGTGGTCACTGGTCAGTCTTTGGTATATTTTTAGAGATCACCATGTACAAGGAAAAAGTACAACCATTTAAGTCACACAACAATCTGCGTCACTGCAGCACCAAGTTAAAAGGTGCTATTTTAGGACCACTAGATTACTAGACCCGCTGAACTTCTGTGGACTGGTGTCCAAGTAAATGTGTGATAATTGAGCATGCTCATGTGGTGAACATTCATCATGTGGAAAATGTGGTTTGGAATTTTCTAAAACAAGCTGTTCCACTGACTGTTCCAAGGCAAAAAGTCAAAAGATAACAAGATTCTCGTGAGCACTAAAGATTGCAAAACGACAATGATTTTTTGCTGGAAAAAATAATAATTACATCCAGTCAGTATAACCATGGAGGATATCGTCAATTCAATTTCAAGAAACAGAACAGATTCCAACACTGGACATATACAATAGATAATGTGACCAAAACAACATCTAAAGCATACATCAACGGATGGATAAAATGTGACAACAAAACTTACAAATATTGCAGATTTTTTAGTTGACCAAGTTGTGAGACCAATTGACCAGATAACGCTGCATTGCCAAGATCACTGCAGCATTTAAAATAATAAGCTTATGGGTTAGTTGCTTTGCATTCTCAGAAAGCCACAGTCTGAAATCATGGGTGTGATTGCAGAAGAAAGTAGAGTAGAATGCAAAGTAGTGACTTAATATCGCTACACCAAAACATGAGTGTCAATCTCGGGAACTTTGATTGAAAGGACCAAAATCGTAATCACAAAATTTGTGAACGATGGAGGAACGAAAGACATACACTCTGATCACACTGTTCTCGTTGTTACATGTGACATGGAACCACGTGCAGGGGTTCACCAGGGTAGGATCCCAGCTTTGAAGAACATTGTTTGGATCTTGTAAACTTGTCCGTAGACTATGCAAAGCATCACCTATTTGCATGTAAATACACAGTCACCAACCCTAGCTTTAATAAGTGTTACATATTATCATACGACTCGAGCACTTCACTGAACTACACAATCATACAATACAAACTCTATTGTGTCTAACTATGCGTCAATTAGTATGTCTCATTTCACCACCATATGCAACCAGCTAAATAATACTCGTCTATTTAGAAAAATTGTAAGCAGTAGAATTCATATCTCAAGCCGGTAACTTCACACAACTAGGGCAAAAAGTTTAGCTTTAATCCAAAGTCCAGAACTATAAGCAATAAACTCGAATCTCCAATCCTCAATTTTTCTTGCAGTAACTACCAAACACATACAATTGCAATGTAAAACGCTAACAAGCAAGCATAAACCCCAAAACAATCTACTGAAAAACAGTAAACTAAACACAAACACTCAAGATCCAAACCTTCCATGTTAGCAGAGATGTTCATCACTAGATGAAACACCACCACCAACCAAGCCAAAACCAAAGCAGATCTCTCTTGCTCCATCACAAGCCAACCCACATTCTTGATTTCAAAATCGCCACAGAAAGCCCTAGTTCATATGCTCCCACAAAACCCCAAAATTCTCCACCATTTTCACCGAAACCCACACCAAATCCGCTTGAATAATACCTCAATCTCGCACCAAAAACACGAAAAGGTAGAATCTTTCGAGCCCAGGAAGACCCCAGTGCCTCTCCGACAGTGAAAAAGATAAGATTTTTTAGAAAATAGAATATGGAATTATAATTATCTGGAGTTGCTTACTTGCTTTGCTTTATTGGAACATTAAGGAAAATAGTGGCACAATGGCCTGTGGGAAATTAATGCTATTTTGTTGTGCGCCACTTGATCATGCTTGTCTTTATCATGTCCCAAATTTGCACACATTTTCAGGCCAATGTTCAAATTGAATCCAGAATATCACATATACATATACTTACATGCTATCAAAATGAAAAATTATTGATTAAGATGTTAGCATTTTATGTAGAAATTTGGAAGAAAAAAATGCTAAAAAAATATATGTAAAATTCATTCATTTATGTATTTGGTTGGTGAACTATACCTTACTTTCATTCTTAAGAAAATGAGGTACTTTTCCAAACACCACGCTCTTGGGCCACTATATACATCCACTTTGGTAAAGTCCATTGCCTTTATTTATAAAGGGTTGGATTTGGAGTAGTTTAGTTTGGGTGAGGTCAGCTTAGTTTAGTTTAGGTGAATTTAGGTGAGTTAGGGTCTGTCCACTTTGACTTATATTTGACTTAACTTAATTGATCTTAACTGATATTAACTTATAGTGAATGATCTTAACTGATATTAACTTATAGTGAATGATCTTAACAGATATTAACTTATATTAACTTAACTGAAACTTATGTTGATCGATGAATAGTAATATTATGATGATGATGGTTGTGATGATGCTGATGATAAATAGTAATATTATGATGATGATGAATAGTAATTTTATGATGATGATGATGATGAATAGTAATATGATGATGATGAATAGTAATATTATGGTGATGAATAGTACTATTATGGTGATGAATAGTACTATTATGGTGATGATGGTAGTGATGATGATGATGAATAGTAATTTTATGATGATGAATAGTAATATACTGATGATGATGGGGTGATGATGGTGATGAATAGTAATTTTATGATGATGATGAATAGTGTTTTTATGATGATGAATAGTAATATACTGATGATGGTGATGGTTGTGATGATGATGATGAATAGTAATATACTGATGAGGGTGATGATGGTAATGAATAGTAATTTTATGGTGATGAATAGTAATATTATGATGATGGTATGATGAATAGTATGATGATGATCAGCAATAGTATGATGGTATGATGATGATGTTGATGGTATGATGAATAGTATGATAGTACGATGATGATGGTATGATGAATAGTATGATAATATGATGATGATGGTATGATGAATAGTATGATAGTATGATGATGATGATGATGAATAGTATGATTTTATGATGATGTGATGATGAATAGTATGATGGTATGATGATGATGGTATGATGAATAGTGTGATGATGATGATGATGGTATGATGATGATGAATAGTGATGATGATATGATGAATAGTATGATGATGATGGTATGATGAATAGTATGATGATGGTTATGGTATGCTGATGGTAGATGAATAGTATGATGTTATGATGAATAGTATGATGATGATGAATAGTGTGATGGTATGATGAATAGTATGATAGTATGATGATGAATAGTATGATAGTATGATGATGAATAGTGTGATGATATGATGAATAGTATGATGGTGATGGTATGATGAATAGTATGATGGTATGATGAATAGTTAACTGAAACTTAACTTAACTGATATTAACTTAACTTAAATGATCTTAACTGATATTAACTTATAGTGATTGATATTAACTTATAGTGACTTATAAGTCGAAAATTCGAGTTCAATTGGACAGGGCCTTAGTTTAGTTTAGTTTAGTTTAGTTTAGATTAGATTAGTTTAGCTTAGGTGAGTTTAGATGGGCTTAGATTAGCTTATTTTAATTTTAATATTTAAATTAAAATTATAAAAATGTTAGATATTTATAAAAAGTTTGAATAACAATTAATTAAATTATTATATGAATTTACATTAATATTTATATAGAAGATTAAATAATATTTGATTCCAAAAAGAAAATATTTTTATAATCATCATAAAAAACGTAGAATTATGTTTAAATTCTTTTATATATTTTATAATAAAAAATAATATAAAAATTGATTAAAAAATTAATATTTTTATAAAATAGGTATAAATAAATATATGTTTCATTTATAAATATAGTTATTAAAATTTTAAAAAAGTGAAACTTTACAAAATAAAAAATAAATTATGTGTTTTTAATTATTATTAGTAATTAAAAAATATATTTATTTTGTTAATTAAATTTTTTTAAAAGTTTGGATAACACTTGATTGTAAAAAGAAAATATATTTTATAATTATCAATAAAAAATTATATTTACAAAAAAGTAAATTTATAATAAATATAATGGAAAGCTTAGGTGAGTGGAGACTAATTTAGTTTATGTGAGCTTAGTTTAGATTAAATTAGTTTAGTGTGATGAGTTTAGTTTGGTTTAAATTAATTTGGATGAACTTTATTGAGGTTAGTTTAGATTATATGAGCCTAAGTCACGGTATTCAAGCACAGGTCAAGAAAATGAGTGGATCTCCGGATCTGTCCATGCCTGTATGTGAGTAATGCAGATTTTTTTAACCTTTTGAATTCAAAGATCATCGAGTTTTGTCGTTGCTATTTTCATTCCTTCAGGGATCGGCTCCCAAAGATCTTGGCCTTCTGAGTTTTTTTCTCGCTGTTTGTGTAACGCCCCAAAATCCGTAACTTTTAAAACGGCGTCACATCGGCCGTGCATTCCCTAAAACCATCTTTGGAACGCACGAAGCCTCTAAAATAACGTTACTAAAATGAATTTTAAATAAAAATAATGCAAATCATCTGAAAATCTTTAAATGAATAAATAAAACTAAGTAGCGGAAATGTTACTAATAATTAACAAATATAGACTTCAGTTTTGTGTTTGAATGAACAAATCTACTAACGTCCTCACTGTCACACAGATCCCCCAAGCAAGCTGATCATTCGTACCTGAAATAAGGATGTGGATGTGGGGTGAGTTCCACGGCTCAATAAGCAATATAGACCCAAACTAGTCAAATCATGAGTGAAAGACGGACATAAAGAATAAACCAAGATTATCTTTCGGAGTACATATCAAAGAATTTACTCATGACAAAACAAACAGAATAAACAGAGACCATTTTCAGAAGTATATGCAAAAAGGGATACACCGATAACGGAACATAACAAACTTCAGAAATGACTACACAGATAACGAAACAAAACAGACATCAGAAATGGCTACACAAATAACGGAACAAAGACTTGAAGAATACTACACATATCACGGAACAGAACAGACTTCAGAACGATACACAGATATCGGAACAGAACAGACTTCAGATTTGGTTATATCGATAACAGAACACACTTAATAAATGGCTACATAGATAACGGAACAGAGCATACTTCAAAAACGGCTACAGACAATGGAACGGAACAATCTGAATTTCATAATACGGAATAGGCACCATAGTCCAGCCACGCAAACAGAAGTCCCGGGACAGAGTCGTACTTGGCCACATTTACCCCCTGTGGCAGGGCAACAAAAATGCCACGTTTACCCCCTGTGGTAGGGCAACAAAAATGCCACGTTTACCCCCTGTGGTAGGGCAACAAAAATGCCACGTTTACCACCTATGGCAGGGCAACAAAAATGTCACGTTTACCCCCTGTGGCAGGGCAACAGAAATGCCACGTTTACCCCCTATGGCAGGGCAACAGAAATGCCACGTTTACCCCCTGTGGCAGGGCAACAAAAATGCTGATGGACTATGGGCCTTCGGATCGAACAAAGAGACAAGACGAGTGATACATGATTTCAAATGACAAGGCTACAAAAACACTCATAACTCAAAAGAGAAGATTACCACAAGACATGACAATCCAAGATATGATCAAAATGAATAACCAGATTAGGTCTACATTACTTACCTCGAATCCGCATCACGCTTCAATACAATTTATATCACGCTGAAATCAAGTAAGGGTCACCTAGAAATCATAAACAACATACTTAAACTATCAAACTTATTAACACTCACTATCGAATATAAAGCTACATATTATTCCAGTCCATTTTGTCAATATCAATTTCTGCAGTTTTCAGATTACATGCCTTGACTTATAACTCGTTTTTCGAACAATCCCGGAAGAACTAAAATATGCTTTGCATGTTGTTGGAAAGATCTTTTCAAGTACAACATAATAGGCTTTTGAAACACACAATTCGGACACCAAAAACAGGATTTATTTTCATTTCAAAACATGTTGTCAGATCTGTCAAAATTACAACACAGAGCAGAACACCAACTTCAAATCTGATTTCAGAACAACTCGGAATGAATAATTGCATGTGTTATATACTGCTAGAAAGCTCTTTTCATGTAGATAATGATAGAACCATAAAACGTTCAATTCCAGTAAGAAAAACATAAGATATTTTGATTTGAAAATCGTTCGACAGATCTGTCCAGAATCGCAGAAAACAGTTTTTACTTCTATCTTGTAACTCAATTTTAGAAAAACATAGAGCGAATCAATACTCGAATTTTATATGGTTAGAAAGCCCTTTTTTTAATAGAACATGATAGAACTGAGAATCAATAGCTTTGAATAACAGTAACAGAGATTAAACCTACTTAAAAATCAGTCAACGGGTTTATTAAAGAGCAAACAGATTCTGGACGTCTTCTTAAAATTCAGATTTAGAACGCCTCAGGTTGAATCAAAATACAAATCTTATATCTTTGAAAAGCTTGTTTCGAATAGAACAATACAACATCAAGAAAAACTCGATTTGAATAACTAAAACAAAAGTTTTGATCAGTTGAAGTTTAGTCGACAAATCTGAATATTTTGAAGTAAGATCATACAAACACATAAAGATGAGATAAAAAGCATACCCAGCAGATTGAGTTTCTTCGCATAATCAAGGATGTTGTCATTCTCATATATATATTCACTTCACAACTTTGATTTCTCTAATGACGGATGAAGACTTGATCTTACACACCATTTGTTGTTTTTAAATTTCCAAAGAAGAGAAACCAGGGAAGATGAACATAAGTGATGAAGAAAAGTAACCGATCAATCAGATGATGATTGATTAAAATATATCCATAACCCCTTCGTTTCCTTATCCTTATTTAATCCATTATTATTATTATTATTTATTTATTTCTTAAAACTAATCCTTGATTTCAGAGTCAATCATTTATATCTCTTATTTAATTTTCTTTTCCAAATTCAATGTAATCAAATCTATTTAAAATATTCCATCGAAATAAAACTATTTAAAATAAAATTGGATTATTACATTATTCCCTCCTTCAAAAAGAGTTTAGTCCTCTAAACTCGATAATCCTTATTCTTAAGAATTATAGTCAAACTTCCTTAAAATACAATTCACTACTTTAACTATCTTAGAAGGAGTACTTCACTTAACTTCAATTTCAATATCAATAATTCATTAATTAACTTCAGTTTCAATAATTCATGTAGCATAGATCATTCATGTTTTTAACACCATTATCTAGTCAAAATCTGCAACTTAGTAAACATCAGTTATGAAATACATTTAGCAGTTTACAAATTCAAATAGCAAAAATAAGTTATACAAGTTGACAATTATAAATTATTTTTATCCAAATACTCGAAGAGCTCATATTAACACTCATCATTTTTCTACCATACAATTTTGTCCAAACATCACCATTTAACAAGCACTGTACTCGTTCTTTGTAAGCATTAAAATATAAAGCACATCTCTAATTGAAGTTAGAATGAGAAGCAAAATATTATTGAATAGATCAAATGTATCTAAGGCTCAATTGGTTCAATTTGCCACATAACCTAAACTCCAAAACTCTTATGCAATTTTAATTTTTTTTTTAACATGACATTTGCTACAAACTTATGCAAGCATGTCATTCCTCGAAATGTGATTGAAAGTTGATCATCGAACATAGAAATAATTTTCTAATCATAAAGAGTCACAACCATACACATAACCAATAGTTAGACCAACCAAGCTTATACTAAGCCACTCTTACATCAAATCATGATCATTTACTACGTCAACTTAATTCTTATAACAAAAATATGTTTAGCCTTATATGATGTCTCATGCTTAACTCCACAAAAGTAACAGCACATTTTAACCTCGTTAATCCACAAAATCTTTACGTCATTTGACATACATATAATTCCACCAAATTCAAGTGCAAGGCAACCAATGTAACAAATTAACTCCAAACCAATATCGAATTCTTAATAGCTTAACCGTCCCAAAGCATAAAGAGTTCAACTTACTCCACATATAATACATAATTACTATTTATCCTTGTAAGTTTTGAATTATATCTTCAATGTGATAAACTAGGCACAAATCAAACACTTAAACTTATAACACATGTCAATGGCAGCAATATACTTAAATTCCCTTTAGAAAAATAATATGACGTCATTCTAACAGAATTTTTTTAATGTTAGGTCATTCCACTATTTTAAAACTTAAATCTCTTTTACCACCAATGTTTCATTTAGTCCTACAAAAAAAAAAATTTTTTTAAAAACACTCTAGCTGCATTCCTTATTTCTCCATTTTTTTTCTTCACAAAATCTTTTTTTTCCCGCTTATCTTACCCGACAGACTAACCATGCTAAATCTTAACCTTAATTATCCATCAGAACAAAATAACTCGATCTAAATATTTCACAAAATAATAAAAGAAATTAAGCATTACACATAATTAACTTGGTTGACTCTCGAATTAAGTTATATCATTGTGCATTTCTTTCCAAACACGAATCTGACGCAATCCTGATAATAAATCACAAAGCAACAATCCAGGCACGAACATAACACAATTCATAAAATTCTTTTCATTCAAATCACTCACTCTCGTGCAGCGAAATACAATTTTTTTTCTCATCAATAACAACTACCACAAATATAATTACAAACAACTCCAAATAAATTATTCAATAATACAAAAGTTCTTGGCATATAAGCAAACTCAAATGCATCATTAGAATTCCGACATTGAAATATTCTTAAAATTAGAAGTCACTTTGTTTGCATTTTGAAAGTCAATTCTTAAAGTCAAACTATCATTTCTCTTCATTACCAGCATAACCATATGTAGACGTGATTCACAACTATATTAGAATATGATTACTATACCATTCATAAAAACAAGTCTCCATAATCCACATCACTCTTGCACCACCTCTTATTTTCAATTGTTTTAACATACTTGACATCAATGAAGATCTCCATACACTTATCACAAGAACGCCTAAAACAAATTATTCAAATAACCCATGATTATTGGCAAATTATTATTTATCTCAAAACACTAGTAAGAATTTACAATTCACATATCTTATTCAAATTGTAATTTAATCATAACTTTAAACTCATACTAACCTAAAAAGATCAATCCCAACAGAAAACTCCATAACTCCCAACAGTATGCCAACAAAACATAATTGTGTACGCATTCTTAATTATAGCAAAAAGTCAAATTATTTAATTCTCCAAAGTTAATAATATAATCCTACTGCTGTTATGCAAATGCATCAAATAAAGTCAAGGTTCTTCTGAAAACATAGAGAAGTTCAAATAAACCATCCATCAAAACCTAAGCACATGATCAACAAGATACAAACAATTAGTCAAGTATTTGCTACCTATAGTCGAATTGTTAAACTCCAAAAAGTAAGTGATAACCGTAATACTCTTTTTTTTTCCAAAATGAATTTATAACTAACACATCAAGAACAAACAAAAATCCACATTGAAAGGTCAAACACACAAGGAAAATGTTTAAGCACCCTCATAAGTTACCCCACTCTCGCGCAATTTCTTACTTTCATAATTACATTATTATATTTCCAGTACTATCTATATCTCCAAGAATCAAACCTATTGCTCTGATACCATTAAATGTAACGCCCCAAAATCCGTAACTTTTAAAACGGCGTCACATCGGCCGTGCATTCCCTAAAACCATCTTTGGAACGCACGAAGCCTCTAAAATAACGTTACTAAAATGAATTTTAAATAAAAATAATGCAAATCATCTGAAAATCTTTAAATGAATAAATAAAACTAAGTAGCGGAAATGTTACTAATAATTAACAAATATAGACTTCAGTTTTGTGTTTGAATGAACAAATCTACTAACGTCCTCACTGTCACACAGATCCCCCAAGCAAGCTGATCATTCGTACCTGAAATAAGGATGTGGATGGGGGGTGAGTTCCACGGCTCAATAAGCAATATAGACCCAAATTAGTCAAATCATGAGTGAAAGACGGACATAAAGAATAAACCAAGATTATCTTTCGGAGTACATATCAAAGAATTTACTCATGACAAAACAAACAGAATAAACAGAGACCATTTTCAGAAGTATATGCAAAAAGGGATACACCGATAACGGAACATAACAAACTTCAGAAATGACTACACAGATAACGAAACAAAACAGACATTAGAAATGGCTACACAAATAACGAAACAAAGACTTGAAGAATACTACACATATCACGGAACAGAACAGACTTCAGAACGATACACAGATACCGGAACAGAACAGACTTCAGATTTGTTATATCGATAACAGAACAGACTTAATAAATGGCTACATAGATAACGGAACAGAGCATACTTCAAAAACGGCTACAGACAATGGAACGGAACAATCTGAATTTCATAATACGGAATAGGCTCCACAGTCCAGCCACGCAAACAGAAGTCCCGGGACAGAGTCGTACTTGGCCACATTTACCCCCTGTGGCAGGGCAACAAAAATGCCACGTTTACCCCCTATGGTAGGGCAACAAAAATGCCACATTTACCCCCTGTGGTAGGGCAACAAAAATGCCACGTTTACCCCCTATGGCAGGGCAACAAAAATGCCACGTTTACCCCCTGTGGCAGGGCAACAGAAATGCCACGTTTACCCCCTATGGCAGGGCAACAGAAATGCCACGTTTACCCCCTGTGGTAGGGCAACAAAAATGCTGATGGACTATGGGCCTTCGGATCGAACAAAGAGACAAGACGAGTGATACATGATTTCAAATGACAAGGCTACAAAAACACTCATAACTCAAAAGAGAAGATTACCACAAGACATGACAATCCAAGATATGATCAAAAGGAATAACCAGATTAGGTCTACATTACTTACCTCGAATCCGCATCACGATTCAATACAATTTATATCACGCTGAAATCAAGTAAGGGTCACCTAGAAATCATAAACAACATACTTAAACTATCAGACTTATTAACACTCACTATCGAATATCAAGCTACATATTATTCCAGTCCATTTTGTCAATATCAATTTCTGCAGTTTTCAGATTACATGCCTTGACTTATAACTCGTTTTTCGAACAATCCCGGAAGAACTAAAATATGCTTTGCATGTTGTTGGAAAGATCTTTTCAAGTACAACATAATAGGCTTTTGAAACACACAATTCGGACACCAAAAACAGGATTTATTTTCATTTCAAAACATGTTGTCAGATCTGTCAAAATTACAACACAGCGTAGAACACCAACTTCAAATCTGATTTCAGAACAACTCGGAAAGAATAATTGCATGTGTTATATACTGCTAGAAAGCTCTTTTCATGTAGATAATGATAGAATCATAAAACGTTCAATTCCAGTAAGAAAAACATAAGATATTTTGATTTGAAAATCGTTCGACAGATCTGTCCAGAATCGCAGAAAACAGTTTTTACTTCTATCTTGTAACTCAATTTTAGAAAAACATAGAGCGAATCAATACTCGAATTTTATATGGTTAGAAAGCCCTTTTTTTAATAGAACATGATAGAACTGAGAATCAATAGCTTTGAATAACAGTAACAGAGATTAAACCTACTTAAAAACCAGTCAACGGGTTTATTAAAGAGCAAACAGATTCTGGACGTCTTCTTAAAATTCAGATTTAGAATGCCTCAGGTTGAATCAAAATACAAATCTTATATCTTTGAAAAGCTTGTTTCGAATAGAACAATACAACATCAAGAAAAACTCGATTTGAATAACTAAAACAAAAGTTTTGATCAGTTGAAGTTTAGTCGACAAATCTGAATATTTTGAAGTAAGATCATACAAACACATAAAGATGAGATAAAAAGCATACCCAGCAGATTGAGTTTCTTCGCATAATCAAGGATGTTGTCATTCTCATATATATATTCACTTCACAACTTTGATTTCTCTAATGACGGATGAAGACTTGATCTTACACACCATTTGTTGTTTTTAAATTTCCAAAGAAGAGAAACCAGGGAAGATGAACATAAGTGATGAAGAAAAGTAACCGATCAATCAGATGATGATTGATTAAAATATATCCCTAACCCCTTCGTTTCCTTATTCTTATTTAATCCATTATTATTATTATTATTTATTTATTTCTTAAAGCTAATCCTTGATTTCAGAGTCAATCATTTAGGGCCTGTCCACTTTGGCTGAAACTTATAGTGTCTTATCTTGTCTTAAATGATCTTAACTGATAGTGACTGATCTTAACTTATCTTAACTGATATTAACTTATCTTAACTGATATTAACTTATCTTAACTGATATTAACTTATCTTAACTTAACTGAAACTTATATTGTATGATGAATAGTAATATTTATGATGATGATGATTGTGATAATGATGATGAATAGTAATTTTATGATGATGATGAATAGTAATTTTATGATGGTATGATGAATAGTAATATTATGATGATGGTATGATGAACAGTAATATTATGATGGTGAATAGTAATATTATGATGGTGATGATGATGAATAGTAATTTTATGATGACGGTGAATAGTAATTTTATGATGATGAATAGTAATATACTGATGATGATGATGGGGGTGATGATGGTGATGAATAGTAATTTTATGATGATGAATAGTAATTTTATGATGATGGTGAATAGTAATTTTATGATGATGAATAGTAATATACTGATGATGATGATGGGGGTGATGATGGTGATGAATAGTAATTTTATGATGATGAATAGTAATTTTATGATGATGAATAGTAATTTTATGATGATGGTGAATAGTAATTTTATGATGATGAATAGTAATATACTGATGATGATGATGGGGTGATGATGGTGATGAATAGTAATTTTATGATGATGAATAGTAATTTTATGATGATGAATAATAATTTTATGATGAATAGTAATATACTGATGATGATGATGGGGGTGATGATGGTGATGAATAGTAATTTTATGATGATGATGGTATGATGAATAGCGTGATGGTATGATGATGATGATATGAATAGTATGATGATGGTATGATGAATAGTATGATGATGGTATGATGAATAGTATGATGATGATGGTATGATGGTATGATGATGGTGAATAGTATGATGGTATGATGAATAGTATGATGGTATGATGATGATGGTGATGGTATGATGATGATGATATGATGATGAATAGTATGAGGATGGTATGATGATGATGATGGTATGATGATGAATAGTGTGATGGTATTATGATGGTGAATAGTATGATGATGATGATGGTATGATGAATAGTATGATGGTATGATGATGATGATGATGATGGCATGATGATGAATAGTATGAGGATGGTATAATGATGATAGTATGATGATGATGATGATGATGGTATGATGATGATGATGGTGTGATGAATAGTATGATGGTATGATGATGGTGAATAGTATGATGACGATGGTATGATGAATAGTATGATGGTATGATGAATAGTATGATGATGATGATGATGGTATGATGAATAGTATGATGATGGTGAATAGTATGATGACGATGATGATGGTATGATGATGAATAGTGTGATGGTATGATGATGATGATGAATAGTATGATGATGATGGTATGATGATGGTGAATAGTATGATGGTATGATAAATAGTATGATGGTATGTTAAAAGTGACTTAACTTATCTTAACTGATCTTAACTTATCTTAACTGATCTTAACTTATCTTAACTGATATTAACTTATCTTAACTGATCTTAACTTATCTTAACTGATATTAACTTATCTTAACTTACAAGTCAAAAAAACAAGTCAATGTGGACAGGGCCTTATATCTCTTATTTAATTTTCTTTTCCAAATTCAATGTAATCAAATCTATTTAAAATATTCCATCGAAATAAAACTATTTAAAATAAAATTGGATTATTACAGTTTCCATGTTAAGCACAGATTCATCACTGTCTCTCCATTCTTATATGCTTTTTCTTTTTTTTCATTCTTGTATTATCCAGTTCATATATATATAAGCCTTGAAAATTACAACATTTGGGCAACATCAAGAACATAACGAACTTCTGAGAACATTGTTGTTTATTGGCTCGATGCGCGGAGCATATCAGCTGTCTGTCAAGCAAGAAAAAAAAACCAAAGGAAACAAAATACGTCTCTTATCCGTGTTAGGCATTTCTTCAAGAGAAGATCTGCAAAAGCTGATCAAAGTGAGATCATCTTCCCTCATCTTTAATTCATATTTTAACCAATATAAGCCGCTTCTTAAGTTGGCTTAGGTGATCAAAGCTTATTTGTTTGTTCCTTTTCCTGCATCATTTTGCATTACTCCTTAACAAAGTCTTCTACTTGTTATAATTCATATGTTGAGTATCCTCATAAGTTGCTTAAGGTGGAGGTTTACCTGTAACACTTCATTCTTGATGCCATTTGTCAGCTTTTGGTTGAGCAACGTTCTGCTACGACCTTTTAATCTATTTCTTATTAGTTATGCTGAGTATAAAATGACTAATCCCCGGTCATATAGTTGATTTCTGCTCAACAGATACCATCCATTCCAAAATGCTCGATTTTGTTTAAAATTTTATGTCCTGATCGAACCGCCTTCCCAAGTATTTTATAGCTTCCAAAATCCATATCTACATATTCACTTCATATATTGTAACAGCTCTATCTGAGCATATATATCATACCGAACATCTTCCATCTCCACATCAACCTCTCATATTGAGAAAGATAATCAATCATGACTTGTAAGAGAACCGGTCCATCGAGCCCGATCAGGAGTACTTCACCGTCACCTGCAGACCAAAGGCAAACTCACTCCAAAGATCCAGACAGACTGCTCCCCATAGCGAATGTGAGCCGCCTGATGAAAAAGTATCTCCCAACCAATGCAAAGGTCTCTAAGGAGGCAAAAGAGACAGTTCAGGAATGTGTCTCTGAGTTCATAAGCTTCATAACTGGTGAAGCTTCAGATAAGTGCCAAAGAGAGAAGAGAAAGACCATCATTGGAGATGATCTTCTATGGGCAATGACTACTTTGGGCTTTGAAAATTATGTTGCCACATTGAAAATTAGAGATTTGGAGGGAGAAGCTGCTAATGATATTGATGATGATCAACAACAAAAACAGCAGCAATTGAACATCATGAATGGTCAAATGAGTGTTGGAAATGTTGATAAAGTTTTCTACTTTGGAGGAAATAATAAGAGGGAATTTCATGATGGGCACTTTGGGTGCTGAAGATTTTGATAAAGTGTGTCAAGGCAATGAGAAGCTTCTCCAAAATTTCAATGGTGGGGTGGGTTTCAGTTGTCCCAAAAGCAGTTGATGATCACCATTGAGCAGCATTTGGGGATTCAGAACAACTTTGTCAAAAACAGTTGCCACCAAAAATGAAATGAAAAATAAATAAAAAGTTACTTTATTTTAAAAAATAATTAAATATTTATATTGAATTCTTATTTCCTTTTGGTATTGTTCTACTTTGATTGGCAGAAAAAAAAGGGTCATATTTTATTATTTCTAATTTAAGTTTTTTTGTTGAAAGAATATTTGTGTATGCGTGCGTGTACAAATAAAAATCACAACTTTAACTACTTTAACTCGCTTTGGTTTGATTCTCGCCATCGATGGAGATCGAAGCGTCGTCATCTTCCTCCCACGCAGAATCCATCTTCCAAGCCAATGGTACGCTCTTCGGGGTCCACCTCACTATCCCTCCGGTGCCGATTCCGCCGCAATCCTTCAATCATGACTCGGATTTGCCCGTTCGAGTTGCTAATTTAAACCCGGAGTCGGTCAATGGCCCGGGGGTTGCTGGAAAAAATTCCAGCTTGAAGGTGAGGAAGAAAAGGAGTGTTCTTGTTAATGGGGTTCTCCCGTCGGCATCCTCATCTTCGGCATTGAGAGCGAGAGTGAGAGGGATGAGCATGCGCCGGAACCCTAGAATTGATTTGGGCTCCAATCCTCGCCGGCGGAGTGAAGTTGACGCGCTTGCGCTGCCGCTTGGGATGTCAATTGCGGCTGTGTTTGCTCAGGTTAGGTTGGTTTTGATTTTCAAAAAGTTTGAACTTTTAGGGTTTACAGTGGAAAGCTCTCTAGATGAATTTCTTGTAGTTTTTCAATTTCTCCTCCATCGAATTCCTTATATTTCAAAATTTGGCAATGAACTTATCTCCTTTACAGTAACATTCTAATGGTTGTGCTTGAAGAATTTATAAATGTTGATTTAGCAAGTTTGGATCATCACAAAGCTGAATTATTTTGATCAATGTTGAATGAAAGCTTTCATCTTTGTGTGACTTTTGCCTTATTCGTTAGCATGTTTCTTCCATTCTTTTATTTAAAAGATGTGCTTATGAAGTTATGATTAACCAATAGATATTGCGTTGCTTAAGAATCGATGTATAAATGTTTGCTGAATTGCCGCCTTAGTATTTTGTTTCGTCCTTAGTATCTTGTTTTTAATAAGATTGTTAGATCATTATGTTGTGTTTCAGTAAGTGTTTTACCAAGGTTATAGTTTTCATGCACAGAGGATTACGTTGCTTGGTGTTTTTTCACTAGTGAAAATTAGCTGTAATTGCCTTTTGAGACATAAGTGCTTTTGAATATCAATTAAGGTTTTCTTGTTTGCATCAACCTTTTATTAACCATTAGAATCCAACATGGATTTTCTCTCATTGTTATTGCTCAGCAGCGTTTCTACTTTTCATTCTTATTCTAGAAGAATATTCTTGAATAAATGTTTGTATTGAGTTACAGAGAGCCTCCATTTTATAATAGACATGTTCCTAGATCTTATATGCATGTGTTGAAACTAATATGGTATTGAATTTTTTTTCAAATGGATTCAAGTAATGCTGCCTTGATATCTTCCTTTTGCATAGTTAGACTTCACGTTTATTGTTCAAGTAATCCGGTGTCGAAAACTGATTATTGTTCTCGACCTTTTGCATAGCTTGTAAGTTGTAATAGTATATTATAATTGTCTGCTGGTTTGCATGCTGTGGTTTTTAAAAATTTCAATTTTGTCAATGCCAGGTATTGGTTACGAGAGAAGTAGCGGATGCGAATGCATACATTGATAATTTATCAGAGGTGTGTTTTCGGACCCATATTGCACGTAAATCATAGTTAGACTTCCCCTTTGTCGTCCTACATAGAAATAGGATATCATTTGTTGACCTTATTTCCTCAAACTCTACATGATCCGAGAAAAATGTGAAAATAAAAAGTGAATTTTGTCATGCTTGGATAGACATTTTGATAATTACCATGCTGGGTTTCAATGACAAGATTCAAATGTTTCATGCATTGGACTGATGAATCCTCAGACCAATGAAAGAGATGCGTACCGGTGGTGTTGTTGGGGATTGTGAAGTCTGTCTATTTTTCTATGAAGGGAAATTTCTGACTTTTATATTTCTTGCAGATGTGCTCTTCGGCAGTGAAGGAAGCTTTAGATACTGTAAGTGCTTTTTAAAAAAATTTAAAAACAATCAAAGCTTCCTTGCACATGATAACCATAAAAATATTTGCCAACAGGTTTTTGGAGAAAAGTTTGATTGTTTTGTGGGTAACTTTGAGAAATCTTTCCGAAGTACTCTGAGGACTATCACGTTGATCAATGAATCTTCAATGTCGAAAGGAAGAAGTTATCAGTCAAGACAAAAAATGATGAGAACCCGTGGTACGTTTAAAACTAGAACCACATCTGGCAACAATATAGTTGACCAGTCAATTCATCGCACAAACGACTACGTATCTGAAATAACACATTCATTTGATGAAAGTGAGGATAGTATTAGTGTACTGGGAAACTTAAGGAACCTTGGGTTTAGTTTGCATCAACAAACAAGACAAGAGCTGGTTTGTGTTAGTCCAATCAGAACAAGTTCAGCCATCGATTCATCAGTGGTTAGTACATTTAAGAAATCTGTAGTGGAGCAAACCCGTGCAAATGACCTCAAAGCATATGAGATCAGTCTGCTCATGGAAAAACTGAAATTCAAAGAGACAAAGTTGGCACTAGAATCTGAATCAAATTATCTAGATAGGTTTAAACTGTCCATGGGGCTTTCAAAGGCATCTTTCAAGGCGGAAAAGTTCAAAACTCAGTTGGAAGATACAAGACATGCAGAACTTCTTAGAAGCTGCAATGATTGCCTTGTTGGCAGTTTGCTTATTACGTCAGGCTCCTTTATGTACGGAGCTTATGTTCATTCATACAAAAGGATCAATGAAGCCACAGCCTCATGCACACCATCAAAGGTAAGTAATGTTATTGATTTTTGAAAAAAGTACTAACATTTAGCACTAACAGTAGTATTTAGCATATCACTGACGTCAGTGTATCTTATCCGCATTTAGCATAAGACTAATATTACTTGAACTATCTTCTTATCTCAGACATCCAAATCTTGGTGGATTCCAAAGTCATTTGATGCAGTGAGCTCTGGGTTTCAAACGCTCAGCTGTCAACTTCAAGTAGTAAGCCGGATGACGTTTGGGTTTCTTATGATACTGGCGATAACTTATATACTTCTCCAACGAACTGCTGGCCCGAGACAATCTATGCCAATCACCTTCATACTTCTTATACTTGGAGTTGCCTGCGGTTTATCAGGGCAGCTTTGCATGGACACATTGGGGGGAGATGGATCCATTTGGCTTTGTTTTTGGGAGGCTCTATGTTCAATCCACTTCATCGCAAATGTGTTTACATCATCATTGTTCACCTTTCTTTATGGCCCAATCAACGTCAACCTCGACATCAAAAGCCGCAAATCATACTCTTATTTATCAAGGCGAGTCATATTTTATGCAATTACACTAATCATTCTACCCTTGACTTGCGGTTTAATACCTTTTGCAAGTGCTGCTGAGTGGAAGGATCACTTTTTAGCACTAGTGACAAATGCTTTCATTAGTTAGAAGTGGTATAACCAGTGTTTACGTAGTGCTTCGATTCTTCTCGACACCTTTATTATTGTCTGTTGTAAAGCACCTGTATGTATCAAGAAACTTATTTTGGGTGAATGAAAGGTTTCCTTATTGATCTGGTGGTATTGTCGTCGTACAAGTAAATGGCTTGAGGTTATTCAGATGACGCACAGAGGTTAGGCAGCCTTGAAATTCAGTATATTTTGCTGATGTTTAACACACATGCCATCATTTTTATTTTAGTAAATAAAGTTTTTGGATTGGATCCGCAGCTGGTGTTCTCTACTAGTAGGCGAGCTTCATCAATTGTTTCCAGGAAGGTCTGGATGAAATGGCATCCCACCATGCACTAACATTTTTCCTGCCCCTAATCAGGTAAGCCTTATTAGCTTCATTCATAAGGTACCTAGTAGCTGGAAGATGAGTTAGATCAGCCAGTGTAAAGCTTTCCCCTGCTAGATACTTGCTCTTTGACAGCCTTTGTTCATAAACATCTAGGACTTTCTTGAGCTTTTGCTCGCATAGATCAACCAACTTGAGGTCCGCTTTGCCTCCCATTCGCGGCATGATAACCAGTTGAAAAGTAATGTTGAAAGCCAAGTCATTATAGTTGTGTGCTTCCACCTCTAGCCATTGATCAACTAGTGCCTTCTCCTCTAATGTGTTACCCAGCAGGTTGGTTCCTTTGTGTGCATATTTTGCCGCGTAGTATCTTAATATAGCCCTCGACTCTACACACACAATAGCAACACATCAGCCATATGTTCACTCATGCATGTTTGCAATCTGATGATTAAAAAATGTTACCGTAGAGCTTGAAGTCTCCATCCTCTATAGCTGGGATTTGACCGAATGGCTGCAATTTTCAGAAGATGCTGAAGTCATTAAACACTTGGCTATTTAAACTAATTGTCTGTTGTAACTTTGTGAAGGGTACCTGATGATTGAGGATGAAGTCGGGTTTCTTGTGCTGGCCAGATTCTAGATCAACATGGACAACCTCAAACTCGACATCCTTTTCAATAAGGCATGTTAGAACTCTTTGTGGGCAAGCTGCTTGTAATGAGCCATACACCTTAACCACCATCTTCTCAGTTGCACGTACAAAATAAGCTTAATGCACGATTCAGATACTGGTAACTCCCTCCTACGTGTTCATGTATATATACAGACTCAAGTTAACACGTTGCTCAGCGTTTAAATCTTCGGAGCGGAGGTTGAAGCATGTGGGGATTTGCACTTGCATTTTCAAACTCAGCAGTTAAGTACGGCGTCTGGTTGTTGAGTTTGGGGGTTGGCACATGCAGGCAAGCACTCACTCATCTTTCATGAGGATTTTTGTAGAGATTTTACTGATTGATGGACACTGCTGAGCCACTTCTTCAGGTTTTCTCATGGCAACAGTTAATTTTCGTGGTAGCTAAATAAATAGAAGGACACGTCGTCAGCAAACATTCTTGCATCAACTTTGTTAGCTGAGGCAAAGAGATTAGCCCAGTGGAAAGGCGCCCCCTCCGCCCAAAGTGGCCAGAATTCAAGTCCTAACCAGCTCAAAATGAGCAGATATTAACTTTAACCCACTAACTTTATCAAAAAAAAAACTTTTTTTGAGTGATCAGATGTGCCTCAAAATCAAACTGGAATTGCATTAATCAACATTGTCAATTCGCCGAACAACAAAATCAATCGACCACAAAACTGCTGAATTGAATTGAACCAGATTGTTTGAATTTCGAAGCATAGTGAACGACGAGCGCTACGTTTCCATCTCTTGAACTGATAAAACGCCATCGTTATCGATCAAAACGCTGCGTTTTGAGCGTCGTCTGCACCACACAGCAGTTCGTTGATTTCGATTATCTGATTCTGAATCGGCGGTCAGAGCTTCGTCGCAGAGGAATAAATTGATCGAGTTGAGTCGTCGGAGCTGACGTTTTGAGCGCCGCAGTTCGTTGATTTCGATTATCGATTCTGAATCGCGTACAGAGCTTGAATCGGTTTATTAAGTAAGTCATCTTGTGACTTTAATTTAGCCAGATCTGAATTGGTAGTACGATTGTAGATTTTCATGTTTGCTGATTTGTTGATGAATTGAGTTCGATGAGTTTCTGTATGATGATGATTTAATTAATGATTGATCGAAGTATGATTGAGCAAATTTGAAGGATTCGAGATAAATTGATTGATTAGGGTTAGATGGCTCCATCTGTGAGGATGAGGATAGTTCGTGAAGAGTTAATATTTATGAACCTTTGGTTAATATTGGAGTTTGACTTGTGGTTTGATAAAAGAGTTGTAGATGTTGGGACCAGACTATGTATGATCAAACAATGCTCGTCTCAGTCCCATGAGTAAGTATGTAAGCTTGTGGCATTTGGATGAATTGGACCGCATGGTATGATGAATTAATGATTCATGACGTGTAAGGTAAGGTAGATATATTTGGTGAGTGTCATTGTTTTCTGAATCAGCAAAAATGCTCCATTTGGAAATTAGAAAAAAATCATTTAGTATTAACTCTGGTCTTTTATTGATGTTTGGAAGCTGCCTGCCGGCTACCCTCTGACCCTCGTTAGAACTGACTTATTGTGTACTGGGTTTTAAAGATCATCATGTGCTCATAAGAAGAAAATAACCTGTCCAAATAGCCATAGTTGATATTCTCAAATCTCAACTCTGAACTTTTGTAGGAACGGTGATTTACGGATGGCAGATAATGACTTTGGAGACAAAACCAATAACGGGAATGACTGGGATGTTGTTTCACTTACCGCGTCAACATATGCTGCTGCTCCAAGTTATGTGGTTCATGATATAAATAGTGATGGTTCAGTGATACCTTTTTTTGGAGGTGAAACTCCTCGCACGATGTTTCTTTTGGATCATTTTGTCTTCCCACCAAGTCAGCATGAGAATCTGCCTCTGGAACCTGATGTTGTTGAGGAAGTACATCCATCAGAAGAGGAAATGGATGAAGGTAGTGTTTTGGGTGAATGTGATGAAGAACGTGGTGAATTGGACACATTAGATGAACGTGGTGAATTGGACACATTAGATGAACGCCACGAACGACAATTGTGTGGTGAAACACTTGTGGAAGAGGATGCATTCCAATCTAAAGTGGTTGAAGTTTCTGCGCAAGCCACAACTTTATCGCCGAATCTATTAAACGCAAAGATGGTGAAAGATAAAAAACTGCAACCTAAGATTCCTTCAGGGGCTTGGTGGAAGCGGCACGCAGCTTCCTTATATTCAAATGCCAAAGAGTCAAATTCATTTTGGTCCATCTTTGTTGCCGCAGCTGTGACAGGTCTTGTCATCATTGGACAAAAGTGGCAGCAAGAAAGGTGGCAAATTTTGCAGCTAAAGTTGCATCTCCATCTCAACGATGAGGTATATACTAAACAACTTATGGAAATTCATATTCATGGGTGCGCATCATTTTCATGCTTGACAACCATCTGTCCCTGTCTAGTTAATTCTTAGTCATGGCATAGTTAAATCACGCACCTCGCTGTCATTGCTCCATTTTTACGTGTTTAAGCATGACCTTGACCGCACGGACATGGTTGTTACAACCATGATATCCTGCTGTTACATTATGATGAGTCCAGAAGCTAAATTTCTAGTGGGTCATTTTACTAGTTCATTTTCTAGCTTCCATTGACATTGACAAATTAATCCATGAGACTGCTTCTGCACCTGATTGTCTCATTTAGCAATGTGTTCTGATTTTCTTGTATATCACGTTACAGAAAATGGCAAGGCTACTGGGTCCTCTAAATCGACTGAAAGATGCAGTTATTGGAAACCATCATCCCGTCTCGTTACCCAGAAGTAGCGCATCAATCGATCATTAAGGCTCACCACTCTACCGACGGTATTATTTACTATAATTTAGTCATAATCTTCTTCTCGTGTAAAATACGTCTGTGATGGACTCAGGTCTCTCTGCTATGTTGCTCCATGTTAATTTTCCATCATCTGTCAAGTCTTTTGAGGTGGTTGTAAATATATTTACACATCGTTAATATTCGATTTCTGCAACAATTTATTATGTAAAACCTTTTGAAATGGAATGACGGATGACCCCAAGTTGAAGAAATCGGACTAATACCCATACAAGCAATCAATCTCAAAAGCATGAAAAACTACCAAAAGATGAAAACTTTCTTGCTGAGTCGATTCCATCTTCAGCAGCAAAACTACACATAACACAAACATATAAAAATGCACACAACACATCATCAGCGTGGGGAAGCCGCGTGTCTGACCCGCGACGCAATTCATCATCTACCCAATTCCAATTCCAATTCCATCTCAGACCCACCAACAAAGCCCTCCTTCCCTTTATCTTTCTCTCTCTCTTGTTGTTGCCGATTTGGGATCTGTTCATCTGGGTTTCTTGCTTTGGTGTTGATTGAGAGAATTTGGGTGAAATGGGGAAGAAAAGGAAATCCGATGCTGCACGGTTGGATGAGGTTGATCGTCATATGTACACTTCTTTCTGCAACGCTGCCAATTCCCTCTCCCAGCTTTACTCTCATGCTATCAATCAGCAGAAGCTCTCATTCCAGGCTGGTGAACGCCATGCCTTGGTTTGTACTTTGTTTCAATTTTGACCTAATTGATATCTTGTTGATTGCAATTTCACTTTTTGATGGCATCAATTGACAACCATGAGTCAAATTTACTGATATCAATCTTCACCGGTTGATGATTAGAGTTTATGGTTGCAATATCTGGTGTTGCTTATTCATACAAATGGTTAAGGATGTTGGCTTGTCATTGCTTTGCAGGAGAAACTTTATCAATGGATTTTGCAACAAGAAGAAGAGCGGTCGAGGTTGACTCCTGTAGATATACAGGCTTATATTCAGGTTTCGTGACTTGGAACTCTTGCTCATTTCTACTTTTTATCTTAGGCATATATGCGGCGTGAACTTAAATTGTAACTAGTCATAAGTGCACAGTTTCAATACGTTACCTTCTATGTTCTATCAATTCTTATTTGTTACTCATCATGATGGAAAATAGATGTTTACACATTTCATTAAAATGGATTGCTGAATGGGTTACAATGTACAATTTGACATACTATATGTTAATGCAGAATGAGATTGAATGCGAATTGGAGGATCCACCAGTATCCCCCAGAGTTCCATCTTATCAACATCCTCAAGTTGATCTGCAACTGAATAATCTCACTGCCTCCATAACTGGCGCAGCGACCATCGGACAAGCTGCCTGCTCAGGTCAAGTCAATCAGCAAGCCAAGAAGTCTATTTTCTCAAATACGCAATCCACTTCAATTTGTCACAGCCTCCAGAACTTGACTACAGAAGTGAGTTACAATTCAAGCCCTTCGTTGCCAACTGGAAACACCAACGGCCCAAATCATCTGCACAGTAAGGACAAGGATCCTCCTCTCTCCAGTGACTCCATGGATATGCACGCAGACTGATAAAAAATACCATCTACTGCATACCCATAAGGGATGTATATTCTAACAGCTTTATCAATGAAAAGATTGCTAGTCAATCTTATATCTACCTGTATATCCAAAAAGTGTCCAGTCATTGGGACATGTTTGATTTAGGTTTTCATTTTCTTCAACAACAACAAAAAACTAATTCATTGTGGTTTGTTGTGTGCATTGTGTATAGTGGAATTTACTTGTCATGAAATTGGTTGCGAACAAATAGCTTATGGAACACCTTGTAATATAGACCTTTTTCTCTGATGATCCCCAAAACAGAATCTGCATAAACCAAGGAATTACAATTGGGTTTCCAAAATCAACCAAATAAGAGCTCTCTAGCTAAGGCTACAAAAAACATGTGCATTTAACGATCTAAGTACACTAACTCATATCAGGACCTAGGGTCCTTATCTAATTTGTTGGCCAGTGAAGAAATCTGCACCAAGCTCAACATCGTCAGTTTTTATACTCGGACTCTGTGCCATGAGTATTCTGTACACCCTTTTGGAGCACACTTCACCAAGTCTCCTTTGATCACCAAGTAGGCCATCAAGTGTCAAGTCCTTGAGCAGAAACTCTTTCTCATGGACCTGCCATATCATAAAAGGGTAAAATGTTTGACAAGGGGAAAACTACACAATGATGGTTTTGAAATGGCAACAGTGCGGAGAAATTTTTTGTTGAAACAAAGCATGCCACGAATGTGGATGTTGAAGTAAGAGTCCACCATGCTTCTTGCTTACCGTTTTACTAGGATCCATGTAAACACTAAGAAGGGATCTCATTGTTGGATATTTCTTCCAAATAGCCATGGCGAATCGTGGCTGTACCTTCGGTATTGCTACCAGTGCTTTTAACCTGTATATAGATCCAACGACCACATGAAAATTGGATCAATAACTAAACAATATGGTTCGAGAGAACAAATTTAAATTAAAAAAACACTCACCACAGGTTCTTTTTTATAAGATTCTTGTCAACAAAGTCCTTCGGGATCATTGAACCATTAGCATTGACAGTTAACCGAGTTAATTTGTTTCTGAAAGTAACAATGAAATGAAACTTTTGAGGAATGCAACAAATAACTATAAGGATGACATAAATCTACTAGAATCATATAAAACCACATTGACAAGATGTAGTGGATATCACGTGACACCTGAATTGACAAGAAGCTAGGCTGCTGGTCAAACCTACAACATGTTCAGCCAACTCAGCTTCATCCACACACAATCTTGAACGTACTCTACAAAAATGTGTAGTCAGATTAGCCAGGACCTGCAATCCAAGAGAGAATTTCAGTTTGCATAAATAAATATCTATGACTAAAACTCGAAATATAAAAATAACATTTGATAATTCAATCATCCAACCTCTTCGACAGGGGGGCGTCTCCAACTACTTTTATCTGGATGCTTGTATTGTTCCTGCTCTCTAAACAAAAGGAGGAGTTTCAGAGAAACGGTATGTCGAATAGCACAATACAGGAACAAAAAGTGACATATATGAGATGGTAAATGTTGAAAATCTTGACTGTTGCATAAATAAAAAATTCATTGTAAAATATGGCTGCTTCCCATCTACCAAAATGCACATAAGAACACTGTAAGGGCTCATAGCAACATATAGTATAGCCTCACCTTTTATGGATATAGGACATTAACCGATTCGTAATGTAGCAGACTGTATATGTTGGATAGTGAGATTGAACACGAGATACATGATCCATAAAGCAATCATTGATAACAAGGTTGCAAAATTCAGCGGCTTCCAATACAACTGATACATATTGTATTTTTGTTCCCTGAGAGGAGTTAAGCTGAAAATTAAAACATGAAAAATTATTAGTTGCAAAATAACAATATACTGTAATAATTCCTACCAACACAAAACCACTATGTAATCAAATACGGATAACATAACCATACCTCTGACAATGCTTCTGGAACATCCATTGACCAAATAATCGATCTTTCAATTAGATTAGATGTTATGCTAAACTTAAACCCTTTCTCAGCAAACCTTGCAAGCAAATGTCCTACATATAAAGATAATTAACCAACTTGATTATAGAATAATGACAACCGACAAGCCAATCAGATTCTCTGGAAACTAGAACATAGTATCTTACCTCCAATAGAGCCTTGTTCCACTACTTTTCTATCAATCTCAGCGACAATAGACTTCAGTGCAAACTTCCCTTTCTCCCACTTATTCCTTTCTTTCTCCAACCTTTTCCTCTCAGCCTCTTCCAACTTCATAGCCATTTTTTGCAATTTCTCTTGCTGCATATGTATATTTAATAATTAGTATTCAAGCACAAAAATGAAGAAGATTTTGAGATGAATGCTGAGATACTAACTTCTTTCTTCAATTTCTTTTCCTCCATTAACTTCATTTTGTCTTCTATTGTCTGTTTCTTTTTATCATTCCCATATCCCATCTTTCTCTTGGCATTAACTTTAGCCCCATCTACCGTCTTTGGGTCAACATTCTCATCCAACTGGATATTTCCTGAGTTGATTTTACCCTGCAACCAATTATGCATCATAAGTTGTAAACTGTGTGCATATAAAGAACTACAACACCCAAAACATAAGCATATTTTTCTTTTTGAGCCAAGAAACTTAAGACTGACTGCAACTTCCAAAAAAGGTTTCTACATCCAAACAAAGCAGCAAAGTGAAGGCATATAAATTGAATTTCCAGAGACCAGTGTCTTGACTACCTTAAACATATAGTCACACGAAGTAGTTGTCTGCATAGAGTCATCATCAAAAATCCGGTCTTTAGACGTGCAAGCACGTGTACAACCATCATCAGGGATCTGTTCTGGAAATGTTACCACAAATCAAAGTTATCCTACACGAAAGCATTAATATTAACCTGATTCAAATTGCGAGTAACCAACTTACTGGACAAAATTGGTGCTTTGAAACGTAAAGGGCTAGGTTCCCATTCGCACACCCCATCAGAATCTAGACCAATAACAGCCTCATCCATTTTCTCCAGCCCTCCATCAGACTCATTATCAGACAAGCATATGAAACTGCTAATTCCTGAAATAAAAAATACCCAACACTTACCACGCAAGGCAATGCAGCATACCAAAAATTAATGAAAATTTTCAATATTTTTTTTTACAGAATTTTCTTTAAAACCCCATCAATTAAATACATTTCAAAAAATTGAAATTGATAAACAAGCTACCTGAGGGCTTCTGATCATCAGAAGACGCAGCCCTAATCTGGTGAGCCTGGGAAGCATAAGTACACTTGACGATCGATACATCCGACTTCACCAAATCCGAAAAAGGGGTTTCCTCTACGACCGATGGCGTCGCCGAAAGTGGGGGCTTTTGAGGAGTTGCGTCGTCGTCGATGACGAACACCGAAACTCGGTCGAACCGATTTTCTGTCCTGCGTTTCTTTTCATTATGAAGCGGCGGAGTTGCGAATAGATCTTCCGACTTCTCGTCGTCGGACAGCACGATCGGATTCGACATTCCCGAACAGCAAATTAAAAAAAAGCAGTTTTTTAGCGAAGAATAATAATTTCGAATATTTTGAAAAATTGTTTGAAAGAGAGTGCGAGTGATGAACTGTAGCAGAAATAAGGGAGAAGGGTGTTGTTTGGTTACGAGGATTATATAAACCCATTCTCGAATAGTGAGGCTTATATTGAAATTAGCCCAATGGGCTTCGAAAATACATGCCTCAAGACTTGACGAGGCATTGACATTGACCATTTTCCATAAAAAAAAAAAGACATTGACCATTTTAATTTTAATTTATATGGTTTTATAAATTTTAATTAATTACGTAGTTTTTTTGGAATATGTTTGTGTAACACTTTAAATGAGAGTTGCTCTTCGCACCCCGGCGACAAAAAAAACCCTGCAAATGACTCATATGCCCTCCCTTTTTTATTTAATTACATTCATATGCCATATTCAATTAAATGATAATTAATATTCTATAAATTAATTGTACCATATTTATTTATTATTATTAATCAGAAAATATTCTATAATAATTAATAGTAAAAAATTAAGGGTGCGGTTCAGGTACAAACCTGTTTACAAATAAAAACTACAAACCAATTATAAAGCCGACACGTGTCCCTGTTTAGTCGAAATCCCGGAGAAAACACGGAGGGGTATAATAGTCATTTCACACGAATGGGTATAAAACATAATAATATTATTTTCAATTTAGTCCACAAGTTGTTAGTGTTCAGACTTAAAATGGTATTGTTCAGACTTAAAAATACTTTTTTTTTTGAAAGGAAACTTTATTAAAAGCTGAAAGAGAAAAACAGAACACAGGGCGGAGACCGCCTAATAAGCAAATCCTTAAACAAACGAATCATCCCGAAACAGAGCTCCGGGTAAGGCTCTAGCGCAAGGAATGCAGTCATCTCTGCTGGACGAAGCTACGCTGCGGAGATTATCGCAATCCCCCGGGCAAAAGGAAGGCATGGAGGACTGATCGCTTTTGAGGGCAAGTTGAGTGGGTTTGGGCAAACTCATGAAGTCGACAACGAGGCCGGATTGGGAGACAGAGAAGGCCAGAGACAGAGCAGTCTCATTCTCTTTGGCACAAACCTTGTAAAAGGCAATGATCCCATGCTGATGAATGAGGCGCCTTTTTTCGTAAATAAGCTCAACAGGGCACGGCTCATCTCCCTCGCCACAAAGGTCGCTCATCAAGGGGTGAGAGCTTTGAATGGTGAAGCCACTGCCCATCTTACCTTGGCGAATGGCCTCATTGATGAACCAAGTTAGGGCCATGCTGATCCCCGAGGGGATGATGCACGAGTAGCCGAACAGAAACTCACCCTGGCGATTTCTTACGACCGCACCTCCCCAACTACACGGGCCCCTGGCCACAACAGCCACATTAATAGATGAGAGACCGGCCCTCGGTTTCCAGGAGAACCTATGCCCGGGACCAATGGAATTGGGGTCCGAGATGCCTAACAACGCCATGGTTGAGCTGTGGATTGCGGCCGCCGCGAAAGGCTTCGTGATCAGAGGCGCCAACTTACCTGCCCAGTCGATCGTGTTCCTTCGCCAGTCCATTTGCTTGCCCTCAAAAATGGAAGAATTTCTAGCCCTCCAGATTTCCCAGAGGCCGCACACAGCCATGCCAGCAGCTAAGCACCCCATGAAGTCTTTAGGATTGCCGGACAACCAGGCATGCTCGAGCCCTTTAGGGCCATGGACTCGAGGCCTATTGAACAAAGAAGCTAAGAGCTGCCAGAGGCCACGACCCCAAACCCCTTCAAAGAAAAGATGAAGCATAGTCTCTTGAGCTGGGAGATCACAACAGGCACATTTGGAGGCTAGAGGAATACCCAAGCGACCGACTGCGTCATCTGTAGGCAAAGCTTGCTGGAACAATCTCCATATGAAGCAGGAAATCTTGGGTGGGATCCAGGGCCGCCAGAGCGAAGCGGCCCATCGCTTAACCGGGAACCGAGTTTGACCAAACAGCCAGAAGGCTTTAGAGGAGAAACCGTCAGTGCCTTGCCACGAGCATTTATCCGAGGAGAGGGACAAGATAACCTCTCGGAGGAGAAGCCGCTCGCGCGTGGGGAGGCAATCCGAGAGATCCTGCTTAAGGGAAGCGTTGGCCAGGATGACGCGAATAGGAAGCTGGTGGAGGTGAGAAGGGGCATCAACGCCCACACGCCAGCAAAAGAGGCCGGCCAGGGTGTCACCTCGACCAATCGACCAAGAACTGGACCCTTGAAGCGAGGCAATGAGATGGTGAAACGCGTTCCAAATACCAGAACCCCTTTCCCCAACTCTGAATCTGGCCTTTGCAAACCTCGCCCACAGAGTCTTTTGTTCCAAGAAACTCCAAGCTAGCTTTGCATGGAGAGAAAGCATGACTGATTTAAGGTCCCGCACGCCTAACCCACCACATTCTTTTGGCCGACACACCATCTCCCAGCTCCTCCAATGCCTGTGCTTAACCCCGCCACTATCCCAAACGAAATTGGCAATGTGCGAAGCGATCCTATTTAGGACAGTGACCGGGACTGGTAGAACCATCATAGAGTGGATAC